>CM053791.1:825199788-825839788 GCA_028749045.1 Cupressus sempervirens
TACCAGTTACAAATTCACAAAAAAGGGGTCAAGGGATATAAGATCACCCCACAAAAGTTCACACGGCTGAAGCTGGAATAGACAACAATTCATCAAAAAAACATATAAGCAAATTCCTCGGGCTGCCAGAACAGTGCCAGTCAAGGGAGGTGGATCATTGTGATCATTATAATGCTAGGAATCCTTGGGATTGGTAGGAGGACTAGGAATAGTCCAACCATCAACAACTTTTTATTTTTCTTTCTCCTCCACTCGAGATAGAGAAATAGCCAAATCCAAATGGGGGAAAGACTACTTGGAACCACCAAATCTAGGAGGAGCAATAGGAGGGGGAGCCACTAGAACCGAGGACTAGCCAGAGCCATGACAAGGTGGAGAAGTTGAGTAGCACTACCAACTAGCATCATCACCACTAGGAGAGTAGTGGTGGGGAGCCTGCAAGTGCGGTGTAGGTGGATGGCGAGAAGAAGAGCTACAACCCCAACAGTGGCCCTAAGGTAGAGTGCGGTCATTCAAAGAGTCAAGAGGAACTCTAGCAACTATACAAGGTGTGTTACCCCAATGATTGAGAAATTCCTAAAGGTGGGCCACCTCCAATGCCACCTTGTTGGCTTGGACCTGAATCTTCAACATGACATTATTACAAATGCATGCTTTAGTGTACATATCATCATTGGTATCAAGAAAGTTATGAGTGAAAAGAACAACATTCCTATCCTTCCACAAAGTAAACATAATCTCCATCCTGAAAGTATGCAATATTTGGGTAAATTTCCTAGGAATTATTGCGGAATCACCTAACATAATCATCTACCAAGACAAGGGTTCAAAAAAATCATGTATCCATTGCCAATAATTTGAAGCACACCTATAAAACCAAAAAATATGCTAAAATAACTTAGAATGTCCATAAAAAGGGCACCGAGGATCTGAAACACTAATATTCTTAAGTTGTAGCCTAAGGGGAAGCCCTTGAAACAACAAGCACCAAGAAAAATGGCCAATCTTAAGCTCAATGATAACACTCTAAATAGTATCAAATTGCACCCTTTGATGATAAGGATACGATTGAAGATGTCAGCATTGGTTGAGAGTATCCACGTAGGGAGATGGGGAGAAATCCAATGAAATCCTAAGTTGGGCTTGTGACTGGTGAATGATGTGGTAGGATAGCACTTCTAGTCTTTCCAATAAGGTTATACAAACTAGTTTTCCACCTTGTCAATCAAATGATCTAGAATGTTAGAGAGCAGAAGATCGAAGTCTGTTGATCTAGATGAGAAAAATGGAACTAGACCTACATATCCTCCCAAGATCTGAGACTAATAGAGATCCTAGAAAAAGATCATTAGGATTCTTAATGTTGTGTTTGAAAAAATGTAGAGCACTGGTGCCTTGAGTCTTGGCTAGAGGAACACCCTAAATAGAAAACAACGAGGTCCACCAAAGGTTTTGTTGATTCAAAGAAAGCCCATCACAAAACCCATCACCATCCCAATGTAGCCAAGGCTTCATAGCTTCCCAAGCTTTCCAAATGCTCTTGATAACAAAAGAGCCCTAGATATGAACAGGTTCCTGCATGATGAGAAGGGTCTAAAGACTAATCTCCTTTCATCCAAGCCTATTAATAGGAAATCCAAAAGAGAAATAGTTTTGAACCAACACTTTCCAAGCTTCATCACTAATGAGAGCATGAATAATCCACTTATAATGAAGAGTGAGCCCTTGCTTCTATGTAGAAAGAAGGCCAAGAGCTCTAGATTCTTTGGGGAGACAACAAAAATTCTAGGAAACCCTATGAAAGCCATGATGATTAGACCCAAAAGCCCAAATAAATTCAGAGAGAAAACATTCCAACTTAAGGTAGCAAGCTTTGGAAGGAGCCCAAAAAGAGGAGTAATACACATGAGTAGCCGCTAGCACCTTCGAGAAAATCTGAAATTTCCCCTCAAGAGAAAGGGTTTAGTAATCCAATAATCTAGCTTTTTCTCTATTTTCATGAGCACAACATTCCACAATTTCACTAGAGAAGCTTGAAAGGAAAAGGGGGTGCCCAAAAAGAAAAATATCACCCTATGAGTAATCCATTTCCACTCAAATTAAGCAAGCTTGGGTGGTGCTAGAAGAAAATATTGCCTATAATAGAGTGTCTTGTGTCATTGAATAGCCAAACCAGAAGCTTGACAAAAGGTTTCCAAGCATTGTAATTCATTAGTAATTTTTTCCTCTTTCTCTAGGAGAGTGAGAAAAGAGTCATCAGCAAAGTGACCATTGACAGGCTGGGAAGAAGACTCAAGAAAGGAAATGCCATGAACCAAACTAGAAGAAATAGAGTGGGAAAGTAAGTAACCAAACCTTCCGTAGCAAGAACATACAAAGTCAAAGCTAGAGAAAATCCCTATTAGATAGATCAAAAGAACCCAAAGGATTTAGATTGAGAACTATTAATGGCAATACAAGCATTAGCATCTCCAAAAAGAATTACATAGACTAAAGAAAGTTAGGGCCAAAACCCAAATCTTGGAGCATAGCTAAAATGAAGGGCCATTCAATTCGATCACAAACTTTTGCAAAATCAATTCTCAAAAATAGAGTTCATTGGTTGGACTTGTGAGCCCACTTCATGCCTTCCCAAAAAATAATTATGTTGTCAAGAATATATCTAGACTTGATAAAACTAGTTTTCTCTAATCACACAATTAATGGAAGAAGATGTTGAATCTTGAGAGATAAGACCTTAGTAATGGTCTTGTATGACACATTAAGAAATGTGATGGTTCACCAATTGCAAATATCCTTAGGGTCACTAGCTTTAGGGATGAATTTAATGTTTCCTTTTTTAATAATGGCTCCTAGACTCTTAGTGTGATAAGCTTCAAGATAGACTTTTTTTAGATCTTGACCAATAGACTCCCAAAGGTGTTTGTAAAATTTATAGGGGAATGTGTCACACCCTAGGACTTGTCATCTGCCATAGAAAAGACAATATCCTTGAGGTCCCTGAGCAACCAAATTTTCTTGTGAAGCCAAAAAAAATCATAATGATGCACAAAAGCTTAGAAGATATGAGGGAGATTGGAAAGAATAGAACTGCCCTATTTAATCATATTAATCCCAAAGTTGCTATGACGAGCTCTTAGAGCCTAGAAGAATTCTTTTGAAGCTTTATTGCCAACCTTCAACCAATGGAGGTGAGCTTTGATTTGGGCACACCAAGAAGCATAGTTATCAACAATCTATTTATCATGGCAAATTTTGGCAAGCTGGACTTGCAAATCAAAATCAAATGGGTTAAGGGTAAGAGCTTCATAAGCCTTCTTTAGAGCCTTGGTATTGGCTTTGTAAGACATTTTTTTCTAAAAATAGCCAATTTCCTCCCATAGATGTGAAGAAACCTAGCAATTTTGGTAACAACATCGTTCCACCATTGAATCCAACCTATTTGAGAATGGGGTTGCAACTCCAAATTCTAGACACATAAGATGTGAACAATAGTGGAAGTATGCATTAGCACTGATGTGTTGAGGAAAAATTGTGTTCTAACATATTGTTGGAAAATAGTTTTCCAAGAAATGGTAAAATAAATGGTTTAATGGTTTAATAATGTCAAATTTGATAGAGGAATGAAAGGTAACTCTTGATCTTTAGAAAAGGAGAAAAAAGATTATGCAGTAATCATGGCATGATTGAGATGTTTTAATATATGGTCAAAGCCAGCTTGATAATTAGACCAAGTGTGCCAAACCCTACTCTACTAATGATGGTTAGAATTGGGATAAAAAAGGCCCAATTTATTGCACATATAGCGCCACACTTCCATTTTCCCAACTGTCAATGAAAAGGAAAAATACCTTCCTTTTGAGAAGCCAACTCAACCATATTAAAATCACCACACATAACCTAAGTAGTTGAAGGCAATTTATCAGCCATCCAACACCAAAGTTGAGATCTTTCCACAACATCATTGAGAGCATAAACATTAACTATACCAAATGAAAAATTATTGATAGAAAGAAAAATCCAAATAATTATGTGAATGGGGTCAGAACCATGTGAAATAATAACATAATGAAGGCACGGTGATAGGAGACTAACTACACCACCTTGAAACTAGTTTCATGCTAAGAAGAAAGCATAATGTCATTTGGCCAAATGATGTTAAAATTAGAAGAAAGCATGAAGCCATAGATTTTAGCCTCTTGCATACAAAGGAAACCTAGATTACCAAGTCTTTGATGGGTATCCCAAACATTAAAAAACTCATGAAAACTCTTCCATGTCTATTTTTCCCTCAAGGGAGGAGTAACTATTTTTCAAAAAGGTAGAAACTAGGTTGAAACTAGAGGGAAACCCTTTAGGAGTAATAACCTGCCACTTCTCTTCTAGTTTCTCAACATGTCTGGGAGGACTACGAGAACATTGTTAATTATGTGTCTAAATCGAGGACTCAACAAGTGGAGTGTGAACAACTATAGGAGTGGTAGCCCTCATAGATGCCTTCATCCCCTACAAAATGAAATGGTTTAAAACCTATGAAATGATAGGAATTGACTCCTCTAAAATCATCATTGATCCTACAATAGCTAAGGTTTTCACTCCATTCTGCACAGGAGCAGAAGTTAATGCAACATTTGATTGTTTGGGGTCGAGGAAGCCTTACCCTTACACCCAATAGTGGTCCATTCCTCTCTTTTTTTTTCCTTTCACTGGCTTAATAGGAGCATCCTTGGGTGGGGGTTTAACCCTAGGCATTGCCAAAGGGAAATCCCTAATCTTGTGTTTCATTGACTAACACCTATAACAGGTGTTTGGTAGGTTCAAATAAAGAACCTTCTGAGAGAAGGTGTGGGAACCAATTTGAATCTCCACATAATCCTTGAGATCCTTGGAGAGATCAACCTCAATACAAATGCATTTGTAACAACAAGCATTGAAAAACTTTTCATGTTCCTTAGTAACAAATTTGCCAAGAGTGTTGGCAATGGACTCAATAAATGACCAGCAAGGTAGGGGAAGACTAGGAAACTCAACCCAAATAAGAACCCTAATATTTTTTTTCATTAGATATTTTGAAGTCACGAGAACACCTTTGAAACACAAGAAAGGAGGAATGAACTGACCAAGGGCCACTAGTACATTTGAGCCCATTTTTCGACCAAAATTGGTTGAAATTTCAACCCAATACTAGTTGGTGAAAATTTTGACCAATACATTGGTTGAAAACTATCAAACATGTTGGCCCAAGTTCTGCTAAGCATTGGTCAAAATTTTGACCAATGCTTAGTAGTTCTCGACCAAACATTGCTCAAAATTTTGACCAACACTTGGTAGTTCTCGACCAAACATTGGTCAAAATTTCAACCAATACTTGGTAGTTCTCGACCAAACATTGGTTGAGAACTATCAAACATGGCCTAAATTTTGCCAAGCATTGGTCAAAATTTTGACCAATGCTTGGATTTTCTCGACCAAACATTGTTTCAAACTAGGCCCATGAATGACTGAGGACACGTGTCATCAACTCGCTACTTCGCTATACATAACTTTCGCACATCTTACTATAGTGAGTTAGCAAGTATCATTGATTTTTGCTTGATCTAATGATTTAGAATCATTTACATGTTATATGCATGGGGAGTGGGTCCAAGATACTGTTGTCACTAAGATGGCTTAACATGCTAGCACACATATATATTATTTAATTTCTAATGACATCATTTTTCCTTGACTCTGTCGTGTTTGTCATTTTCAGGCATGTTGCTACCTCGCTACCGGTGAAAAACACAAACTTCCTGGTAGCGACATAGCAAGCTCTAGCGGAGTCAAAACTTTCAGCCTATAAATGCTAAGTAGGATGCCACCATGTCATTTAATCTACACAATTCATTTCTGACAAATCACTTGTTCGGGGCCCATGTCTTTTAAAATTTCCACTACATCACAACCCTCCGACTAGTTGCTACCTCACTGCCAGTGAAAACACCAACTTCCCAGCTAGCGAGATAACGACTTCCAACAAAGTCAAAACTCTGGTGATAGAGAACAAAAAAACATTGATTGAAAATTTGTCAATTAATACTGCTGTCAAAGAAGGTGGTCATGGATATTTATGAACTTTCATGGGAATTTTCATGATCACATTAATTTTAAAAAAAATTGTCACTTCCTTTAAAATTTGGGCACTCACTATGTTGCTACTAGTAGGTCGCATAGATTTTCTAATAGCAACTTAGTGAATCACCGGAGAAACTTCAATTCTGGTCACACCATTTGCGAATTCCTCCTCATGCATCCTTTCCGACAGTGACAATCCTTGGAAATAGCACATGACCATAATGCCTTCATATTAATACAGTTTTATCGATGTCAAACTTCACTTTCAGCACCAAGACATAGTTCTCTAATGGTCGCTACATCGCTATAGGAAACAACCTCTCAACTTTTTATAGCGAGTACACGACATCCATTGATTCTAACAAGATCCAATGATGGGATAAGATTTCTCAAAAGGACTCAATAATGACCTCGATGTAGGCAGGAAAGAATATTCAGCTGCTATTAAGACTTTTGCGCCAAAATAAGATTTAAAAGGCAAGACCTAGGATTTTACACAGATTTTAAAAGATATCAAAATATAAGACCAAAACCTAAAACCCTAGGACCTAACAAAAAAACTCACATCTGATTTTTTCACCATGATTCTAAGAAAAATTAATATGTAAAAAATCAGATCAACACATTTCATGCCTTCATCTATACACAATGTCTTTCCAGTTTCTTTCTACTCACACGCACATTTCATTTCACATGATCATCTGGAAATTGTGTCACTCTAAGCTCTCAACTATTTCCTCTCGATTGATCATCTCATAACTATTGAATGAGAGCTTTAGGATAGGCTATAGGCATCCATCAAAGCATAAAGGATTTTTTCAGATGGTGTAGATGAAGTAGTAGCATTTGCCTTGGGAGACATGCTTGCAAAATGGAAGCATAGACAAGTCATGTGAACTGTTTGATAGGATGCCTGAACGTAATATGGTCATCAAAAGTCATGATTGCTAGATATGCACAAATAGATATATTGAGAGAATATATTTTTTTAAGTTGCAACTACCCTAGTTGACATGCATGCAAAATGTGCAATCCTAGATGAAAAGTTCAATTGGATCCTCCTCCTGGAGGAAGGCTACAACAAATACATAGTTCAATTGAATGGTCTATAGATACCATCAGGATAAATCACAACTATGGATAAATCATCATTTAGAACTATTTTCATAGTAGCTAAGATATCAATTTGCATCATACATGGAAGAAGTTGAAGAGTATTCAATACACATCAACATCATGAGAAGAAGTGATTTGGTTAATGAACTGATTACTAAATCAATATGGAGTGATACAGAATAGAAAATGAGGAATTTGTAATGGGTATTCTAGTTCCTAAGTGCTGATAAGTATGATACCTACTATGAAGACCAAAAACCAAGTGATAATTGATCAATGATCATATGTATATCCAATGATGGTCCATGATTACTATGTAACAGGATGATACACAAATCAGGAGAAGGTGTATCAATAAACATAAATAATCAAGAGGACATCAATCAACATATGACTGAGCAATAATAAGCACAAAACACTCATAACCGATACCGATATGGAGGAACAACAATATGTTATGATAATGATTAAGTGAAAAAATGAAAAACTTTGAGATTTATTGAACCAATGAACCATATTATTATACTAGCTCATGCACACTGACTAGTGATATTATTACTATTGGCATCCAATAAGGAGAATATTATAATCAATAACTAAAGGTTGATTAATTATTGAATGAAAGGATGCAAATCTAACAAGGAAAAGGTGCATCTAGAATGATCATGAAGGGATACAATCTTCATTATTAAAAAATGTTATACTAACTGATCTTATTATTAGAAGACTTGTAACAGAAAGGTGTGATTAGCAAAGGAAATGAAGGGACATGAGACATGTCCCATACAATGGCACTCCTCACTGAAGGATGCAGATATAAGAAAGCTTTTCCATTGATCATTCAAAAATACAATACAAATTATTCAAAACACAAAACAATTTAACACAAATGTCTTATGTTCATTTAAAGAGGTTCTTAAAATTCTATTTCTTCTTTCAATCATTTAATCTTTATTATTCCTAGATAAAAGAAATGAATATTTCTAAGTTTTGAATCTACATGAATAGTGCACAACTTTTATTCAACAGAGATATGAAGAATACACATGATAGATAGTTGTTGTTAGTATGCTCAAGAATACTGTCAGCTGGCTTGTTCTCGTATGTTTTGATATTCTCCAAGTAATGAGCACACTCTTCCACACTGCAATCTCCAAACAACAATCCTAATTACAGACAAAAAAATTCTCCCATTTAAAAGAAAATAAAATAGTTTTTCATACATGTTTAACCCAATGTTCTGAGTGTTCCTTGGTGGGGTAGTACAAAGGATCTGTGGTGTCTTGCTAGGCAAGTCTACAAGAGGTTGGAACATAGTAAATTAGAAGCAACTGCCAGTAACAAATGTATAATGTATAGTAATATTAAAACCTAGAAGGATTGCTATCAAAGAGGCAAAACTGATGCTAAAGATAACAATATGATTTTGGAAGGTGAAGTAAAAGCGATTGCAATAGATGATCTAGTACTCAATTATGAATTATTTGCAAAGATTTCAAAAATTGTGGCAAAACATTCATGTGAGCCAGTATTTTAAGAAAGAAGCCCCATTTTATATATTTTTGAAGTTGTATATTAAAAGTGTTACTCAGCATTTTGACTTTTAATAGCTTTGAGGATGAGTCTCTTTAAGGAAAAGGGCATGTTGTGTGCCTAGACACAAAATAACATTATACTTGTTTTCTAGCCTATAGCCCTAGTTCCCAAAAATACATCTCTTCTTTTCAAAATGCAATAGAGAGAACCACCATTGTTTGAGTACTCTTTCTTTACAGTTAGGAATTTGTAGCTACAATTTATCTTAGGAGAGCATTTACTTCCCATATTTTGCAAATATGGTGTTGTTTGATATTTTTCTGCAATTCATTCTATGAATTTTTAAGGAACTCCTCAGAATCCGCACTATGAAGGAAAGAAAACAATATTCAAAACTAAAATGAAAACCATTTATTTCATTGGCAAACAGTAGGGAACACAATCCTCTAATGGTACAAATGATAGCTCAAGGTGAAAAAGGCTTCTAAGGAGATGCAAGAAAGATGATTAAAGAATTTTTTCATTCTTGATAGATAGAATCATACCTCAAAAATCCATCCACAGGTTCAATGAGATGTTCCCAAAAGTCATGCTTTTCATTGTATGACGTTGTCACTAATGACAAATTTACTATTGAATTTAAGTAATCGAGTCTTCCATGTAAACTAGACATGATGCCAATGAAACAAATATTCAACAATGGAACCATCTGCATGGACAAATGAAAAGTGAAACCAATGTCAAACCACTGATGGATTCCATGATTTAAACATCATCATATAGATCAAAACTATTGAGATATAAGATTTACATAGCCATTTTCATCACTAAATTGTGAGAGTACATGCAAGCGAAGTGTCACATTACAACATTTGTGCCCATGAAATGCTTACCAGACCCCCAAAATCATCAAAAAGTGTTGTTGAAATCCTTTGTACTTGGGCATCAATCACTAAGTCATCTAGTTCATGGGAATTGGTCTGATCAGCTAGTCTCAAGGAAAACCTTCTTGGTGGCCTTTTTATTCCAATTCTTACAAGCAATGTACCAGCCTGTAAATTGCCTCACATGGTTAGATTCTAGAAAAATAAAAAAAGAATCTCAATTATCCTTTTGCAAAAGTGGTCAACAGATTATACCTCACTATCTGGCATCCATATGCTAAAGTCTTCTCTTGTCTGTTTAATTTTAGTTGCATCCCAAATACTATTATCAGGGAACTGAGCTCCAGTTACTAAATCATTGCGAATACAATGCAATGAATTGAATTCACCTGGTTTTGGGGGAGATTTTCTTGCAATGCATCCTAGAGAAACATATCCAAGAGGAGCCTGAGGCAACCAGAAGGAGATACTTTCCATGCCTCTACGTTTATATATTTGTCCCATTTTTATGAAGTCTAATGGTGGTTTTAAAAGAACCCCGTCATTTAGGTCATGAAGAATCAAACTTTCATTTGAAGGCTCAAATCTGCATTCCTAAACATTTCAACAATAGGAGAAATGTTAATAATAGTAGTCACTTCAAGTACAAAATAAAGAAAAGAATTATAGCAATTGACCTATACAGTGAAGAATTGAATGTGTAAGGAAGATAGTTAAGAACCAAGATTGATGTACAACAATTTAAAAATACAGATAAAGTGTGCTTTGCTTATTGAGGTATAAGTGGCATCTACTGTTGTTGCTACTATTGTTGAATGGGTGCAGCTCCAGACCACCTAACATTAGATCACTATCCTTGTTGTGGTTGAACTAGAGAAAGATAGAAATTTGGAATAGCTACATTTCACGGCCTAATACCAAGGACAAGATGTTGCTGATAACCAAATCCACTAGCCTACAACAAAATTGGCATCAAATCATAAACTACCAATGAAAACAATGCTGAATGAAGAACTTGCAAAAATTTGGAATGGTTTTCCAAGCATGACATGCTAAAAAGGGCAATTTGTTCTTATATAAGAACATAACAAATAAAAGCTGATGAACGTTGAGCTTTTCATTTCAAATCAGTCACCAAACAAAAATTGACACATCCTTTTCTTCAAGACGAGCATAGAGCCATGTGAATGAAGCCGTAGGGTCCAAAGTCAAGGAACGCACCATAAAAACAAAGCAGGAGTGAGGAAGCCAATATCCCACATTGGCTGGCAAATGAAATGTTGAGGTCTTTGAATACAAATCATTGCAAATGTAATGTGTCTCAAAGAAAGAAGCTTTTTGTAAAGGAAAATCCATTTGCAGGTGGGGCCCACCCATCCAGCTAGCTGGAAGTAAGGGATAAAATTTTGACTGGGAAAATGCACAAAGAACAATGATGTCAACAAATTTAAACTACCGAAAAAGTTAGAAATCCAGCTAGTCGCTACCTCACTAGCCAAAAAATCTCAAGTTTTTCGGCTAGCGACATAGCGAATTGCCGAAAAACTTCAAAATTTGGCAAGATAATATGGGTCCCGTGTGGGAGTGATGTGGCAGCATCAGCGAGTAGTTGAATGACAAGTGGCTATTGGATAGTGAATGCAGTAACAAGTTATGATGATGTTAGCAATTTGCAAGAGACCAAAAAAGTCAGAAATCAGACGAGTCAATACTTCACTAGCCAAAAAATCCAAGGTTTTTTGGCTAGCGACAGTGAATTGCTAGAAAACCTAGAATTTGACAGGACAGTCGTGGGCCTGTGTGGTGGTGATGTGGCACCATCAGTGAATCAAAAATTGACAAGTGGCAACTAAGTGATGTGTTGGTGACACGTCCTGAATACGGGACACTTTTACGCATAGCATGAGCACGTAAAGCCAATCTCAAAGGCTTACATTCCTATGCGAATGGAAGACCCCATGGGCTCAAGAAGGAAATTTTAGAACTCTTTGGTGATACGCATAAAGTAAGCATATAAATTTAAGTTTAAAACAAGAAGGTCCTAATGCTATGGGAAAAGGCTCATGAAAGTGTAAAGGGAATTAAAGCCCATGTGCACGTAAGACAACTTTAAAAGGCTTATGGTTGTTTGAGAATTGACGGTCCTATATGAGCGTAAAGGTAAGATAGAAGGGTCACAGTGCTACGAGAAATGGATTAATCAATATATTAATTAATTAATTCAAATGTGGTGACCACATGGTGTCACAAGATTGGAGAGTATAAAGGAAGAGAATAAAGTGAATACAAAATGAAATTCAGAGGTAATTTGAATGTGTATTTCTTCAAATGTAGAATTTGAACAAATTTAAATGATTTATATAGTTTATACTATATTAATTTTTTAATTTTTTAATTTTAATGAAAAGACATTGGCCAGGTCTAAAATTTTCAAACTGCTATCAGGGGGGCATTTTTTGTCCAAAATAAGCCTTATAATATACTGTTGGAACTGAAAGAAGCTGAATTTTCCATATATGAAGTCAAATTGTGCACAAGTATTCATTGGTTCACGCTATAAGTCAATTTGTGATTCCTGGGGCATTGGTAGCAGAACAGGCAGATTTGATCATGGAGCATCAAAATTGGTTAGAGGGAAGTTTTAAAGGCTTGTTGGGATCTGGATGTGAAGATAATCAACTTTAAACATTTTTCTTGCATTATGGAGGTTACATTGAACTGATTTTTACTTTTACCTTGAATTCACTTTGACACTAAAAATCAGTTACTTTCTTTCATGATCAAATTTTTGAGATATTTTGTGCTTTTGGAGCCAAAACTGATTGAAGATTTGATATGTAAGTTGAAAGAAAAGATTTGAAGGATGTTTTTAACCTATTGAGAAGGTTTTCCAAGTGGACAGATGTCATGTTCAGATCAAATCTGGGAGTGAACTCTTCTCCTATATCTTTCATTCTTTCATCTTTTGTAAGGGTTCCAGTTTTGTCATTGAGAAACCAGTTGGTTCCAGTCTTTGGAGAAAATTTTCTCATTGCTAATATACCAAGGTTCTGGATCCAGTTCTTGATGCATTCCAATACTGAGACACCATTTCTTTCAGCATATTCTCTCTTGTATGAATAGCATTAGGCAGGATAATACAGATAGTTCAAATCTGTTAGGTGTTTTCATGTTTTCATTTCATGCATTAGGTTGTATTGTTTCATGGAAATGAATACAAATGAACAAGAATTTCATTAGTTTCATTTTGATTCTCATCTCCTGTCTCAGTGAATTTTATGGTCTTTGAAAAAAGAGCCTAGGTCATAGTTGCAGTCCCTTAAGGCTGTATGTTGTTTCATTGTTGCTTATAACCCAAGGGATCATGTAAATGCTTCAAAGAATTCAATAGGGTTGCAAGTTTACTGAGGGGGATATCATGTAAGAATGAGGTTCAGATTGAGCACAGATGTTTATTTACAAGGTAAATAGATAGATAGTATATCTGAATATATAAATAAGTATCAGATATCCATATGTATGCATTTGATTCATGGATTTTCCCAATGGTTAAGGTACTAATCAGTTACAGGATCATTAAGTCTTATTGTTGCATATGAGGGGTTTGTTAAATTCAACATTATTAATCAAATTTTTCCCCTTTCATGTTGAAAGTTATTAAAATTTTAACCCACACTTAGTCACATGTTTCATGAGTCAGGTCATTAGTTGTTCCATGCTTATGAAGTATTGGTTAAGTATAGAAGATTTAGGGATTTTCATCTATTATTCTAGATTCTAATTATGCTCATTACACTGGTCACATAATTGGATCCTACGAGGTTCACCCACCTAGGTCTTGCAGAGCCTAAAGTAGAAGAAGGGTCTAGCCTTATAGTTGGCTCGGTGTTTGAAATGGCATGTTGAAAATGGGAGTTAGTTGCCCCTAGATATGTCATATTCTCATTGGGATAATTGAAAACCCTCTAGAATTTTCAAACACCAACATTATCCATATTAAAAGCTCTGATCATTTGGAGGACAGGAAGCGGAGCTTCAACACCTATTTGTCTAGGATGAAGTACCAATGGTGGTCAAGTCTTAATTTCATAATTAAGAGAATGTTGAACAAAAAGACATAACTAATATATATATATAAAATAAGCTAATACAACTATTCTGAAAAGACTAGATAAAATTTTGTATTAAGAGAAATTACAAAAAGTTTACTCAGACTAGTTTACATAAAATGTTCCATGGCCTAGTTTCCTTGATCTCTTGTGGGCTCCATTTTGAGAGGAATCTGATTTTCCTTTTTTTGTTGTGGTTGCACCCCCATCTTGTGAACCAATCAAGGATCTTTTAGAAGTTGATTTAAATACTGCCACAACCATCACTGGTTTGAACACATGCCAACCTAATTGAAAAGAAACAACACATATAATATCAGCTTGCAAGTAAAATTTGGTAATTCCCCAAAGAGGCATTAGAGGATATAAAAGGCACTAAAAGTGCAATATTACAAGTTTCTTCTAACAGATCTATTTGAAGTTCTCTGCTATCATAGGAAATGTGACAACCTGTCACTATTTTGAAGAAATTTAAGGAAATATACCTCTCCCACTTTTTGTGATTAAAATGTAACTTGTGGGAGAGGTACTTAAGCTTATAAATATGATGTTTTTACTATGATTTAGATGCAAGTGATAGTGAACAGAGAAAGGAACAGTGGGTGACTAGTAAACAAACAGTGAGGGTGCACTTAGAAAGCACCACATGGTGAATATAGTGATCTAAGGGTTGGAGCGGATAAATGAGTGTTGGAATCAATTGAGGGAGTGTATTGTAAGGTGTCTAAACCATTAGAAAGGTTTTGTGAAATTGTTATGGGTCTTTTGTAGAGATCCTTAGGCTAGAAACCCTTAAAATGAGGGTTTGATGAAAGAATGCTTACATGTGAGTGGGAGTTCAAAAAAAATTAGGAATCCTTCTATTTAATATATTCCTTAAGACTATGTCAAGTTTTGGAATGTTGGAAGTAAGAGAAAAAAGGAGTTGCTTTGTAAATGGAGGGCTAATTAGGCCTAGTTTCATCAGTCACAAGATGAAAGGACTGAGATTCATAGGGTTTGAAGAACTCAATAAAGGGTATTTGAAAAGGTGAAGAGGTTACTAGGTTGTTTGAGAAGTTTGGAAGTAAAGTGCATATTACTTGCAGGACAGGGCTAATAAGACAAGCCTATTGAAGGCATTTTTAAGTTTAAGACAAAACTAATGTTTGGTAGGAGTTGGAACTCCTTAGTTATGTTATTTGAAGGGTATTGAAGCATTGTAAGGATCAGGGGAGTCTTTGAGTACAGAGATCAAGAGTTGGTATTGAAGCATTGTGATCCTTAAGATTTCTAAAATTACAAGAAAAGGTGTTAAATAGGGCTTTTTGGAATATGGAAAAATTTGTTTTTAGGGAATTGTATTGAAATCTTGACTCTAATTTTTGCAAACCTAGCAGAATTTTTATTCTTCCAATTGGACATAGGGTTATTCAGCATAAATTAATTCAATTGGGAAACACCTTTTTTCTTTGTAAAAAAGAATGACCATCAAAGAAAAAATTGTCCTATTTCAAAGTAAAAATGCAATGGTCTAACCCTAGAATTCTTATACATTCTAAAGTCTTCTTTTTTTGTCAAGAACAAGATAAAATGTAGGCAAGGTAAGCACATACTTTAGAGAACTATAGCTTCTGTTGAGCAGCATAAACAAAATCATATTATATTAATGGGGAGTCTAAAAGGAAAACACCTACCTTAGAAAAACATACTTTTAAGAGGAATCCAAGAATAAAACAAGTTGCATGAAATGTGATGATAATGAAGACAATTAGAAGAATAATAAACTCATAGAGATAAAAGAGGAAACCCTCTAAATCTAACATCATAACCCAGAATCTGGTCAAATAGTTAGAGGGAAAAATAGTGAGTTACTTTGAACCAATACGTATGGATGCCAAATCCTCTCCTCTTCTGCCCCATAAATGAAGATAAATTCTATTTGTTGAAATGTTGAAGGCCTTGGTCGATTGTTACTCATTTAAACATTTTGCAACTCAAGAGACAATTTGGGTTTAATATGCTTTAGCAAGTAAAACTTGCTAGCTTTTCTTTGGAGTGTACTTTGGAATTTATTTTGAAAAATGTCATCTTTTGTAAATATATATTATACAAAGAAAAGGGGCTCTTCTATTTTGTTGTCTTGGTTTGTTAACATTGGCTACTCCCCATGTAACAGAGCCATGTGGGTCATTATTGAGTGTCAAGGTTATAAATTTGGGATCTGTTCTTTATATTTTGCCATTTGGTAATGGCTATTATAGAGAATGGATAGAGGAGAGGAGTCAATTAGCATCTAGCCTTCCTAAAGTTCCTTGGATTCTTGATGGGCCAGAGACATGGAATTTGTTACCTATAAACTTCCTAAAGTTCCTTGGATTCTGGTGAGGACATCAACATGATAGGAAAATAAAGATATATCTTGTTGTAATAGAATACACTTGCTTTTTAGACTAAAATGAAAAGGGTCCTTAGCTTGTCTAACCCTCTTGAACATAATGAAAAAGGGTCCTTAGTTTGAGCTTCACTTGGTTTCAAGAATACTATAATATTCTCTACTTAACAAGGCTAACCACATGATGGTGGATGCTCATCTGGCCTCACCCCCCTCCCCCTAACATCAATCTAAAGTACCCATTATCATCTAATTACATAGTTCATTCATTCATTCATCCATTTATGAACTATAACATTCAATCAATACAATCACATAACATTCATTAATATGATATAAAATTCATTAATACACAATACTAATCAAAACTTCATTAACACATAACAATATTCATTAACATAAAATAAAAATCTATATTAATACACATCATTCATACATAATTACTTAAAGAAAATTTCTTTCATTATCCAACAAGGTTTATCAAAGAAGATTTTTAAAACATCATTTCTTCTTTTTGTTTTTCTGAGCTCTCTTAAGAAAAGCGCTCATAGGAGCATCCATATCTACATCATTCTCCTCCTCTTCTAGCACGTGTAATGTCAAATTATGATGGCTCCTTCTCTTTGGAGGAGCAAGAGGCTACTGCACTAAAGGGGGCTCTATTACAAGAACGAGTAAATGGGATAAAATGGCATACTCTCTTTTTTTTCTAACTATTACAAGTTTGTAATGAAGTACAAATACAATATAACATGCATTTTTCTTACTTGACAATGCCACATCATGTACATTAACATTTTGATCCACCACCGTGTTAACATGTTGAACACTTGGAACATGGTCCACTCCTTCAGCATGATGTTCAACATGCTCTAAAATATTCAAAAAAAAGGATACACGTCAAATTGCAATTGAAGATGTTAAATTGTATTCATAATTGCATAATTAATTTCCAATAGAAAATTAATACCTCCACCACTATAATGCACATCATGGCCTTCATCACGTGAGCAAGTTCTATGGTAGGATATGAAGGCTGGAGTAAAATGTTATGCACATTGTTATGTAGTCAATTTATGTTTAAAACTAATACCAAAAAAGAATCTTCTCAACTATTCAATTTCATTTACTTTTCATTTGACTAATTTACCTATGAGCTATCATTTGGTGCACTAGATTATTGGGCAAGGCTTACAGATTCTTCACATAGGCGTGCAACCACAACTTTATAGCCTTCCTTCAAAGAAATTTTTCTATCTTCATCAATGACCTCCACATTGAATTTTGTGCCCTATATTTTTTGCTTGATAACGTCAATTTTCCATGTATGGTTTCATTAAACAAAACTATTTGCAACATTATATTTTTAAAAAATGAAATTTTATTGCTCTACTTACAAGTCAAGACTAGAGATTCATATAGCCACCAGAGCCAAGTTTGTGTTGGCCAACCTTTTCTACTCTCACTTTTGTAGCCACGGATGTGTCCTGCAATCTATGAACAATTTCAAACATCTTAGATTATATATTTACAAATATCAATTATTAGTGCATGATTACAATATACTCAATACTATAATGACATACCTCTTTTTTCCCTGTGCTGCTTCATTATCTCTATCTTCACATAGCCTTTTCTCCTTTTCATCTTCTATTATTTCATTCCACTCCATCGGTGGAATCATAGCAGGACGATCGTACTTTGGGTTATTTTTAAGATCCCTTCTATATTGTTCCCTCATAGTCTTTATATGCTTTGCTGCTCTTTTTAGAAGTAGGCCAGTGTCAAAAATGTTTTTCCCAAATTTCTCCTCAAAAGATGCAATCAGCTGATTTTTTAATTCCACAGCTTGTACATTCCACCTTTTTAAAAACAAATAGATTGTTAGATCAATAACTTTAATATATTACAATAAATGGAAGAAAAGAAAAATTATGTAGCAATGATATGAAACTATGTACCTTTTACGTATGGTGGGTCCAAATAGTCTCAATGTCATATGAAAAGGATGTTCAAAGAAAGCATTATTACCTACAAAAACATAAAGGATTTATTAGTCCAAAATGAGTAATGTAAAAGTAAACTAAATTTACACTTTAAATAATAACCATTTTAAAGCACCTAGAAGCTTTCGTTCTTTTAATAGAAACATAGTTTTCTTATTCAACAAAAATGTCCCTTCATACAAACTAGTACTAATCACACGAACTGCTCTAGGAAATGGATCAGCTTCAATGGTACTACTCTTTGTTGGTCTATCAACTAAAACATCATGACAATTAAATGACAATTCTAGTACTGCTCTCTTTTGGTCTACCTCCCTGCCTATCTCCATGTCTCTCTATGTGTGGGTATATATATATATATGTATGTATGTATGGATATATGTATGTGTGGTGTGTGTATGCATGTGTTTGTGTGTATGCAGGCTTTTGTAGACATTATTTAACCACTGATATGCTACTTCATTGTTCATCAACTTGTAGAAATACATTACAAATAGCACATTACAAAATATAGCAAAATAAGGTTTTACCAGTTCTAGTGGGCATAGATGAGGATGTTTGCATGGTCCTTGTTGTCGACAATGCACTAGGCACTATTGGATCACCAACCAAAGGAGGAGTCCACACTTAATCATGAGCTAAAGAATAGAATATTTTTAGCAAAGACATTTCCAATGGATAAAGATCAAATGGGATACTAGAGATAAATGTCCACAAAAAAAAAGGTAAGTGTTATAATGTTGATCAAAACAAATAAAGTGTTACTTACATGAAGGTTGTGCGCAACAACCCTCATCATGTTCACCATGTGATGTCGCAACTAGCACATATGTCTATACAAGAACACATAAAATTAGAGATCATGATCCATAAGATACTATAAAATATTAATATCTATTGAACTTCTATTACTGCTTTAGTCGAATTACTGCTTACCTTCAAAGATTGGATTCTACGGTCCAATTCTATTCTCAGTGCCTCTTTCTCCTCACTTCTATCACCCTTAATGATAATGTTAACAAGTTCATTAGTGTATCTTTGCTTAATTTTCTAGGTGATGAATATAGGGTCAGTACTAAGGGCAAAGTCATGTAGATATGATGTCTGCATTTTAGATCGCATTTGATCAGTGATCATTCTAGCTTTTTCCTATCATTTGTGACATCAAATAATGGTATAATTTCATCAAAATAACTCCAAATCCATAAAGAAAAAAATATAATAATACAACATTTATTTCTATATTAACATTAAAATTTACAATAATTAATGTTTACCTCTATTGAAGGTGTCTAAGATGGTGCATCCATATCGCCCTGTGAAAAAAATTAGTAAGTCTTAGAAATCAGCAGTGAAATTAAAGTAGACTTACCAAAAAAAAAAAATTAATAATAAAGTAGATTTTATATGTAAATCATTTGTCTTAAGTTAAAAATTTAGTGTAACTAATGTTTATATCTAAAAAAAACTTTGACATGTTCTACTTAATGTTTATATGTGAATGTTTGGAAAGAAAAATTTGGTCATACAAGACCCCATCATAGTTGACATTGATCCCACTTGGACAGTTCATGGATCATCATGATCTTCATCCATGTCATCATCATCATCATTATCATCATCATCATCATCATCATCACCATCATCGTACTTGTCACTTTGATCATCGTCGTCACCACAACCATCTTCATCACCATCATCATCATCTTGATCACTATCATCATCATGACCATCATCGCCATGATCATTACCATCTTCATCACCATGATCATGATTGTCATCAGTATCATCATCATCATTATCACCATTATCGTTAGCATGACCAAAATCATCACCATCTTCTTCTTCTTCATGATTGGGTAATTTTTGTTCCTGATAATCACTTACTTCCTCTTATGCTTCTTCAATATCTTCTTCTTTGATCACATTATACTTTACCAGCCTTCCTCTTGGGTCATGTCTAACAAAAAATGACCAACCTAGTTTGTGTGGAACACTAAAGTAAAACACTTGCTTGCATTGGCTTGGAAGAACATAGGGCTCCTCTCTAACTGGCTCAAATGACCTTGTATTAATCATAGTAAATCCACTATCGTGTTCAATAACAATCCTGCCAGGATCATTTCGATTCAGTTGTAACCTGAACTATTTGACAACAAATAGAACTATTTTGAATGAATTAAAGTCGCACTCAAGTATATCATCCAAAATACCATAGTATCGATTTCAAATTTTTGAGGATATATATCAGTTCTAGATGAAATATTGGTGACCACCAAAACAACACTTATCCCGAAATCACACATTTTCTTCATTTCATCTAACTTTTTTGTGCGAAATTAATAGCCATGGTAGTACATAGCTTTGTGGTGTTTGACCTGCAATTATTCAAACATGTCAAGAATCTTCTCATTGATCTATTAGTTGATATTAAACTTATGTCTCATGATTATTAATCTTATGCATACCTTTGTATCTCTTAAGCTATATATTAGATCAAGTACCATTGGTGTAACATTGAGATCTCCATTATGATGATCTTTTTTAACCAACGATGCAACACCATCCCATGTTAATGAGCAACCATTTTCTTGAGATTTTTCTATCCATACTGTCATCCAATCAAGATTGTTTGCAATATACAAGTGTAGTGCATCACACTCACGACCAACTATAAAGAAGACAATTACACTAGTTTGAAACAACTTATATATATTGATGATGGATAAGAATTATTAAATTACAAAAAAAAACTTATAATTACCTCTCACCCTCCTCAATCTACCTTTCCCCGTTAGGTACTCCCCTTTGAATTTGTTATTACAGTTGGGATCCCAAATGTGATCTACATGGATATATGTTGCAAACTTTGGAAGATATTCACTAATATACACCATGATCTGGTATATCATAAAACCCTCAGGATGTGCTCTTTGTCGAACCAAGCCCTTCATAAATTTCAAGTGTCTCTCAACCATCCACATTGATCTAGCTTGTACAGGGTCACACAATTCAATATCCTTAACTTGATGTATGAGGTAGTGTTCTTGAGCATTGAAAAATGTTGGAGGTAAACGCTTTTGCATTTCACACATAAGCTGTGGATTTTTTCTCTTCCAATATTTTATATATTTTTTATCAATTTCTTTAGATGATAACAACCTAAAAGAGATTCAACACGCAAAAACACATAAAGGAGATTTCAAATAAAATTATACAATAGATTTCAGATAAAAAGCTACAAATCTAAGAAAAAACACTTCTAACCTCATGTGTTTTCCAAGATCATATAGAACTTGTTTAATACTATTGTCAAACTATTGTGGAAGGGATAGAGGTAGGACGAACTACAATCATTAAAAAATGATCATTTCAATATATTATTGAATAATGCAATTGGTACTACATTCAATCTTACAAATATACTGTAAATAGAGAACATGACTTACCTTGAGGAAGGTATGCCAATCATGTGTTTTCAACCTTGGCCCAAAATCACATTTCTTTGATAGAAGAGTGCTTATATTTGCAGCAAATCCTATTGGAAATTTTGCTTTTTTTGTGACTTCTTTTAATGCATCACTTTGTTGCTCTGTTAATAACCAAGGAAGGGCACTTGTATTTATGTGATCTCCATTGCTATTTGATTCAATGAAAAAATTTAGTGCATGATTGGATTCATGAATGTCAGTACAAATTTTGGTAATTTTTTCTCTATCATACCTTCCATCCAACATTTTCCATAGTGTCTCTGTTACATTCTTTCCAATATGCATAGCATCAAAAAAATGTGTGATTGAGAGATCATTGTAGTATGGTAACCTACTAAATTGAGTAGGATAACTTTTCATTCCTCTAGGAAGTTGGTCATTGGTGCCTTGACGACCTTCGCAAGCATCAATTACAGCATTAGTAAATATAAGACAATATCAAAATACAAATTTTAAATTTCGAATGAAAAATTGGACATTACCTCAATGATTTAGTCGATCGTATTCCAACTTCCATAAATAAGGTGTCATTCTTCGTGGCCTTGATGATATCTCTTCTTTCCCATTGAAAAGATGTTTTTTGGAAATTTGATACCTATGATTATTGTGGAGAAAGTGTCTAAACTCATCAAACACCTAGTTTTCTAAACTGCTCGAATGATGACATTTCATCTTCGGACCACAAACTAGACATGCAAATTTTCCCTTTGTCTAAAGACCTAAAAGATCATGTATAATTGGATCATGTACAATTATCATGTGCAACTTAAGCATTCAATAGTAATGTGTAAGTACTATAATAGACCAAAAATATGTGATCTTAACAATATAACATACCGCAAAAATGAGTTAGCCTAGGGGCATAATGTATTGTCCATACAAGCATTGCATGGAATTGAAATTGTCAATGCCCTATCAGTCTAGAGATATCATACATAGTGATGCATTCAATAACTTCAACAACTCATCAATTAGGGGCTCAATATACATGTTCATATCTTTAACTTGGTATTTACCTAGCAACTGAATGAACATAAGCATTACATTATTATTATAACCATTTTTATGCACTATTTATAAATTTATTTAGATAACTATAAAATAAAAAAATACCTGGCACAATCATTGAAAACATTATGTGCTCCCTCTTTATGGACATCCAAGGAGGAATATTATTGTAAATAACAAAAATAGGCCACACTAAGTAAACAAATCTCATATCTCCATATGGATTGACACCATCCACCACCAATGAAAGCTTCAAATTACGAGTTTCTTTAAAGTGTGACCATGCTTCTTCTATCTCTTTAAATGCAAAACCATCGGCAAGCATTCGCATAATGTCATCTTGACTTCTATTGCATGCATGGTAATCCATAAATTGTGCCAAGCTAGCACACCTAAATAACCGTTGAAGACGTGGAATAATGGGAATGTATCGAAGAACCTTGTGAGGCACTATTTTGGTTATTTGATTTGACCGATATCTACTAACACAACAATCAGGGCATTCTGTTGCAAATTCATGTTGTTTATGATATAGAATGTGATCATTGGGACATGCATGTATTGTCTGATACTTCATTCTAATCTAATCCATAATGTTAGATAAGTCTCGATACGAACGAGGAAAAATGTTTGATGGTGGTAACAAAAACTCACTAATCAACATACAACAACAAATATGCATTGTTAATATAATGAATAGCAATTGTATGCTAACACTAAAGATGACAAAAATGACATACCTTAGCATACGTGACATTGCTACATTGGATATACCATTCATAACCTTTAAGTTCACCAAGAACACTATAGCCAAGAGTAGAGTTGTTTGAGAGCCTTCATATAAGGGCTCATGTGCCTTTTGAAGTAAAGGTATATCAAGACCATCTTCATTAAAATTATCAGATTCGCTAGTACCATCATTGTGAGCCTCTTCATCACCTGCCCCAATACCATCTTCTTCAATCATGTCCTCTAGCACATTATCATCTTCTTCCATGGAAGTGTTATCCTCAGCTTGGATATTCACATGTCCATGTTCCTCCAATAGGAAATCCACATTCAGTATTGGAAAAAAATCGTGGCCCCCTTCAACATGACCATATTGCCTACAATGACTCTAGGTTGTTGTGATTAAAATTCCTTGATTCTTTAAGCCCTTACACTTTTTGCAAGGACAATAACATTTATTAGGTTTTCTTCAAAACTAAGCCCACAATGCAACCATTGTTTCATTATTTTGTTCTGGGTTTATATTGTCAGGCGTGGTCTTTCTTCACAGGAAAATATCCCTGCAAATAAATTGGACATGTTGTAGTTAATGTTTATATCTACACATATGGAAATTGTTGATTAATGTTTTCAAATGTAACTAAAATGATCCTATAATTTCTAGAAGGTCTAGATGTTTGCAAAATGTGGATTTATAGACAATGTATCTTAGTTATTTGCAAAATGCCTCAAAGAGATGTCACAAGGTGAAAGTTACTCCACCAATCAAATCACCCAACTCCAAATGTCATAAATTGGGAACTCATGGCACAATGCTAGTCATTTTCTTTCCAGCTAGAGGACCTGCTCTTGCATCCTACTCAAATATTTCCATGATGCAGGCTCTATGGACTGGTAATGAATGATTTGTGATTTCTCCTTGTGAATTCTTCACTTTAAAGACAACCTTAATAGAACTGAACATGAAGAATCAGTGTGCTTGAATCCTCATTTGAGTCATCTTCTCCATGAGTAGTGAAGTAATTGATAAATTAACTTTTACACTGAACCTAGCAAACTTATAACTTCAACAATTCTCTTTTATTTCAATGCCAAAATCCCATCAATTGAAATGATAATTAATAAATCAAACTTAGCACACAATCATTCTTTGAAGCAAAATGATAGCCCACAAATAATATTTATCAATCATCAGATAACTTGCAATACTTTCACCCACCATACCACATTTCATATCATTTGACAATATATAATGTTACTTAACTTCTAACTTATCAACAGTCTGACAATGAAGCACATTGGTGAACCCTGAAATGAGTCTACACCAAAGATGAATTTGGGTTTCCATCCAATCCACTAAGAAATCCTAAAGGTTTCTGCCCTCAGGTTTCAAATAGGCAAACCAAATGCTCGCAAACTTTTCCAAATAAAGATATCAAACCAAGTATAATCAAGCATGAACCTCTCATTCTTTAGTAGCATATCTCGGTGACTTTTCATTTTCCCTCTATATGTCTCTTAATATTCTTTTTCTTTATCTCTTTATTATTCGTCTCTTGAAAATTAAAATGACTATTAGTTTTTTTCACAAAACACAATTGAAGTCCTTTTATTACTTTATTAAATGATTGATTTAAGTTGTCATCAAATTTGATATAATTTGACAACTTAAAGCTTAATTATCTAATTGATTTCTAATGTCCCAAAAAGGGGACATAATAGTGGTACTACACAAATTAACTTATAAGGGATCTTTTACTATTCATAGTTTCACACCTCTATTATGGGGTTATTTTTTTTCCGTATAATCTCAAATTCACTTACATGTTGTGAGGTGCATGCCCAAGAATTTGAAAGGGAGCTTTTGTTTGAAATTGACTTTCTTAGATAGGCGCAACCTTTAATAGGGAAATGCCAGGTTAGAATCAAAATGGAAGTGCCTCTTGTACATGTGTATCTTAATGAGATGATAAAATTAGAGTCTAAATTGCATGGACTCTAGTATGTGCATCAACGAGAGCATGGTTTTCAAATTTCACATTTTCAAATTTGTTGTTCCAAATTAGATTTTCATATTAACACTTTTGTAATATGTGTTATATTTCAATGTTACAATTTACAAATTTATGAGTCTTGTTTACTATATTTTCTTGCTAGTTGCTTTTCTTTCTTATTGGTAAGGTCTTTATGTTATTTAGTGATTTTCATCCTTTCTAATCCTCTTTTTGTAGGATAAGAATTATTCTTGTTGGAATTTTTGGTCAATCCCAATTCAATGCTTATGCTATGTGAATAAAATGTTTACAGTTTGTTAATCAACACATATTGATCAGCATTTCCATGCTATCATTTAGTCCTTTTGTGCTTAGGGATTTTTTCTATATCTTTTATCCTATTGTATTTTTTTTCTTTTTTAAATTTTTTATTTGGATAAGCTAATGTGCTATAATAACCCTATTTCATAAGTTAAGAGGAATAAGGCCAAAGGCCACTAAATTTTACAAGAAGTCACAGAAAATAAATTTCAAGAAGGAAATTGAGAGGAGAAATCAAATATTGGCAATATCAATGAATATTCAAGCAACATCAATTTGTTTACCAACCTAAACATTAAAAAATTACAAAGAGAAGTGATTGGTGTTTTACAAAGGAAGCAATTAAAGAAAGTTTAAATTAAAGATTTAAACTATATTGTTAGCCGACTACCTTTGGCATCTCATTGCCCAAGTTTTTAGATACATCAACAGTAAGGTGATAATGACTATGTGAAGGTCAAGTGAGTCTTTAAACAATATGTTGGTCCAAACATAATAGTGATTTCACTTTATTAAGGAAGAGCATTATTGAGGCAGCAACATATGATTAATTGTTAAGGCCTAGCAATTAACTAAAAGTAGCGACCTTTATTAGTTGAAGTTAAAAAAATTGGTAGGCAGAATTTGTGTTTACAGTGGCAGTGTTTCCAAAGGGGCTTGGATTATGATTAGCGATTAGTATAAATGGTTTAGTAACTATCCTCAATCTGAAAATATCAAAATTCTGATTTGTTTGGAAGTTTTTTTGTACTTAAATTAGATTTTTTAGTATTCTAAAATTTTAAGTTTCAATTGCGTACTTTGCAAAATAATGGAAACATAATAAACTAATGTTGATAATTACAGAATAGCAAATACATGCAAAAAGTAAGTTTTTTTAAATTTTATTTAGATCAATTATCTGGATTCAGTACATACCAGGACTTATCAGCACAGATTTGATTTATTAAGTATTTGTTAAGTTTAACTCTAAAAGTTACAAATCTGATATCCTCTCTTGAATAACAACGGACAACAATTTTCTTCTATTGCCTAGTATTGTCGAGCAACTCAAATCCCACTAAAATTAAAATATTAATAGAAGACAAACTAAACTAATAACAAAACATAATTGTTCTTATTAGTTAAGCTTTTTGTTCATGTAGAAGATTCAAAAATACCATAGGCATGCAACTTAATCAATTAATTTGTTTGTGCAGTTAAGAAGCAACTTTGCACTGAGACATAAATCTTTTTCTAGTATGACCTTAAAAGCTAAAAGTTAGAATTGTGACAGTCCTAAGCACATGAAAATGATTACGCTAAGTTATTAGATGGTAAAATGATGATTTCTTCAGTTAATGCTTCATGCTCAAAGACTACAGAGATCTCAATGCCCTTTTTATGCCCAAAATATGGCTTTCTGTAGTCTATAATTATTATCAAAAAAAAATTTATTTATTTTTTCCATATTTCATGATGATGTATGTAGCCATGTGATCAAGAAATGTACAGATCTGATATGAAGGCTTTAAAAGGATTAAAATAGTTTTAAGATAGCAAAACCAGCAAAACAGATGTTTCTTTCTTTGTTGTTTGCAATGTAGGTAAGGAGTAAATTATGTCCACAAAAGATGTTCTACAAAACTGCCAAAAATTAGAATTGATGCTTCTAGGAATGAAGTCCAAACCTGATATATAAAAGAGATTAATTTTAACTTTTGACATCGAGAAACTAGCATAGAAGAGAACATTGCTCCAAGTCATGGAAAGTCCATTAAGGATTGTTCGGAGGGAGGCATATTCTCAAGCATGAAATATCATAGAATTCATTGAGGAGAGGGCATCACCAACCAAGCAATACCATATGAGGAAAGTGAAGAATGGGTCCCTTGCGCTTGCTACCAAGTTCAAAAGATAAGAAAGAAAAAGGGAAAAAAATTCCCATCAAAGAAAGAACAAGGAAAAAATGCCCATCAAACCGATGGAAGAGAATTGTACGTAATGATTCTTTGGATTGAAAAGAAGCATCCATGTACAAGTTATATAACTACATTGAATACAATCATGGAACAAATGATAATGAAGAGATGAAAGAATAAGAAATTGATTTTGGCATATGTAAAGGCAAAAAATATAAAGAGAAAATAATTGAAACTCTACCTTATGCATTTGATCTTTCTATTTCCAAATCTAAACTTCCAAAAGATTGATCACCTCCTTTTCAAAATATCAAGTTTCCAACTCCAACCGTGAGCAAGCTAGGGCAGAACTAGGGCATCCAGTTTTTTTTCTAGTGATGGCACATCAAGTATCCAACTCCAACAAAACATCCCATGCGTGCAAAAAACAAAAAACATGAAATGTTTTTATTTTTTACATCTAAGCCCCCCATTTCGACCAACATGTTGTGGTCGAAATTTAAACCAACACGAAGATTAGTTTTATAAATAAAAAAACATTTTCCTTCTACATTCCAACCAAACTAAACTTTTTTAGTTGATGGTCAAAATCTTTGGTAGAAAAATGATGTCAAATGTAGTAGTGCGCCATTTGCAAAGACTGCATTAGCCTAAGGTAAGTTAGCAAAGTGGAATTTAAAAAGAAAACCTTTGGTAAGGTTTTGCACAACTTCAAGGTGGACTTTGTGAGGAGTCCAACTCTTGGTAACCCATCCTTTGAACATAGCTTTAGTAGGAGTCCTACCCTCTAACCATTCACATGCAACATCAAATTCTTGCAAAGCAAGGATACTATTAGGATTAACTTGTGGAAGACCTTCAAGATGAACTTGAGATGATGTCTGTTCAATGGAGGCATCATGGCTATCTAAAGTAGCAATGTGAGAACCAATATCAACTACTGGGTCATAGCTAGTTGGGGAAATTATAAGCTAATAGCCCTAAAAACTCTACCCTAAATGTGGTTTGACAAATGGTAAACTCAAAAGGAAAGCTTAGACAAATATTCATACGCAAGAGATGCATGAAACCCTAATAGAGAGAAAAAAACTCGACAGCTTGCAAAATCTATATTGAACATATGAATAAAGAAAAAACATTTTATTTGACTAAAAATAATAAGAAAATATAGGGCTCTTATAGAGGTGGGCATTAACTAGCAAGTAAGGTACATTGAATGCATGACAAGGTTGTAAGGTATTGCACCAATTGTTGTGGTTGTTGTATAGATTGATTGGAAAATGCCCTCTCATATTTCTAGCCTTTTAAGTTGCTTTTTTTTTTTAAGTAGGTTTAAGGTATGATTGTCATTCATATTAAGATAGATTCATTTTTTTTTGTTGGGTGCTGCTTGTTTTTCCATATTAGATGTATGAAGTTGATGGGTATTGCTTGTTTAACACCATGCCATCATTTTCTTTTCTTTCTTAGCTTTCTCATTTTGACAATGGATAGTTGAGTATGATCCAAAATATTTATATTGATAAACTCACACAATCTTATCTAGAAGTATAAATAGAATAACACCAGGCTATCAATTTATCTAACAAATCTATTCAGAAGGATTTTATTTTAAAATTATATTCATAGATCTTTAGAGTTGTACTAATTAAGATCTATTATTGGTTCGGTTCAATTGGGGAAACACCCCCAGATACATCTTCCTAAGAAAAGTGCCCATCAATATTTGTTTCGAAGAAAAAAGAAACTTAGTTATCTCACTCCATAACAATACCTAGTTTATCTATGTCACATCTTTATAGACAAGAAACAAAATAAATGCATTAGAATTGACATGAATGCAAAAAGTGACCATAGAGTCAACTAAAAAGTACACTATGTACTACACTGTATAATGCATTTTATCTATATGTCACTTTAAATTGTTCTAAAAAATAAAAGTTCCTTTCTTTTCATAATATTTAGTCACTCAATTGATATATCAAAAAAAAAATTATGTAAGAAAAAATTAAACATGCACTTGTTTTGGATTGTGGGAGCATAACACAGTCATTCAGTTATTGACAACCATATCCTATAAAGTGGAACTATGAATGAGATGTCAGGACATCTTCACGAATGCCAATTTCTACAATAGAACATACACCCTAGAAAGAAAATGTCTTAAACATCACACATTAAGCTTGGTTCCTAGGCAAAAAGTGCTAAATAGTCAAAGTTGACCCATTATTTTCAAGCTTAATTTCTTCCTTAATGTGTGATGTTTAAGGGTGGCCCCTATAAGATGGTAGACATACTAAATGGGTTGGCATGTGTCAAATAATGCATCAAGTGCTACTAATTAACAAGGTGGCATTGATGATGTAGGTGTCATAGGTGCTTGTGCATCTTCTTCGATCTCTAACCATCTATGTGTCATTCTCTATGATGACATCAAGTTGTAAAACCCTATGTTCCCTGGGTATATCTTTCATAGGGCATCTCAATATACCCTAAATATATATTAAATATTAAAGTAATTTTACTTCTCACGAAGGATAAACCTTTAATACAAATTAATCAATAAATATATAGGCAAAATTCCTAATTATTATAAGTTGGTTTCCTAATGACCATAATTCACCTATTCCTAAAGTTATTTTTAACCTAGCATGAACATACTATTACCCTATGTTATTGTTGTGGAGTCTAATCAATCTCCCACTAGGAGATTGTTGTGATGTGGAGCCCAATCAGACTTGAAGGTTAAGTTTTTCTCACTTCATTTGGGGTGACTTCCCCCTAGATTTTACTACAAGGGTTTGGGGGAAGTGCCTTGAAGCACTAGGGACCGAGGGTCAATGCTCCATACATGTTCCTAAGGCACCACCTTAGGGTGCAAGATCAAGGGTCAATGACCCCAAGTAAACTCCTTTTCATGATACAAGGTTGGGTCAAGGGGCACCACCCGCAAAGTAAAAAATGAATTTAATGATATAAAAGGCACCAAGAGCTATGTTTTTTTCAATTAGCCTACTTATTCTAGCCCTAATTTTGTAAGTGGTAAAATCTTTTATAGGAAGGCTTAGGGTTCGAGATTTTATGAAGTATGATGAGATTGTAGCTTCCTGTCGTGGTATTGAGTGGTAAGCGATTACAGATTGTTATCAAGTTTTCATCACTATATAATAAGAATATTGGACTCATATTTTATGGACATGGAAAAAGATTGGGTTAACCATGATAAATCTTTGTCTTGTGTCTCTTCTATACAATTTATTATTTTTTGATATTGATTATATTTGCATGTAATTTTTATTTTTGTCTCATCAATCCGAACAACCCCAACTAATAATGTAACTGGGAATGCTATAAATTTATGTAAAAAAGTCATATTAGTTGTTATGGTGTCATTAATGTCAAGACTTATTTGATTAGAAATTATGCTAATTCAATAGAGTGTGATATCATGATGAAGATGATTTGAAGAAAGTATGTTGATGACACAATTGATAAGAATGGTATTCAATGGGCACTTGAATGAGTTGGAAAGTGATAATGAATGTTGGTTTGATTGTTTTACAACCATTTCATCTTGTATCATAACATGATTTATAAAAACTACGCCAAGTTACAAGGTGAAAGAAGGAAGACAATGTTCATTTAGTGACTATAGTGTTTACTGAGTAGTAGGCACAGAAAAGGTAAAAGTTTACTATTATTTGAGTACATTCAGTATTGATTGAGTGATGCTTTCCCCAAGTGAATTGTTATGTTCACTTAGTCATCACAAGAATAACAAGTTTATAAAGATGGAACTTGAGGCAAAATTTTGGTGGAAATAAAGAATGTTCAAGAATTTCAAAGGCACAAGTCAAAGTTTGTTACAAGATATGTGACTCAAAAAATACAATGAAGATCTAATGATGGAGATTGAAGAAGGATAAGGTTGAGCATAGAGTTCTATGAAAGTTACATTTTCTAAGTGACTAAATGTAATGAATTTGAGATCGACAATTATGGTTAAATGAAAAAATATGGAAGAATCTAGAAGCACATAGACTACTATTTAGGTGTTGAATTAGTTTTTGGTTATTGGTTGAATGCTAATGGTGATCAAGAAAGGAAACCATAGTATGATTTTTTGTTGAAAAGAAGAAGATTAATCAAGAAGACAAAAGTGAAGATCAAAGTAGAGTTAAGGAAAATTGAAAGTGAGGAGTGAATCAAGCAGTATAGAGATCAGACAGAGACAGAGAAAAATAGAGATTTGAACAAGAAAGTTAGTGTAAACCTAATAGATCAATTTGTATAGTTACTTTCTTACTATTGTAGCATAAAAATCTCTTAACCAAGTGGACCAAAAAAGTCTATGAAATTATATATGGTAGCATCAATTAGTGGTGTTTATAAGTCCTTTAGAGAAAGTGACTCTTTAGATAGGAACAAATAGTGATAAGGTCTAGCTATTATTTTAGTATTAATCCTCTAACCAAGTCACATTAACAATGTGTAAGTAAACCTTTAAAAAGGTTGGCTCCTAGCATAGCTCACTTTAGAAAAGTGAAAGTTTTGGGTTGTAGGTTCCAGGTGGTTTTCCCCTTTACAAGGTTTCTTGTCAAATGTGTGAATGTTGTTATATTGTAAGTTAATTTTTATTATATTTACTTTTTCCCACATCATATTAATAACTAGATAATAGTAGAGTGTTATTACTGATAGTCGGTAATACTAGAAATAATGGATGAATAGTTTGGAGTAAATTGATTAAATGAGTTAGACTTTAAGAAGTTGAATGAGATCACCAAGTGAAATATTTTGATTTTTATGATTTTTTTTGGGTACTAAAGTGTTTGAAGGTAATGTAGGATAACTAGACATAACTAATTCACCCCCCTAGTTATATAACAATTGGTATCAATACATAGTGCTTAGAGAAAGAAGTTTAAAGGAACTTGAGATAAATGTCTTAAGATGTATAAGAGAGAGGTACCAAAGCTAAATAAGGATAATTTGTCATCATGAAAAGACAAAATTAGGTTACATTTATCTAGAATTGGAGATAATATTACTCATTGGTTGGATAATGACTATCTTGCACCTCCTCCTCCTATGACAGTGGAATAAATGACTGAAAAGATGAATCACAATAGCCTATTTTGATTGAGATTTCATTTTCCCTTAATGATGTCAATTTTGATGATATCAAGATCTACACGAATGCTAAAAAGATGTGGGACAAACTCACACTTGTACACGATGGAGATCCAAATGTGCTTAGTACTAAAGTTGGAAGTCTTAGAGGAAAGTATGATGACATGAGAATGAAAAAAGGTGAAAATTTCATACAATATGTGAACCAAATCAAATAATTTGTGAGTGCAATTAGAGATACTATAGGAATTATTAGTGACAATAAACTTGCAAGTAAAGTTCTTAGAACTATTCTACCTATTTATGCTATCAAATTTTATGCAATTCAATAAGTAACTTCTATGCTTGGTAATCTTTTGACACTTGATAGTTTAGTTGGTTGGTCGACTATATTTGAATTGATAAATTATGATAATAGTATGATTACAGTTAGAAAGAATTTCAAGTCTTCACTAACCATTGGAAGTTTAAAGAAAGAGAAGAAAAGTAAGAAAGAAAGTGAATCAAAATTTGAAGATGATTTGAATGAACTTGAAGCATTTCTTGTAAGAAGGTTATCAAGAGGTAAAGGTAAATTAAAAGGTAAACTACCCTTGATTTGTTTCAAGTGTAACTAAATTGGTCATTTTGATGAAAAGTTTCCTAATAGAAGAGTGGTAGAAATAACAAGAAAGATTACAAGTACATGAAAAACAAGGATTACAAAGATAAAGGGAATAAATCACGTTATATTGCTAAAGAAGAGCACACTTATTCTAGTACTAAAGAAGAGAAGCAAGTAGTTGAGATGGTATATGTTTCTATTAAGGAATATCTCAATGGAGAAAGGTATGAAAGTGAAACTGCCCTTATTTGATATGTTACCAAGAATGATTCATGGATTATAGGTAGTGGATGCTTGCATCACATGATTTGTGATATAAGTTTGACAAATTTAAAGAAATTGATGATGGTTGAACTATTAAATTAGGTAACAATGTCTCATGCCCATTGAAAGGAAGAGGATCACTAATGTTGAATGAAAAGATCATATGTGATGATGCAAACTAGGTACAAGGACTAAAGTTTAATCTTTTGAGTGTTGCTCAACAGAATAATTCAGGTTACAAGCTAGAATTTTAGAATAGAAAATTCAAGATCTATGATGATGAAGGAAATTTATTGGAATTTATATTAAACAAATGGTAACTAATTTTATCTTGATCCTACTATTGAGACATGCTTATTTTCTAAATTTGAGTATCTTTGATTGTGGCATAAAAGGTTGTGTCATGTAAACTTTGAGAACATGGTGAAGGTGAGTATAAAGAAAAGAGTTAGAGGCTTGCCAAATATGGAAAAAATAAAGAATGCTATGTGTAAAGAATCTCAGCTTGGTAATATGAAAAAATCAAGGCTTTCAAGAAAAACACACTTCTAACAGTTATTATGGTGACATATATATTGTCTTTTTTTATTGATGATTATTCTAGAATGATGATTATAATGTTCATGAAGATGAAATCACATGCTTTTGATATTTTCAAATGGTATAAATCTAGAGTCAAGATAAAGAAACTAGTAAAGTCATTGAAATGTTTGAGGTTTGATAGAGGTGGTGAGACTATGTCTATTGAATCCACTAACTTTTGTGCCAAGAATAGTATTAAGAGATAATTATGTACATCAAGGAAACAAAGAAAAAAAGTAATTGTTGAGAGAAGAAATTGATCAATTGTGTATTGTGTAAGGACACTAATGATTGAGAAATAGATTACATAGATATTTTAGAGAGAAGAAGTTAGCACTAATGTCTATACTGTCAAACAAGTTCTATTGAAGAAAGAAACAAGACACCCTATGAACTCTGGTATGGTCATACACCTAGTGCAAGTTATTTCAAAATCTTCGGAAGTAGGTGTTATATTCATTAGGATGTAAGGAATGGTAAATTTTATTTAAAAGGAGACAAAGGTATTTTCCTTGGCTATTTATCTAAAAGAAAAACTTTAAAATATTTGATCAAAGATACTAACAAAATGATTGAAAGTGAAAATGCGAGGATTAATGGGTTTGTAGATAAGAACAATGTGGGAAGTAAGAAGGAACTTGAATATTACAACAAGCATGTGTATGTCTTTGAAGAGGTTCTTGACAGACTAGCCAAGTTACAAGAAAGAGCTACCGAGTTATAGACTACTTTATCTTAGCATCATACAATACAACTTGAGAAAGAAGTTGAATCCCTATTGAGTGGAGAAAATTTAGAAAATTAGAGAACTAAAAATTTATTGGAAAAATATGTGAGAAAGAATCATTTACCTAAATAAATTATTGGTGACAATTGTGTTGGAGTACAGACAAGAAGTAAGATTAGAGATAGTACCTATCTGATAGCTTATTTTTTGTTGGAATTCTTTAGAATGATTAAAGGGAGGGGGAGGTGAATTAGTTATTCAAGGTCCATATGTATAAATAAAACTTTTCTCAACTTAGTGAACCCATAAAATATTTATCATCATGCATGCATCCATAAGATTATGCAATCATTTAAAACTTTGTAGGTTACTGTCACATCAATTTGCAAAAATTTAAACATGAAACATAACAGATTGAGTAACACATTTGACACAATGGTTTATGTGGAAACCTAATATGGGAAAAACCACCAGTAACATACTACTCTTTTTCACTCTTCTCAAGTGATGCTCTGTGAAAGGCCAACCCTACTAAAGGTTACAATACACACTATTAAATGTGACCTTGTTAAAGGATTTCAATCACCCTATTAGGAGTGAGCCTTGTTAAAGGATTTTAGACCATTCACTTAAAATTTTACCCAGTTATAGGATTTACAAATGACTGTTAGGTTAACCTTAATGCAAAGGATTTACCCTAGACTGATACAATTATTAAAGAGTAACAATAAGGCTTGATCTAATAACAACTTACAACTCCATTTGCAAATTATAGATCTCTATTTCAATCCTCCATTCTGCTTGGCTTTCACTCATTTTAGTTCTGATAGCTTGCTCACCCTTTAAGCATTTATACCCTTAAGCCTTCTCGCTTAACATGCTAATGTAGACTCTTCACTTAGGTCACTTGATGAAGCAATACCCCATTGACTCCTTTTCTTCCTTAGGTTCTCGTTGTATATGAGCAATGTTAGTATGCTAATAGAAACCAAATTTAAATAAAGCTTCTACAAACTAAACAAAATTCATAAACTTCAAGATAGACTAAGATGAACTCTCAATTGAGAATATGAGCCATTAATGGACTCTCTCAATGAGAAGCTCTCTTGTTGAGTGGCGTTGTCTAAATAGATAGGATGTATACTCAAGCTTATGCTTCAAAAAGGGCTTCAAATGGAGTTGGAATTTGGGTGTCAGTGTATGGTTTTGATGTAAAATGGCTTCTTAAAATGGCATTATGACTTTACTTCATGGATTGTGTTATTTTGCAAAGGGGAAGGATCCAATTTATAGGCAAGAGGCTTGAGGGATTGAGGGCTAAGATGCAAGGATGGGAAAAAGCTTATGGAGGGCTCAGATTGCATGAGAGGAGAGCACATGGATTGTGCTTCCTTATAGCCAATCAAGAAGTGACACATGTCACATGGTGAGAGGATGGAGGAAAGGGGAAGGATGAGTCAACAAAGGAGGCTCAAGGGATAAAATCTTCATAAAGACCCTCATAATGGCTTGTAAGAGCAATAAAAGGGCTTGAAAGAGTCATTTATGGCCTAGTGGGCTTCATAAAGTTTTATGGTTGAGATATTTTGAGGGAGATGAGAGCAATTTTGACTTGGACTTGATTAGGAGGGTTTTAAGCTTGCTTAGGCTTGTGCAAATGATTAGAGGATGGATTAGGATGGTTTAGGATTAGCTTAGGGATAGGCAAGTGGATGGCATTTAATGAGGGTGGGTGAAGGAGGAGATATTTATTAACTTTGGCTTGGGTTAGTAATTCTTAACCCATGTTTAGGGAATGTGACAAGATTAGGAGGGGATTATGACTAGGTTTAAAGACATTTTCTAGAAGAGTCTAGACTTTGGATGAGGATAAAGACTTTCTAGAATAGTCTAGAATTTTCTAGGATGAGGATGAAGACTTTCTAGAAGAGTCTAGAACTTCTTAGGATGAGGATAAATTAGATTTTTAGAAAATAAATAAAGTTTTATTTATTTCAAGGGTTTGGGTTGAGGAGATATTTATTAAAACTTTTTTAATAAACATGAGGATTAATATTTAATTTTAATTAAATATTTTGAGTTGGGATTATGGGTAGGAAATGATGGGATTAGCCTTTAATTAAAATTAAAGAAGGATTAGAAGATTTTGGAAGAGTTTAGTGGTCTTAAGGAAATTGGCCAAGTTTTGGGCAAAAAATAAATTTTTTATTTATTTTGGGTTTTTTGGTCAATTTATTAATTAAATAATTAATAAATAAGAAAATAATGTTTAAATAAGATTTAAACATTTTTGGGAGGGATTCCTTAATTAAATATTTTTAATTAAGATAAATGGATTTAATGGCATAAAAATAAATTAATTAAATAATTAATTAATTAATTAATTAATGATGATGTCATCAGGACTTTTTCAGAAAATAAAAATACTTTATTTTCTAAAGGTTTTTAGGTGTCTACATTTTGCCCCTCTTTGATGCGATGCCGCAAGTGGCATGGCATCAAAGATAAAAAAATAAGATGCCCAAGGCTAGAGCAGAAGAGGAGAGAATGGACTGTGAGATGCCCCCTCAAGAAGGCAGCGGGGAGAGAAAGCGAGGCTCGATGGCTTCTTGAAATGTACAAGAATCTCGGATGAGCAAGGAAACTCAGATTGGCAAAGAGAAGGGGCTAAATTAGCTCAAACTCTCACTATGGGAGAATGATAAAGGAGAATCAGATGCACAAGAGGAAGCAAGCTTAAGACTTTAGGGAAGGTGGAGGATGAAGGAGCAGAGCGCTATAAAAAGGAATCTAGGATAGGGAGATGGATGAGGGGATTATAAAGCTGATGCAACAGGATTTCAAAGAGTCAGATTGGTGGAAGATGGGTTTCAGAGATCCCTAGGACTAGGATTATGGATCTTGAAAGATGAGGCTTGGTGGATTGATTTGGATTGGTGGATCCCTAAGACTAGGATTGTGGATCCCTAAAGCTAAGAGTGATGAGTGATTCAAAAAGATACTGATGCATAAGCTGGGGTAGGAGAGACGGATGTTGGATATGGATGGGGGATAATGGAGATGAAGGAAAACCATTGAAGCTTTTTGAGCAGGGGGATACTTCAAAGAGAAGTACCACCATGTAGTTGAGCACTAGATTTGCTATAGGACTATTGGTTAATTGCCAAGGTTACCAAGAACATCAGGGCCTTTTCACCAACCGTCCAAAGGACTGACGAACTAACTCAAAATAAATACGCAAGGATTGCCCCAGCATCACACATGATTCCTAAAGGAAGCAGCGTGGAACCGACCCTGCGTAACCCACAAGCAGAAAAGAAAAACAAACAAAAGACATGATCAAAACCTTACGCTCTGATTGCCCCATTCACAGTATACCATGATATGGAAGATTGTGGCAACCTTGAGGAGGGAACAAGGAGATTGCTTGGAAAAGATATTTCAAGACCCAACAGGGAAGAGTCCAAATCAAAAGAAAGCAAAAATCCAAAAAAGAACCGTTTGCCAACGAGATGGGTAGGATGAGGTACTAACAGACCAAGATCAGACATGAGGAAAGCTATATCCTGCAAGGACCTATCGGAGAGCACCTAAGCTGGTGGATTTGGATGAGTGATGCATCTGGCAAGCTGAACTAAGAAAGATAACACTTTGGTGACAAGAAATCTAGCTAAAGGATGCATTGGAATAGCTAACCAAGATGTGCGATGGGTGCAAGATGCTGATCAAGGATGAACTGACACGAACGCTGGATAGATACAATGGTACTAAGCTAAAGAGGATGTACAAGCTGATGGACCAAGATATGTTATAAATGTACAAGTTTGTTCATGTTTTAGTTTTTTTGTGAGATGGAAATGTTTGTGAAGGATGGGATGTCTATAATAGGTGATAGGTGGATAGGTAGATGGTTTGCAAAAAGCTTAAGTGAAAATGGGGTTTTGTGTGTGCATGTGATAGTATACAAGCTAGGATACAAGATTATTTACAGGCTGGAATATGGTACAAACTTTGGACAAGATTTAGATATACAAGGTATGGTACAAGATTTACAAGGTATAATACAAGCTTTGGTACAAGATTTTACAAGCTGTACAGGAGGTATTTACAAGCTCCATTAGATTTTCGATATTTGGTTGGAACACCAAGGGAACAAGCGAATGTTTTATGGGATGGTGGATGAATGGATGAGGGATATGATAGTGATAGATAATGGATTAGTCTTAGTACACAAGGTGCCTAAATTACCAGGTTTTCACCAAGGTACCTATCCAAGGCGCTTGAATTTCCAAGTTTTCACCGTTGGACGCTTATTTCTCTTTACTATTTTTTTTGTACTTTTGTATTTTTCAAAAGTTGGGTATACCAAGGATCTTCAAGCATAGAACTTCTTGAGATGAATGATGTTAGTAGGATCATTCAAGAGTTCTCCTTCCGGTGTAGACAACTGATAGGTGTATATGAGCAATGTTAGTATGCTAATAGAAACCAAAATTAAATAAAGCTTCTACAAACTAAACAAAATTCATAAACTTCAAGATAGACTAAGATGAGCTCTCAATTGAAAATATGAGCCATTAATGGGCTCTCTCAATGAGAAGCTCTCTTGTTGAGTAGCTTTGTCTAAATAGATAGGATGTATGCTCAAGCTTTATGCTTCAAAAAGGGCTTCAAATGGAGTTAGAATTTGGGTGTGAGTGTGTGGTTTTGATGTAAAATGGCTTCTCAAAATGGCATTATGACTTTACTTCATGGATTGTGTTATTTTGCAAAGGGGAAGGATCCAATTTATAGGCAAGAGGCTTGAAGGATTGAGGGCTAAGATGCAAGGATGGGAAAAAGCTCATGGAGGGCTCAGATTGCATGAGAGGAGAGCACATGGATTGTGCTTCCTTATAGCCAATCAAGGAGTGACACATGTCACATGGTGAGAGGATGGAGGAAAGGGGAAGGATGAGTCAACAAAGGAGGCTCAAAGGATAAAATCTTCATAAAGACCCTCATAATGACTTGTAAGATCAATAAAAGGGCTTGGAAGAGTCATTTATGGCCTAGTGGGCTTCATAAAGTTTTATGGTTGAGATATTTTGAGGGTGATGAGAGCAATTTCGACTTGGACTTGATTAGGAGGGTTTTAAGCTTGCTTAGGCTTGTGCAAATGATTAGAGGATGGATTAGGATGGTTTAGGATTAGCTTAGGGATAGGCAAGTGGGTGGCATTTAATGAGGGTGGGTGAAGGAGGAGATATTTGTTAACTTTGGCTTGGGTTAGTAAGTTTTAACTCATGTTTAGGGAATGTGACAAGGTTAGGAGGGGATTAGGATTAGGTTTAAAGACATCTTCTAGAAGAGTCTAGACTTTGGATGAGGATAAAGACTTTCTAGAATAGTCTAGAATTTTCTAGGATGAGGATGAAGATTTTCTAGAAGAGTCTAGAACTTCTTATGATGAGGATAAATTAGTTTAGGAAATAAATAAAGTTTTATTTATTTCAAGGGTTTGGGTTGAAGAGATATTTATTAAAACTTTTTTAATAAACATGAGGATTAATATTTAATCTTAATTAAATATTTTGAGTCGGGATTAGGGGTAGGAAATGATGGGATTAGCCTTTAATCAAAATTAAAGAAGGATTAGAAGATTTTGGAAGAGGTTATTGGTCTCAAGAAGATTGGTCAAGTTTTGGGCAAAAAATAAATTTTTTATTTATTTTAGGATTTTCGGTCAATTTATTAATTAAATAATTAATAAATAAGGAAATAATGTTTAAATAAGATTTAAATATTTTTGGAAGGGATTTCTTAATTAAATATTTTTAATTAAGATAAAGGGATTTAATGGCATAAAAATAAATTAATTAATTAAATAATTAATTAATTAATTAATTAATAAATGATGATGTCATCAGAAATTTTTTAAAAAATAAAAATACTTTATTTTCTAAAGGTTTTTTAGGTGTCTACATTTTGCCCCTCTTTGATGTGATGCCACAAGTGGCATGACATCAAAGATAAGAAAATAAGATGCCCAAGGCTAGAGCAGAAGAGGAGAGAATGGACTGTGAGATGTCCCCTCAAGAAGGCGGTGGGGAGAGAAAGCGAGGCTCGACGACTTCTTGAAAAGTACAAGAATCTCGGATGAGCAAGGAAACTCAGATTGGCAAAGAGAAGGGGCTGAATTAGCTCAAACTCTCACTATGGGAGAATGATAAAGGAGAATCAGATGCAGAAGAGGAAGCAAGCTTAAGACTTTAGGGAAGGTGGAGGATGAAGTAGCAGAGCGCTATAAAAAGGAATCAAGGATAGGGAGATGGATGAGGGGATTATAAAGTTTATGCAATAGGATTTCAAAGAGTCAGATTGGTGGAAGATGGGTTTAGGAGATCCCTAGGACTAGGATTGTGGATCTCGAAAGATGAGGCTTGGTGGATTGATTTGGATTGGTGGATCCCTAAGACTAGGATTGTGGATCCCTAAAGCTAAGAGTGATGAGTGATTCAAAGAGATACTGATGCATAAGCTGGGGTAGGAGAGACGGATGTTGGATATTGATGGGGGATAATGGAGATGAAGGAAAACCATTGAAGCTTTTTGAGCGGGGGGGATACTTCAAAGAGAAGTACCACCATGTAGTTGAGCACTAGATTTTCTATAGGACTATTGGTTAATTGCCAAGGTTACCAAGAAAATCAATGCCTTTTCACCAACCGTCCAAAGGACTGACAAACTAACTCAAAACAAACACGCAAGGATTGCCCCAACATCACACATGAATCCTAGAGGAAGCAGCCTGGAAACGACACTGGAGAACCCACAAGCAAAAAAGAAAAACAAACGAAAGACTTGATCAAGACCTTACGCTCTAATTGCCCCATTCGCAGCATACCATGATATGGATTGCTTGGAAAAGATACTTCAAGACCCAAAGGGGAAGATCCCAAATCAAAAGAAAGTGAAAATCCAAAAGAGAGCCATTTGCCAACGAGATGGGTAGGACAAGGTACTAACGGACCAAGATCAAACATGAGGAAAGATATATCCTACAAGGACCTATCGGAGAGCACCGAAGCTGGTGGATTTGTATGAGTGATGCGTCTGGCAAGCTGAACTAAGAAAGATAATACTTTGGTGATAGGAAATCTAGCTAAAGGATGCATTGCAATAGCTAACCAAGATGTGCGATGGGTGCAAGATGCTGATCAAGGATGAACTGACACGAACGCTTGATAGATGCAATGGTACTAAGCTAAAGAGGATGTACAAGCTAGCAGACCAAGATATTTACAAGTGAGCTAATCAAGATATGGTACAAGCTAACAGACCAAGATAGTTACAAGCAGGAAAAAGCTCAGGATGATAGGATAGTGGGATGGTTCGATGTTGTGCAAGATGTGAAAGCTAAGGGTGGGGTGATAGTGAAAGATATGGATTTGGCAAGATGCATCCAATGATGATGAGAGATTTTGTGACCAAGGATAGCTAGAGGAGCAGGATGAGATGGCTGGATAGGATGGTAGATAGTTAGGATTATGATGGATATAAAGAGATGACATTGGGTTTGCATGAGGATAGCCTAGAGCTAGATACCAATGACAAGGGAGGATGGACAAGACAAGATCTCCAAGGAATATAGTGCCCCCAATCAGAAGATAACATGCGAAAGGAGGTCTTATGATGGATGTGATAGGATTGAAGCTAGGATGGAAAAAGCTGAAGGGGCTAGGGAGATGGATGATAGCTGAGATGATTGGTTGAAGCTGCATAAGATTAGTGGATGGTGTGAGATGGAAGCTGGAGGATGGAGGATAGGTGGATAGATTGGAAGATGGAGGTGGATGTCAAGAGATGACCAAAAGCATGAGGGTGATAAGCTAAGCTGGGGATGGCAGGATTACGCATGATGCTTGTTTGCCAAGTTTTCATCATGGTACTTGTCCAAGGTGCTTGAATTGCCAAGTTTTCACTAGTGGATGCTTTATTTTTCTTTTCTTTTTTGAATTTTTGACTTTGGACTTAGCTGGAATGATTTTGGCTTTCTTCAGCTATTTTGGCTTTTTTGGGATTTTTCACTGGCTGTTGGAATGTTCAATTTTGTTGCTAGCTGTTGGTACACCAGATATGTGATTTATGCAATAGATCGGATTAGATGGGATTGATGGTAGGAGATGGAGGGATGAAAATGCTGGAAAGGAGCATGAGATGGGGATGCTTGCAAGAGCAACATTGACACATGTTGGAACGGGTGTGAAAAGAACATATGGGGGATAGATGGTAGATGCGGGCGTGATGGAGGACTTGTGGAAGCGTGCTTGGGGATATAGGCACCCAAGATGGAGTTAGAGATGGGGGACATGAGTCACTAGATGGGGGATTAGCAATGGTGGATGCCATTATGCATTGGGTTCCAACTTTTTTCTTGGGGATCCACATGGTTTTGAATTTTCTTTTCATAGGCTTTTGCATTGATTTGCATTCATTGATTGGATTTTGCCTTTTTGGAGTATGTCTTTTAGAATAGACATATGATTGCCTAGGATGTGGATTTTTAGCTTTATGCATTTTGAAGTTGGCATTCACATTGCTGTGGTAAGCTTTGGGAAGATGGTTAGGAGAAGCTTTGTGAGATGGAGAGGATATGAAAGAGCATGTAGGGGGATGATGATGGATGATGTGCCCTGATATGTGCCTTTGTTGATCTTGCATAGAAATGGATGGAATAGGATTTTTATGATGGCTGATAGGAGGATGGAGAATGGTAGATTTTGGGACATAGGGACCCAAAATGGATTTAGTGGATGAAGGGGGGATATGGTAGGTTTTTTTGGGTTGCAAAGATGGTGGAGGGGGGATGACATAAGATTTCTTGAAGGAGTGATGGGAGGCTAGCATGGTGGGCTTGGAGATAGGCTTGGTTTGGGGGTGTGGTGTACCAACACCTTTAGATGGTGAGCCTTTGGATACATATCCAAGACCATGAAATCCTAGATTTTTTTGTGCAATAATAGGCTCTCTGATTCCTTGCTCTTGTGGTCCTAAACCTTGACCTTGATAATGCCATCGATTGAACATTTGAACAAGTTGAGGAAACTTTTTGCTTGCAGAAAATGGTAGAAGTGATTTATTAGGTGTATTGCAATGGGGAGATACTGTTCTTAATTCTTCTACTGAGAGAGGGCCACCGTGGATGAATGTAAGTGAACCAAGAGGGTAGATTATAGATGGTGGAATAGCTTGGATAGGTGGTAAGATGGAAGCATGGAACGGGGGAGATGGAAGGATAGGATCTTGATGTAGCTGGTGGGATGACAAGATATCTTGTAGTGGAGGAGATATGGCTTGAGGTTTTGGAGATGGAGGAGATGGTGACTGCACTATGGATGGAAGACATGGTACGATGATATCTTCATTTATGCTTTGGGGGATGTCAACATGCTTTTGGGCAGGATCTTGATAGGATTGGTTTGGAGTGGATGGTGCGATAGGAGGTGAAGGGATGGATTCTTCAAAGGCAGCAGATGGATAGATGGGAGATTCAGTAGTGGAGATGGGTGAGTAGAAGATGGATGCATAAGGGTCATTACGAGAGATTTGGGAAATGCTTGGAGGCAATGTGGATAGGATTTGGAGGGATTTGATAGGTGGTGGGATTTTGATGCTTGCGGGAAGTGGAAGGATTTTAAGCAATTTGATGGATGGTATGGGGATGATAGCTATGGGAGATGGAGGTGATATTATAGATGGGGAAGCTTCATCACTGACTACTTCACATGGTTGGATTAGATGACATGGCTTATCGACTGTTGGAGGCAACTTTTCTTGTATTTTCTCTAGGAGATTCCTTGGAGACTCGTGTGTCGAAGGTGGAGGTGGATTGACAGGAATAGCTAGTGTGATGGGGGTGTAAGATTGGAAGCTTGGTTGATGGGGTGATGGAGGGGAAGCTGGAATATCAGATGGCATGACTAGATAGTTTGGAATAACTCTTGGATTTTGGGGGATGCTTGGGGGAATGTTTCTAAGGCTTTCAATATACCCGTCATAGTCAACAATATTTTCATCATCATTGGAATAGGAGGTGGCGGGAGCAAGGACAATGTGACCAAACACATCATGATAGGATTGGTACTTCATGCTTTGATGATGAGTTTGATGGGGATGGGGTCTTGCATATGGATGAACATGGAAGCTCATGGTTGGATTTGGGTTAAGCATAGATTTTGGATTGGCTGATGAAAGATTTCCTAGGGAGAGTCAAAGTTGCATGATAGACCTAAGGAGGATTGGCTGGAGATTTTTGGCTTTCCTATGGATGGAAGACTTCAAGGGCATGTTCTCAAAAGGTGAGAGTTTTGCTTTCCTATGTGCTAGATATGGTGGTGGCTATGTCAACTTGAGGATAGACTAATGATCCTATGGGCATGACACGAGATTGACCACTTGTGGATCCCAACCTTTAGCTCAAGGTTATGAGGGATGCAAGTGACAAAGCTAGATTACCCTAGACAATGCTCTGTCAGAGGGATAACCTTGGTGAGATTGGTTGATTGGTAGGATAGATTGATTGGATAGAAAATTTTGGCAAAGTGACAACAACTCTTTAAAGGCTTGGGTGATTTTGGATTGGGTTGCTAGCTGGCTAGGGGGATGATTTGGATGGACTTTGGATTTGGGATTGTTCTAAGGCAAAGAACTAGATAGATTCGATTGCAGCGGGGGAGCTTGGATAATTTTCTGATAAGGCAGTGACTACACTAAGTATGCCTTGAGCTGGGAGATTTCTACTTTTCTGGGATTTCGACCAAAATTGGCAAACATTCATTCAAAAGCTATGAACAAACAAGCAGACAAAAGTTTTCAGCAAGCACGTCAAACACACCAACATCCTAGGAAGCTTTCTACAAGGATGAAATTTGGTCTAGCTAGGGAGTCCTCGATATACGCAAGGTACGTGAGGCCCAAATCCGTAGATGAAACCAAAAAGATGTCACACAGCCGAGAGGAGCGGTAACCCACTTCTCCTCTTTCACTTCTCAAGGGTATAAAGTTCCTTGAGGCTTAGCCTGAGTGACAAAAATCTTGATCCCAAGAGAGGTGTCTTTCGATTCACCTCCCGATTCTTATACTCCGCCAGAACGTTGGAGTTGAGGTCGTCCAAGGGGTGATGAAATCCCCAAGTAGGCCTCCTAAAAAGAAACAAGGTTTTGGATCCTAATCTTATGCACCCAAGATGGCCTCGAAAGACGACAAGGGGAGAGAAGACTTGGATGATCTTGGGCTAAAAAACACGCTTGTTCTTTTACCAACTGACGTTTAAGTTTTCTGATCTAGACTTTGCAAGCACTCATGTTTAAGATACAATGTTTATTCCAACTTTGAAGCGTTGAAAAAAATAAAATTGATCGAAGAATGCGAACAAGAAGAAGAGTTAGGGTCAACAAGAAGGTAAACCTGTGCGCCTGGAGGCCCTCCACGTCAAGTATCGATTGATTTTTCTTTAAGGCATTCAAGATTGAGTGTGAGTTTATTTTAAGCCCAAAACAAAGGTGTGTGAGATTCGATTTCAAGCGTACGCCTGGAGGCCCTCCACATCAAGATTTGTCCAATTTTTATGCCCAAACGAAGTGTGAGTGAGATTAATGCGCATTCAAAGAATTTTCTAACTTAGAAAAACCACTAAAAACCCAAGTGAGTGGAGTTTGATTTGCGTGGAGCACTTAACACCCTCTTAGGTGGACCCATCCCCATAGATGGCACTGAGATTGCAATCAATGGTTAAATTGATGGGTGATTAAAGAGGGTGAGTCCAACGACAAACTCACTCAAAGCATTTTTATTTGTTTTTATAACTTAAAAGATTACAAAAATGTAGATTCTTTTTATGCTCCAAAAGATGATTATTTGATCTATGGCATTCAAGATTGGATTTTTTGTTTTAATCATGCATTCATAAAAAAAAAAACTTTGATTTTAATCCATGGCACTCAAGAGTGATTTTAGCAACATGCATTCAAAGACAAGTGATTAAACATTCAAGTTTTTTCCTTTGAGCATTCAATATTGAGATTTTGTGTGTTGTTTTAAGAACTTTGAAGTGATTTGTTTTAACCTTATATCATTCAAGATTGTTTTTGGACTCAAAAGTGAAAATGACTCTTTGGACTTTGCTTTTCATTCAAGATTTTGTGTTCTAGTTTGCATGTTTTAAGCCCAAAAATGATATTCTTAGATTGTTTTGATGCATGAAAAACCTAAGAAACATTCAAGATTTTGCAACAAGACATTTGTTTGGAACAAATAACAAAGCTTTTTAGGAAAATTTTGGAAACCATTTAGGACTCTTAGTTTTCATGAGATTTTTAAAAGAACTTTAACATATTTGCAAATGAGGTTCATTTTATCCTTGATTGATGCTTTGAGTTTGACTTAGATTTTAGTGTGCACTTAGTGTTGATTTTGAACCTTTTGAAATGGAAACTTGAAGTTCTTTTTAAATTCCCAAAAATGAAGTGTTCCTAACTTTGCATGAATGCATCTAAAACCTTGATGTTGCAAGGATGCAAATGATTAGATTGGTTTAGTTTCACTTGTTAAAAGATTTTTTCTTTTTTGCAAATTTTTAATTTTTTAATGGATTTAAGTATGATTTGGGGGTTCATTTTAAGCACTAAAAAGAAGTGTGTATGATTTTGCTTCCTCAAAAAAAAAATGGCCAAGATCTCCCACAAGAAGAAGAAGAAGAAGTAGATGGAATAAGAAGAATATAGACAAGAAGAGGAAGAAGAATTCCAAGTGCTTTGTCCACCTATAAGCTTGAAAAATCTGCAAATACTATGAGATAGACTATGAGTTCCTTTGTCTTCTTCATGCTCATGTGGACCTACAAAACCAATTTATACAATCCTACCAATCACAAAAACAAGCAAAATTAGCCAAAATCAGCAAATGACATACAAAACTTGACTAAAAAAGCTAATGAAGATGACCCATACGGGGTCCCACCGGGCGTGCCAAAATGTATATGAGCAATGTTAGTATGCTAATAGAAACCAAAATTAAATAAAGCTTCTACAAACTAAACAAAATTCATAAACTTCAAGATAGACTAAGATGAGCTCTCAATTGAAAATATGAGCCATTAATGGGCTCTCTCAATGAGAAGCTCTCTTATTGAGTAGCTTTGTCTAAATAGATAGGATGTATGCTCAAGCTTTATGCTTCAAAAAGGGCTTCAAATGGAGTTGGAATTTGGGTGTGAGTGTGTGGTTTTGATGTAAAATGGCTTCTCAAAATGGCATTATGACTTTACTTCATGGATTGTGTTATTTTGCAAAGGGGAAGGATCCAATTTATAGGCAAGAGGCTTGAGGGATTGAGGGCTAAGATGCAAGGATGGGAAAAAGCTCATGGAGGGCTCAGATTGCATGAGAGGAGAGCACATGGATAGTGCTTCCTTACAGCCAATCAAGGAGTGACACATGTCACATGGTGAGAGGATGGAGGAAAGGGGAAGGATGAGTCAAAAAAGGAGGCTCAAGGGATAAAATCTTCATAAAGACCCTCATAATGACTTGTAAGATCAATAAAAGGGCTTGGAAGAGTCATTTATGGCCTAGTGGGCTTCATAAAGTTTTATGGTTGAGATATTTTGAAGGTGATGAGAGCAATTTCGACTTGGACTTGATTAGGAGGGTTTTAAGCTTGCTTAGGCTTGTGCAAATGATTAGAGGATGGATTAGGATGGTTTAGGATTAGCTTAGGGATAGGCAAGTGGATGGCATTTAATGAGGGTGGGTGAAGGAGGAGATATTTGTTAACTTTGGCTTGGGTTAGTAAGTTTTAACTCATGTTTAGGGAATGTGACAAGGTTAGGAGGGGATTAGGATTAGGTTTAAAGACATCTTCTAGAAGATTCTAGACTTTGGATGAGGATAAAGACTTTCTAGAATAGTCTAGAATTTCTTAGGATGAGGATGAAGACTTTCTAGAAGAGTCTAGAACTTCTTATGATGAGGATAAATTAGTTTAGGAAATAAATAAAGTTTTATTTATTTCAAGGGTTTGGGTTGAAGAGATATTTATTAAAACTTTTTTAATAAACATGAGGATTAATATTTAATCTTAATTAAATATTTTGAGTTGGGATTAGGGGTAGGAAATGATGGGATTAGCCTTTAATCGAAATTAAAGAAGGATTAGAAGATTTTGGAAGAGGTTATTGGTCTGAAGAAGATTGGCCAAGTTTTGGGCAAAAAATAAATTTTTTATTTATTTTAGGATTTTTGGTCGATTTATTAATTAAATAATTAATAAATAAGGAAATAATGTTTAAATAAGATTTAAACATTTTTGGGAGGGATTTCTTAATTAAATATTTTTAATTAAGATAAAGGGATTTAATGGCATAAAAATTAATTAATTAATTAATGATGATGTCATAAGGAATTTTTTAGAAAATAAAAATACTTTATTTTCTAAAGGTTTTTTAGGTGTCTACAATAGGCTCCAGAGGCAAAGGAAGTAGTGACAACATAAGGACCAAGCCATGTAGATTCAAACTTACCTTTCTTTTCTCGATCTGCTTGGACTTTCATGTTTTCTTTAAGGACCATGTCACCTGGCTGAAAGTGTCGTGGAAGCACCTTCTTGTTGAAATTCCTTTTGAGACGAGTTTGATAGACTGTGAGATGATCATAGGCTTGTTGTCGCTGCTCGTCTAAGAGATCTAGCTGGGTGAGCCAAGCTACTCTATATTCTTCATCTGATATTTTCCCTTGCAAAGATATGCGCAAGGAGGGAAGTTTAACCTCTATAGGTAGTACCGCTTCGGCACCATAGACTAGGGAGTATGGAGTTGTGCCTGTGGATGTACGGAAGGAAGTTCGATAGGCCCATAGGGCTAGATTTATTTGTAGGTGCCAATCACGGCCGAAATCATTGACAACTTTTTTTAGGATTTTGAGGACGGTTTTGTTAGTTGCCTCTGCCTGGCCGTTACCTTGTGGGAAATATGGGCTAGAAAAGCGGTGATGGATGCAGAGGGAAGTGCATAATTCTTCCATGTTGAGATTTTTAAAGTTACCTCCGTGGTCGGTGAAGATGGTGGATGGGATGCCGAAGCGGAAAACAATGTGGTACAAGATGAACTTGGAGACCTAAACTCCTATAGCTGAGACTAGGGGGACTGCTTCCACCCATTTAGTGAAATAGTTTGTAGCTGTTATTATCCATTTATGTCCATCAGATGAGAGGGGTGTGATAGTTCCAACTAGATCAAGGCCCCAACAAGCGAAAGGCCAAGGTGGTGCAATAGGCTGTAGATCCTGTGCTGGAGCGTACACAAGATATGCATGTTGCTGACATGGGAGACACTTTCTGACAAAGTCATAGGAATCTTCTTCAATGGTAGGTCAATAGTAACCTGCTCTAAGGATTTGTTGTGCTAGGACAATACCACTCGTGTGGGCACCGCAAAGTCCAGAGTGTACTTCCTTTAACACCATCGCGGCCTCATTTTGGTCTAAACATCGAGATAGAGTATCGTGATAACCCCGATGATATAGGGTATTGGCTATGATAACATAGTGGGATGATTTTTGGATGAGGTTCTGGCATTGGGTACGTGTGAGGTGAGGGGATATGATACCATCGTTAAGGTAAGTGTGAATCTCATGGTACTAAGGGGATTGGGGACCAACCAAGATACAAACATAGTTTGAATCCTCATTCGCATAGGTGGGTGTGAGGAGCTGCTCCACTAAAAACTCATACTGTGTAGCTGCTTGGGGAATTTCCAAGAGCATGCCTATAGTAGCCATAGCATATGTTGCTTTGTTCTGTATTCGAGGCACTTGTGTAAACTGAAGCTTTGTAAAATGTTGGGTTAGCTGATCAACTAGCTCTTTGTAGGGTAATAGTTTTTCATCTTTGGTTTGATATTCATTTAGGGCTTGCTTGATGATGAGCTGAGAATCACCAAAGATTTGTAGATCAGCAATGTTCCATTCTGCAGCTATCTTTAATCCTGCTATGAGGGCCTCATATTCAGCTATATTGTTGGTGCTAGGGAATTGTAGCTTGAAGGCTTTTGGAATGTAATCTCCTTGAGGTGTGACCAACAATATTCCTGCCCCTGATCCATGAGATGTGTATGAGCCATCAAAATAAAGTTTCCATGGGGGTTGTTCTTCAATTAGACAGATATGCTCATCTTGAAAATTTGTGATCAATGGATAAGCATCTATTAGAGGTGCATCAGCTAGGTGATCTGCTATAGCTTTCCCTTTGATTGCCTTTCTATCCACATACTGGATGTCAAATTCACTAAGGAGCATAACCCATTTGGCCAAACGGCCTGTAAGTGCTGTTCTAGAGAGCATATACTTGAGAGGGTCAGTCTTGGAGACTAGTTGGATGGTATGACTTAGCATGTAATGGTGGAGCTTTTGAGTTGAGAAAACAACTGCCAAACAAGCTTTTTCCATAGGAGTGTAATTGAGTTCATAACCAACTAGGGTTCTACTGATGTAGTAGATGGCTCTTTCTCTATTGTAGCCATCAAGCTGTGTTAGAAGTGCCCCTATAGCAGTAGGTTTTGCTGATATGTACAAAATCAGGGGACGACCAGGAACTGGTGGAACCAAGATAGGGGGATTGATGAGATACTACTTGAGATGGTCGAAGCTGCACTGACATAAAGGATCCCACTTGAAGTTCTCATCCTTCTTCAGTAAATGTGAAAATGGTGTACACTTATCTGCAAGCTGGGAGATGAAGCGCCGAACAGATTGAAGCTTTCCTTGAAGAGAATGAAGCTGTCACAGTGTTTGGGGAGGAGACATGTCTAAGATAGCTTTGACCTTCTTAGGGCCAATCTCTATACCTTGTTTAGAAACTATAAAGCCTAGAAGTTTGCCAGATGTGACCCCAAAGACACATTTCTTGGGATTCAGCATGAGATGATATTTGGCTAACCTATCAAAGACTTTCTCCAGGTCAGCAAGATGATCCATGAAGGTATGAGACTTTACCAAGATATCATCCACATAATCCTCCAAAATGCTATGGATGAGATCATGAAAAATGGCTATCATAGCTCTTTGATAGGTAGCCCTAGCATTCTTTAGGCCAAAAGGCATCATGTTGTAGCAAAAGGTTCCCCAAGGGGTAGTGAATGATGTCTTATGCTGATCCTCTTCTGCAATCTTGATCTGATTATACCCAGAAAATCCATCCATGAGGGACAGAATTTCATGTCCAACTGTAAGATCTACAATCATATCTATGTTGGGTAAGGGAAGATCATCTTTTGGACAAGCTTTGTTAAGATCTCTGAAATCAGTGCAGCTTCTAATGTCACCAGAAGGCTTAGTGATGGGGACCATGTTGGAGATCCACTCTGAATAGTCGATAGGTTGGATAACCTTAGCAGCTAACATTCTTTCTAATTTAGCTTTGACCAATAATGCCACCTTGGGGTGCATTTTTCTAAGCTTTTGTCTAACGGGCTTGATCTTTGGATCGACTGCAAGATGATGAACTACAAGCTTTGGATCAAGCCCTGGCATTGCCTGATATGATCATGCAAATCGACCAATGTTTTCTCTTAAGACTTCAAAGAGGAGATCAGCTTGGTCTTGTGATATGGATGCAGCAATGTGAACAAGTCTGGGGATCTCTGAAGAACCAATGTTGACTTCTCGAGTATCCTCAATTAGAATAGAAGACACCTCTGGTCGATTATCTTGAGGAGGCAATGCTAAATCCTCATGTTCTTCTTGTGGCTTTGGATTTTCTTGCTGAGGGGTTCTCTTCGTTGCCTTAGCTAGTCTCAGATTCACCTTAGTTCCAGTTTTGGGTGCATCGGAACTAGGTTGGGGATTTTCTCCAAAATACCCCTTGGGATTTAGCTTGTAGATATAGGCAAAATCTGGCTTTGTTTTATTGTGAGGTGTTTCAACTCCCATGAATTGCAGAAGTGCTTCCTCTAATGTGAACTCATCAATGTGTATGACGCTTGGTTGGTCCCAATCTATGAGTTGTGGATGGGCGAGTGGTAGGTCAATGAGGTGGATGGATAGTTCTTGGAGAACAGAGTCTCCAATGGAGATTTGGTCTAGGATATCATCGTAGGCTCTCTTTTCAACTTCCTCAGGAATGTCTTCGATTTCAACAAGGTCGCGGTGAATGTTCAAAAAAGTGTGACCGTTCGTATTGGTGCCCTCAGTTGTGGGTATGCCAAAGCCAAGACCTGACTTTGATTCCCACTTGTGTGCGTCGATGGGGCACTGCATGCCTCTTTCTTCTGGTCCTAGACCACCACCTTGATAGTTCCATTTGTCAGTGATGAGCTTATGTTCTTGGGGATACTTTTGGCTGAATTGATCAAGGCATGCTTGATTTCTTTGAGGTGGATCCTTATGTAACCATTTGTTGATATCTGGAGTGAGCTCCTCATGAAGAGGGATTTTTGAGGATACAAAGGTTGTTGGGCCGAACTGTTTGTATTGAGGAGGTGGAATCTCCTTAGCTTTGTGATATTTTGGTCATCCATGGGCATGTGGATCAAGTGGGAGTGCTCTGACAACAAATGCATCCGACAGACTATACTCCCCACAACCCTTGTTATTGATCTTCATAGTAGACAGGGTAGAGGCAACGATGGTTTCTGGGTCATTACAAGTGTGGGATGAGCTGGCGATGGATGTGCCGATATCAATTCTAGGGCAATGGTTTGTATATGAAGCTTCAATCGCATTGCAATAAGCAAAGGGTTCTGGATCGGCATGGATGGTTACCTCAGTACCTTGATGCAGAAATTTGACGCACTGATGGTAAGTGGATGGAATGGCTTTCATGGCATGAATCCATGGGTGACCAAGGAGGATGTTGAATGGTAGGTTTAGATCAATAACATGGCAAAGTGTTTCTTGGATGACTGGCCCAACCTTGATTGGCAGCAAAATAGTTCCTTCTATGGTTCTTTCCAAGTTGTCATAAGCTTTGATGGTGATAACCTCACTGATGATATCTGCCTCAGTATACCCAGCTTGTTTTATGAATTCTAGGGTGCAAATATTCAAGGCTGATCCATTATCTATCATTACTCTTTTCACAGCAAAGTTGGATACCATGATGGCTATGCGAAGCGGAAGGGTGTGATCTGGCTCGACCACGGGTATGTCGGTGGGTTTGAACGATAGGGCACATGAGGATGAGAGGTGTCCAACAAGATTATGAAAATCAGTAGCATTGATATCAGAAGGGACACGAGATTCTATGAGAGCACTGTCAAGGATGTTCTTGTACATAGGACTAGTGCGAAGAAGGTCTAAAATGGAGATTTGGGCTGGCATGTTCCCAAGGTGTTCCAAGATATTGTATTAGCTTTTTGATGGAGCTGATGGTGTTGGTGTAACGGGTGTGCCTGCGATGTTAAATTGCGCTCTTCGAGTGGTGACTGCACACTCATTGTTTGGTCCTTGGATATTGATAACATTGACGGAAGGCTCTTTCTTGGATATACAACCTATAAGGCTACCATAGTCTATATAGGATGAAGTGTGGTCATTGTTCTTCCCATGCATTTGGTTTGGCTGACAGTTGTTGGTGTTGTTGTTGTTGGTTTGGATAGGTGCTTTTCCAGGATTTTGATTGTTGTGAGGAGGAAAAGCATTTTGATAGATCTGTAAGCCTGCATTCAGAGAGGTTTGGGCACCAACAGTGATTTCCTTCCGATCAATGAGGTCCTACACATAGTCTTTCAGTTTCATGCATCTGAGGGTAGTGTGACCTTTTACCCTATGAAATTTGCAGTACTCATTGTCCTTGTACCATGCATCTTTGGATTGGCTTGGGTCAATTTGCTAGGTAGGAGGAAATTTGATGAGGTTTTCCTTGACTAATTTCTCAGAAATGACATCCAATGGCTCACCAAGGGGTGTATAGTTTCTAGGTGTAGGTTGGAATCTGGGCTTTTGTCCTACAGCTACATTGATGGCATTAGCTTGATTGCTAGACCCTTGAAAGTTGGGTCTTGGATTGTGGTTTTGATAGCTTTGGTGATTATGTTGTTGGTAATTGATAGCTTGTTGATTGTTTGGTTGATATGGTGGGTTGGATAGGTTTTGAGAAGGACCAAAAATATTCACATGTCTGGTGTCAGTGACGCCATCTGTTGCAACGTGCTTGTTTTTGTTCCAATATCTAGACTTTTCATTGGAATGTGATTGATTTTGGTTGGCTTCCTTGTAAATCTTGACCACACCATCTTTAATGAGTCCTTGCTCAAGGATCATTCCTTTCTCTTTGATATCTTTGTAGGTCTGCAAATAGTTCATGGTCATGTGGTGAGCCAAGCTAGGATGGGCATTATCAATAAACATTTTCACCACATGGCGCTCTGGCAAGGTGCAGGATATGCGGGTGGTAAGGGTTTGCCATCTTTGCAAGTATTCAGCAAGGCTTTCTCCACCTTTTTTCTTAGTGTGGACAAGGTCAACTATTGATAGCTCTATTTCAACAAGATGGGCATATTGGGCTACGAATGCCTCAGATAATTCAGCAAAGTTTTTAATTGTGCCATAGGGGATTCTATAAAACCATTCAAGAGTTGGTCCAGCCAAGCTTTTGGGAAAAAGGTGCAAGAGGAAGACATCATTGTATGCTATGTCTTGGCAGTGCATGTAAAATTCTTTGATATGTGTGACAGGGTCTCCTTTTCCTTTGAATTTGTCAAATTTGGGTACCTCAAAGTGTTTGGGAAATGGTCTCATGGTAATGGCTCTGTCAAATGGGTAAGGACACACATTCTCAAACTTGAATTTCTTCGGATCACTCCCTTCTTGGATGGCTTTCAGAGCTATCTTTATTTGCTCCCATTCTGAATTGATAGTTGATGGCTGGGGTGCCCCCAATGTAGGAGTGCCTTCAGGTAGGTATGTGCTAGATGGGGCCACTGAATACGAATGACTGTGAGGGATTTGCTAATAGGGATTGTACATTGTTTGGGCAGCTGCATGGTGGATGACGAGTTGTTGAGGGGGAGGTGGCGCATATTGCTGCATGTGTTGCGAGGCTTGCTATTGATATGGGATTTGAGGTTGGGATTGAGGAACATAAGTTGGTTGTGGGATAAATGAATGGCTTTGTGGAGGTAAGGTATAAGATGGTTGTGAAGCTTGGGGAAAGGATCCAAGGGCTTGTGGGGTTTGACCAAGGTATGTGGGTTGTGCCCCCATTTGGGATGGTACCTGCAAATAATTGGTGGTTGGCTGGATTGGTGGATTACCTCCTAGAAGTGGCATTGAAAATTAGTTGGTAATAGGAGGTAATGGATTAGTTGGTGGTGGAGGTGGTGGGAATTGAAAGCTTGGGAATGGAACTGATGAGGTTTGATAGCTTGGTGGCTGGCTTGGTAGAGTGGTGGCGGGAGCTGGGGTTACTTGGGAGCTTGGTAGAAAATTGGTAGTAGCTTGTGGGGTTTGATAGCTTTGTGGAGTGAGGGTAGTAGCTTGTGGATTTGTGGCTGATGGCACTGAGCTCCCAAGACCTAATGGAAATGATGGAATTGTGCTTTGGGCTGTAGTGAACAAGCTGGGGGTGATGAAAGGTTGATTACTTGGCCCCATGGGTAGCATCCCTATTGTATATTGCTGAGGTTGGCCAAAGATGCCAGCACTGATTTGGGAGATGGGTGGATTTGGAAGGTTGGGTTGGGGAGCAGCAATAGTAATAGTGAAGGGGGTGAACGGTGAGGTGTTTTGGTTAAAGGGGGTTTGGAGCGGAGAGGTATGAACCAAGGATGGAGTGGTGGTGGCTAGGTTGGCTTGCGGCATGGAGATTTTAACTTGGGTGGATGATGGTATGTTTGGGTCTATTGGATCATATGGATTGGCTGGAGGCTCTTCTTTTGGCATATATTGAGGATAATTTGGATCATAAGAGCCTATGGGTGGTGGTAGCTGCCCAAACAATGGGTGAGATGGATCTGATAATGGAGGGGGTCTTCCAAAGTCAAAGGTTCCTACATTGTCCCTTCAAAAATTAGCCATGATTGTCTCTTTGTTCTTGTCTATAATGGCATTTACCAATACTGCATTTCCTAGTTGGTTCATGAAAGCTTCAATGTTAGTAGATGATGGCATAGCTTTTTCTGGGTTGAAGGATGGCTGAGTGCTCAAGGGGGGTGAGGCTGTTCGATCCAAATGATAGAGCTCCATTGTTTCTTTCTTCTTGGCTAAGCGAGTGACGGGTGGCATGAAAAATGCTCCTAGGGATGAGATGCAATAATGCTGATGGATGCAAAAGGGGGAAGGCTTCTCTATGCAAATGATTTCCTAGGTTAAGGCAAAGCTATATGAAAAAACCTAAGGAGGATTGGTTTGGAGATTCTAACTTCAAAGATATGTTGCCAAAGCACGAAAGGTCTGCTTTCCTATGTGCAAGCTTGGTGGTGATTGTGTCAACTTAAGGATAGACTGATGATCCTTTAAGAAGAACACGAGATTGACCACTTGTGGATCCCAACCTTTAGCTCAAGGTGATGAGGGATAACAAGTGACAAAGCTGGATTACCCTAGACAAAGCTCTGTCAAAGGGATAACCTTGTTGAGATTGATGGATTTGGAAGATTTTAGGAGTGGCAAACTTTTGGCAAAAGTGACAACAATTTTGAAGGCTTGGATGTGAGGTTTTGATTGCTGGCTAGATGGTTTGGTTCTAAATGAGATGAATGAGCTAATAATGCTTTAGGGGATAACCTAAAATGGCTAGCTTTTCTACAAATATGACTCTAAAGTGAAGCTTATCCAAGAAGATGTGGAGGAACAAGGGGGTCTAATCATAGAAATCATGCCTAGTTGGTAAGGCATAAGCAGGATTAACTCCTGGATTTTGGCTAAATTTGATGGTGCGCTCTAACCAGGCCTCTTGAAGTGCTTTGTCGGTAGCTTTGTCCTCTACTTTGTGGAGTTTGGAAATTCAAGGACTTGGTGTTAGTTCCCTTCTCTTGGCTGAAAGTTCTTGGTATGCCTGAGATGGTTTGAGTATAACTTTGTGGAACTTCTGTTTGGGTTTGGGTTGCTCTGACATCAATTCTTGAATCTGCTTGGTTTTGAGAGACCTCGGTTATTTTGCTTCAACTTGTTCAACTTCTGGGATAGGCAATGACTACGCTAAGTGTTCCCTAAGCTAGGATTGACCAAGTTTGGCAAACATGCATTCAATAAGTAAAAGACCAAGCAATAGATAGAAACAACCAGATAGAAGTTTTGATTCCCAGAATGTGATACTGGCACCAAGGAGTGTGTATGTTTTACAAATGTTTCGATCAGTCACCTCAAACACATTAACATCCTAGATGGTTGTCTACAAGGCTGACAGTTGGTTTAGCTAAGGAGTCCTCGATATACCCAAGGTACGTGAGGCCCAAATCCGTAGATGAGACCAAAAAGATGTCACACAGCCGAGAAGAGTGGTAACCCACTTCTCCTCTTTCACTTCTCAAGGGTATAAAGTTCCTTGAGGCTTAGCCCGAGTGAAAAAATCTTGATCCCAAGAGAGGTGTCTTCCGATTCACCTCCTGATTCTTATACTCTGCCAGAATGCTGGAGTTGAGGTCGTCCAAGGGGTGATGAAATCCCCAAGCAGGCCTCCTAAAAAGAAACAAGATTTTGGATCCTAATCTTATGCACCCAAGATGGCCTCGAAAGATGACAAGGGGAGAGAAGACTTGGATGACCTTGGGCTAAAAAACACACTTGTTCTTTTACCAACTGACTCTTATGTGTGCTAATCTAGACTTTGCAAGCACTCATGTTTAAGAGACAATGTTCAATTCCAACTTGAAGCGCCAACAAAAGTAAATCGATCAAAGAATTCAAACAATAAGAAGAGTTAGGGTCAACAAAAGAAAACTCATGCGCCCGGAGGCCCTCCACATCAAGTATTGATTAATTTTATTTAAGGCATTCAAGATTGAGTGTGAGTTTGTTTTAAGCCCAAAATAAAAGTGTGTGAGATTCGATTTCAAGCACACACCTAGAGGCTCTCCACGTCAGTTGTTGTTCAATTTTAGTGCCAAAACTTGAAGTGTGATCGATTTAATTTAGATTTTTGATCATTTAAGAATTTTGATAAAGTTAAAGCAAACGTTCAAAGACCAAGTGAGTGAGTTAGATTGTGGAACATTTAACACCTTTTTCAAGTAGATCCATCCCCATAAATGGTGCTGAGATTGCAAACAATGGTTAATATTTGATGGGTGATTAGAAAAGAGGTGAGTCCAAGGAACTACTCAAATTGATTTTTATAAATTTGTATTTTAACTTAACAAAGTTTCTTAAATGTCCAAAAATCAAACTTTACCTAGATTGCATGTGGAAAAGAGATTTGTTTTGTTCAATTTTTAGAAGCTCCAAATGAAGTGTTTGATATTGTAATGGTTAATTGATCCTTGGAATTCAAGATTGGATTTGTTATTTTAATCATCCATTCAAGGAAAATTTGATTTTAATCCATGGCATTCAAGAGTGTGTTTAGCAACATGCATTCAAAGACAAGTGATTAAACATTCAAGTTTTTTCTTTTGAGCATTCAAGATTGAGATTTTGTGTGTTGTTTTAAGAACTTTGAAGTGCTTTGTTTTAACCTTAGATCATTCAAGATTGTTTTTGACTCAAAAGTGAAAATGACTCTTTGGACTTTGGTTTTCATTCAAGATTTTGTGTTCTAGTTTGCATATTTTAAGCCCAAAAATGATATTCCTAGATTGTTTTGATGCATGAAAAACCTAAGAAACATTCAAGATTTTGCAACAAGACATTTGTTTGGAACAAATAACAAAGCTTTTAGGAAAAATTTTGGCAACCATTTAGGACTCTTAGTTTTCATGAGATTTTTAAAAGAACTTTAAAATATTTGCAAATGAGGTTCATTTTATCCTTGATTGATGCTTTGAGTTTGATTTAGATTTTAGTGTGCACTTAGTGTTGATTTTGAACCTTTTGAAATGGAAACTTGAAGTTCTTTTTAAATTCCCAAAAATGAAGTGTTCCTAATTTTGCATGAATGCATCTAAAATCTTGATGTTGCAAGGATGCAAATGATTAGATTGGTTTAGTTTCACTTGTTAAAAGATTTTTTCTTTTTTGCAAATTTTTAATTTTTCAATGGATTTAAGTATGATTTGGGGGTTCATTTCAAGCACTAAAAAGAAGTGTGTATAATTTTGCTTCCTTAAAAAAAAAAATGGCCAAGATCTCCCACAAGAAGAAGAAGAAGTATATGGAATAAGAAGAATATAGACAAGAAGAGGAAGAAGAATTCCAAGTTCTTTGTCCACCTATAAGCTTGAAAAATCTGCAAACACAATGAGATAGATTATAAGTTCCTTTGTCTTCTTCATGCTCATGTGGACCTACAAAACTAATTTATACAATCCTACCAATCAAAAAAACAAGTAAAATTAGCCAAAATCAGCAAATGACATACAAAATTTGATTAAAAAAGCTAATGAAAATGACCCATGCGGGGTCCCACTGGGAGTGCCAAAATGTATATGAGCAATGTTAGTATGCTAATAGAAACCAAAATTAAATAAAGATTCTACAAACTAAACAAAATTCATAAACTTCAAGATAGACTAAGATGAACTCTCAATTGAGAATATGAGCCATTAATGGACTCTCTCAATGAGAAGCTCTCTTGTTGAGTGGCTTTGTCTAAATAGATAGGATGTATGCTCAAGCTTATGCTTCAAAAAGGGCTTCAAATGGAGTTGGAATTTGGGTGTGAGTGTATGGTTTTGATGTAAAATGGCTTCTTAAAATGGCATTATGACTTTACTTAATGGATTGTGTTATTTTGCAAAGGGGAAGGATCCAATTTATAGGCAAGAGGCTTAAGGGATAGATGGCTAAGATGCAAGGATGGGAAAAAGCTTATGGAGGGCTCAGATTGCATGAGAGGAGAGCACATGGATTGTGCTTCCTTATAGCCAATCAAGGAGTGACACATGTCACATGGTGAGAGGATGGAGGAAAGGGGAAGGATGAGTCAACAAAGGAGGCTCAAGGGATAAAATCTTCATAAAGACCCTCATAATGGCTTGTAAGAGCAATAAAAGGGCTTGGAAGAGTCATTTATGGCCTAGTGGGCTTCATAAAGTTTTATGGTTGAGATATTTTGAGAGAGATGAGAGCAATTTTGACTTGGACTTGATTAGGAGGGTTTTAAGCTTGCTTAGGCTTGTGCAAATGATTAGAGGATGGATTAGGATGGTTTAGGATTAGCTTAAGGATAGGCAAGTGGATGGCATTTAATGAGGGTGGGTGAAGGAGGAGATATTTATTAACTTTTCCTTGGGTTAGTAATTCTTAACCCATGTTTAGGGAATGTGACAAGATTAGGAGGGGATTAGGATTAGGTTTAAAGACATCTTCTAGAAGAGTCTAGACTTTGGATGAGGATAAAGACTTTCTAGAATAGTCTAGAATTTCCTAAGATGAGGATGAAGACTTTCTAGAAGAGTCTAGAACTTCTTAGGATGAGGATAAATTAGATTTTTAGGAAATAAATAAAGTTTTATTTATTTCAAGGGTTTGGATTGAGGAGATATTTATTAAAACTTTTTTAATAAACATGAGGATTAATATTTAATCTTAATTAAATATTTTGAGTTGGGATTAGGGGTAGGAAATGATGGGATTAGCCTTTAATTAAAATTAAAGAAGGATTAGAAGATTTTGGAAGAGGTTAGTGGTCTTAAAGAAATTGACCAAGTTTTGGGCAAAAAATAAATTTTTTTTTAATTTTGGGTTTTTTGGTCAATTTATTAATTAAATAATTAATAAATAAGGAAATAATGTTTAAATAAGATTTAAACATTTTTGGGAGGGATTCCTTAATTAAATATTTTTAAATAAGATAAAGGGATTTAATGGCATAAAAATAAATTAATTAAATAATTAATTAATTAATTAATAAATGACGATGTCATCAGGACTTTTTCAAAAAATAAAAATACTTTATTTTTTAAAAGTTTTTAGGTGTCTACACTCGTACATGACAACCCTTTCTTATGACCAACCATCACTATAAATAGAGAATTAAGATCTTTTATCATTCATTCTCTGTTGTCCAATTTAGGGTTAGGACAGATTAGGTAAGATTTAATGAATCTTTCCCTAATTCCATATCACTTTTAGAAACTTCTCCCTCAATTCGCTTTGAATTCACCTCAAAATGGTTTACCATGAAATATGTGCCACCAGCTCATCAATCTTATATCTTGCACTTGGTTCACATAATAGAAAAAAACAAACTTTTTAGCTCAAATTCATCGAATTAATGAACTTTTTAATAATTTTTGCACTTGGCATTAACTTGCTTCTGATGCTTGGCACATACTATGTTGCTCAACATCCATTAAAAAATCACTTGGCATGAACTAAAGTTCACTGGTGCTTCATAACAACTAAACTTTACTCGACATCCACTATTTTGCTTAGCATTCACTAAAATGGACTTTTACTCAGCTCCAACTAATTTTATACTCATCTTGCACTGGCTTTGCTCGGCACCTACTATCATTTAGTCAAGCTTGGTAAACAAGCTTAGTTTAACTTATTCTTCTAAACTTGCTTAGTATAGCCAACCTTTCCAACCTTAAGTAGATTCTCAATGTACTATGATATCATTGTCTTAGCTAATTCTTCTAATCCTTTGTATATCATAACTCAACCTTTCCTCTAAGTGATTTTGTTACATGTTTTTGATCAAATCCTCTTCATTAATCAAATAAGTGATGGTACTTAAATCATATAAGTAGTTGTCTTACCAACAAAAAGCAAGTTTGACATCGATGACAAAACAATGATTGAAACACATTTATCATGCTTGTTTCAATCTATTTTCAATAATCTCCCTCTTTAGCATTAATGGCAAACCAAACTGATCAACCAAAATAACTAGGTTAAACTAGTAAGACCAATAAAATACTAAAAAGAAAATGATTCCTTGTATTGAAATTTCTCCCTCTATCAGCAACTTTCATCTTTTGAATAGGTTAGAAAATTCTGTTATGTTCTGATCAACAGAAAATCAGACAATCAATTCATCCTTATGACTCCCTCTAAATTACTTCTTATATTTCCCTCTTTCTAGGTAAACGTTATCAATAGATACACTTTCTTTCTATCAACATTTCTCCCTGATACTATGTGATGGGTGTGCAAATGTGCTTTGTTTTTTTTACATTCTCTATGCATCGTTACCCTTCTTTAAGCCTTTCCTAGTCCCTATCATGCCATTAATCATTAAAGAATATAATACATTTAATAAATTTTTAGGGTATAAAATATTTCTAAAAAAATAAATGATTAATGCAAAAATAATGATATCATGATCTATTCTACTACAAGAAATACATGTGATAAATGAATGGATATGGAGCTAGCCATCTAGTTGGAGAAGTAGTTTAGAGGCTGTAATTTTGTTATTATATTTTGGGAAAATGGTCTTGAAAGTTTAAAAAGGCTGATTTTAGGCCTTATGTTATCTTGGAAAAGTTGTTTTGTAATCAATTATATATGGCCAGCGGCCAAACCAAACTATTATCCATATTTAGGGTGAAGGCCATTGGCCATTATAACTTAGTTATTAGATTAGTTGAACATCTTAAGCCTATATAAGAAAATTTTAATCGCAAGACAATATGCACATGATATATGAAAAAATCTAGTTATATCATCTCTAAAGTTCTTGACATCATAAACATGAAGGTCTTGTAGTAGTTGGTATTAGAACATCTCTTGCCACATAAACTAGAGGAAGGGCCCCCTCTCGAGAAACTTGGTGAGATTATTTTAGTTTGTGTTGTGAGTATTTAAGTATTGAGTGATTGTATGTGTTTCTTAAGAAGTTGGCTACAGATCAAATTGAATGTTTGCATACATGTTTTTAATTAAATAAGATCTCTATAATGCTTGTTGTTAATTAAAGATTCAACTATCTGATAAGGTAATTGGTTTGCAGCATTTCTACCTGTTCAACTTGCTATACATCATTACTCTATTTTTGCACAAAGTACCAAGCTATCATTCCCAAGCCATCATCCATTATAGAATATTTTCCATTAGAACCCTTCTACTGCACCCAATTACTTATTGATAAACCTCCTGTTACGATTTATAATACTTCTTATCGTGCTCTGTTATTCAAATCCAGTCTATTATGAACAACTTCTTGTTGTAGCTAAAACCTCCTATAGTAACCAAAGTTAATTTTAACACTTGATCAGACAAAGTTTTATAGTAGCATTTATAAAATATTGTGCTTAATGGTTAATTGTTTAGAAGTGTGTTTCAAGTGAATTAATGAGAACCTAAGATTAAACATAAAGATAAAAACCCATTTGTAATAGTAATCTTAGATGTGTGGTAATTTAGATAGTTTAATTTATTAGCAAGTAGTAATTTGCATTCATAAACATCTTGATTTATTATTTTCATCCCTTCAGCAAATAGTTGTTATATCTCTCATGAGTTTACGAATCCCAAATTGACATTCTTAGGGTATTTTTGATTCAATCATTTCCATAAATATACCATCCAATTGAACCTCAATTTTACCCAACATTTTTGGTGCCATTGTCGCAGGAGAGATATTAAAGGCATGAAATTATAATAGGTCAAGATAGGAACAGTGAGCCCTTGAGAAGTCTTGAGAAATTGTTGACATTGCTTAGGATAGTACCTTTGGTTTCCATTATAGTAAATCATTTAGGTGCATGAATAGGCTTAGAGATAGTCAAGGTAGCTTTGTTAAGAAAGAATTAGTAGGTAGTTCAAAATTTCAAAAACCACAAAAAGAGAAAAAATCCATCAACAATTGAAACCAAACCAAAGAATGAATTTAGAATTCATCCATCTTCTCGATCCACCTCTCCTACTATACCTTCTAAAATTTTTGAACAATTCACAAATTCATAGAAAATTAGGTGTAGTGAGCCTCCAAATTCTCTAGAACAACCCTTTAAGACATATTATACACCTTGGGCAACCAAATTTTTGGAAGAAGTCATGGTTAACAATATCAAAAACAACAATGCAAGAGGAAATGATGTTGGAAACAATGGTAATGCAATTGTTCAACACAATACGACCTTTGAGTTTCCTATTCAACCTCTTAGGGATAATGCCCCTATAAAAAAACATCCCTCACTTAGAACTTCCCATATTTAGAGTGTCAACCTTTGAGGATCTTGATATGTTCCTATTTGAATTTGATGTCCTTTGTAATAGTTATGATTATCAAAGTGGTGCACAAAAACTAAAGCTATTTCTAGCTACCTTGAAAGATGTTGGATTATGATAGTTTATGAGTCTTAGGGACATTAGAACATGGAACCAAATGAAACATGTTTTTCTAGAAAAATATCAGGAGTACTATAGGACCAAGGAAGTATGGGATGAAATCTTTTGCACAACTCAATGAGAAGAAGAGTCAATTGAAGATTTCTTGGAATGTTTTTCCTTTAGTTTACAGTGCTCAAGGCATCCTGATTTAACTATAGACACCATCAAGATGCTTTTCTTAAGAGGGATTCACAATGAAACCATGGATGCTTTAAATTTGATTGGTAAAGGTGATATTTCTAAAATTTCCTTTGAAGATATTTGTGATATATGCAAGAACTATTTGTGGTCTCATCGATCTATTTATGGGAACTCAAGTAAGTTTTCCACTATGGATAATGCATCAGGTATCTCCAAGCGTGAAATTGGTAATTTACTTGAAGATCTTAAAATTGACTTATTAAATCATATGGGCAAACAAATTAACAATTTGTATTCTTGCAGGAAACATGAGGAAGTTGAAAAGGCCTTGGTAGTATATTGCCCAACTTCTCTAAGAAGCATGGACTGAAAGATTGTCCTTATAATTGGACTCATGTAGCATCACTCGAGAAAGCTAGCAAGACTTTAATGCTAGGACCTCTTCCTAAAGGGATGATTCCTATGGAATATACTAAAGAACTAGTTTACTATATGGCTCTACGATACTAGTTTTTGCCTAGAGGGTTCTTCAATGAATATTTTTCTAGACCATCTTAGCAATTTTCTAACCAAGGTCCATGGTATGGAGGTTATCAACAACCCCAACCTTAGCAATAATGGTCCCAAAATTTTCAACCTATTACACAACTATGGCATCAGGCATGGAGGCCACAATCTTTGTATCCACCTCTGTAACCCTATACATAATCTTATCTTCCACAACAATCATTTCCTCCACCACCACTGATAAGCCCTTATCAACAACCTCAACAATTTCTTCCTCCCATACCTCTATCTTCTTCGAATCCACCACAACCACCTAAACCCACATCCATGCCAACTCAACCAAATCCAAATCCTAATAATAAGCCCCTTCAACCCTCTATCATAGTGAGATGGCTAATTTTTCCACCTATCCTATAAACATGGTTGAGTTGAATGGTGTACACCCCGGATCTAGGAAGGCTCTTAAAGGACCTACTATCACAGAGGTCCCTGATGAACCTAAATAGAAGTTAGAAAAAGAAACTACCTTTCCTAACTGATTCATTCATAAGCTAGAGCTTAAAGAACCAACACATTTAGAGTTTGATATTTCAAATGAATTGTGCAATGTTAACATCAAAATTCCTCTTTTATAGGCTCTTAAGGATATTCTGGTGTACAATAAAATGGTACATGAGTTATGCACCCAACAATAGAGAAAGGAGGATCCAAAGACTATTCAAGTTATTGGACAACTAGCAGAATTAATGTTGGGAAAAAATATGCAGATCTTGGCAATCCTATCATCCAGGTAAGCATTGGTACAATTTTTATTCCTAATACACTTGTAGATTTAGGTGCTGCTATAAACATAATGACGAATGAAACAAAAATAAAATTATCCTTGGATGGACTTAGACCTACTCCTATGGTGCTTCAAATGGCTGATTGGTCCCTAGTCAAACCAGAGCGGGTTATAGAAGATGTCATTCCTTCCATTGATAGTTGGGATTATCCAACTAATTTTATGATCCTTAAGCCAAAGCTAAGTTGGGGGGATATCCTCTCATTCTTGGAAGACCGTGGCTAGTAGCAACCAATGCCCATATTAATTGTTAGTTAGGTAACAAGATTATTTCCAATGGTGAGAAAAGAAAGTGTTGACCTTACATCCTCCTGCTCAACCACTATTAGACACCAAAAACTCAACATAGGTCATTAGTGATTTAGATGATTATGTTCCAGTCCTTACCATTAGGAAAGTATAGTATTTTCAAGACCTGACCAATGAGGCCATTTTAATAAACTTCCTTTAGAATAGGTATGAGTCTAATGGCATCCTGGAAACTATGGTTTTTCCTTCTCATGTGACTATTGACTATCCTTTTGGGAAATTTCCTTTAGTCACCAATCCTTGATCTATTCAACAATTCCTCACGTTACATAAGCTTCTGCCACATCAATATTTGTATAGTCTATTATTGTCTTTAGAAAAAATAGAAACATCATCAAGAATCCTCGTTAGTGCTCCTACATCATTAGAACCTATGGAGATCCTACCCCAGCATACCCTCAATATTAATCCACAGTTATCACTAGCTCATATTAAAGATCTCATAAGTATGGTTAAAGAATATAAAGATGCATTTGTGTGGGAATATCAAGACATGCAAGGTATTCATCCTGACACTTGTACCCATCACACTTACATAGAAGAAGGAAGTCACCCAGTTTGACAACTACAACACAAACTCAATCCTACCTTGCATGATATTGTCAAAGAAGAACTCCAAAAACTCTTGAATGTTGGTTTCATTTATCCAATTTCAAATAGTAGGTGGGTATCTCCTTTGGTTTTTGTTCCAAATAAAAATGGTAAGTGGCATATTTGTGTTGATTATCAACCTTTAAATAAGGCTACTAAGAAGGATCATTTTCCATTACCTTTAATTGATCAAGTTTTGGATACCCTTGCAGGAAAATGATTCTTCTTTTTCTTGGATGGATTCAGTGGGTGCAATCAAATCCCTATTTCCCTAGAAGATCAAGACAAGACTATCTTTACTTGTCCATGGGGAAATTTTGCATACAACGTCCTCCCTTTTGGGTTATGTAATGCCCTTGCTACATTCCAACATGCAGTATTAAGCATCTTTTCTGATCTAGTTAATGATTGTGTAGAAGTTTATATGGATGCTTTTACTATTCATGGAAATACCTTTGATGAAGCTAAAGATAACTCAGAGAAAGTGCTTAAGTGAATTATTGACACTAATTTTTCTCTAAGCCATGATAAATGGTATATGTTGATGATAGAGGGAATTGTTTTAGGTCACTTAATTTCGTCAAAAGGTATACAAGTTGATCCCAAAGAGGTCCAAGTAATTCAAGACCTCCCTATACCTTCAACCCAAAAAGATGTTGGAGTTTCCTTGGTCATTCTGGGTATTATAGGAGATTTATTCAAAACTTTAGAAAGATTTCCTCTCCTTTGTTTGCTTTGTTAGTTAAAGATGTTGTTTTCACTTGGACTCCTAAGTGTAAACAAGCCTTTGAAACTATTAATACCAAGCTTGTAACCACTCTCATCCTTAGAGGTCCTAATTGGTGATTACCATTTCATATTCACACCAATGCTTCTAATGTTTAAATGGGAGCAATATTTGGACAAAAGGAAGACAACCTCTTCTATTTAATCTACTACATTAGCAAGAACTTCACTAGTGCTGAGGTAAACTATATGGTAACTAAAAAAGAATTTTTAGCTCTTATTTATGCTATTAATAAATTTTGACACTAAGTTACTAGTTATAAAGTGTTTATTCATACTAACCATTCAACGATTTGATTTCTAATGAAAAAACCTATAGTAACTAGTAGAGTTATTAGATGGTTTCTTTTATTACAAGAATTTGATGTCAGTATACTTGATAAGCCCGATTGAGAAAATGTGGTTACAAATTTCTTGTCCTGGTTACAATAGCATAATAATGAAACCATTCCTATTGATGAATCATTCCCGATGAACACCTCTTTTTCATTTTTTCCTAGAGTATATGGTATGCCAACATCACTAACTATTTGGCTACATGCAAGTTTCCACTGCACTTATCTCATTGCGAGCATCGTAATTTGGTGGGCCTTAGTGGAAAATATACTTGGATCAATAGTCTTCTATTTTTTATCGGCATTGATAACATCATGTGTTGATGTATTCCTAAAGAAGATGTCTTTGATATTTTCTATGCCTATCATACTAAACCTTGTGGTGGACACTTTTCTGCTCAACAGATTGCTCAAAAGACTCTTACTATGGATTACTAGCCTACACTTCATAAGGATTGCAAGCATTATGTTCAACATTGTGACTAGTGCTAGTGCATGGGACATCCTATACGGTCTAATGAAATGCCACTTCACCCTCAGTTCTCTATTGAACCTTTTGAAAAATGGGTCTCAATTTCATTGGACCTATCAACCCACATCCTAAAAACAAGGAATATATTCTTGTTTATATAGATTATGTCACAAAATGGGTTGAGGTGGTTGTGCTCAAGCATGATCAAGATACCAAAGTTGTTGAATTCTTATATTTCAAGTTCTTCACTCACTTTGGTGTTTCCCACGAGATTACCATTGATCAAGGACCCTAGTTCACTTTAGACCTCATTGTTGCATTAATCAAAGAATGTGAAATTTGCCACAAAAAATCATCACCTTATCATCCTCAAGCCAATGGACAAGTTGAAGTCATTAATTGGGAACTGGGGAATATTTCTACTAAAATTGTTGCACTTCATAAGCATGATTGGGCCACATAGCTTCCTAAAGCTGTGTGGGCCTATTACACCACATGGAAGACCATCACTAGCCTAACCCCTTATAAAATGGTTTACAGTAGAAGGTTGTACTTCCTATTGAGTTTGAGATTAAGACTCTTCAAATTTCCCTTCAACTCAGATTGAGTCTCTTTAATGCTCAAAAATAATGCATAATGAAACTCCACTCCCTTGATGAGTTACATCAAGAAGCACTTCTTCATACTAAGCTTGTTCAGAATCAATGAACATTATGGCATGACAAACACATTTTCTAGTGTTCTTTCTAGCCTGGGGATTGGGCACTTCTATATAATTGAAAATTCCAGGATTTCAAAGGCAAGTTTCATACAAGATGGCTCAAACCTTATGAAGTTGAGCATGTATATGAGAATGGTGACGTTCAGCTCTGCACTATGGAATCCGAACATTGCAAGCTCCTTATTAATGGTCACTGACTGAAGCTATACAAGAAGCCTCTCTCTAAGGAAGATAATTTCTTTTTGGAAATTGAAAAGAAACTCACCATGGTTCCCTTTGATCTCCTTTAGCATTGCTAGAATATACACACACACACACACACACACACACACACACACATATACACACTAAAAAAAAACTCCAGCAATAAACTCTGATGGATGCAACATGAAGGTCTCTTTATTCATGTCACCCTTCTCTTTGTGTCCCTTACTTGTGGCCCTCCTATTGCTTTGGGTTTTACTATGGACTGTGTTGTTTTGCATGCCATATGTTTGTGATCGTTATCTTCTACTACTTAGATTTGATGTTCCTATCACACGTTCCTTCTCAATTCTTTTGTTGTAGGTCATTATTTTCTCCTCTCACATGCATGTTGTCTCTTTCCTTGGTGTTGACAGTGCTCTCCATTTCTTGATGGAAAATCTTATTGGATTTTGCTGACATCCTTGGTTCTACCTTCCTCATTGTTGCCATGTTATGGAGTATTTTCTTACCTTATGCTTTGTTTTATGCATTTTATTTCTTTTTGATGATTATTTGGCATGATCAGGACAAATCAATCACTTAGGTGGGGGGTTCTATGCTAGGTCATTCCTTCCACATATTTTCATGAGTCCTTTTGAGTCATGATATTAATTATTATCACCTTGCCATTATTGTCATTTGTAGGTTCTGTGTCAGGTCATTTCTTTCATGTTATTTATTTGAGTCCTATTTTGTGTCACAATATTAATTGAGATCACTTTTTCGTTATTATAATTTTTGATGGTACCATCCCCATTTATTCTATTGCTAAAACCATTTGCACTTCCTATCATTTTTGTTGTTGCTTTCCTTCTTGCTTCCCACTATGTTAAATTTTCTTTGAATTTTTTTGCTTGTCACCATGGGGGGTAAATACCTTTGTTTTGAACCAAACTCATTGGATAAGTTGAATACTGATGAGGAAGCATTAAAAATCTTTTCTCATTCTAGATGGATGAAGTTCTTTGAATGTTTGATGCTACCATAGCTGCAAAGTTTGCTATGGGATTTTAGGGAGGTAATGCTATAGTCTAAGGACAACAATTTCCTATGAATTTGTAGACCATTTCTATGCTCACTAGCCTACCCCAGATTGGTGACCATTTTTTTCCCAAATTTTCATCAATGGTTACAGATTTGAAACCCAGTAAGAAGCAGTTCATTCAATGGGGTGAGTTGGTTGAGACTATCCAAGGGCAAGGAATGGCAAGAAAATCTCTACTAGTGCCATGGGATGCTATTACTAAATTCTTGATTGATTGCATCACTTGTGAAGGATACTGCAAGTATGTATTTGTCCACCATTTATGCCTCATGTTACACTTATGCTATGGAGTTCTTACTAATCTTTTGTATTATCTATTCTGCTCCCTCAAGGAGTCATGTGACGAGTATAATCAAGGTCATATTGATTCTTTGGCTCATCATGGGTTAATTAAGCTAATTATTGACCATAACCTCCATTTGGCTCAAGCTATTCTAGAGTGGGATGCCTTTCTTAACAAAACCAATATAGAAAACCATCAAATCCCTACCACTATTAATACCCTCAAAGTTGGTTCTTCTAAGAAACGGTGTTTGAAATCTCCATTTTTTCCAGGCCCACAAAAATGAAAAGTCCTAAAACTCAAAAATCCTAAAAAGAAAATGGGAAATGAAAACCAAAACCCCAGTCCACATCCTATGATTACTCATCTGAAATATCATACCCCTAATAGGTTACAAGGATTAGCTAAAACAATTGGGTCTATATGTGATATGGAAATTCTAGGTACAGGGCAACGTTAAACAAAGAATGACTATCTTTTAAGAAGATTGAGAAGCCAACAACGTATGAACAAAAAGAAAAGTAGTAGAAAGAGGACTTTATGATTGAGGGTCTAATTTCAGAAGAAGAGGAGGCACCTGAATATTCAAGAATACCTTAGGAACAAAGAGTCAAAGAAGAAATTGAAAACAATGAGAATGCTACTCATTTTGGTGAAGGAATTGGTGAAGAGATTGGGGAAGAGACTCAAAAATGTAATATGAATATTCAAGTTACTGAAGATGAGGGCACTCCAAAAAATCAGCAAGAGAATACTAATATTGAAAAATTACAAGAAGATGCTTGGAAAATAACCAAAGAAGTATGCCATGCTTCTCATGAGGGAAATACTCAACAAGATGAGGATATAATGAAGGAACATCCAACCACCAATACTAATATGATTCTTTACCAAAATATGAAAATTGAGCATCCTCTTCATGAATCTACTCTTACAGTGGTTAATCTCAGTGGTCACACACCCCTTGCTACTTTTAAAGTTCAGAATGATTTCAATCCAATTGCTACAGGGAAGGGCAGAAATCATGGAGTTCCTAAAGCAGAATAGGGCATGCCTTTTCTCTCTAATACATAGTTATAGAGGATTGTCACTCAACTCCAACAATCCAATTAGTAGCTACAATTGCAATTGCAAGCATTTGTTTCTTAGGACAAGGGAGCCACTGATACAACTGGAGTTGAAAAGAATATAGAGTTACTAAATGTCAAGCCTATTGGATCTAGCCAATCACCTCATTTGCATGAGGACATGTAAAGTCTTTAAGCTGGAGGGAATGATGGATATACAAATGTGCTTTGTTTTTGTACATTCTCTATGCATCTTTACCTTGCTTTAAGCCTTTCCTAGTCCCTATTGTGCTATCAATCATTAAAGAATATAATACATTTAATAAATTATTAGAGTATGAAATGTTTCCTAAAAAATAAATGATTAATATAGAAATAATGATATCTTGATTTATTCTACTATAGGAAATATAGGTGATAGACAAATGGATATGGGTCCAGCTACCTAGTTGGAGAAGTAGTTCGGAGGCTATAATTTTGTTATGTTATTTTGGGAATATAGTCTTGAAAGTTTAAACAAACTAATTTTAGGCCTTATGTTATCTTGGCCAAGTTGTTCTGTAATCAATTATATATGGCTAGCGGCCAAACTAAACTATTATCCATAATTAGGATGAAGGCCATCAACCACTATAGCTTACTTATTAGATTGGTTGAACATTTGAAGCCTATATAAGGAAATGTTAATCGCAAGACAATATGCACATGATATACATGAAAAACTCTGTTTATATCATCTCTAAAGTTTTTGACATCATAAATGTGAAGTTCTTGTAGTAGTTAGTATTATAACATCTCTCACCATGTAAACTAGAGGAAGGGACCCCTCTTGGGAAACTTGGTGAGATTATTTCATTTTGTGTTGTGAGTATTTAAGTATCGATTGATTATATGTGTTTTAAGAAGTTAGTTATAGATTGAATTGAATGTTTACATACATGTTTTTAATTGAATAAGATCTCTATAATGCTTGCTATTAATTAAAGATTTAATTGTCTGATAAGGTAATTAGTTTGCAGCATTTCTACCTATTCAACCTACTATACATCATTACTTTGTTTCTACACAAAGTACCAAGCTATCATTCCCAAGACATCATCCATTATAGAATATTTTCTATTACAACCCTTCTACTACCCAATTACTTATTGATAAACCTCCTATTGCCATTTATAATACTTCTTGTCATGCTCTGTTATTTAGATCTAGTCTGATGTGAACAACTTCCTGCCACAACTAAAACCTCCTATAGCAACCAAAGTTAATTTTAACACTTGATCAGACAAAGTTTTACAGTAGCATTAATAAAACATTATGCTTAATGGTTAATTATTTAGAAGTGTGTTTTAAGTGAATTAATGAGAACCTACGATTAAACATAAAGATAAAAACCCATTTACAGTAGTAATCTTAGATGTGTGGTAATTTGGATAGTTTAATTTATTAGCAAGTAGTAATTTGCATTCATAAACCTCTTGATATATTATTTTCATCCCTTGAGAAAACACCTGTTATATCTCTCACAAGTTTACAAATCCCAGATTGACATTCTTAGGGTATTTTTGATTCAATCATATCCATAAATATACCATCCAATTGAACCTCAGTTTTACCCAACACTGTGTGTTAGGATTTCTCCATTTTTTTTCAATCTCCAATCTCTTGTATATCTTCTAATTAGTGACTATCTCCCTCTTTGACAACAATGCCAAAGACTTTTTGTATTAACATGCAGATATGAACTTCTTCAGTTTCTACTATGTCACCTTGCCTATGATTGATTTCCAGTTTCAGCTCTTTGATTACTTTAGGCAGCTCCTAAAGTAAGAACCATTGCATAAATTTGTAACATATGACAATCAGCTTATTTGATGTAGGGAACTCCTTTTTTACTTAGATAGCCTTTGATAGGAGTATCACCCCTAGTTTACCTTTTAGATACTCACGAGCATCCTTAGGTAATGTTTTTGTGAAGATATCAACAATTTTATCTTTTGTGTTAACATATTCCATCTTCACCTCTTTGTCTTGAACTAATTCTCTCAAGTAAAGATACTTGATTTTAATATTCTTAATCTTTGTGTGCATCACTGGATTCTTTGATATATTTATAGCACTTGTATTATCACAATAAAGTATCACTAGTTCTATGATCTCTTCCTTCATGTCTTTGAGTAGATGTTTGATCCACACAATGTTTGTACAATTTACAACAGAAGCAACATATTCAACTTTAGTAGGAGATTGTGAGGTGTAGTTTTGTTTCTTTCCGGTCCATGTAACTAGTGTCTTGCCTAAGAAAAATGTTCCTCCACTAGTGCTCTTTTTGTCACCAATGTTTCCAACCTAATTAGCATCAGTAAAGGCTCTTAATTCAAATTTCTCATTTTTCTTATAGTATAGACCATATTCCTCTATTCCCTTCAGATATCTCATTATTCTCTTTACAGACATCAAATGATTCTCCCTTGGATTAGCAGAGAATCATGCAACTATCCCTATAGATAATGCAATTTCAATTCTGCTATGTACTACATATTGTAATTTACTAATCATAGACCTATATAATGTTTGATTCACCTTAGATGAATCATCATTCTTTGACAATTTAAGTCCTGCCACCATAGGTGTACTTACTTGTTTGAAAACCTCCAATCCAAAAAAAATAGTATCTCCTTGATATACTTTTATTGAGTGATGTATATACCATATTTCATCTGATATACTTGAAAATCCACAAAGAATTTGATCTCCCCAAACATAGACATTTCAAATTCTTGTTTCATTTCATTTGCAAAAGCCTTACATAAAGAATCTTGAGCTCCAAATATGATATCATCAACAAAAAATTTAGATAACAAAATACCTTTTCCTTTTTCTATCTTCATGTATAGATTGTTGTTATCATTAGTTTTTTCAAATCCAATATTCACAAGATATTTATGAAGTCTCTCATACCATGCTCTTGGTGCTTGTTTCAAACCATATAGAGCTTTGTGTAATCTACATACCATATTTTTATTGTTAACATCAACAAATCCTTCTAGCTATTCTATGTAAACTTCTTCCTCTAATATGTCATTCAAAAATGAAAATTTAACATCCATTTGATAAACTTTGAAACCTTTTATGCAAAATAAGCAAGCAAATTTCTTACTCCTTCCAATCTAGCAACAAGAATAGAAGTTTCTCAATAGTCAATTCCTTCTTCTTGTGCATAACCTTTGTAGAGTAATCTTTCCTTGTTCCTTGTGACTTCACCATTTTCATCTAGCTTATTTCTAAATATCTACTTGGTGCTAATCATATTTTTGTCTTTTGGTCTAGGATCTAGAGTCCATGTTTCATTTTTCTCAATTTGTGCAACCTCTTCTTCCATGGCTTTACTCTAGTCCACATCTTCGATGGAATCTTTCACTATTTTAGGTTTTTATATGCTCAAAAAACATGTATCATTTCTCAATTTTTTCCTTGTCATTGGTCTAACATATTTATCTCCAAAGAATTTTGTAGCAAGATGATGTCCCTTGACATATTTAGACAATCTTGGTTCAGCTCTAGTTTCTTCATTTGGTCTTTCAACTTCAGAGTCACTATATACATCCCTATTAGGTTGCTTAGCATCTCTCTCATATACCTTAATCTCAGAATCAGAATGTACCTCAACTTCATTCTGTAACTTGACATCTAAATGTAGCTGGGTTCCTAAATGTAACTTGGCATTCGTAGTACGTGACTCGACAATCACTAAAACTTGTTGTTGGTTTGCAAAATCTTCATGAGCAAACATTATAGTTCTTTCATAGGTTCAACCTCATATACTTTTGTATATTCATCAAATTTTATATTTTCAATTTTCACAACTTTGTTAGTGTAAGTATTTAAATACTTATAAGCTTTACTTCTTGTGGAATAACCTAGGAATATACCCTTTTCACTTTTTGCATCTAGTTTATCATTCATAAAGTCTTTGAGAATAAAATATTTGCACACAAATACCTTAAAATATTTTACATTAGGTGAGTATCCATACCATAGTTCAAAAGGTGTTGAATGAGTACCTTTATTAACTTGTACATGGTTCAAGGTATAGACAGTTGTACTTATAGCTTCTCTCTAGTATTTCAAAGCAACATTTTTCTCCATCATGAGTGTTTTAGCAAAGTCCATTATAGACCCATTCCTCCTTTCAACAATTCCATTTTGTGGAGGGGTTCTAGGAGAAAATGTCTATCTTTTGATATCTTTGTCATTATAGAACATCTCAAACTCATTTGATGTGAATTCTCCTCCTCTATCAGATCTCAAACATTTTAGACTTTTACCTATTTCCTTTTCAACTCTTGCTAAATACCACTTAAAAGTTTGGAAAGCATCATATTTATGTTTTAGAAACATAACTATCATCATTCTAGAATAATCATCAACAAACAACATAATGTACTTATATCCTTTGTAGCTTTGCACTTATATTGGTCCACTCAAGTTAGTATGAACAATCTCTAGTGTTTCTTTAGAGGTTTGAGTTTTACTCTTAAAAATTGACTTTGTCATTTTTCCTAATTGAAATTGTTTGCATATTATATTATCAGGCTTCTTCAACTTAGGAAAACCTCTAACTTTTCTCATATTACTGATACTGACCAAGTTATCAAAATTAACATGACATAACCTTTTGTTCCATAGCCACACATCATCAAATTTTGCAACTAGACAAGTAGCATCCTTTATATAAAGGTAAAATAGATTACTTCTAGACTAATCACCCTTTCCAATTAGTTTTCCATTAGTATCATATATCTTAGCAATCTTTTTTTCAAACTCAACCTTACATCCTGAATAATTAAATTGTGACGCACTCAAAAGATTATAGTTAATTCCTTCAACATAGTATGTATTATCACATAAAATCTGATCTATGAGTTTGATAGAACCTTTTCCTTTTATCAAGCATGGTGCATCATTACCAAATCCTACACTATTTCCATCATAACAATTCAAGGTAATGAACTTACTTTTGTCTCCAATTATTGGTGTAATTGAATATTCACTGATTACACTTACTTAAGCTTACTTAGGATAATGCATTTCATAGTAGTTTGTGATTGACACACTTGGGAGTTTGCACCTCAATTAAACACATGGTGTAGGAGAATTCCACTCTAGGTGGTCATAGTTGTTATCTCATTCCAACTTTAGTGTACTTATCACATTATCATCCTCATCATCACACACACTTCATTACATAATGGAGGATGATCCACCTTTTGTTGACATGTGATTCCACCTTGTGTGGGTGATAACTTATCTTCTCCTTATCATTATCTCTTATCACCTCTCCTATATAAGGAGGCCTATTATGTACATTTCAAAACAATCCATTGGATGTCAATCAAGTCCATTATCAATAATAGCATTCTTGCATCTTCATCCAATTGTCTTACAATTCTCTTCTGGAAGTAATCTTGGGCTTTAATTTTATCGTGGGGTTGCTGTAGAGTCACCTAAAACTCTAACATGGTATCAAAGCTCTCATGGTGTGAAGACTTCTTCTCAAGAAGTGCAATCTGGGCTTGACTCATTATTCATGTAGCATTTGGCAATTTGGAGTAGATTTCAAAAGTCCTATTTTGTGGCCTTCTAATGTAGGCAAAAATTGGAGCTTGTTGGTGCAAATCAGAGGTTGGTGCCATATAGAGGAGGTCCAAAAACATCTAAATCAAATTTTGTTTCATCCAAATCAGACATTTAAGGCCAAATCTAGAGCCATTTGATTTTTGAAGGTGCGATAGTAGTGATTCAGAAAAAATAATTTTAGTGTTGATTTTCAAACAACGATATCTTCCTCATATAGACTCCTTTTTCTAAGCAATTCTTCTTGTTTAAGGGTAGAATTTCACAATCTACATAATGGTGCAAGTAATTGCAGATCTTTGTTTCGAAATTTTTTCTGAAAATCACAAATCCCATATTTTGTAACTTTTAAGGCTTTATTTGGGCACATCTAATAACATTTTTAGGTGAAATTTTTTTTTGAAAGTGCATGATTTTTCCTCTACTTTCCAAATCTATAATTAGATTTTAGTGATTTGGAGTAGACATATCACTTTCCAAAATAGGTCTTTTTTGGCTATATTTGCACTTGGTAATACTTGAATTTCAATTTTCTTAATTAAATCAGTAATATGAAGGAGTTATTAGTTTATTTACGTCATTCTTTGATTCATTATGGATTTTTCAAAAGTTCCATTACTCACTCCATATAACTATCATGAATGGAAACAAGCAGTTTCTAATTAGTTGATGGGTATTAAATTGCTTAGAACGATTCTTGGATAGGATCTAGAACCAGCTATAGGTGTTGTAGAAAGAAAGAAAATAGAAGGGATAAAGCACTTGGCTCTCTTAGATCTAACATCTCTAGTGATTTGTTATATCATATTGCATCTTGCACACATCTGTTGATCTCAAATTTGTTTTGACAATTAAGTGTAAACACACTTAAGAAATTTACTAAGTTCATGTTGAGCTTGCAACATATGTTGAGTATAATAGATGTTGAGTTGCAATGAGTGTCAAGTCACTCATGTGCCAAGTAATAGTAAGTGTCAAGAAAATAGACAAAGCCAAGCAAGTTTCAAGTGCCAAGTGAATAGTTAGTGCTGAGAAAGTTTAGGTGTTGAGCTAGACAGAATTATAGTACGTGTTAAGCACCAGAATCAACAAGTGTTGAGTAACACAAAATTGGCCTAGCTGTCTGTAATGGCACAAAAAACTATGTAAACCATTTTTGAGTTCACATATGGATAGATCTTGAAGCTTTGAAGATAAGATTGAATCTATTTAGATTCCCTATGTGATCAACATGCAAACAATTAGAAAATGGAGAGAATTGAGTGGAAAAGTTGGGTGAATCTCAATCATAGATTCATACCTAATCCTAAGCCACCAAAGTCTTTTTAAGGGAGATGAAGCCCCATAATTTATGTATGAATGAAAGAGCATTAGAGAATGCATGCGAGAAGGTGATGATAGTAATGAAAGGGTAGAATTGATCAACATACATTCAAGGTGACTTAGAAAAAAGACAGAATTGTAGAATTAGTTAGCAACATAGACGATCAAGGTTACAACAATATCATATCAGATCAGAGAGGATCAAGATGAATTGAATTAGGATCTGAAATCAGCAATATTAGATTATAAGTGTATTAGATCAAACATTTTACTGCACTTTCCAACAACTGTATCAGTAGAATGAAGTCCTTTGTATTAAGGTTGATTTAACAGTCATTGAGAAATCCTTTAATAGGGTGACATTCCAAGTGAGGGTTCTAAAGTCCTTTAGCTAGAAACACTTTTAATAGGGTGTTAAAATCCTTTAATAGGGTAGGATCTAACAATTCTTTGTAAGCCTTTAATAGGGTAGGCCTTTCATAGGGCAGATCATGAGAATGATCAAAGCATGTAACCTTAACAGGTGAAATTTATTTCTACAATAGTGAAGAATTGTGGGTGTCATCCCCACCCCAATTTTACCTTCTCATTGGAGGGTTTCTAGGTAATCATATCTAGTGTCAAGTGTTTATGTGGATGCATTTACTTTACATGTTATTTCAATATGTTTGTGCATGCATTATTTTAAAGATTAAAAGTTTTATTGGTTAGAGTTTAGTACTTCTGATTCACCCCCCTTCAAAAGTATACATTTTCCATTTGTAATTCCAAAAATTGGTATCAGAGCTGAGTTCTCATCAGAAGAAACCTTACAGCTTGGAGAAAAGATCTTGAGATGGAAGTTTACAAGTTGAGAAATACTATTGAGAATCAGGAGATTGAGATACATCTCTTACTACAACAACTGAATGAAGGCAGAGATGCCTTAAGAAGTTCAATAAAGAGAAGGAAAGATATTGCTATAACTAAAAATGACACTCAATAAAAAGGGATTAACACCACAAAGTTATTTCCAGATGGTAACTCCTATGAATTTGATGTAGTAATTGTAGATCTTATGGACAAAAATAGAGCACAAGCTAAGAAGATCAGAAATCTCAAGTTGGAGCAAGAATCCTAAGCAATATTGTTATGTGAAGTGATTGAACAAAAGAAGAAAGCTATAGAAGACAAGGCCATGATTGAAGAAGAAAAAAGAATTTTGGGAAACAAATTGGAAAAAAAATCAATAGATTGTACACACTAAGCCAAATGATGAATACCCATCATGAGTTGAATATCAAGAAAATTGAGATAACTACATTGAAGTTGCAGAATGAGCAATTATAGAATGACCTAAAAAGAGAGGAGTTTGTTGAAAGCTTCAACAAGCCAAATGAATCCATCAAGTACTTTGAGCAATTACTAAAATCCCTTAGATCCAGTAAAGACACATCAAGATTGGGCTACATAAGCACTAGAGAAGGAGAATCATCCAAAGTTGCTAAGAAAAGAAACAATAAAGGTAAGAACTCTAAACCTAATTGTCATCATTGTGGAAAGAAAGGACATACAACCAATTCTTGCACGAACAAGAATGCTAGTTAGAATGCCAAGCCAAAGAACATGACACATTGTTACAAGTGCAACAAACAAGGTTATCAAGCACATGAATGCATAACAAGGACCATGCATGCACCAAGATTTGAAGGACACTACTACAATTGTCAAAAGTTTGGAGACAAAGCCTTTGAATGTAGATCCAAGTCCACTTGGTTAGTAAACAAGGGAAGAAACCATGAAAATTCCTATAATTGGGATTAGAATAAAAGACATAGCTATCACTATTGTCAATATTATGGATAGATTCCTAAGAATTACATATGAACACATTTCAGAGGTAGCTACAATAGATGGTTAAGGCAAACTACATGCTTTAGTTGTTTGAAGACTAGTCATATCAGCAAGCACTACCCAACAAGGACAAAGGCACCTAACTCAGAGTCAAACAAGGGAAAAGTCAAGGTAGATATTGAGCACATTATAGGAGAAATGAATAAAACATGGAAGAAGAAAGATGGATGCAGCACATCAAATGAAGGGATCACTTCACCTGAAGGGTTAAGTGGTCACACTTCATCAAACTAAGTAAAAAGGAGGTATGTGGGACTGGTATATAAGTGCCTCATCATACATCAATTCCAAGATAAAGTTGGTGCTAAAGAGGAAAAATTAGCATGAATAAAGATGCAAGTCAAAAAGGAAAAACCAAGGTATAATCTTAAAGTTTTCATCTTACTACCGAGTGTGAAAATCTCTCTTCAATTGCTCAGTAAATTTCAGTGTGTACTGAGTTATCAACCAAAGTTAATTGAAGTTAAGTCAGTAGTATCTGTCTAGTGAAGGTAATTCCTATTGAAGCCAAGTAAGTGTAATTCTAGTGGCTGTCGGGTGATAGAAAATCAATGGATGCTAAGTCAAGTAGAAATTGTATAGAAGCTGAGTTTATAGTTGTACATGCACCATGCATTAAATGTCATATTTTGAAAGGGTGTAAGGAAAACTTATGCTCATTTTTTTTCATTACAAACACAAAGAAAGATCAAGCAGAGCAAAGAAGTGACTAATGAGAAAATATTGAAGCATTTGCACAAATTCTAGCCAAGATAAAGCATTGTCATATCAATTTGAAAGGTATTCCTCACGTGTCAAGTTATGTAGTTACATAGTTTAATATCTTTGGAAACCCTAGTTTTTCAAAATGGCCTCTAGTTCTAGAAATCCTAAGGATAAGGAACCCTTTGAAGTCTAGTTGGTTAGTAATGAGGTTAAGCAATGAGATTTTAGGCCTATTCTTGAAGTTGCATATAAGAATGATCTGGTAGGGGAATTGTCAATCATTCCAACCATGGTCATAATGGTTCAAGACATAAGAAAATGTTATAACTACAAGGTTGGAGGGATAGGAGACATGGAAATTTTCTAAGAATATGACAAGTTGTGTGAGAATGGAGTATTGAAGGAAGAATTCCAGATTGTTGAAAGGAATTAAAGAGCTTAACACATGCCCTAGATTTCCCCACCATCTTTAATATTGAATGGATACAAATTGTTTTGAGTAGAATCTATGATAGATGCCTATGGTTAGAAGGAGGACCCATCAAGTTGTCAAAAAGGATTGTACATAGGATTACAGGATTTCCAACCCTAGAATGGCCCAAAACCCTAAGGAACGATTCTAAAGAAGTGATTGCATACAAGGGAAATGTGCAATAAGAGGGGAATGACTGTTGATACCATTAAAGATCGACTTCTAAAATTTGAAGTGAGGGTCATATCTCATAGATTCTATTAGTCAAGCCGACTAAATAGTGTGCCATGTATTGCAATTGATGTAGGTTACAAAATTGTGAAGAAAGATCACACTTATGATCTGGTACAGCTACAATTACAACAAATCATGGAGAATTTGAGAGCAATAAGGAGATCAAAAGGTGCTCAATGCAAATTTGGATCAATTTTGATATGTATATTTTTCTATGTTCAGAATGAGTTTCCTTCTTTTGGTAAGATAATATGGAAGACAAATTGGTCTATAGCTATATAAATTAATCAGTATATAGAGCAAATGGGAGACAATTTTGAGTCTATAATGACTAGTTATTTTGAGGATTCAAGAAAACCATGAAACAAAGATTAAGAATCCCAATTTCCCTAGTGGAGAAGTATTACAATGACATATGTTTCTTAGTAGACATTGATTATACATTTATCTAGGTTGTAGTACCCGGAGTAAGGTAGCTAAGGCCTTTGGGGTATGAGATCAATATAGATGAAGCATCAATAACCATCACTACATTGCTTACAGAAGAAATTGATAAGTCAACAAAGATCTTTGGCAACTATGGTGTTGTGAAATCCAAGGTAGAAATGAACTTGAAAACCACCTCAACTCTAAAGAAGAAAGATAATTTGGTCAAGAAGTTGAAAGCCAAATTTGGTGAAAGTGTTGAAGGAGATGAAGATGAAGAAGAATAAGAACAAGAACAAGAATAGGGACAAGAACCTCTTGCCCTAATACAAGGAATGGGTGAAGATGTAGAAGAAGGTGTTGATTGTTAGATTATGGTGACTGAGTAGGAAAGTACTATACATACTCCATAATTAGTGGGGTTCAGGGCATTGCCCAAAAAAAAATTTTGGTACTATTTGTAGATTCACCACTAAAGTTATGGCTAATTTATGGCCGACATGTTATAACCTTAAAGTGGTTTAATACTTGTATAAAAGGGCTTAGGGTTAGGGATTGTTTTATAGTGTGATGTGAAATTGGTTCTTGTGGTGGTATTGAGCTATAAGGGATTACGGATTGTAATCAGGTTGTAATCACTGGATTGTAATAAGATCAGAATTGTTGTTTGGTGGACGTAGCCCAAGGATTGGGTGAACCACGTTAAATCTTTGTGCCTTGTGTTCATTTCTGTGTGATCTATTATTTTATGTTATTGGTTATATTTGCATGTAGTTTTTTTATTTATGTTCGTGGTTTTATCTTAACATTGAGGAGGAACAAGCTAAGGAAGCACCAACAATACAAGAGCTAAAGAAAAGAAAGGCTTAGAAATAGCCTGCAGCTCAGCCCAAAGGAGAGAAAATTGGTAAACCAAGCCCTGCTAAGCCTACTACTCCAACCACAAGAGAAACTATGAGGTCCATAACTCAAAAGGCTAAGGAGTATACAAAAGAAAAGAAGAAGGCTATAGAGCAACCAAGTCTAGTGTAAAAGAAAAATAAGGAGGAAATATGTTGCACAACCAAAATCTAATGAAGAGAGGACTGAGTTAAATGACAATAGCCAATTTAGAGTGGTAAGTCATGCACCCAAGTCCAATATTGATAGCATTTTTTATAGTATTAGAAATAATACAGACTTAACTGGTTTAAAACGTATTGAATTCAATGGATTAAATAGAGAGGATCAGAATAATATTGAGGAATCAGTATATGCCATGATGGAAAATTCAAGAATACTCCACTTGAATTTGACACTACTATGCCTAAGGATTTATATTCCATTGTTGAAAATAGATGGCATTATTGCCTAAACATGGAGAAAGAAATAATAGAGTCCACATTGGCACACATGATGCCAGATTTGTCAAAAGGACAAATAAAAATGGCAAATAAAAAGCATGGTAGTGAATTTGCACCTTAGTACAAAGCCTTTCTTGAAAACAAAATTGAAGATGTTGTCAAGAAGTCCACTCAAATGTGGAAATTGATATATGGGCTTACCACTATTAAGGAAGGAGAGGAGTCCCTTTGAGGGAAGAAACAATGGAGAAAAGGAAGAGAATGATAAAGAAGGAGAAGTTGAGAAAGAAAAGGAATGCAACACAATGGAGGAGGCACCACAAAAGGGAGAAGAAATGGCAACTGGTGAGCAATAGTAAATAGATTAAAGTGTGCAAGGCACACAATTGCCACCACTAAGCCCTCCACATGAATCCAACACGCCTATAGAGATAATCAAAGTAAAAGATGTTCCTGACAGCTCAATTCATAACTTCAACCCACTTACTACAGAGGATCTAAAGAATATCCTTGCCCAATCAATGTTACAAGCAAAGCTGTGTGATAATCCAATATTGGTCAATGTAGATGAGTTACAAAAGTCAAGAGTTGATCTAAATAGGGACAAGGTGAATACAAAAGAAACACATTATACCATCCCTATAGCTACCAGTGGACAACCTCAAGAGAAAGCATCAAAGGATAAATTAGTTAAGGTTGATATCATAGTCAAAGTTGTTATGACTGAACAACAAACTCAAACTACAGAAGAGCCAACAAAGGAACAAATAGGACAGACAGAGGTATTTGTTCCTACTGCACAAACTCAAGGTGCACCATAAATAAATGTGATTGATCAAGGAGGATCACAAGAAGAAAAGGACATTCCAAAGGAAAAGGAGTAGGAAGCAATTCAAACATTGGTTAATATACCAACTACTGGAACACCTACAAAATTCCTTCAACATATGAGAAATGATGCAATGCCACTCCAAATTTCAACACACAGCTCAAGCTCCACAAAGGTTGCAAGGGTACTTCACTATGGAGACCCAACATTAGATGAAGAAATTGTCATACCAAAGTATGATTATGCAACCATGAACATTGAACAAATCAATGAAATGCATGAGGCATTGGAAAGAAAGAAAAACCAAGAAATACTCAAAAAGGTGTATAAACAAAGGCAAGCATTACATGAAATAAAAGACATCTTTCTAGATGAATTTAGCTTGCAACACCTGATGAAGCCAAGCCAATATTGGAATAATTGTCTGAAATTGTTGAACAAGTGACAAATGAAGACTAGGAGACTAATGCAAAACTCATGGAATAGTCTAAAAAGAAGTTTCAAGGTAAGGTAAATGAGAAAATATCTAGTGGAATAGCACTATCACAAGTGGAATTGTCTTAAAAAATAGAAAAAGTGAAGAAGTTACTTGAGAATATATTCTCACTGTACACTAAATTGTTTGACCCCACACTCTTCACACAAGAAATGAGCCAAAGGATTTTGAGTCTAGAGAGAAATTTGAAAGTATCTAGTATGCAATTACCACAAAACCTAGCTCAAAGTGATAAGCACTTTCATTCCATGCTTCAGGCATAAAAGGAGCTAGCTATATTGATAGTAGAAGAGGCTAATACTAGACCCAAATTAGTTCAAATTCAAACCTCCCTAACCCCACACATGGAGATTCTACAAAAGGAACTAGCCTATGTTGAGACAGTACTAAAGAAATATCCTAATCTTTCATCATTAGATGGCTTAGTTAACCTTGTAGAAAAGACAGCTATCCAAATAAAGTCACTAGATGTTGCAATAGAGAACTGGGATGCTACTCTAAAAATTGTAATGGAAGTAAATAAGAACTTCCTCAATAAATACACACTTAGTGTATAAGCCCTTTTACACTAGTGTCAAAAAGGGGGAGAAATAACTATGCAAGGGGGAGACATGTGAAAGGGGGAATAAATAGAGAAAAGAAAAGGGGAGCAACAAGTAGAAGTAGGGCATCATATTAGAACAGATCAGATAAAGATTATCAGAATTTAGAATGGAGACAAGAGTTACTGTAGAGGAAAATCTACTCAAAAAAAATTGGGATATAGCAAAGACACATTAACTTAGGGGGAGTTACAAAATTTTGAGGTATATATTCTATTACAAACTTTTGAACAATTTTGAAGTTTTGTATATATGCCGAACAAAATGCATATTATACTTGAGGAAGTTAGATTCATCATGTATACCTAAGGATTTTTTCCACTCATGTCAAAGGGGAAGATTGTTGATCTCAAATTGGTTTTGACAATTGAGTGTCAACACACTTAAGAAATTTACTAAGTTCATGCCAAGCTAGTAACATATGCTGAGTATAATAGATGTCGAGTTGCAATGAGTGCTGAGTCACTCATGTGCTGAGTAATTGTGAGTGTCGAGCAAATAGACAAAGCCAAGAAAGTTTCAAGTGCCGAGTGAATAGTTAGTGTCAAGCAAGTTCAACTGTTGAGTTAGATAGAATTATAGCATGTGCCGAGCACCAGTATCAACAAGTGTCGAGTAACACATAATTGGCCTAGTTTTTTGTGATAGTACAAACAACTATGTAAACTATTTTTGAGTTCACATTGGATAGATCTTGAAGCTTTGAAGATAAGATCAAATCTATTCAGATTCCCTATGTGATCAACATACAACCAATTAGAAAAATGGAGAGAATTGAGTGGGAAAGTTGGATGAATCTCAATCATAGATTCATACCTAACCCTAAGCCACAAAAGTCTTTTTAAGGGAGATGAAGCCCCATAATTTATGTATGAATGAGAGAGCATTAGAGAATGCATGTGAGAAGCTGATGATAGTAGTGAAAGGGGTGAATTGATCAACATACATTCAAGTTGACTTAGAAGAAGGACATAATTGCAGAATCAATTAGCAAAACAAAGGATCGAGGTTATAGCAATTTCATATCAAATCAGAGAGGATCGAGATGAATTGAATTGGGATCTAAAATCAGCAATATTAGGTTTTAAGTGTATCAAATCAAACATTCTACTATATTTTCTAACAACTATATCAACACAATGAAATCCTTTGTATTAAGGTTGATTTAATAGTCATTGAGAAATCCTTTAATAGGGTGACATTCCAAGTGAGTGTTCTATATTCCTTTAGCTAGGTACACTTTTAACAGGCTATTAAAATCCTTTAACAAGGTAAGATCTAACAATCCTTTGTAAGCCTTTAATAGGGTAGGCCTTTCACAAGGTAGATCATGAGAACGATCAAAATATGTAACCTTAACAAGTGAACTTTATTGATGTATGTTAGTACACATATGTACCCAAGTTTTAAAACTTGTAAATTGTGTTTTTGAACCACTTTGAACCTTAGTTCAAAGTAGTTTGAAGTGGTTCAGTGGTACAAATGATCCATTCTACAGGTTCAACTCAAGAAAAGTTTGGAAATCCAATAGTCCAAAGATCAAAGTTTCAAAATTCAAGTCTTGGGTTACAAATTCAAGGTTCTGTAATGGGAGCAAACTAGCGGTCTTCTCTCCAAATTATCAGGAGAGTTTTAACTGCAGATTGTCTATTTGATAATATCTCTCATGAACACAATATCGAATTCTATAGATCATAAGGGGGATGATTTTCATAGGGTCTCATAATTCCTCATTACCTTTTCAAGAGGTGGAACTCATGCATTTGTAAATATTGTTGGAAGAAGCTGATGTAATTTCTATGACAACAAATTGCAGGAAGCCAGAATAATAGTCTTAGTGCGGGGGGTATACATCTCAATCTAACCGTTGGACCATTCTAATTTTCATATATGTTTGAATAAAACTAGTTTTATAAATCCTCTCCAAAGAGTTTTGTCATATTATTTATGGATCAAAAGTTACAAGTTTGTGAGTGTGACACTATCAGATCAGCAATGACAGTGACAATATCCAGAGCATAGTAAAATAGTCATATTACGGGGGTTTTATCTCACAATATAACCATTGGATTGATCTAAATCCTGGATATGTGTTGTGAATTATAGTTCTATAAATCATTTCCAAAGGGTTTGGTAAGACTCATTATGGATCAAAAGTTATGGGTTCCTGTTTGCACCTATATCAGATCAGTAATGACAATAACAAATACAGATGACATGAAAATAAGTCTTGTTTTGGGGGCTATATCTTCTAATCCAACTATTGGATCAAGGTAAATTTTGGATATGTTTTAAAAATCCTAATCATATAAAATATATCCAAGCGGTTTTTCTTGATTATGTATGGATCAAAAGTTACAAGTGTTTTAATACACTACTGTCAAATCAGCACTCTGTCACCAGCAAATGCCACTTGTCAACATGCATATATTATAGGGGCCTCATATTATCAAAAGGGAAAATGAGAAGATAATAAATATGCCAATAGAAAAGGTTGAGAGGGTTCCATTCTTTCTTGCTTCTAAACAGCACTTTTAGGGCATTATACATCTTCTCTTGGTGAGCCTTCTTTATTTCATGCTTTTCAGTTTGAAGTGAGATCTAAACCTGTGCATATTGAGGATCATTGCTCAAGTGAAGGAGAGTACTATAATAAATTTTGGCTATTCGAAAAAGGATGTTGGATCAACATATGCATACATGCTGTCAGTGTGAAGTTTGGCATTGAAAGAGTCATCATCAAGCAACGGTTTGGAGCTATTCCATTGAGGTACACTTTGTTGATTCGGAAAGGCTCCTTTTTCTCTCAACCGGTAAATTGATTCACTTAACTTCTTCTTTCTTTCAATCTTTATGGTAGGTTTCTTTCCTACCTTTTTAAATATTGTAAATAAGTTTTTGTTGTGCATAGTGGTAGTTGGAATAATGTGCAAGCCTCATGTTTTCTAGTAGTTTAGGTGTGTGTTGTTGGTTTTGGTTTGCTAGTTTTGCCCTGCTCCCCTCCACCCTCTCTACAAGTTGCTCTCGGTCTTCTTTTCTCATTCACTCTATTTTTCCAATGGTTAAAGCACTCATCTTTAGCCAGAGATTACTGGAGTTCTCTATTTTTCCATCAAAAATAGTCCCACAGTTAGAGCCCCTGTTAGTACACATATGTACCCAAGTTTTAAAACTTGTAAATTGTGTTTTTGAACCACTTTGAACCTTAGTTGAAAGTAGTTTGAACTGGTTCAGTAGTACAAATGATCCATTCTATAGGTTCAACGCAAGAAAAGTTTGGAAATCCAATATTCCAAAGATCAAAGTTTCAAATTTCAAGTCTTGGGTTACAAATTCAAGGTTCTGTAATGGGGGCAAACTAGTAGTCTTCTCTCCAAATTATCAGGAAAGTTTTAACTGCAGATTATTTGTTTGATAACATCTCTCATGAACACAATATCAAATTCTATAGATCATAAGGGGGATGATTTTCATAGGGGCTCATCATTCCTCATTACCTTTTCAAGAGGTGGAAGTCATGCATTTTCAAATATTGTTACAAGAAGCTGATGTAATTTCTATGACAACAAATTGCAGGAAGCCAGAATAATAGTCTTAGTGTATGGGGTATACATCTCAATATAACCGTTGGATCATCCTCATTTTCGCATATGTTTGAATAAAACTAGTTTTCTAAAGCCTCTCCAAATTTTTTTTTTATATTATTTATGGATCAAAATTTACACGTTTGTGAGTGTGATACTATCAGATCAGAAATGGCAGTGACAATATCCAGAGCATAGTAAAATAGTCATATTACAGGGGTCTAATCTCACAATATAACCATTGGATTGATCTAAATCTTGGATATGTGTTGTGAATTATAGTTCTAAAAATCATCTCCAAAGGGTTTGGTAAGATTCATTGTGGATCAAAAGTTATGGGTTCCTATTTGCACCTATATCAGATCAGTAATGACAATAACAAATACAAATGATAGGAAAATATGTCTTGCTTCGGGGGCTATATCTTCTAAGCCAACCTTTGGATCAAGGTAAATTTTGTATATGTTTTAAAACTCCTAATCATATAAAATATCTCTAAGAATTTTTTCTTGATTATGTATGGATCAAAAGTTACAGGTATTTTAGTGCACTACTGTCAGATCAGCACTCTATCACCAGCAAATGCCACTTGTCAACATGCATATATTATAGGGGCCTCATATTATCAAAAAACATAAGACAATTTTTATAATGATATAAAAACATTAAGAAAGGGGAGATTGAAAATATTAAAAGGAAATGGGAAGTCATAAGGTTTTTCAAGATTTAGTTAGGGAAATTGAAGAGTTTTCACGGAAAAATGAGAAGATAATAAATATGCCAATAGCAAAGGTTGAGAGAGTTCCATTCTTTCTTGCTTCTGGACTGCAGACTGTGTGCTACAGTAGGGGAGGAAAATTTCTAGATTTATTCCATCTCTTGTGTGAGAGAGAGGGCAGAACTTATTTTCTGAACTTTGTGTTAGAGATAGGAGAACTTTTGATTTATTAATGTAATGTTAAAGAAAAGAGTTTCAGCTTTCCTTTAGATAGTGATTTTTGGATTGTAAATGTGTAAGAAGATCTTTGTGTCTTTTTCATTTAGAGAAGGGAGGCTGGAGGATAACTATATCAGAACTTTGATTATGATGCATTTTCCTTCCACTGATCACAATCTTTGTGTTGTTTTCAGTTTTCTCTGAAATACATTTCATGGTCACTGTTTTCAGATTATGCTATTATTTCAAGATATCTCCTAAAGCTCTTATTCCTCATTTTCTCAAAAGGATGGAAAATGCTTCTTTGATCTCATTTACTTTGTAATGCAGCATTTGGGCTTGTGAACTTTGTGTCATCTAATGTTCTTTGTTGTTCTTTCTTTTCAATAATCCTAGTTTCCACATCTACTTTGTACATACAGGTAGATGTTTGTAATCCTTTTGTTCTTTCAGGTTAAAAGCATCCATATTTTAATTTATTATAAACCATATACGGAGAGTTGTACCCAATAAAATTCAGAGGAAAGTTATCAATCCAATGATAACTTGTCCAACTATTAGTGTTGATTAGTCTTCTCATTTGGGCATTCAGGGTTATATTTGTATGTATTTTCTTGGAGGACAATCTATTCACTAACAATGTAGTAGTGAAGAATTGTGGGTGTCATTCCCACCCCAATTTTACCTTCTCATTGGAGGGTTTTTGGGTAACCATATCTAGTGTCAAGTGCTTATGTGGATGCATTTACTTTAAATATTATTTCAATATGTTTATGCATGCGTTTTTTTAAAGATTAAATGTTTTATTGGTTAGTGTTTAGTACTTCTAATTCACCTCCCCCCCCCCTTAGAAGTATACATTTCTCATTTGTAATTCCAATAATATCCTCATGATGCCTAGACTACATTAGAAGGAATCTTTGGTAAACCAGATAGAATAAGAAAATTCAAATTGGAGAATAAGCTTATACGTCTAAGTCCATGTAATTTTCACAATATTCAAAAAAAATCTCTAAGTTCAATTCGATTAGATTGGAGTTTTCTAATTGTGGCATTATTAAAGATGATGAGCAATTGATACTATCTATTCTTTCCAGGTTAGGTCCTGAATATTCAATCTTTGTTTCCACATTCTATGCTACTATGGATACTCTTGGTAGTGCATACAAAATGTCTTCCCTTGATGAATTTTCTGCTCAACTCACAAGGGAACAAACAAAGTTAGCACACATGGGTCAATTAAAGACTTCCAAGTACCAAGAATTGGCTACAAATGACTCATGTCCAAAGGCTCCAAAGGAAAGGGAAACAAACAACACAAGAATCTTAAACAACATGAAAAAGGTGATGACTCTCCTTCACAACTTAATATTGAATCCAAGTCCTCTTCAAGAGAGGAAACATCTAGAAGAAAGAGAGATAAATGTGCTTATTACAAATAGTTAGGACATGATGAGCATAAATTTTTTCATAAGAAGATAGATGAGCTCACTCACATTCTTCAAAAGAACAATATCCAATTGCCCGTATCAGTGTCTTCTCCTTCTTCTTAATATCAAGCAGTCGTTATGTCTACATCATCATTCAGAGGCAAAAAATAAGCACTCATTGCTTCCACACATCCTAAGCAAGGTAAATGGCTTCTTGATTCAAGTGCATCACATCATATGGCATCCTCTATGGATATGTTCTCTTCTATCAAGAGCCTTGTAATTCTCCACCTATGTTGATGGGTAATAATACATACATAAAGGTTTGTGGGAATGGTTCTATTACTATGGGAGATGGTACATTTAATGATGTTCTTTGTGTACTATCCTTGACCACCAAGATCCTTTCCATTTACCAAATTACTCATGGGGAACAAGGTAAAATTGTTGAGTTCACTCTTGATTATGTCTATATTAGGTACATGGAGACTAGAGATGTCATAGCTATGGGAGTTGTTGATGATACATCATGCTTGTATTATTTTGCATATTTTGTTGATAATGATGATGATATTCATGATGTACCTAACCCTTTATCAAGGGTGAATAATTCATTTGAGGAGAACATTGGACACTTGAATCATTTTTTTCTTGAGAAAAGTGTTGAACTTCGTACCCCTCCACCTCCTACCTCTTCAGACATGAGTTCTACTATTGACCAGGATGATCTTTATGCATCAAATCTTGCAATGTGGGATGAATTCCTAGATTCTCTTTCAGACGAGTCTCATAATGCAAATTTGGCTAATACATCTAAGGGAGTTTCTTTTCAAGATACTTCTTCACCTTCTTTGGAGATTAGATTTCCCAACTCTTCATGTTCTCTTGGGTTTTCACATCTCATAGGTCAGCTTGATGGTGGGATAGAATCTTTGAGCTTGGAGACACTTATGCAATCTTTAGAAATGCATACATGGAGACCTCCTTCCTCATTCCTCACTTTTTACATGGAGTGGATTCTTCATCTTTTGATGTATTTATCTCTTCCTAAGGAGAGACATGTTTTTTGTAGGCATTAGATTATATTTTTCTTGTAGGTACTCTGCATATACATTGGAGCTACTTCATTATGGGGGGATACCATGTCTCCTTATTTCCTTCCTGTGGGGGGTCATTCTTTGTATATACATGATGTATGCAATTTTTTGGGGGGTGTTGAGTACTCCATCCATCCATGCATCTTGTTTTTCTCTTTCTTTTTGGGGATGGTTTTTCTCATGAGGTTTTATCTCTTTCTCTACTTTATGAGAGATTACACTTCATGTATTTCTTTGCATATTGTACATGGGTACCTAAAATAGCCTTGTAGTCGGACCCATCTTTCATTGTAAGTTTAAGTGCATTCCCCTAAGTTGCACTTAAGAGGGGGTGTTGATGTAATTAAATATTTACTAATTACACTTTCTTAAGCTTACATAGGATAATGCATTTCATAGTAGTTTGTGATTGAGACACTTGGGAGTTTGCACCTCAATTAAACACATGGTGTAGGAGAATTCCACTCTAGGTGGTCATACTTGTTATCTCATTCCATCTTTAGAGTAGTTATCACATTATCATTCTCATCATCATACATACTTCATTGCATAATGGAGGATGATCCACCTTTCATGGACATGTGATTCCACCTTGTGTGGGTGATAGCTTATCTTCTCCTTATCATTGTCTCTTATCACCTCTCCTATATAAGGAGGCCTATTATGTACATTTCAAATAAATCCATTGGATGTCAATCAAATCCATTATCAATAATAGCATTCTTCCATCTTCATGCAATTGTCTTATCATTCTCTTTTGAAAGTTATCTTGGTCTTTCATTTGATCTTGGGGGTGTTGTAGAGTCACCTAAAACTCTAACACCAATCATGTGATGTAAACACCCACTCTTAATGATCCACCTATCATTCTTGTTCATACAAGACACAAGTGTAGTTGTCTCATCTTCATAAAATTCATCATTCATTGTAACATACACCACTTCATCATTATGTTTATTAAATTCATTACTTGTTTCCTCTCCAGCAATGTAGTAAGACTTCTTGCTTTTGTCTTTGTAATCCTTGTTGTCTTCATCTCTACTACTTTTGTACTTGTCACCACCTCTTTAGTTCTTCTTCTCTAGAGATCTAGCAGCAATATGACCAACCTCATTACAATTGAAACAAATGATAGGTAGTTTACCTTTAAATTTTCCTTTACCTTTGTGAAATCTTCTTACTAGTAGTGCTTCAAGTTGTTCTACATCCTCCTCATATGTATCACTGTCACTGGACACATGCTTTGTCTTTTTCTTCTTCTTCTTCTCATTAGGCTCCTTTAATGATAGCTTAGCTTTGAAAGTAGATTCAATATTTTTAGTTTTGTAATTATCAAAGTTAGATAGCTCAAAAGTAGTGAGCCTACCTACCACACATTCAAGTGACAGTTTATTCCCCAGTATACATCTCAATTATTGAATTGTAAAAAATCTAATAGAAAATATTGGTAGTAGTGTTCTTAAAACTTTTCTTAGTATAGTATCATCATCTATTGTGCTAGTAGCTCCTCTTATTGCATTGACAACATCTTTTATCATTGAGGCATATTGAGAAATATTTTCACCTTCTTGCATTCTTATATCATCAAAGTTACCTTTGAGAGTTTCAACTTTGGCTCTTAGAACATTAGTGTTTCCTCTATAGATAGTGGTTAAGGAATCCTACATTTTCTTTGCACTATTAATATTTTTGATATCATCAAATTCAGTGTAGGTTAGGGCAAAGGTAATCTCTAGCATTACCTAATTGTGTTCTTTCATCTTTTTCATATCCTCAATAGTTAGGGCTCTAGCAAGATCAACATGCTTAGTAGTAATGGTAGATTGTGCATGATCTTCAAGTCCTCCAAGGTGTAGCTTCATCAAAATTTTCCATGTAGAAAAGGTATCTCTATTAAGCTTGGGCACTTCTCTTTTTGATATCTTGATCTTTGTTCTTCTAGTACCTTCAAACTAGTCCTAATTAAGTAGATGGATCTGATACCAATTTTTTGGAATTCTTTAGAATAACTAAGAGGATGGGGTTGAATTAGTTATTCAAGGTCAAGATATATAAATAAAAAAATTCTTAGCTTAGTGAACCCATAAAACATTTATCATCATGCATACATTCATAAGATTATGCAATCACTTAAAATTTTGTACATTACTATCAAATCAATTTGTAGAAATGTAAACATGAAAAATAATAGATTAACACATTTGACATAATGATTTACATGGAAACCCAATTTGGGAAAAACCACTAGTAACATGCTACTCTTTTTCACTATTTTGAAGTGATGCCCTATGAAAGGCCAACCCTGTTAAAGGTTACAATACACACTATTAAATGTGATCCTATTAAAGGATTTCAATTAGCATGTTAGGAGTGAGCCTTATTAGAGGACTTTAGACCATTCACTTGGAATGTCACCCGGTTAAAGGATTTACAAATGGTTGTTAGGTAAACCTTAATCCAAAGGATTTACCCTCAACTGATACAATTATTAAAGAGTAATAGTAAGGCTTGATCTGATAATAACTTACAACTCCATTTGCAGATTATAGCTCTTTGTTTCAATCCTCCATTTTTCTTAGCTTTCACTCATTTTAGTTTTGATAGCTTGTTCACCCTTCAAGAATTCATACCCTTAATCCTTCTTGCTTAACATTTCAATGCAAACTCTTCACTTAGGTCACTTGATGAAGCAATACCCCCTTGACTCCTTATTTTCCTTAGGTTCTCATACATGACAACCCTTGCTTCTGACCAGCCATCCCTATAAATAGAGAATTAAGATCTTTTGTCGTTCATTCTCCATCATCCAATTTAGGATTAGGATAGATTAGGTAGGATTGAATGAATCTACCCCTAATTCTATATCACTTCTAGAAACTTCTCCCTCAATCCTCTTTGAATTTGCCTCAAAATGGTTTACCATGAATTCTATGCCACCAGTTCATCAATCTTATCTTCCACCTGTAGACACCTAAATTTGATTACACCGCTTTGGTAATCCTATTTAGTTATCTCTAAAGGCATCATTAATTAAATTCTTATTTAATTAATCCTTTTCCATCCCCTAGCTGATTAATTTAATTAATCATCTATAGTCCTAATTGATAAATTAAATAACCTATCATTTATCAATTAAATCCTATTCTTCTATCTAATTCCAAAATCCACATTTATTAAATAAATCTATTTGATAAATAAAGCCCTCAAATCTAATAACCCCTAACCTATTTCTAAACCCTTCATTTAGCCTAATCCACCCCATCCACCCATACTAAACAAGCTTAGCCACTAACTCACCCACCCTCATGAATGCCATCCACTTGCAAATCTCTAACAAGCCTAATCTAATCCTAAATCACCTCTAATCCCCCCCCCCCCCCCCCTACCTTGTCACATTCCCTAAGCAAGCTTAAGACTTTCCTAAGCCAAGCAAAGTCAACAATCTCAACTCCCTCCAAAATATCCCAACCACTAAGCCTTCAATGCTCTTACAAAGCCATAAAGACTCTTACAAGCCCATTCATTGCTCTTACAAGCCATAATAAAGGGTCTTTACGAAGATATTATCCCTTGAGCCTCCTTTGTTGACTCATCCTTGCCCTTTCCTCCATCCACTCACCTTGTGACATGTGTCACTCCCTGATTGGCTGTAAGGAAGCACAATCCATGTGCTCTCCTCTCATGCAATCTAAGCCCTCCATAAGCTTTCTCCTTTCCTTCCATCTTAGCCCTCCATCTCTCAAGCCAAATTGAGAGCTCACAAAGCTACCAATTTTCCATTTACTCATCCCCACCATTGAAGCATAGATAAAGTTTGAGCATACATACCAAATCTAAGAAAATAGACTCATCCCTAAATCAAGTGACCATCCTCATTGGGAGAGCCATTCTATGGCTCATATTCTCATTTGAGGGTTTCACTTTGTCTCTCATATATGTTATGATTTTTATGCTAGTTAATGCTTTGTTCTCTTAATAGATTAGTATTTCTTGCTAACATATTTATCATATACATTTTGGCACGCCCAGTTTCACCAGCACCATCAGCTCCATCAAAAAGCTAGTACAATATCTTGGAACAACTTGGGAACATGCCAGCCCAAATCTCCATTTTAGACCTTCTTCGCACCAGTCCTGTACACAAGAACATCCTTGACAGTGCTCTTATAGAATCTCATGTCCCTTCAGATATCAACGCTACTAATTTTCGCAATCTTGTTGGACACCTATCCTCCTCATGTGCCCTATCATTCAAACCCACTGACATACGCGTGGTTGAGCCAAATCACACCCTTTCGCTTCGCATAGCCATCATGGTATCCAATTTTGCCGTGAAAAGAGTAATGATTGATAATGGATCAGCCTTGAATATTTGCACCCTAAAATTCATAAAACAAGCTAGGTATACTGAGGCAGATATCATTAGTGAGGTTATCACCATCAAAGCTTATGACAATTTGGAAAGAACCACAGAAGGAACTATTTTGCTACCAATCAAGGTTGGGCCAATCATCCAAGAAACACTCTGCCATGTTATTGATCTAAACCTACCCTTCAACATCCTCCTCAGCCGCCCATGGATTCATGCCATGAAAGCCATTCCATCCACTTACCATCAGTGTGTCAAATTTTTGCATCAGGGCACTGAGGTAACCATCTATGCCGATTCAGAACCCTTTGCTTACTGCAATGCGGTTGAAGCTTCATATACAAACCATTGCCCTGGAATTGATATCCGCACAGCCATCGCTAGCTCATCCCACACTTGTAATGACCCAGAAACCATCCTCGCCTCCACCCTATCTACCGTGAAGATCAATAACAAAGGTTGTGGAGAGTATAGTCTGTCAAATGCATTTGTTGTCCAGGCACTCCCACTTGATCCACACACCCATGGACGACTGACATATCACAAAGCTAAGGAGATTCCACCTCCTCAATATAAATAATTTGGCCCAACAACCTTTGTATCCTCAAAATCACTCTTCATGAGGGGCTCACTCCAGATATCAACAATTGGTTACATAAGGATGCACCTCCAAGAAATCAAGCACGCCTTGATCACTTCAGCTAGAAGTATCCCCAAGAACATAAGCTCATCACTAACAAATGGAACTATCAAGGTGGTGGTCTAGGACCAAAAGAAAGAGGCATGCAGTGCCCCATTGATGCACACAAATGGGAATCGAAGTCAGGTCTTCGCTTTGGCATACCCACAACTGGGGGCATCAATACAGACGGTCACGCTTTTTTGAACATTCACCGTGACCTTGTCAAAATTGAAGACATTCCAAAGGAAGTTGAAAAGAGAGCCTACGATGATATCCCAGACCAAATCTTCCTTTGAGACTCTGTTCTCCAAGAACTATCCATCCATTTCATTGACCTACCACTTGCCCATCCACAACTCATAGATTGGGACCAACCAAGCGTCATACACATTGATGAGTTCACATCAGAGGAAGTGCTTCTGAGATTCATAGGAGCTCAAACACCTCACAAGAAAATAAAGCCAAATTCTTCTTATATCTATAAGCTAGATCCCAAGGGATATTTTGGAGAAAATCCCCAACCTAGTTCCGATACACTCAAAACTGGAACTCAGGTGAATCCGAGACTAGCTAAGGCAGCGAAGAGAACCCCTCAGCAAGAAAATCTAGAGCCACAAGAAGAACATGAGGATTTAGCACTGCTTCCTCAAGATAATTGACCAGAGGTGTCTTCTATTCTAATTGAGGATACTAGAGAAGTCAACATCAGTTCTTTAGAGATCCCTAGAATTGTTCACATTACTACATCCCTATCACAAGACCAAGTTGACCTCCTCTTTGAGGTCTTACGAGAGAACATTGGCCAATTTGCATGGTCATATCAAGACATGCCAAGACTTGATCCAAATCTTGTAGTTCATCATCTTGCAGTCGATCCAAAGATCAAGCCTGTCAGACAAAAGCTTCGAAAAATGCACCCCAAGGTGGCATTACTGGTCAAAGTTGAATTAGAAAGAATGTTAGTTGCTAAGGTTATCCAACCTATCGACTACTCAGAGTGGATCTCTAACATGGTCCCCGTCACTAAACCTTTCGGTGACATCAGAATCTGCACTGATTTTAGAGATCTTAACAAAGCTTGTCCAAAAGATGATTTTCCCTTGCCCAACATAGATATGATTGTAGATCTTACAGCTGGACATGAAATTTTGTCCCTCATGGATGGATTTTCTGGGTATAATCAAATCAAGATTGCAGAAGAGGATCAGCATAAGACAGCATTCACTACCCCTTGGGGAACCTTTTGTTACAACATGATGCCTTTTGGCCTAAAGAATGCTAGGGCTACCTATCATAGAGCTATGATAGCCATTTTCCATGATCTTATCCATAGCATTTTGGAGGATTATGTGGATGATATCTTGGTTAAATCTCACACCTTCATAGATCATCTTGCTAACCTGGAGAAAGTCTTTGATAAGTTAGCCAAATATCATCTCATGCTGAATCCCGAGAAATGTGTCTTTAGGGTCACATCTGGCAAGCTTCTAGGCTTTATAGTTTCTAAATGAGGTATAGAGATCGACCCCAAGAAGGTCAAGGCTATCTTAGACATGCCTCCTCCCCAAACACTACGACAGCTTCGCTCTCTTCAGGGAAAGCTTCAATCCGTTTGGCGCTTCATCTCCCAACTTGCAGATAAGTGTACACCATTTTCACATTTACTGGAGAAGGATGAAAACTTCAAGTGGGATCCTTTATGTCAGCGCAGCTTCGATTAGCTCAAGTAGTATCTCACCAATCCCCCTATCTTGGTTCCACCAGTTCCTAGTCATCCCTTGATTTTGTACATATCAGCAATGCCTACTGCTCTAGGGGCACTTCTAGCATAGCTCAATGACTATGGCAGAGAAAGAGACATCTACTACATCAATAGAACCCTAGTTGGTTATGAACTCAATTATACTCCTATAGAAAAAGCTTGTTTGGCAGTTGTTTTCTCAACTCAAAAGCTTCGCCACTACATGATAAGTCATACCATCCTACTAGTCTCCAAGATCGACCCTCTCAAGTATATGCTCTCCAGAACAGCACTTACAGGCCGTTTGGCCAAATGGGTTATGCTTCTTAGTGAATTTGACATCCAGTATGTGGATAGAAAGGCAATCAAAGGGCAAGCTATAGTAGATCAGCTAGTTGATGCACCTCTAGTAGATGCTTATCCTTTGATCACAAAATTTTTAGATGAGCATATTTGTCTAATTGAAGAATAACCCCCATGGAAACTTTATTTTGATGGCTCACACACATCTCATGGATCAGGGGCAGGAATATTGTTGGTCACATCTCAAGGAGATTACATTCCAAAAGCCTTCAAGCTACAATTCCCTAGCACCAACAATATAGCTAAATATGAGGCTCTCATAGCAGGATTAAAGATAGCTGCAGAATGGAACATTACTGAGTTACAAATCTTTGGTGATTCTTAGCTCATCATCAAGCAAGCCCTAAATGAATATCAAACCAAAGATGAAAAGATATTACCCTACAAAGAGCTAGTTGATCAGCTAACCCAACATTTTACAAAGCTTCAGTTTACATAAGTGCCTCGAATACAGAACAAAGCAGCAGATGCTATGGCTACTATAGGCTCGCTCTTGGAAATTCCCCAAGCAGCTACACAGTATGATTTTTTAGTCGAGCAGCTCCTCACACCCAAGCCTTTAGAGAGTTGTTGTCATTCTGCTAGAATTTGCTATCCAATCAATCCTACCAATCAACCAATCTCACCAAGGTTGTCCCTCTGACAGAGCATTGTCTAGGGTAATCCAGCTTTGTCACTTGTATCCCTCATCACCTTGAGCTAAAGGTTGGGATCCACAAGTGGTCAATCTCATGTCATGCCCATAGGATCATTAGTCTATCCTTAAGTTGACACAATCTCCACCAATCCAGCGCATAGGAAAGAAAAACTCTCACTTTTTGATAGCATGCCCTTGAAGTCTTCCATCCACAGGAAAGCCAAGAATCTCTAGCCAATCCTCATTAGGTCTGTCATACAGCTTTGACTCTCCCTAAGAAATCCTTCATCAGCCAATCCAAAATCTGCGCTTAATCCAAATCCAACCATGAGCTTCCGTGTTCATCCATATACAAGACCCCATCCCCATCCAACCCATCATCAAAACATGAAATCCCAAACCTATCATGATGTGTTTGGTCATATTGTCCTTTCTCCCGCTACATCCTATTCCAATGATAATGAAAATCTTGTTGACTATGATGAGTATCTTGAGTGTCTTAGAGGTCTTCCCCCAAGCATCCCCCAAAATCCACGTATTCTTCCAAACTATCTAATCATGCCATCTGATATCCCAGCTTCTCCTCCATCACCCAATCAACCAAGCTTCCAATCTTCCACCCCCATCACACTAGATATTCCTGTCAATCCACCTCCACCTCTGACACACGAGTCTCCAAGGAATCTCCTAGAGGAAATACAAGAAAAGCTGCCTTCAGCAGTCGATAAGCCATGTCATCTAATCCAACCATGTGAAGTAGTCAATGGTGAAGCTTCCCCATCTATAATATCACCTCCATCTCCCATTTCTATTATCCCCATACCATCCATCAAATTGCTTAAAATCCTTCCACTTCTTGCAAGCATCAAAATCCCACCATCTGTCAAATCCCTCCAAATCCTATCCACATCACCTTCAAGCATTTCCCAAATCTCCCGAAATGACCCTTATCCATCCATCTTCTACTCACCCATCTCCACTACCGAATCTCCCATCTATCCATCTACTGCCTTTGAAGAATCCATCCCTTCACCTCTTATCGCACCATCCACTCCAATCCAATCTTATCAAGATCCTACCCAAAAGCATGTTGACATCCCCGAAAGCATAAATGAAGATATCATCGTACCATGTCTTCCATCCATAGTGCAGTCACCACCCCCTCCATCTCCAAAACCTTAAGCCATACCTCCTCTGCTGCAGGATATCTTTTCATCCCATCAACTAAATCAAGATCCTATCCTACCATCTCCTCCGCTCCATGCTTCCATCCTACCACCTATCCAAGCTATTCCACCATCTATAATCTATCCTCTTGGTTCACTTACATTCATCCATGGTGGCCTCCTCTCAGCAGAAGAATTAAGAACAGTATCTCCCCATTGCAGTACATTTGATAAAGCACTTCCACCATTTTCCACAAGCAAAAAGTATCCTCAGGTAGTTCAAATGCTCAATCGATGGCATTATCAAGGTTAAGGTTTAGGACCACAAGAGCAAGGAATTAGAAAGCCTATTATTGCACAAAAGAATCCAGGATTTCATGGTCTTGGATATGTATCCAAAGGCTCACCATCTAAAAGTGTTGGTACACGCCATCCCCAAACCAAGCCTATCTCTAGGCCCACCATGCCAGCTTCCCATCACTCCTTCAAGAAATCTTTTGTCATCCCCCATCCACCACCTTTGCAAACCAAAACAACCTACCATATCCCCCCTTCATCCGCTAAATCCATTTTGGGTCCCTATGTCCCAAAATCTTCCATCCTCCATCCTCCTATCAGCCATCATAAAAATCCTATTCCATCCATTCCTATGCAAGATCAACAAAGGTACATATCAAGGCACATCATCCATCATCATCCCCCTACATGCTCTTCCATATCCTCTTCATCTCACAAAGCTTCTCCTAACCATCTTCCCAAAGCTTACCACAACAATGTGAATGCCAACTTCAAAATGCATAAAGCTACAAATCCACATCCTAGGCAATCATATGTCTATTCTAAAAGACATACTCCAAAAAGGAAAAATCCAATCAAAGAATGCAAAATAATGCAAAAGCCTATGAAAAGAAAATCCAAAACCATGTGGATCCCAAAGAAAAAAGTTGAAACCCAATGCATAATGGCATCCACCATTGCTAATCCCCCATTCAGTGACTCGTGTCCCCCATCTCCTAACTTCATCTTGGGTGCCTATATCCCCAAGCACGCTTCCACAAACCCTCCATGAAGCCCGCATCTATCATCTATCCCCCATATGCTCTTTTCACACCTGTCCCAACATGTGCCAATATTGATCCTGCAAGCATCCCCATCTCATGCTCCTTTCCAACCTTTTCATCCCTCCATCTCCTACCATCAATCCCATCTAATCCAATCTATTGCATAAATCACACATCCTGTGTACCAACAGCTAGCAACAAAATTGAACATTCTAATAGCAGTGAAAAATCCCAAAAAATCCAAAAATAGCTGAAGAAAGCCAAAATCATTCCAGCTAAGTCCAAAGTCAAAAAGTCAAAAAAAGAAAAGAAAAATAAAGCATCCACTGGTCAAAACTTGGCAATTCAAGCGCCTTGGAAAAGTACCATGATGAAACTTGGCAAACAAGCGTCATGCGTAATCCAGCCATCCCCAGCTTAGCCTATCATCCTCATGCTTTTGGTCACATCTTGCCATCCAACTCCATCTTTCCATTTATCCACCTATCTTTCATCCTCTACCTTTTATCTATCACCATCCACTTATCTTCTACAACCTCACCCCATCATCCCAGCTATCATCCATCTCCCTAGCACCTTCAACTTTTCCATCCTAGCTTCAATCCTATCACATCCATCATAAGGCCTCCTTTCGCATGTAATCTTTTGACTGGTGGCACTGTATTCCTTGGAGATCTTGTCTTGTCCATCCTCCCTTGTCATTGGTATCTTGCTCTAGGCTATCCTCATACAAATCCAATGTCATCCTCTCATTAGCCATTCACTCTAGCGCCATCTATCAGCTCAGCTACCACCAACCTTAGCATTGCCCCCATCCTTGGTCGCACATCTATCATCATCATTGGATGCATCCTGCCAAATCCATATCTTTCGCTATCACCTCATCCTTAGCTTCTGCATCTTACACCAACTTGCACCATCCCACTATCTTATCATCCGGAGCTCTTGTACAGCTTATAAATCTTGTACCTTAGCTTGTAAATCTTGTACCCCAGCTTGTAAATCTTGTATCATCCCTTATATCATAGCTTGTATATCCAAATCTTGTCCAAAGCTTGTACCATATTCCATCTTGTAAATAATCTTGTATCCTATCATATGCACACAAAGAATCCCATTTTCACTTAAGCTTTTCGCAAACCATCTACCTATCTGCCTATCAACTATTACAGACATCCCACCCTTCACCAACATTTCCATCTCACAAAACTCAAACATGAAAAACCTTGTACATTTGTAACATATCTTGGTCTGTCAGCTTGTACATCCTCTTTAGCTTAGTACCATTGTATCTATCCAGCTTTTGTGTTAGTTCATCCTTGATTAGCATCTTGCACACATTGCACAACCCTTGGTTAGTTATTCCAATGCATCCTTTAGCTAGATCTCCTATCACCAAAGTGTTATCCTTCTTAGTTCAACTTGCTAGATGCATCATTCATCTAGATCCATCAGCTTAGGTGCTCTCAGATAGATCCTTGTAGGATATAGCTTTCCTCATGTCTGATCTTGGTCCGTTAGTACCTTGTCCTACCCATCTCATTGGCAAACGGTTCTCTTTTGGATTTTCGCTTTCTTTTGATTTGGAATCTTCCCTTTTGGGTCTTGAAGTATCTTTTCCAAACCATCTTTTTGTTCCCTCCTCAAAGTTGCCACGATCTTCCATATCATGGTATATTGCGAATGGGGCAATCTGAGCGTAAGGTCTTGATCAGGTCTTTTGTTTGTTTTTCTTTTTTGCTTGTGGGTTACCCAGTGTCAGTTCCACTCTGATTCTTCTGAGATTCATGTGTGATGCTGGAGCAATCCTTGCGTGTTTTTTTTGAGTTAGTTCATCAGTCCTCTAAACAGTTGGTGAAAAGGCCTTGATGTTCTTGGTAACCTTGGCAATTAACCAATAGTCCTATGGAAAATCTAGTGCTCAACTACATGGTGGTACTTCTCTTTGAAGTATCCCCCTGCTCAAAAAGCTTCAATGGTTTCCTTTCATCTCCATTATCCCCCATCCATATCCAGCATCTGTCTCTCCTACCCCAGCTTATGCATCAGTATCTTTTTGAATCAATCTTCACTTTTATCTTTAGGGATCCACAATCCTAGTCTTAGGGATCCACCAATCCAATCAATCCACCAAGCCTCATCTTTCGAGATCCACAATCCTAGTCCTAGGGATCTTTGAAACCCATCTTCCACCAATCTGACTCTTTGAAATCCTATTGCATCAGCTTTATAATCCCCTCATCCATCTCCCTATCCTAGATTCCTTTTTATAGCGCTCTACTCCTTCATCCTCCCCCCAATCCTAAAAGTCTTAAGCTTATTTACTCTTGTGCCTCTAATTTTTCCCCTTTATCATTCTCCTGTAGTGAGAGTTTGAGCTAATTTAGCCTCTTCTCTTAAGCCACTCTTCATCCTACCATCCCGAATTCTTGTATTTTTTAAGAAGCCGTTGAGCCTCATTTTCTCTCCCCGTCACCTTCTTGAGGGGGCATCTCTACGTCTAGTCTCTCCTCTTCTTATCTAAGACTGGGGCAACCTTGTTGCTAAAACATCTTCCTTGTATCTTCTTCATTCAAATTTCTTTGAAATAGTGTTGTCTCAACACCATGTCAAAGAGGGGCAAAATGTAGACACCTAAATTTGATTACACCACTTTGGTAATCCTATTTAGTTATCTCTAAAGGCATCATTAATTAAATTCTTATTTAATTAATCCTTTTCCATCCCCTAGTTGATTAATTTAATTAATCATCTATAGTCCTAATTGATAAATTAAATAACCTATCATTTATCAATTAAATCGTATTCTTCTATCTAATTCCAAAATTCACATTTATTAAATAAATCTATTTGATAAATAAAGCCCTCAAATCTAACAAACCTATTTCTAAACCCTTCATTTAGCCTAATCCACCCATACTAAACAAGCTTAGCCACTAACTCACCCACCCTCATGAATGTCATCCACTTGCAAATCTCTAACAAGCCTAATCTAATCCTAAATCACCTCTAATCCCTCCCCCCCCCCCCCCCCCCCCAAACCTTGTCACATTCCCTAAGCAAGCTTAAGACTTTCCTAAGCCAAGCAAAGTCAACAATCTCAACTCCCTCCAAAATATCCCAACCACTAAGCCTTCAATGCTCTTACAAAGCCATAAAGACTCTTACAAGCCCATTCATTGCTCTTACAAGCCATAATGAAGGGTCTTTATGAAGATATTATCCCTTGAGCCTCCTTTGTTGACTCATCCTTGCCCTTTCCTCCATCCACTCACCTTGTGACATGTGTCACTCCCTGATTGGCTGTAAGGAAGCACAATCCATGTGCTTTCCTCTCATGCAATCTAAGCCCTCCATAAGCTTCCTCCTTTCCTTCCATCTTAGCCCTCCATCTCTCAAGCCCTTAGCCTATAAATTGAATCCCCTCCCAAGCCATTTCATCACAACCTTTAAGCCAAAGTTATAATGCTAGTTTGAGAACCAAAAGCCATCAACCATACCCTTATAATGCCAAATTGAGAGCTCACAAAGCTACCAATTTTCCATTTACTCATCCCCACCGTTGAATCATAGAGAAAGTTTGAGCATACATACCAAATCTAAGCAAATAGACTCATCCCTAAATCAAGTGACCATCCTCATTGGGATAGCCATTCTATGGCTCATATTCTCATTTGAGGGTTTCACTTTGTCTCTCATATATGTTATGATTTTTATGCTAGTTAATGCTTTGTTCTCTTAATATATTAGTATTTCTTGCTAACATATTTCTCATATACACCACCTAGTTCACACTATTCAAGAAAATAAACTAGTTAACTTAGATCCATCAAATTCATGATCTTTCTAATAATGCTAGCACTTGACATTAACTTGCTTCTGATGTTCATCACATACTGTGTTGCTTGGTATCCATTAAAAAACCACTCAGCATGAACTAATTTTACTGGTGCTCGGCATCAACTAAACTTTACTTGACATCTACTATTTTTCTTGGCATTCACTAAAATGAACTTTTACTCAACACCAACTAATTTTTTTCTTGCCTTGCACTGGCTTTTCTTAACACCTACTATCATTCAGTCAACCTTGGTAGAAAAACTTAGTTTAACTTGTTCTTCTAAAATTGCTTAGTGTAGCCAAACTTTGCAACCTTAAGTAGATTATCAATGCACTATGATATCATTTTCTTAGCTAATTATTGTACTTCTTTGTATATAATAACTCAACCTTTCCTCTAGGTGCTTTTGTTACATATTTTTGAACAAATCATCTTCATCAATCAAATAAGTGATGGTACTTAAATCATATAAGCAGTTGTCTTATCAGTAAAAAATAGCTTTGACATCAATGACAAAACAATGATTGTATCAATCTATTTTCAACAATTTTGAACCAAGTACAATTAAAACTTCTTCACACCAACCCTCTTGAAAATAATAACCAAGGTTGTGAGAGAAGCCCCTTGATTCTACCCTACATACCCATACCCATCACATGATGAGTTCTTTTAGGCATGCAAATTCCCAACCCAACCCCAATTAACATTATTCAACCAAATACAACTAGGAGTTTAAGCCTTGCAAGTCACCCACAAATATGTGTGCACATGCTCGTGTGTGGGTGCACCACCATCACGAAGATCATAAAATAAGGTTTCAATGAGAACTCAACAAAAAATAACACTCAACTGAATACAAGCTCAAAAGTATAGATTCTACATGAATAACAAAGGAAAACGAAACCACACATCATGAACTCACTCAACCAGCCTTAATCTAGGAGTATGGATTCTACATGAATTAAAATGATGCAACCATCCATACATTATGAATTCACTCAACCAACCTCAACTTGGGAGTATGGATTCTACATGAATCCTAGCATCCATGAAATAGAAACAAGGGTTTGACTAGAAATAATAACACTAGATATAAAATCCCTCAACTGAGCACAAAGTTAGGAGTATAGATGTGGTATGCATCCTAATGCAAACACAAAGATGCAACAATGGTCGAATTAACATCCCATGGCTAATCTAAATCCATGACCAACACCATTCCAAAAAAACCCAAAAAAAATGGGCACCATGCAAACCAAGGCCAAAACCTCAAAATTCAAAAACTTTGAAATTAGAACCCATTTTGTATTAGGGCACAAAATCCATAAATATCAAATAAAATCTAAGTTTGGAGTCTGTATGCAAAAATGACCAGCATAATGGTGCAAAACTCTAAACCCCCATCCTACAAAACAAGGAAATGCTCATACTCGTCTGACCGGGTAGAGCTAGCATATAGAAACAAAGGGGAACACTAGTTTTCAACCTCCTAACAAATGGCTACCAAAGATGGAAGCAAAAACAGAGCTAAAATAATAAAATAGGAGAGCCCTACCTGACAGCCAAAAGGGGCAAAATGAGAATCTGAATAATAAAATAAAAATCACATAGAAGTTGCCAAAGATTGCAGCAAACCAAGGTCTCCCTGAGTTGGATCCAACGAGACGGATCTCACAATGATCCCACACTCATAGCTCTCATAGAGAATAGAACAATATTTCCTCATGAAGAGGATTTGGAATTTACTCTCAAATTTATATTTCAAAAAGTGAGAAGTGAGGAATAAAACTACTTTTTGAATACTTATTCACCTTTTGAGTGAATAATAGATTAGGGAAAATAATCATGTCACCTAGTTAAACCCTAAATCCACCCAAATGAAAACAAGCTATTCTAAGTAATTTGAATTCAACTATGGAAAAGTTGTAAGAATTAAATTAAATAAATAAAGTCCAAAATTCCCTTAAACCAAAATCACAGAATTCCTTAATTATTTTTGCAACAATTGTGAACCTCTAAATGCATAGACATGCTCATGAGTCTAATCACATAATGCAAATGAGTCTGAATGTATTTAATCATAGGAAGGTCTAATTTAAATAATTAAATAAGATATGTCGACCATATAGGGATGACATTGGTTGAATATGAATAGATGAATCACTAACTCCATGTGTCACTACTAGGGACATAAATCTTGCACACTAAACAACACAATCAAGTGCAATTGTATTAAATTACATTAAATAACCATTTTTTCATAAATTACCAAAATGAACAAGGTAAATATTTGTAGCACATAACCAATGAATCCAACACAGACCATTCATTTCTAATTATTTAAGCATTTAATAATGATTGTTAAACAACATAAAAAGGAGCTTAAAACACATAAGTGAACATGGTCAAATACATGATTGATAACTACTACCAGAACCTAGTCCAATGTAGCAAGATAATAATACATAGTGCAATCTCTGGACACATCTCAAGGTAATCATAGAACAACATCACGATACCACACCAATCCAGGTAAGCACTAACATAAACCTTAGAGAACCATCTAACATCATAATCTCATAAATCAGCCATAAAAATAATCAAAGAAACTGATACAATAACATAAATCAAATCACCTCAAGGGTGTAGACCACTAATGGTCCCAATTATAGTCACTTCACAAATAAGGATCAACAAGGTTGCATACATCAAGATGACTTACAGAAATTAAATGGGAGAGGCACTAGAATCTTCTTGGTGATTGGATCATACAACTTATAAGCCTTTGATTATTAGATATAACTAGTGAAGATACACTTCACACCTTTGTCATCTAGCTTTTTCCTTTTCTCCTTTGGCACATGTGTGTATGCTACACATCCAAACACTCTCAAGTGCTCAATTGTCCATCTATTTCTTGATCATTCCTCAAGAGAAATCTTGTCTCAAACTAACTTTGTAGGACACCTATTTATCACATACATTATTGTTGCTACAACCTCTCCCCAATATTTAGTTGGGAGTCCCTTTTCTTTCATCATGTTTCTTTCCATCTCAATAATGGTCCTATTCTTCCTCTCAGCCACTCCATTTTTCTGTGGAGTATAATTGGCTATAAGCTCCTTCATAATGTCATTCTTCCTACAAAAATTTACAAAAAAATTGGAGGTATACTCCCCTTCTCTATCTAACCTAAGGACTTTAACATAGTGTCCACATTCCTTTTTAGTCAGGACTTTAAATTCAACAAATTTATCAAATGCTTCAAATTTATTCTTAAAGAAATACACCCATGTCCTATGACTAAAATCATATATAACTATCATTAAATAAGTACTCCCCTCAGTAAATGTAGCTTGCATAGGGCCAACTAAATCAGAATGTACCAATTCTAATTGTTCCCTTTCCCTTCTAGACTTACCAAAATTAAAGGAAAGCCTATATTTCTTACCCAAAATACAAGCCTCACACTTTTCATATGAATCTACTATGCTTGGCAAACCATCTACCATTCTTTTCCTAGAAAACAAATTTAAACTAGCAAAGACAAGATGTCCATACTTGAGATGCTATAGCTTGGAGGGGTCTTTAATCACACTCCTAAGAGATGATTGTTGATATACTATTATACTTGCATGCTTGGGAGGTACAATATAAACTTGAGAAGAGAAGCATGTCTCTATCTTCAAAGGGAACATCAAGTTCTTTGTCATTTGGACTATTGGAAGTATTGTCTTACTCCCATCCTTCTCATGAATCACATACGTGTCATTTTCCATCAGCACCTTATAACCATTTTTAATGAGTTGTCCAACACTCATCAAATTGTTCTTCATACCTAGGGCAAAATATAGATTTTGTATCTCCTTCTTCTCACCTTTCTTGGTGTGGACCATTATAAATCCCTTGCCCACAATGGTAATGGTTCCATTATTTCCCATCTTAATTTCAGACTTGAAAGTCCTATCAATGAAAGAGAATAAACTTTCATTACCATGTGGTTGCTACAGTAGTTTTCCAAGCACCATACCTCAAGGTTGCCTTCTTCACCAATGTCACACATTATGAAGGTTGTAGGATTGTTTGCATTTCCCATGTTCACATCAGCCACATTTGCATTATTTATTGATTTATCACCCTACTTCTTCTAGTATTCACTTGCATAATGCCCAAACTTATGATAGTAGTAGCATTCTACATTTCTCTTATTGGAGTTTTAATTACTTTTGCATCCTCTAGAGCTATTTTGAGAGGTGTTTGCTCCCTTTTGGTTACTTTCTTGTCCTGTTCTTTCTACACCAGCATTCCTTTGACCATTTCTACCATGACCTCTACTTACTTAAGCCTCTATTAGAGTCATTTCTTCCTCTCTCCCTACCCATTGAATTCTCTTGAGCCTTGAAAGACTTCTCTGGGGAAGTTTTTGTTGATCTATTGATATGATGCTCATGGTTTTGAAGAGTTCCCATCAACTCATTCATGGCCAATCTGATGAGGTCCTTTTCTTCCTCAATGGTTATCACAAAGTTGTCATATTTTTTAGATAAACTCCTCAATATCATCTCCATAATCCTTTTCTCTTCATACTCTTCTCCATTTGATTTGAGTTGGTTTATCAAAGTGGAGATTCGTGAGTTGAATTATGCAATAGGTTCATTGTCCTTCATTTGAAGGTTCTCAAACTCCCTTCTGATCATTTGTGACTTCACTACTCTGACCTTATCAGTGCCCTTAAATTTTGTCTCAAGGATACCTCATGCTTCCTTTGAGTAATTTGCTACTACAATCTTGGAAAAAATAGTCTTTGTTATTGCTACCTCAATCAAACTTAATGCTTTCACATCCTTCCTTCTTGACTCTTTCAATTGAGTCTTTTGTGGGTTTTTGAGGGCATCATACTATGTTGGGTCTATAACATCATTGAACCCATTGATCAAAAACTCCCACAAATCATTAGCTACCATTATGGTTCTCATTTCCTCACTATTACTTGGTAAATATAACATTTACTCTAGTAATATAGAACTCAGTTATTACTAGACTTTCTTTGACAATCTTGAATTATCCTTTTTCTTTTTGAATTGGTTAGGCAATATTGTAGTCACTCGGTGAATATAGCTCCCTTCATTAACATTGTCACTAAGTTAAGCTTGTGTTCTTTAATACATTGCAACAATATATGACTATAAAACAATCAATAAAATATTACATAATCACTATCCAACTATTGGAAATGTATGATGGGTCAAGTGACTAAGAGGTGGGGTGAATCAAGAACCAATAAAAATTTAATTTTAATTCACCAACTAATCATTCACAAGCTAATATGATCTAATTGCATGCATACAAGAGTGAAAGAAATAAAATACTCATAACACTTGGCACAATATTTGGTGACCTAGAAACCTTCCAAATAGAAAGTAAAACTGGGGTGGGGATGATACCCAGAATCTTTATGTTTCAGTATAAAGTTAGCCTATTAAGGCTTATAATTGGTCACTTCTAGTGATCTTCCCTATTAGGAGCAATAAGACTGCTAAGTCCACCTTGTGAAAGGATTTTTATAATACAATGAATTATGCACTTGGTTAGGAGAGTTTACATAAGACTATTAAGTCCATGTTGTTAGAGGATTTGACTGAGGCACCTGTTCGGATGAACTAGTAGTTGATCTCTTCTTTATAACTTAGTTTTTTGTATGAGATTCATTTGATGTAAAATATCACCTTGATGTGATGGATGAGACTCTTCTTTTCCTTATACTACTTGTAGCCTTTGTCTTGTAATTCATATTCATACTTTATGCTTCTTCATTACATTACTATATTTGGATATCATAAGATTTATTACATATATACTAATCCAAATAATTAGCTTCTAGAGTTAGCTACAATACCATATTTAACAATCATCATCAAGTTAGCTTACTACTGGTACTTAGAATCTAAAGACCACTCAGGTGATATTCTGACACTTAGCAACACAGTGAACTCAAAAAGTTCTAGTACTCAACTGACACTGGTGCTTAGTCCACATTAATTACTCGAGACTAGCTTGAACTCAATTAGCACTAATGACTTGACAAACACTATAGAACTTTCTTGACACTAAAGGGCTCAGTTGACATCGAAGCTAGGTCAACACTACCTTCCTTTTTCTTGGTTAAAATGATGCCAAAACTCTTAAGAATAGAAAAAGGGCATGAAGATAAAGAGCTTTGATATCATGTTGAAATTGATGAAGGATCAACCTTGCATCTCCCAAGAATCACCTGAATGCAAATACCTATCAAAGAAAGAGAGAAGCAAAAGATATGGTGCCTAGAATTCCCAGATCTATAGTTGAGACATTCTTGATGAGAAAAAAAGAAATTGATATTGTCAAAAGTGAATGAATAATAATTATAAAGAGAGATCATCCTTATAAAGGAGATCAAAACCCTAAAAAGATCTAGCCTAGGTTGCATAATAATAATTAATAAAAGAACTAATTATTATATGCCTAAAGTTTAGTTGAAGTAGGCTAGAGTTAATTAGAAAATATCTAATTAATCTAACAAACACAACTAGCTCAGTAGATACTATAGCTTGGTCAACAATACTTTCTGTGATGCTCAACTTACACTACAAAATCTTAGTTTATTCTATGAAGCTTGGTAAAAATGCAACCAAGTAAATGATTTAAGTGTTCTTGATTTGACCATAAGGTCAACAATCCCCTCCCCTTTGGCATTAGTGACAAAAATGGTTATCATACCAAAATTTTGAATACTCAAAAGTATAAGTCAAAAACCCCCCATCAAAATACTTGGGTCTGTAACTTAGTTTTGACTGATGTGTTGATACTCGGCTAACATTGACTCTATTTTTTATTTTTCAAAAAATATTGTAACTCTATTGTACATATATTTCCCCATTTTGTATCTCCCCTCGGATGTTGTATCCCTCTTTATATACATGTGCAAATGATATATTCTCCCTTGTATATGATAATACCTATTTCCCCCCTTTTTGACACAAATGCAAAAAATAAATTATTTTAAGGTAACATCAAAATTTGAAAGGAAATCATTATGTAACTTCCAAATTATGGACTTTGATTTGTCCCAATTATCTTGCAAGACTTTAGAGGTATGCAACGCTATTTGTACTTTAGCTAATAAAATTTGCTCATATGATCAGCAATTGAAAATTTATTGTCATGGATTAATGCTTTAGCATGAGTAATGTGTTTCTACATTACATCCATGTGAGGAATTATCAAACTCTATATATCTGCCAATGTAGCCCAAATTTTGGCTTCTTCTATCAATATATTTGCCTACAAGTCTGTTAGATACCTAATCTTTACAAAATGTGTAGAGCTAGTGCTTGGGTTAAGTGACAACTAATGTTCACTTGCCTTTAGATCAATATCAATTTTTGACAACTTATACTTTATTTCCTTGGTGAAATTGGCAATATCACTTAACTTTACAAATAGTGAAACAACATTATTTACAATACTTTCAAAATTAACAAGAATAGTGGACAATTCCACTTGATCAATGGAAATTTTATGTGCTACATTCTCCAAAAATTTGTTTTCAAATTTCCTTTCCCCTCTTTGTAGAATTTTTTCTTGTCCACTTAGATCTTCATTGAACTTGTGCACTATGTCAAAAAATTGGTCTAGTATACGTTGCTTCTCATCAATTTGAATACTTAGTGCATTAACAAATATACATTTTATGTTTTCTAGGACTTGATTCCTCTTCTTACTTTCTCCTCTCTACTTCTTTTCTCTTTTCTTCCAAAGCTCTCTAAGAATATCCATTTGTTCTGGAGTAAGATTAGAGAGATCCCAATTTGGTATCACTATATCCTCATCTAGGTCTATTTCATCAATGGAGGATTCTACTTCTTTACCCTTTTCCTTTGTCATAGTAGAGGGAATAATTTCATTTCCCTTACTCAAATGTGTAGTGCTTGGTTCAGCCTTAGCCTCAACTTTCATTGCACTTACTATTGAAATACTAGCGGCAAAAATAACATTACTGATTTGATAAATAGAAACAATAGAAGGAGTACTTATAATACCTTTTTGTGACTCTTCCTAGCTTAATGCTATAAGGAGTGGAGCCTGCTACTTAGAAGATGTAGTAGTGAAAATAGGGATCATCATTGCACTCAATAAGATAGCTCTAATAGTCAATTGAGTGCTTAGTGGAACAAAGTTTAGCTCAATTGTCTATTACCTAGTAGAAATCTTCTTTGAACTTGATATAACTAATATTTTACTCAGTGAATTGGGAAGGGAGGCCATTACCTCTACTATAATATTTTTCAAGATCATAATCTTAAATATCATGAATATCAAGAAGATCCTCATTGATGGCATGATCGTCTAAGTCCTCTTCATGATCATCCTTCTCATCATTTTTCGCATCTTCCTTCTCATCATCTATTTGCACAACTTCCTCTGAAGGATTTATCTCATGAAATCCATAGATGTTCTCCCATTTAGTTTTAGTGGATTGTATAATAGATTCAATATCATTTGACAATATTAGGAATGCATTGAACTTAGGAGTAAACTTTTGTTCATGATTGGTCAATGCTTCCTTCACTTCCTTATTTGATAGATCTTGCATGACCTTCCTTAGGTTTTATTCCCTAATTTCTTTGACAACATTTACTACATTGTCCCATCTAGATGTAACTTCATTGAGTATAACATTTAAAACTTGAGTAGTTAACCCACTTAGAGAGTATTTCCATTTAGTCATTTTTTCCACGAAGGCATCTTCTATCTGTTTCTACTCTTCCTTACTTCTTTTGTCACACTTGAGATATTTAAAGTATGTCATATCTTCACCTTTTGAGAGTATTCTCAATATTTCTTCCAAGGTAGGTGTTAGTAGTGTTTTGAGTCACCATTTTTTTCAAAGGTTTTTTCTTCAACTTTTGCCTATCCCTTTAATGAAGTCTTTCCCTTGTCGGTTCGCATATTCATCATCTCCCGAAGTGATTGTTTGAAGTCCCTTTGGTCCCTGGTGAATATTTCTTCCCTTGAACCACTTTGAACCTCAGTTCAAAGTGTTCAAAGAAGTTCAACCAAAGGTTTGTGCTAATAGTATTTCTAGCAGGTGATATGTGTGAACTTGGCGGAGATCTCTTTTGAATCACTTTAAACCATTTTGAACCCTGGTTTGAAGTAGTTCAAAGTTGTTCATGGTAAAGATGTGTTCCTAGTATTAAAGTCTGGCGTATGATGTGTTGTCATCCCACAAGGAAATTGATGGTCATGTCAAAAAATAACGAGTAAAAGGACATTTTTATTCCCAATGTAAAAAGTCATCATTATGGGGAAAGTGGAAAATCTTTGCCTAAAAAAGGATCGGATGTCACATTAAAAATAATCATTACCAATGAATCCAGAAAGGAAATCATTTAATAGAAAGTTTATGCAACAAGGCTTTTGAACATGTAAATGTTAACAAGGGGTGATGTGTCATTAATGTCATATTATGAGACCGTACTTTCGCACGTAAGTACTTTATTTTTAAAACTTGCTCGGCTTTCTTTTCTATTTATCATGTGAAGAACTAAAAGTGTGGAGAAGAAGCTGTTAACGAAGACAAAGAAATCCATTGATTTTTTAGTAGAATACAGGTGAGAACTTGGCAATTCTTGTTTTGTTCTATGATCTCTGTATTTTCAAAGCCCTGTTGTTTGATTAGAAATGAGGTCTATATTGCAATTCTTCGATAATGCCTCAAGTTTAGAATGTAGAAAGTTGGTTATTTGTGATATGAATTTGCAAGGGGTTAAGTTGGAGAATTTATAGGCAAATTTTCTAGAATGTGCTAATGAGATGAATGGATGTATGGAAGTCCTAACTAGTAGGTTAATTAAGGCCGTCACTTTCCCCCCAACCTTTGTGAGTCCTAAACTTCTCCAAGTTTGTATTGATCACTACGATGTGAAAAGAAAGAGTATTTTAAGTAAAGATGGCAACACAATACTCTCAATTTCAAGAGACACCATTGCCTCTATACTACGTTTGCAAGAGAATATATTTGTTGCATTTTCCCCTGTTCAAGCCCAAGCTAAATATCAAGAGACCCCAAATCAATTTTGCAATACCATGGCTAGGAAATGGACCGAAACCATATATGGCAAAGGTTCGAGGCTACCCAAAGTCATCACTAAAGATCACCTAAAACCCCATATTCATGATCTAGTGGTGTTATTGCATAGAGTGAAAGGTTCAGCCAATGTGCTTTTGTTTGAAGAATGGATGTATAATTATATAGAAATCATCTTGAAGGGTGAATAGTGGATGGATTGGGTAGAGATTATTGCCATCTCAATGAGGTCTCAACTTAGACATGCTAAGTATTTCTAAGAGGATTTTCATATGGCTTCCTATTTAAATTACTACATCGCCTGTACTTGTGATCTCACCCCCCTTCCTCAAGGAGTATAGAGTGAAGAAATGACAGTTTTTTAGTATTGTCCTCTACTATAGAAAGATAGAGTTTTGGAAGATTTTAGGAAAGTTCATGACCTGCTAATGGAAAGGGTTTATATGTCTCTAAAGGAAGTGCCTATACCTTGGTTGTCTCCTGAATCCCAAAGGTTAATCCAACAATATGGAAGTTACTTCATATACTTTCCTAGGTTCACTTAGTTGAGGATAGGCAGAATTGAAGAGGAACCTACAAAGTTGCCAGGGTATGTTTTAGACTATTTTGTAGTGGCAGAGGTATGTAGGCAACTTTTCTCTGTTAGAAAAGATAATTTACCACAAGAGGATTGGGAAACAACTTTCCCTATCAAGATGGGTTCAATGGTTTATAATAGCATGACCAATGCTTCAATTATTGGAAGTAATTTGCTTGGGTTCAATTTTGGCTCTTACTATAATAGAAGGAATTTTGACAACAAAGGGTATGCACTCCAGATTCTTGGCCTTGAAGTTCATCTGTCGATAACTCCATAGTTGGAAGACCTATGGCAAGATTGTAAGGATGAAGGAGAAGTTTTGAGAAAAGATCATTCAAGTATGACTTTGTAGCAAATTGATTCCTTCAGGTTGAAGTTCAAAATAGAGGGAGTGATTGAAGATGGCTTGGATATAATTGAACCTAGCTAGAAAGGATATACTAAATTGAAGTCTTTGGTTGTTGACTAGAATAAGGATGAAGAAGATGATATCAAATTGAGGGCTAGATTTATACTTACCTTCATAGATGACTGGTTAAAGAAAAAGAGCAAAGGAACTATCAATGAACCCTCTTTAGGGGAGATTTCTTTTTCTGAACCATCTTCATCTGATGTCCCACTTTCTCCTATTTCAAGTAGTACATTGGCTCAGGAAAAACAAAAGAAGATGCCCCTTCATCTGCAAACTATGGCTCCAAAGACTAGATCCCAGTCTAAGTCTGAAGCCCTGAAGCAACATAAAGTTTAGAAAGAGAGAATGTTGACTCAGGGGTAGGATTTGAATGACAGCCTCAATTCCTCGGATGGTGTGGATGGTGATGTTCAATTCGTTGAAGCTCCTAAGGTAGATTAGCCTAGATTCCTAACTCCTACCAGAGATGCCCAGGAAATGTCTATGAGCCCTACTATTCCTTCATGGCTATCTAACACAATAAGTAAGAAAAGGAATTCACAACCAGTGTCCACACCAGTGAACAACATCATCACTAAATATGCAACTAGAGGTTCGAAGGTAAAGAAGTTTAAAATAGATGCTCACCTCACCAAGGACCCAATAATTAGAAAGATCACTACTGAGATAGTTGCCTACAAGCAGAAAAGGGAATCAAGGGATATTGATGAAAAAGGCTTCAAGGTTACCTCTATTGAATTGGGAACTATTGATAGAAGAACAGGTAACCATTTCTTTATATTCTCTACTAATCATATGTTGACATAGTTCGAAAAGGATAGTAAAGAGAAAAAGGAGCTAAAAGGTATGATAACAACAATGGCTACATATATTGATTCACTGATGAACCTTGGTGCATTGCCAATTGTTCAATCTCCCCAACCCTTTGATCCTAATTCTACAAGAAGTCAACAATTAATGAAGCAAATGTAAAGGGGTAGGTTGCTAGTTGATGCCATGAAGGACTGGGTTGATGCTATTGTGAAAGAAGGTAACAAATTTATTTCAGAATTTGTTAATTTTTATGCTGAGGGAGAATCATTGCTAGGAGAAATCCAAACTTTAGTTCTATCTTGGGAGATGGAACTAGATCGATGTCAAGCAGTTGTTTTTCAAGTGGCTAAAGTTGAGAGGTTCAGGGTCATCAAGTTCCTGAATGAGAACTCAATGAAAAATGTGGATCCCTGCATCTTGTTCATTATGAAGAACAACATAGGTTAGAAGGAGTCAATTTACAAGGAAACAATTAAATAAGTGTAGGGCATAGAAAATAGAATTATTGAAATGCACGAAGAACTCCTTAAGGATATGAAGGTAGTTAATTCAACAGGGATCTTACAGTTTGATGATGGGAACATCGATGCCGAGACACTAACAAAGAGCTTCAATGAACCCTCGGAACAAATCAGGGATGGTGAATCACCAAGTACCAATGATTTCACTACATTGGTAGGTATCGAATCAATGTTGTGTCTCAATAAGAACTTGATGACGCATCAAAGTTTAAAGATTAAGGAATTCAAATGGTAGAAGGATGCGTGTAGAACCTAATTGTTGAGCCTGGAGAATCTACACTCTCATGTGATGCAGGAGTTCATGAATACTTTCTAAAAATGGAAGCTAGTATGATAGACTATTGGTGAGGAGGAAAAAACTAGAGATGGCACTTGAACTGAACCATTGCTTTCAATTACTTTTTGGCGCTCATTTTTAAACTGCTTTCTTGTTTTGTAACTATTTATTGTTTTTAACCATAATGAATAGGTTTTGATGGAGGCCTTTCGGATTTGTATGGAAAAATTATAAATGTTGGGGCATTGAACTAGTTTAAGGTTAGCAATAGATAGTTAGGAAATAGATAGCTAAAAACTTTGCTAAGTAGATACTTTTTATATAGTAATCAAAGGATAGCAAATGGATGTTTTTCTTTTGAAATATATATATATATATATATATTCAAAACTTTGTATTCAAAGGGTATAAACCACTGTTACTTTGAGAACTCTGGTTTATTGGTTTGAGACATTTAATTGTTGTTCTTATGGTAAGTTCTTTCGATTAAGGTGTTTGGATAATTGATATAAGTTTATGGTGTTATTTATTCTTCTGGAGTAGATTTTCTATACAAGTGTATTAAAATGGATGTTTCTTTGAGATTTCTGAATTGATTTTAACCTTACTACCTAAGAGTAGTTGAGAGACCCTTATGTGCTTTCGGGTAAAAGTGCATAAGATAATTTGAATTCATTGCAAATCTTATAAGGGAGCTGTACCTTTAGAAATTTTAGAGAGAAAGTCAAATAATATAAGATTTTCTCAATTTTTGTGGACATTTTGTAATTTTTGAACCCTGGGCATAGAGAGAATTTATTAAAATTATTGAAAGGACAATATGTTCAACAAGAGATTTTTGGCGACTTCGCTGGGGAGAGTCCCTTTGAAAAGAACTTGAATTTTGAAAAACATGTATAAAAATGGTTCTTCCACATAATGAGGTCTTTCCTATACTACAACCTAATCTCCTATTTGAAGATACTCAAGAAGACATAATATCAAACTTAGTTTCAACTGCTTGGGCATTGTGTAGAAGTAACCAGCAATATCAGCAAGTATTAATTGTTTTAGAAAGAGAAGAAGAAAGGACAGAGTCATTGAGAAGGGTACCAAAAGTTCAAGAGGAAGTAGTTATGAATAGACTTTCCCATGCACCTGTAAGAATTTTAACCTAGAACTAGGAGTTAGATCTGGCTACCCATAGATATACAAGAGGGGAAAGGGAAAAGGGGATTCTTGATGAAAATTTTGAGCCATTGAAGAATCTAAAGTTCTTACTAGATTTTAATGATCCTAAGAAAAAGAGTATCAAATCCCAAAGTAGACCCAATTCACCACTAAAGCAATCTCCTCTTTCACCTTTAATACAATCTTTGCTTCCATTGAATACTCTCATCCTTGCTATTATAACTGTTCAACCTTTGCAAGTTGTACCACCAAACATGACCACAAACCAACCATGGGGGCAAAACATAGGGCCACAAAATTTGGGTGTAAATCCTACACCATTACCCAAATAAGCCACTAAAATTTTACCCAAGTTTAGTGGAGATGGCAAGATTTCAAAAGATAATCACCTAAGTACTTTTCATTCTACTTGTGTTGTTATAAGTGTTCCCACACAAGAAGTTGTTGTATTATTGTTTGTGCAGACCTTGATTGATGCAACTGTAGATTGGTTTAACCACCTATCTCATCATTCCATCACTAGTTGGGATGATATGAAAAATGATTTTGAAGATAGATTCAAGGCTCTTGAAAATGAAAGTTCTCTATTTTTCCAAGTTAGTCAAACGAAAAAAGATATGCATAAACCTATGAGGGAATTCATTGCCAAGTTCAATAGATTGATTCAAAGAATCCCTACTACATCTAGACCTAATGCAGAGAACTAGAAGTCATTCTTTATAAATGTTGTCCATCTAGATATAAGCTTTCATCTCATAAAAGATGTGTGTGTGGATTTGGCTGCTGCCCAGGGATTGGCTATTCAGTTAGAAGATGCATTTATTAATGTTGGTAAATGGAAATGAGAAGTTCAAACACTAGGAATAGTTTCCTCCTATGCTTCTACTAATCCTGTTCTACAAAAATTGATGAATGATGTAGCTATGATGAAGAGACAACAAAAAAAAATTTATGGCCCTTACCAAACTCCTTATTAGGACATTCATAGACAGCAACAACCTCAAAATTTTGGTAAAACTCCCCTGTTGACCGCTCCTCAACCAAGATTACAAATTGAAGGAGCCCCTAAAGAAGAAATGTGTTCTTTTCATATGACTTTAGACCATGACAAATGGGAATGTCCTAATTGGCTCAATTGTGTTCAATTAGTAAAGAATGCTCTTGCAGCAGAGCAAACACGTAAAAATCAAAATGTAGAAAATGAAAATTTGGGTGCTTACTTTCTTGAATATGAATCTAATTTAGAAAAAGGAAGTACTGTGTTCACAACTCTTCAAGATCCTACTTGTATAGTGATGACTAGAGGACAAAAAAATTAGAGATCTTACCCAGGTGCTAGCCCAAATGTATCAATTTCCAAAGGTAAGGAGCATGTACAAGTTGATTCAACAAAAACTATAGAACCACGAATCTTGTCCAGGACAGAAACAACGGCTAGCACTTTGGCTTTTGATATTGTTGAATTTTGCAAAACCTCTTCCATATCTATTTCTCTAGCTGAGTATTTAAAGATTAATCCTAAGGAGTTAGATAAATTGATTCAATATGTGCAAGGAGGTTCCACTAATAATCCCCAATTTGCAAGTGATACCACTGAGAGTTCAAAGGCTTGGAATGAACCCATTTTTGTTTCTGAAAGATGCAGAATGGATGTTCCTTACGGTGAAGCAATTGCTAATTCTATCAAAAAAGAAGTAGAGGAGAGGAAACCTAATCCATTCTACATATCATTGTTATTTAATGGTCAAAAACTCAGTAATTACATCATTGATTTTGGAGCATCAGATAATATTATGCCCCAGCCTGTTGCAAAGGCTCTTGATCTGGAACTCACCAAAACTTTCAAGTGTTGCTACTCTATGGATGGAAAACAAGTGCCTCTAGTCAGTCAAGTAAAATATGTATAGGCCATTCTCTATGCTTGTCCAGAAAAAAGAGTGAAACTCACTATACTTGTAGCTGATATACCAACTAGCTATGGAATGTTGCTCAGTACAACCTTTTGAAAGGATATGGGTGTGGGAATTAAAATGGATTGGTTAGAAGCCTATATCCCAGTAGAAAAGAAGAAAGTAAAGCTAGAGCCTGAACCAAAGAATAAGTATACAATAGTACCCTCAGATAACCCCAAAGCATAGATATTATATGAGGAATGTCAGTTTGGAAATTATATTATTCTTCCTAAAGAACCATGTTTAGAAGAAAAGATAGTAAGATCTGAAGAAGCCCTGTGGACCTTAGAATTCGATGTTTAGGTTCAGGTGTAGGCGTTGTTCTTATCTCACCCACAGGGGATATTTTCCCTCTCTTTCAAATTGGACTTTCATAATACCAATAACACTGTAGAATATGAAGTGTTGCTTCTAGGCCTGCAAGAAGCCAAAGCAAAAGGAGTAAAGCAGTTAAAAGTGAAGGGTGATACTGAACTCATCTTGAAGCAAGTAAGAAATCAATTTTATGTTAAAAATGATAGGCTAAAATATTATAGAAATCTTGTTTGGGATGAGATTGAGTCCTTTGAAGCTTTCTCTATTGAATTCATACCTCGTTCTCAAAACACCAAAGCTGATTCTTTAGCTGTTTCAACATCACTATTGCTACCACATTCAAAATTTAAGAATGATACTTACAGGATTGAGATGATCTATAGGCCTAGAGTTGTAGACAATGTTAATCATTGGCAAGTTTTTGATGATGATATGCAATTGAGAGAGTTCCTTGAATGTGCTAGTCATTTTATTGATATCTTCTTCAAAGGATCTGATCATGAGGGTAAATTAATTAGAGAAGAATCAATTGAATCTGGAGAAATCATTCAACTCAGGGGTAATCAGATTCCTGAGGAATTTATCTCTTTGGAACACCTGTTTGCAAGAAAGGATGATAGTGCCCTAAAAGGGAAAGTTGACTCTGATAAAACTGTTGGAGAACATGATAAAATTAATATCAAAATTGAGGAAGATCTCAGATGGATTTCTATTGGTAAGACCTATTCCAAGAGGGAAAAAGATAAGCCAACTAAGCTTCTTACATAGTAGCAAGATGTTTTCCCCTGGGGGTATTGATCCGGGGGATACTTTTGTCAAAATTGAAGTATCTCCAAAACTCCAACAATCAGCATTAGATTAAACTCCTTGAAATTTTGGACCCAATGCGATTTGAACGGACAAAAACGGAGTCCATATGCAAAAGTTATGGTCAGTCAAAGGTTGGTCAAATCGAGAACAAAGGTCATAAAAAAAGGTGAAAAAATAATCATCTCCAAAGTGGTCAACAATGGATTTCAAAATAAATAGCTCGTCGAGAGCTTTCTGACGGTGTTTGTTTCATCAAAAACAAAGCCCGTACGTGGAAGTTATGCCATTTTGAAGTTCAAGGTAAGAGATGAATATAGTTGATGTCATCATGACGTCAGCAAAATGGGGAAATAGGGAAAAAAAAAGAGTTCATGGTCGGATTTGAACTCGTGACCCTTTACCTTCAAAATTTGTGCCTCAACCGTTATGGGCGGCAACTACTATTTAAACATTGGCTAGCGCCAATTTCAAATGAGGTAGACCGCCGGCGGGTTTAGAACCCCCGACCGGTGGTTACCATAAAATTATGGTTAACTGTTGCGCCATTTTAGCGCTTGGGGAATGTGTTGCGCGATTTTTGTCTTATCCTGAGCCAAACAAACCTCCAACCTTAGTAAATTAAGGTTATAATCTTTTTTTTAACCCAAAAATTGACATGAGCCGAATCTGTTAAAAATGGCTAACAGGTTATTCCGAGAGGGGAATTAATTGAAGGGGTTATTTTTGTAAATTTGGTTATAGCCTTATTTTGGCTAATTTCATGTATAAAAAGGGGGTTTAGGAAACTCTTAGGATATTCAGGTGGTGAGAACAGGAGAATGTTTAAGAGATTTTTGAAGACTATTCTGCACGTCGAGGGCATGCTATGCTGATGTGTTTAAGGGAATAATCTTGGTGCATTTGTAATTATTTTGGAGATTAATCAGATCGGTCGTACTCTATTGGAGCCGACCCGGAGACGTAGTCACGTTTGTGGCGAACTCTGAAATCAAACTCTGTTTGCATCTTCTTATCTTCTCTCTTAATTTTGTTTCTCATCTTAAGTTTTGATTTCATTGATAGTAAATGAATTAAGACTTCTGCTAAGTTGTGATTTATTTAATTTGATTTTACTAAGCATTCATTACTGCAAATAGTCTAGATCTGTTCATCAGATCAGGTATGAAGACTTAAAAATTTTTAGAAATGGAGAGTTTGTCCATCATATACCTTTGAAACCAGAGGTGACTGCTTTTAGGCAGAAGCTCAGGAATTATAACCCTAAAGTATCTGAAGCCATTTTTAGAGAAGTGGAGAAAATGTTAAAGGCTCGCATAATATACCCAATTCATCATTCAACATGGATAGAAAATATTGTTCCTGTAAGGAAGAAAAATGGTGAAATAAGGATTTGTGTGGACTTCAAAAATCTAAACCAAGTGAGCCTCAAAGACAACTATGTGCTCCCCAGTATGGATCATATCTTGCAAACAGTTGTTGGGTTAGAAGTTATGTCCATTCTTGATGGCTATTCGGGTTATAACCAAATTAGTGTTGCACCAGAAGACTAGCATAAAACTACTTTTATTACTCCTTGGGACACCTTTGCTTATAACTGGATGCCATTTGGTTTGATTAACATAGAAGCAACCTTTCAAAGAGCAATGAACTCATCTTTCAAGGATCTGCAAGATAAAATAATTGTGATATATCTTAATGATTTGACCATTTACTCTAGGAGAAGAAAACATCACTTAAGGGACTAAGAAGAAGTGCTAAGTAGATGCAAACAATGTGGTATATCCTTGAATCCTAAAAAATTTGTGTTCTTTGTGGAAGAAGGTAAATTGCTAGGGCATATCATCTCAAAAGATGGTATAAAAATTGATCCAAAGAGGGTGAAAGTCATAGAGAGGCTGGCTCTGCCCACCAATAGAAGTGATTTGAAGTCCTTCTTCGATCAAATAAATTTCCTACAAAGTTTTCTTCCTGAATTTTCTAAGAAAGTGAGATACATGTTGAATATGATGAGGGAAAAACATCCTTTTAGATGGCAAGAAGAAGGTAAGAAGGCTTTTGAAGAGATTAAAATAGCTATTGCAAATGCCCCAATGCTGGTAAGCCCAAATTTTGAAAGGGACTTCATTATTTATTGTTATGCTTCTAAATATTCTTTATCCATTATTTTAACTCAATAGGATAATGGGGGTAATGAGGCTCTAATCGCCTGTATGAGTGTTCCATTAAAGAAGCATGAGTTGAACTATACTCAAGCAGAAAAACACACATTTGCTATAGTAAAGGCATTGAAACAATTCAGGTTAGAAAATGCAAGGTACCCCACTTGCAAACCTTACACACTCTCATCTTCCAAATGACCTATTCATGAAAAAATTCTCTTCATATATTTGCCCAAATATATTTTCCTATATGAAAACACATTGCACTTTATTGAGGCACAACTTGTGATATTACAATAAGGATTAACCATGTAGCTTTTGAATCAAACTCATTGACCCATGTTTCATGAGTAGTGATTCACATGAATCCATCTCTCATGAGAATAAATGGAACCCTTGAAACTCATTGGATCTAAGTGATGCTTACAGAGGTAAGTACTAGGATTTTCCTAGAGGTCACCCATCCCATTACCATTCCATCTTGAGCGTGCTTAACTATAAATTTTCCTCCATTGTTAAACCCACTATGTTTGCAACCCCATTTGCAAAAATTTCACCAAGTGTTGTGCTTTATGAACCATTCATTAGAAAGTCCCTTAAGCTCATCAACTGATAAGTAGGAGATATTTTTCACAACAAGTCAATTTGTGATATTGCTATCATAATTTAACTATGTGTTCTTTGAGTCAAACTCATTGACCTGTGTTTCATGAGTAGTGATTCACACAAATCCATCTCTCATGAGATTAAATTGAACACTTGGCACTCATTGGATCTAGGTGATGCTCATAGAGGGAAGCATTGAGACTTCCCAGGAGGTCATCCATCCTAGTACTACTCCAACTTGAGCTAACTACAAAGTTTCCTCCATGGTTGAACCCACCCTACTCGCAACCCCATGTGCAAAACCTTCACCAAGTATTATACCTTGTGAACCATTCATTACAAAGCCCCTTAAGCTCATCATCTGATAAATAACTACTAGTAATTTGAAAGTAACTGATAAAAAGTATACACAATCAAATCCAAAAATTTGAAAGCAACAGCTACTAGTAAATCATTCTATTAAATTAAACATAAAATCAAATAAAATTATAACATTATAATTACATAGTATAATTAATTATGTTCAATTTTTTTATTTTCTAATTTCCCTTAAATGAGTTAATAATTAGCCGATAGGCTTTTCCTATGAGGTTGCATGCAACCAGATTTTGTCTCACATTGAAAAATAACTATTAATAAATGGTTTTAGATGGCTAGTAAATGGTTTAAAAATCATATTTATGTGTCATTAAAAATATTTTTTACAATCCTATAATGGCACATAAATTTGATTTATGGTTTGGTGAGACATCAAAAATCTATTGCACAATCCTATAATTGCACATAAATTTGAATTCCACATATCAGAAATTGAATGCCACCAAATCTTCTAATTAACTTTTCGTGCATGCATTAATGTTAAAAATTTAATTTGGATATCATTTCAGATCTTTGAGGACAATCTTGCTTTACCTAAGCATTTATAATGATTTAGTTTGGTTTTAAAATTAAAATTTGTATACCATTTTGGATCTCTAATGACAATCTTGCTTTACCTGAGCATTTATAACAATTTAGTTTGGAATTAGGAGAGTTATTAATATACTCAAGTATGAGGAGCCATAATTTGACATCACCTCTTCAAATATGATAAGTTGGTTTAAGAATAAAATCCTCTTAGTCTATAGGACATTTATAATGATTTGGTTGGATTTAAAATTTAAATTTGTATATCATTTTGGATCTCTAACAACAATCTTGCTTTACCTAAGTGTTAGTAAAAATATTTGTCCTCTCGAAAACACCTTCATAAAAATGACTCTTGAATGCCCACATGAGAAGACGGACGTAACTAATAGTTGAGTCACTCACATTTGTATGTCCAAGTGCTCTCTGAGTTTTGTTATGAAATCTCAATTCCCTTATTCAAATTTACAATGAATGAAAGGACTTGGTATTTCATTAACTAGAAGACACAAAGGCATACTAACATGCATTCATTAATGAGGAATGAATGTGATTACCAGGTTTACAATGAGATAATGAGAGAAAGATCAATAGATGACCATAGGACCACTTATTAAGTATTTCACAATACAAAGGGAATAGAAAGAATCAGACATATTATTTTGCAAAAGACAACAACATAGAACTGCATTCAAAATAGGATATAAACGACCATAAGATATTTATCAATCATGAAAATAAATATTTAGACCTTAGGATCTAGCATACAAATATTCCTATCCATTTCCAAAATATAACAAAATAACCATAAGATTACTCTGTCCTTTCCTTTACAATCAGATGCAAAAAATAAAATAAAACAACCCTTTTACATTCCCATGTTCCAATCAGAAAAGTATTCTCCTTCCTTGGAAGCCTCAGAACTTGCCAGAAAAGAAGAACCCAAATTTTCACTTTCTATGTTTTATTTATCTCTTTGGCCTCTCAGTTATCCTATCAATTTTCATAACTGGTTCTTGGATGACTTTGAATTTCAACTATTAGTGTTTTTAATCTCCTTTGATGGATATTTGTGTAGACACTTAGAATTGTCCCAAACACTATATTAATTGATTTAATATTTCCCTTGACATTATAATTGATTATTTATTAATCAATTATATTTTTCATATTCTTCTACTTATTTAATTAAATAGCTTCATTTCCCTAATATATTTAAATTTAATTTGAATACTTCCCCTCTAATGTATTAAATTCATTTAATGCATAGTGCTCCATAAATCCTCTTTTAAATAAATTCTAATTTATTTAATTCCCTCCACATTATTAAATTCTTTAATCCTATGATTAAGTTAAAACCTATTTTATTTAATCCTAATCCCGTCCTAAAACCTAGTCTACACCCATCACTCTCATCCTTCTAAGTCTACCCACTACTTAATCCCACTTATTTATCCTAAACACGTTTCTAAGCACTTTTTAGCTCCTAAGTGTTTGCTCACACATGTGTGAGAAAGTCATGATCCAATAAAGCTTCCACCTCTTACACCTTTGTCCCCCCACTGCTTTCCCCAAGGTTACTCACACATGTGTGAGCAAACCTTGAGCCTCTCAATCATAAAGGCTAGTTTTGACTTTTGCATGGCTTGTCCTTTAGTCCATGTGTCTCCCTTGTGACACCTATGGGGATGTCACATAGATGCCGCCTCCCTAAGGCCTCTCTCAAACCTATAAATAGAGCCCTTGTGTCAAGCATTTTACATCTCCTCCATATTCATTGTTATCATGCTAGTATAGTTCTAGAGCTTTTTAGAGATTTTATGCTTAGAACTAACCTTTGGTAGTTGTTTGCATTACTTAGATTTCTAGTTTTTGCATTAATTTCATGGTAGTATGATGTTGTAGGTTTATTTCTTCATTGCATTTCATTCTCTCCATATCCATGGAATCTTTTGAGAGTAGCTTACTCAACCATTGCTTGAAGTATTTCACACACATTCTTAGTATAGATTCATTTCATATTGCATTTTCATCATCGAGGGATTCAATAGTTGTGTTTGGGAGAGCACATCTACATCCCTCACACTTAAGCACACCAAAAAGGCCTCTTATGGGTGCCCTTGTTGAGTTGCTTTGAGGTTGTGTGAGGACTCTAATATGTTGGTTGCATAAAACTCAAGTAGAATTAGTAGTTTTTCAATCATATTTGTTATCTTGAATGCACATGCTACTAACATTTGCTTGTTTACGCATGCTCTCGACAGGTTAGGTTTTCACATATACATTTGACATGTCCAATGGGATCCATGTCCCTTTCTATTTCCAAAATCTAGTAAAAAACTTTGCTTTTCTATAAAAAAAAACCATGCACTATCGTCTTTTTTAGGACACAATTTTATTTGCGTAGACATTTCGTCATCTTTACAGATTTTTGTCTCTACATTTTGGCATCTCCGCTAGAGTCAACCCACAAAAATTGTCAAAAAAAATATTATTTTTTATTCTGTTGTCTTCACAGTTTGGTGTCTGCCTATTTTAATTTTTCAAAAAAAATTCTATTATGTTGTCTCTGTAGTTTTGTCGCCTCTGAGTTATAGTCTGTCGTCTTCACAGTTTCATTACTTTGTCATCTGCATTGTGAGCGGTCGAGAACCAGTCATTTTTATAGACCGTCATCTCTGTAGTTTCATTACTTTATCGTCTGTGTTGTGGACAGTCGAGAACTAATCATTTTTATAAATTGTCATCTCCATATTTTTCATACTCTATTGTCTCCAATTTTTGGCATCTGCAATCTGTGAATGTAACAGGTATATCGCACTTTCTTTTTATTCTATCGCCTATGTTTTTCTGTCATCTCTACGTACTTTTTGTCATCTATAATTTATATTAAAGAAAAAAAGAGTATAAATCAAATTTTGACTAGTTTCGTAGGATTGGAGTCATTCTAAGCTTATTTACGTATAGAAAAAATAACAAAAAAAGTTAAAATAAAATTTTCTATAGTTAGCTTTCATTTTTTGGGATTTTGTTAAAGCTAATCAAGTTGTTTATTACAACATTACAAATGAGAGCATTTTAGAAACACCTAACCATGTTTCCTTGCAATTTTTTCTTAATATTTTATTGCTTTTGGGAATGAACTTGAATGCTTAACCATTTGTCTTTGAATAAATATTGTACTTAATGGGATAAATCAAACACACTCTTGAATGACTAAAACTTAAAACAAACAAATCCAAACTTGAATGCATAATCAATTGAACAAAATCTTTCATTTGAATGAATGTTGTTAAAACACAATCTTGAATGCCTGAAGGAAATTCACAAACATTTTTTTGGAATGAATGCTTGGAAGTCAAATACACTCTTGAATGCATAAAGGTCAAAGAACAATGTTATGATACACATTTCAATTTGGTTTAACATGAATCTCATCAAATCTTGGATGCTTAAGGTTCAAAGAACATTACAATGAATATTTTCATTTGGTGCTTAAAACAAACACTCACTCAATCTTATCTTGAATGCATAAAGGAATTGAATTTTTCCTTATCGAATTTCTTATGTTGACAACGCTCAATTTTCTTATGTTGGCAAACTCACAATTTTTATTATGTTGACAATGTTGTCAAGTTGGAAAGACCATTGTATGATATAAACATGAGTGTCTTCAAAAGTAGATAGAAAATTTAAGCATCAATTAGCAAAGAACAAGTGTCCTTTAATCCCAAGACCACTTACATATTCACTCCTCTTGCGCCTTCGGGTGATCTTGAGTGCACAAGAAATAAGTGGCCTTTTTTTACACTTTTTAGGAGGCCTGCTTGGGGATTTCATCACCCCTTGGGATGACCTCAACTCTAGCATTCTAGTGGAGTATAAATATTGGGAGGTGAATCGAAAGACACCTCTCTTGGAAGTAAAATATTGTCACTCTTGGCTAAGCCCCAAAGAACTTTATACCCTCGAGAAGTGAAGGTGGAGATTTGGGTTACCGTCTCCTCTCGGTTGTGTGGCATTATTTTCTTTCATCTACAGATTTTGGCCTCATGTAACTTGCATATATCAAGGACACCTGTAGCTAAGCTTGTATATCCTAGTCAATGTGTTATAGGATTGTTGGTGTGTTTGACGTGCTAAGTGTTCAAAAAAACCTCCCTATTTGAAGGGGACACACACCATCTAAACTTTTCTTGTATATATTTCATTGTATGCTTTGCATGTTATGTTTCAAAAAATCCAAAAAATCATAAAATTCAAAATCCAAATACATTTCAAAACAACAAAATAACAAAAAGAAGCTCTTGTTTTCCACATCACTTCTTCTATCCATCAAATTAATCACCATCATGCATCTCGTCTTAATCATTCAAATAATTCCTCAAAGTCTTAATCATCTCTATTCATCGAAATCATTTCCTCATCTTCTTAATCATTCAATCAAATCCCTAATCGTCATCCTAATCATGGTTCATAATCCACGTCAAGATCCGATTCACTCATTCAATGATTCATCCTCATGACTCTTAATCCAATCCCTTGTCAAATTCATTCTTTTCTAATCAATTCCTAAGTCAATCCGTTTACATCTTCAATACAAAATAAATCTTTCTAATTTCATATATTCACTTCTTCTAATTCAAATTTTCATTAAATCCTCTATTATAAACTTAGGAGAACCATCATAATCCTTTAACTTTAATCCTTGTTATCTTGAATGACCCAAATCTCATCAAGGGTATCTCAAATCTTCGTCCAATATCAAATCAAATCAAGTCAAATCCAATAAATATCAAGTCAAATCCAATCCAGATCAAATTAAAACAAAGTCCAAAATCGCTCCTGGTCTCAAGTTCATATTTCATTTCTCATCAAATCTCTCACCACTCCTCATCTAATCTCAATGGATAAGAATGGGCTTAATCAAATGGTTGAAGATCTTCAAAGGCAATCTGGAGTTATACCTCCCATTCAACCTACATATCAAATCAATCCTCACAACTTAATATCTAATTCCAATCCATCTCATTTTCCTTATTCCTCTACCTTTGACAAGGGAAATCCACCTCATTATCCTTCAACCACATATGATTCCATTCACAGCCCACACAATTCCCCAAACAAAAATATCATTGCCAAAGAAATTGAGGAACTCAAGAATTATATTTTAAGCCTAGCAAATCAAAAGCCAAAGTCCACCTTCCATGACATATGTCCTCTTTTTTCCATGTTTCGAAGACCATAATCCTCATGTCCCATCCAACCCAAGTCTTCCATGTAATTCCCCATACTTTGAGGTTAATGTTCAAAAATATCATCCCAATCCCATACCCATACCTCCACCTCCACACAATCCTAATCCTCCAAAATCAACATCATTGCCACCTTGTAATAGGTTTATCTCACTAGAAACCTTGTCTAAGTACAAAACTCAAAATAAAGTGATCCAATCACCTAAAGTCATACACCCAAATCCATCTCAAGACCTTCCTCCAAAGCATGCCATTATGGATTCCTTTTCTCCTCTAGATCTGAGCATTTCCCCCTCCCATCATTCCCTTATCCCTCAAGATCCATTTATCCTTCTTATTCCATCTCATGATCCCTTTCCTAATCAAGATCAAGACATTCCATGTACCACACACATTATTGATTCCATTCCATCTCAAGAGTTAGCATCCATAGATTCTTCACCTCATGAAGATGTTCCTTCTACAAAATCCACTAATACTCCTCCATGTCAAGATCAAAATGTTCTATCTCATAATTCTATTCCATCCACTCCATTATATGATTCTATTCCATTATATGATCCAATCATTCCTTCCATTCCACTGCATGATCCTCTTTTAAGTCAATATCAAAGTACCCCTTCATTTTCCTTTCATGATCCCACTCCATCTCAAGATCCTATTATCCCTCATAATTCCCCTCATGATCCAAATCCTCCACATGACCCTATCACACCTATCCAATCCACTCATGAACCCCATGCTCATGAACCCCATATACATGGACTCGCACCTTGTATTGAAAATGATAAGTATCCCGTTGAAGATATAATGCCTCAAGATGTTGGTACACCTTCAACTCTTGCCAAATCTAAAATTCCTTCATCCAAACCTAAATATTCCCATCATCCATGTATTCCAAGTCCATTTTGGGCCCTTATATCCATATTCCCATTCCTTCCTCATTTCCATCCATTTTGGGTCCTTATGTTCCAAAGCCAAACCTTCCATCCATTTTGGGTCCTTACATACATCCATCTACCATATCCAGTTATTCCACTTCATTCCCTGATGCTCCTCCTAAATATCAACAAAGGCACACATCCTTGAATTCCTTCCAATGTTCACCATCCATAAGCTCTCCATACCATTTATCCTCATACGTCCATGCCATGGTCAATGGAAGAAAATTGGATGCCAAGGATAAAGTGAATACAGCCAAAAATCCACAAAAATCTAAGGATCAACATGTCCCCTCTAAAAAACATGTTCTAGAAAAGAAAAATAAAATCCAAAAGAAAGAACAAATCAGAAGGCCACAAAGGCTCCAAATAAAAAATTCAAAAGTTATGTGGATTCCAAAGCTACTTAATGAAGTAGTGAATCTCAATGAAAACTTTAAAATGACATCCAATTTCACTAATCCAAAAGCTTCCTTCATCCATAAATCTTCAAAACTTCCATTTATCAAATCCATTTTGAGTCCTTATGTCCCAAAATCCACCATCCTAAATCTATCATCTCCTTTATCCATTTTGGGTCCATATATCCCAAAATTCAAACTTTCTCCTACATATCCTCCAAAATTCCCTCATTTCCATCACCCTTCAAGGTGTGTGTCAATGTCAATCTTTCCACCTCCTTCATCCACTCATTCAAAAGTCTCCCAACCTAGCATCCATCAATCATTCCACCCCCTTAATCCAAACCTTTTCATAAGTCCTTCACCTCCATTTCCCAACCCATTTTACCCTTCTTTTCACTATCCTACCAACATTTATGAGAAACTACTCAAAATTCCTTGAAAATAACAAAGACATAAGAAGAAATATCAAGGGATACCGTCCATCTATCTAGATGCTTGAGTCCTCCCTTTGTATCTAGTATCTTTCAATTCCATTTATCCAGCGATTCACTTGTCCTCTTCCACTTGCACTCTACACTAGGGGCAAGCTCCATCCATACCACACTGCCTTATATCTCTTCTATTTTCCATCTATCATCCATCATAGTTTCCATCTTTGATCTTGACTATCCTATTCCTTTCATCCATTCATGCTCACCTTTCATATCCATCCATTATCCTACATATTTCTATCCACTTTCATGTATTTGATCTTGACATCCTATCCATATCTTGCATCCCATAATCCTTGTCATGTTCATTTAGTCCATCCTCCATCCATACTCCTAAATACTTCCATCCATCTTTCATATGTCCTTGATCTTGGTTATCCCATCCACTTCATATCCCACATTTCATCGATACTCTTCATTTTATTATCCCTTATTCATTCTATTTTCTGGCCTATGCTCATGATCAATCCTAGAGGCACAAAAACAAAATGTTTATCCATGCTTTGGACATCCACATGCCTTTCCTTCCTAATTACACATGTCATTTTGTGATATGATCTATTTTCATGATTCTTTAGCACATCTCTATTGGTTTTTGAGTTATGGTTATGCATTGTTCACTAGGGGCAACGGGTTAGCACACTTCCCACCAAGATCCCTAATAAGAATTTGGGTGTGTCCAAACCTCTCCAGTGTACATATGTCATATGTTCCATCATGACTGAGCCTACATCTATGTTCCTAAAGTCTCTATTTTGTTGAGAGCCTAGTCCACGCAAAGGAATCTTGTCATCTACACTTTTATAACATTTTATGCATAATTGCTCTTGCAATATCAAACTAGGGTGTGCTCTCCTATATGAACACAACTGAATCCCATGCATTCATGTAGTTAATTTGCATTTAGATTAATCATTATCCAATTCACCTTGCTTCATTACAATCTTACCAACAAGTCATCCAAGGTCATCTTTTAAGCCTTTTCTCTTTCCCTTTTCCTTCCCGTGGGGCAAATTATATTCCTTTTCACCCCATTTCCTTGAGGGGGCACCCTCCTCCCTAGTTGTCACTACAACATGACTCTTTCCACTCCTTTCTTCACTAGGGCAACCTATATTTTCTTTTCTTTGATATAATGTTGTCCCGACATCACATCAAAGAGGGGCAAAATGTAGACACTTAAAATTGTCTTAAACACTATATTAATTGATTTAATATTTCCCTTGACATTATAATTGATTATTTATTAATTAATTATATTTTCCATATTCTTCTACTTATTTAATTAAATAGGTTCATTTCCCTAATGTATTTAAATATAATTTGAATACTTCCCCTCTAATGCATTAAATTCATTTAATGCATAGTGCTTCATAAATCCCCTTTTAAATAAATTCTATTTTATTTAATTCCCTCCACTTTATTAAACTCTTTAATCCTATGATTAATTTAAAACCTATTTAATTTAATCCTAATCCCATCCTAGAACCTAGTCTACACCCATCACTCTCATCCTTCTAAGTCTACCCACTACTTAATCCTACTTATTTATCCTAAACACCCTTCTAAGAACTTTTTAGCTCCTAAGTGTTTGCTCACACATGTGTGAGAAGCTCATGATCCAATAAAGCTTCCACCTCTTACACCTTTGTCCCCCCACTCCTTTCCCCAAGGTTGTTCACACATGTGTGAGCAAACCTTGAGCCTCTCAATCATAAAGGCTAGTTTTGACTTTTGCATGGCTTGTTCTTTAGCTCATGTGTCTCCCTTGTGGCACTTATGTGGATGTCACATAGATGCCACCTCCCCAAGGCCTCTCTCAAACTTATAAATAGAGCCCTTGTCTCAAGCATTTTACATCTCCTCCATCTGCATTATTATCATGCTAGTATAGTTCTAGAGCTTTTTAGAGAATTTATGCTTAGAACTAACCTTCGGTAGTTGTTTGCATTACTTAGATTTCTAGTTTTTACATTAGTTTCATGGTAGTATGATGTTGAAGGTTTGTTTCTTCATTGCATTTCATTCACCTCCATATCCATGAAATCCTTTGAGGGTGGCTTACTCATAACCATTGCTTGAAGTATTTTACATACATTCTTAGTATAGATTCATTTCATATTGCATTTTCATCATCAAGGGATTCAATAGTTGTGTTTGGGAGAGCACATCTACATCACTCACACATAAGCACACCAACAAGGCCTCTTATGGGTGCCCTTGTTGAGCTACTTTGAGGTTGTGTGAGGACTCTAATATGTTGGTTGCATAAAACTCAAGTACAATTAGTAGTTTTTCAATCATATTTGTTATCTTGAATGCACATGCTACTAATGCTTCCTTTTTTTATGTGTGCTCCCGACAGGTTAGGTTTTCACATATACAATTTGTTATTGTCTTTCTCTTGATTATCATAAATTTGATGGTTAATCTCACCTTTGTTATAGACTTACAAAATTTGTAATGGGTAATTGAATGAGTCCTGGTCATTTACTTGAACACGTGTCAACACCCACTACTTGACAGTTATGACACTCCTAATCACTTATCAATGGAGATATTCCAAAACATGTGTCTTTGACTTGCACATTCAATGTTAATTGTCGTCCTATGTACATTTCACCAATCGGGTTCTTGCATGTTTATGACTTCTAGAAAGGTGTTACTATTCTCTGGGATGACATTTCCTTGATTGGTTTGTTATTACCCTTCAATATCCTTCCCTGCGAGTTTCATTAATCCACCCTAGTCATGTCTTATTACTAAAAAAGGTTTGATGGACATTTGGGAAGCGTCAACTTTGTGCACATATATACCAAGACTCCATCTTACCATACCATGTTGTGATTAGTCCATTCACCTATAAGGAGTATTTTCATTTCTTTTTATTCAACAATTACATGATGTTTGATTCTTTTATCATCTCAAACCTTGATCATTTGTTCCAAATTGTCGTGGTTCTTTTAGAGCTCCAAAAGACACAATGCTTCAATTGTAAATGTGCTTTTATCAAACGTAATAGTGACAATCTCTTTCCTCTATGTGTTTCTTTACGAACATACCCACAACAATAGATTTATGACAAACCTGATACAAAGGGGCATGAATGAATGGGGAAGTGATTGGGTATGATGTCGAGGAGATTGCTTGCACTCTCTATACTTTTTCCAACTCCACCTGATTGCACAACATCAAGCTTCTTGGAAAACTAAGTCTTCTTTTGATCACTTGGGACTATTATCAAGCCGACAAGTTAATTCCACAATATATGGATAAGGATGACCCCAAATACTTTGCCCACTTCTAGTATGTGTCATGATGATTATAATTATTGGCTTGAGAAAGGATTCATGAATTGTAGATTGGGGACCATGTTCATCAAACAACTCGGGTCTTCCTATTTTCAAACTGATTCCACGATGCTAAGATGCATATCAAGTCCTCATGAGGTGGCTTCCCCTCTATGTCAGCTTGATTTAATTACATGATATATGCTAGCACACATAGACATTTATCCTTCATCTCAAGAGGCAAATTGGATTTAAAGATCTTGATCTAACCTTTTAATGACATGGACATTTAGTCAAACATTTTATGTGGATTGAGTGCATGTGTGCATATGTTAATCTCTTTTGATTTCTGCTAGCACATTTATATTTTAGAGTGCAACTTCTTGCCATATAATTGATTGTATCATTTCTCATACATAGGCCTAAGCATGGTTTAGGAAAGCACCATGGTGATGACATTCCATTGGGTGTATCACATAAAATCCCAAGCCTTCAACTCCTCATAGGCCAATTTTCTTTCGGTGGTCAAGTATACTATCACTTCCATTACCAATGTTAATTTCCCTTCTACATTAGCATTAAGCAGAACTGGAGCTTTGGGCTTTGAACTTTTCTAAATCAATGTCCCAAACATTACCACGAGCCAATACTCAAACTACAACTCTATCTTCATCAATCATTTCTTCTTATTGGTGAAAAGATGCATTCATATACCTTATATAAAGGTAAATGACTTGAAATGAGTATATCAAATTGAGCATGCAAATTCCATTGTCAATTCCTTTGAACATTCATTCTTGGAGATGATTTGGGTTGTGCATTTAACTAAGAAGATGCTGACAAAAAGATCCACACAACTTAAAAGTTTTGAATCTTGAATCTGCATTCCAAACCAACCAACGTGTCTTTTGAACCTTGAACCTTGAACAACACTCAAACCATGCATCTGAACTCTTAAACTTTGAACTTTCAAGCATTATGCTTTGAAATGAAACTGAATTTTAGTATCGAATATGGTCTTGCATGTTGAACTCTAAAGCTTGTATTTAAGCTTGGGTATATACTTTGATTCTCTCTATTCAGTTATGAACTTTGGATTGCCACTTAAAATCAATTCCTTTGAACTTACGTATCAATCCTTGAACTAGATTTGAAACTTGAACTAGAACTTGAACCTAAGAGTTCAAGTTTGACACAAAATCTTGACATCGTCTCTTTCACAAATTAAACTTCACAAAGGCATCATTAGTAGCAATAACTAATGAGAAACTAAAACAATTTAAGAATCCTTTTCCCACTAGCCCAATTTTCCAAGTTTGAAACTGGGGTGCTAAAAACATGCTTATAATAAGCATTTATAACGATTTAGTTTGAATTTAGGAGAGTTATCAATATACTCAAGTATGAAGAGCCATGATTTGACATCCCCTCTTCAAATATACTAATTTGGTGTAAGAATAAAATCTTCTCAGTTTTTATGTGAGTGAAAAACTTTTCGTGCATGCATTAATGTTAAAAATTTAATTTGCATATCATTTCAAATCTTCAACGACAATCTTGCTTTACCTAAGCATTTATAATGATTTAGTTTGGATTTCAAATTTAAATTTGTATATCATTTTGGATCTTCGATGACAATCTTGCTTTACCTAAGCATTTATAACAATTTAGTTTGGATTTAGGAGAGTTATTAATATACTCAAGTATGAGGAGTCATGATTTGACCGTAATGTGTTCGGGCTGCATATGGGGTCATTAAATAGTGAGTCATTTTTGTTCATATCTCCACCATCCACAATCAACCACGACTTATTGGCATATACTTGCAACTTTAGGTTTGCATCTTCCTTATTTATTTTCAAGTTTTCCCCATTTAAAAAAAAACATCTTCCTCTTATGTTTTTCTCCATTTTTAGAAGCGCTTTGAGCTTTCTATATTGGAAGAACAATTTTATGTAAAATGTAAAACAAAAACAACAAAATTGTTGCTCTACATTTTCTTATTGACATTTAATTATAGTAATTATGCATTTGCTTTGCTCTTTACAATACATTGTGATATTCTTATTCTTTGTGTACAACTTAGATTTTGTACCATTTTAATTTGCTTATTGCAGATTAACTTTTATTTACTACTATAGAAAATTATCCAATGCACACTTATTGTTAGTTTCTTCACCAATCATGACACCCATCTTTAACTTTCTTAGCCTACCAAATTCCATTTACAAGATTGTGTTCTATGTGCTATTGGGCGTTGATAGGCTTTAGAAGGAACCTACAATGTTTGAAAAAAGTTGTCCATTTCTACTTTTATAGGAGGCATAGTCCACTAAAAATTTCACTAAATTAAATAAAAAATATTTGAAATAATAATGAACAAATCTTCCCTTCCTCGTTAAGATCTAAGGAATGATATGTTAGTTTGTGGTGACTAATCAAGAAAGTACTATACATACTTCATAAATTCTTTGGGGCTCGGGGCATCACCCCAAAAAAAAATTTGGTACTATTCGTAGATTCACCACTAAAGTAATGCCTAATATTCGCCAATTTATGGTCGACATGTAGTAACCCTAAAGTGGTTTAATACTTGTATAAAAAGGGCTTAGGGTTAGGGTTGTTTTAGTGTGGTGATTCAAATTTGGTTCTTGTGGCGATATTGAGTCGTAAGGGATTACAAATTGTAATCAAGTTATAATCATTGTATTGTAATAATATTAGACTTGTTGTTTGGTGGAAGTAGCCTAGGGATTGGGTGAACCACGTTAAATCTTGGTGTCTTGTGTTCTTTTTTGTGTGATCTATTATTTTCTACTTTTGGTTATATTTGCATGTAATTATTATTTTCTGTCCGTGGTTTAATCCTAACATGATATATACTTACAACCAAAACCTTATAGAGAGAACAGATAAAGAATAGCTAAACGTGGGCAAATGGAGAGAATGAACAACTAATTTGACCTAGATTAAATTTTTCATTTTAGAAATTAAATAACTGTAATAGTCTAATTTTTTGAAAAGCCTTGCCGTAACCTTCATCATTCTCACTTTTGACTTGTCACCTTGGGAGGTGACTGTGAACTACTTGTGTACTTCCTCTTATCAATTAATCCCATTTTCCTTTAACATACAAGTTTTTGCTGCTTGGCCACAAATAGCACTCCAATTACTTTTACATTTAGAGTAAAAAAATAAATTCAAATGTTGTATAGTTCAAAACAAAGCTTAAAATGAGATGTTAGAATTTTGTAACCTTGAAATAAGTTTGCCATATGTATATACATCAATTCAATATAAAGAATTGATTCTACACTATCAAATTTGCAATCCCTATTTTGATTTTACATCTATTCATTTAAAAAAAAAAAAAATCTATCACCGTATCCCTTGGGAACCGTCTACCTAGTCGACGGAATAGACATTATTCTACTATTAAAAATTAAATTAAAATTACCAAAAAATTGCTTTAGAAATTATAAATAATTATTAAATTACAATTCCGTCTGTTGGATAGCCATTTTGTATCCCTTGCACCTTTTAAAAGTGCAAAGTATATAATTAACCGATAGGCTTTCCCTTTGGAGTTCACTCCAATCAAAATTTGTCTCACACTAACAAATGCTCATTGATAAAACATTTCTCGATTGTGGTTTTCGGGATGATTCTCACATAATGTTGGATGTTAGAATCACATCAAGTCTGTGTTTATTGTATCACATCATTCATTGCAGTCTTCCTCTGCATGCTATTTTTCTGCTCCTCCCCATGTTATTTCTAGTTAGCATCACACTTATGGTGTAGGCACTCAAACATGAACAATTGAATTTCCAATTGAAAATATCCTTCGATAGAGACAAAATTGTCTTCAGAGAATGATCAACCTGATTCCTTTGTTCATATTACCATCAATCTGGAGCATTAATTGAAACCATTTTAAAGGCTGAAGATGAGTTGTATAGCAAGTTCAGTTGACTGAAGTGAGCAGCCATGACAACTATATTGCTAAGAGCTCCATGTCACATATCCTGCATTAAGCACACACCATTTTCACAAAGTCGCCTCCTCTACCGTGGAATTCGCAAAGCACAAGGCCTCAAGTTTGGTGGAACTCAAAAGGTGAGCTTTTATAGACTTATATGCAAAGCCCAATTGAGTCCAAAGAAAGGAGAACCAGGGTTTGAATCCCTGAACGTTAGTAATGCAAGCAGTTCAGCCGAACTAATAGATGACATTGTGGGAGAAGACACCATAGTCTTTGAAATTAGCAGGCAAAAAGAGTTGTCTTGGATATATTTTAGTTTAATTCTTGGTGTTGTTCTTGGAATTTTGTATGTCGCCTAGATTGATCCCTCCACCGGCTATGGTGATGATTTTGTCGATGTCATTTCATCGCTTTCTTCCAGTTCTGAGGCTAAACTTTGTCCATCCTAAGTGTTTTTGGTTAAGCTATAGATGGGGTTTTCATAGTGCTTGGGATTGAAAATGGAAAATATTTGGGAATTTTAATTTTCTTTTTATTCTTAATAATACTTAGTTTTCATCATTGTTTTGTTTGACATTGTATTAAAAATTTTGAAGCACAAAAACTTAATATGGATTCTCTAATATAAACATAGTTAATACAATATTACTAAAAATCAAGGTTGAATTTCAGTCAATAATACAAATTTTGAAGCACAAAGACTTATATGGATTCTCTAATATAAACTTAGTTAATGTTAGCATCTTTTAATGCTAATCCACAATAAATTTTGACCATTTTAATTGTACAATTAGAAATTATTATTATTATTTTTTCTAATAAACCCATTGCTAATAAAATTGGGTGTGAAGTAGCTTCGGTCTAGTACCAATTTCAAGTTCATTATTTTTTTGACCCTAATTGAGTGAAGTAACATCATGAAGGGTTGTCCACTTTTAGTCACTTTATCTTTTACTAAAATTGGATTCAATTATGTGTCATTTGGTTAAACAAAGTCTTTTTCTATTAGAATGAGGAGAGATTCACTACTAGGTTGGTAAAAAAAATAATGGTCATCTTGTCTTAGATATTTATTTGTGTTTAATATGTAATCTTATCATTTTGGGAAATGATCGGTTATATTTTAGTCTTTGTGAGATAAATGGGCTAGTGAGGCGGATGCCCATCTTTGTTTACATGTACACCTCTATTCAAAGTAGTAGGGATCACAATGTCCACATCCTATATCAACAAAAAATAATTAATTAGATTTGTCTCCATCTTTCAAGAGTCTATGTCAATAATAAGCATACAATATAGTTTGGGTTTATAATAATTAACCTTGGGGTCATAGAAAATCAATATCTTAGTGAAATGGACAATTTTAGGTGTAAAATAATGTATACACCTTTCTTCTATGAACATTGGTCTAGAACTCACAGTTCCTCTTATAACCCAAATCAACAATTTCAAGAAGTCACATTGTTGGCAATATAAACCTTTATTAAAGAGCATTATATACAAGAGGAAAATCTTTTCTTTTAATTTTTTTTCCTATCTTTAAGGTAGAAGTGATACAATTTTATCATTTTGAAGTATTCTATTAAGTTGTGTATGCCCTTGTTGCATGTGCATCACACTTGTGGTGGAATGTTTCTTGGATTTGATTGAATATCATTTCCATTTCATGCAGTGGTTTGCATCACAAATCGCTTTCTAAAAAATAAAAAAAGTTCAGATTGTTCAACATTCCTTTAAAAAAAAGATTGCATGATAAAATGAAATCAGGAGGTTATACATCAACATATTTGTGATAGAAACTTGTATGTGGATGCAACATATACAAACTTCAAGGCTATTAGAAATACATCAATGCCAATAGTTCATTATTCTTTTATTTTATAATTATTAGTATTTTTTTTAATAGAATAAATGATATTATCTTCTAACTCTTAAATCTATTGCGCAATGGCTTAGTTTTTTATGTTTTGCAACCTTATGTGATCAATTTTGGTATGCAATTTAACTTGTTTATACTGGTGTCTTTTCTAGTTTTAATTGGCAACTAATGTTATGGTATTATTAGTTATTGTTCTATAGCCAATATTTTTGTATAAATATTTTAATAGGTTAAATTTAGTTGTTATAACTAAATTATTTGTACAAATGTTCCAAATGTTGTGTACTATAGAACCAATAAAACTGCACAATTCTTCTAATTATTATTATTTTCTCATCTACTAGATAGATGAATAAGCCAATATTGACACACTTGATAATATTATAGTGTCATTTTGATTGGTGAAATGCGATGGATAGACTATTCAACATGCAAAGGAATATCGAACATGAGTCCTTTCCTTATCATTTAAATTTTTGTTATACTTGATCTACAACTTATCATTTGACATTTATCTCTTCTCTTTATCATTACTAATAATAAATAATAAAGTGTGATAAAAATTGTGGATGAAATGTAATATAGACATTATCAATGACAATAATCATTTATAAACTATCCATCTAATAATAACAGAATAATAATCTCTTGGTTGAGAAAATCTCATAACAACACTTTTGTCTTGTTTGACTATTATGATGAGCAAGAAAATTTCATAACAAACACTTAAAGATATGAGCGCCTTGAGCATAGATTGGCCTAAGTGTTTCTATCCAGTAATAACATAATCATAATGGGCGAACATTGGAAGCTCAACAAGTTTTGGTCCTTTTTATATCTAAGATTTATAAACTTGAAACTTTGGTTGACAATATTTTTGTTGTAAATTTATATTATGATTTTTCCACTTTCTCTCTTAAGAATACAAAACCTACTTGTGTCATGTTGGAGCCCTCTGTGTGCCCACTTTTGAGGTTGTCACAATCTTTCCTTTTTAATGTCCCTGTATGCATAAATTTGAAGACAAGAAATCATTCAGCAACTTTTAGAAGAAAAAAAACTAGCTCACAAAATAATGTTGGAACTTATATAAAATACTAAGTAGAAGGATACAAATTAATGTACTATTCATATGTAATATTATAGCATAAAATATCGTATTAATAAATGTCCTTAACTAGATATCCCAAGTAATATTTAATAGGATATCCTATCCTATAGTAATTATTAATATCTTATAGAATATAAATATTTTATTATATTCTATGAATAAACTATTAATAATAATAGACTAATAACTATGTCCCACTTATAATATTAGCTCAAGAAATATTAAAATGTGGGATACAAGAGAATTTTTTTACTAATTACATTCACCATTTAATCATGTGCACTTCATCTTTTCAAAATCATTTTTCTTTTTTGGTACGAGTTTTTGTTGGCTTGTCATGAATATGACTCAAATTATGTATGTATTTAAATACAAAACAAACTATTTCAACAATTGTACATTTCAAACTAATTCTTCAATTGAAATGTAGTACATTAAATAAAATATTAATGTTGTTTCATTTCTGAATAAGTAAATTGTACATTACTAAATTGAAATCCTTCTTTTGTTTTACATCTCTTTAATTTTGTTTTGAAAAGAAAAACCTATTGGCCTACCTCTTGCACCTCTTTCTAGTGCAAGTGCTAGTATATATATAAAGAAATTAATGTGAGGTATATACATAAGAATCCATCACGTACTTGGGTGTTTTCTCATACAAGAATCCCTGGACATTTGTAAACACTTCCAATGCAAAATTCATATAAAACGCCTTAAAATATCACAAGACCCGAACTCTGTATTGCTGGAAAATCTCAGATAGAAATTACAGACTTCCTGTACAATATTGATATAATTAGAAGTTTTTCTATTCCGCCGGATGTTCGGGTTCGAAACTTCGGGAATCCTGTAAATTTTGGGGCATTTTCGATAACTTAATATTTCTCCAGTAGCTTGGTATGTAGCTTTTAATTCTTCTAATCTTCTTCACACTCTCAGGGTTATGCAATAATATCACCTGCTTTATCGCAGATTGAGCTGATTAATGTGCACTGATTTAAAACTTTAAATTTTCAAATGATCTGAAAATCTGACTGAGCATTTTATTCTAGAAATACTATGGATTTTTACTGGCCGAAATAATCTGTTTATCAAGTTTAACGTATGTATCGATATCTTTTTAAGTTTCTGTACAGGAGATCAGCCTTTATTTGCCCATGCATTTTGAGGTTGAACTGGGCATTAAATGTATCTTCAAAGGAACCCGATTTTGTCTTGTCTTAAATCAGTTGCCTTCCGTTTTTTCATTTTTTGCTTTGCATGGTTAAGAGAAAAAGAACCCTTTTGAGGTGACGGGCTGCCTTTAAAGATGCCCACGGTGAATTAGAACCACATTTTCAGGATTCTGGACTCGGGCCATGGAGGGGGCTGCAACTTCTTTTTTGGTTGAGGGAATTGTCACGTGAAATGTCCCAAGCCGAGCAATTTGACAACCAAAATCTAAACTGGAAAACGTGGAGCCTTATTTTGTTTTATGGGAAACATTAAATTCCAACTGACATCTGATCACTGCGGACTTCCCAAAATATGGTTGCAATAGTCGCAAACCCCATCTTCATTGTAACATAAAACACTCCTACACCTCTTAACTGGACTAGCCAATGAAAACCTGTCAACTTCTCTGTAGGACCATTGTTTTAAGACGTGTAACATCTGGCCACACTTGAATCAATCCCATAACGTGCACATAAATTCACAACATTTTCTTAGGGACCATGAGTCACTTTATTGCTATGCCTTGTGGTTGGTAAGGGTAACTAAGAACATTAGTACACCTAGTTTGGGCTTCGGAGGAGCAAGCCCCAGCGCTCGATGTTTTGGGCCACCTAGCAGCAGTTTGGTAATCTGGACTTAGGTTACTGTTTTTAACAAACACCTTTTAATTTATGTTACATCTCAGACATTTGGGCACAAACTTTCATTTTATTTCTGTGTTTCTTAGTGCTTACCTGAGTTGGCACCTACTTTCTCCTGTCATTTTTTAATACTTAAATTAAGCTTAGATCAAAAGGACCATTTTTCTCTTCCTCGTCTGAGCAGATTTCTGAGGATTGTAATGATCTCTGCTGAATTGGATAAAAAATATTGAGCTTGGTCTAATGAGAGTTTCATCAAACAGATGTTATGTAACCTGTTTCTTGAGCAAACTTATTACTGTTATCAGCACTTTCTATTTCATTGAAAAACCAATGCTAAGGGAGGGATATGCCAGTCAAAGATACCAGTACTTCAAGCAAAATTAAATTAGAACTGACTCAGAATTTAACGGTAATACCTTATGTTCATGACAGCAAATCAATGATCCTTAATATATGATCTGAGAATGCGGTTACAGCCTCTACACTATTTTCTGGTATGTAATTATAATAGTGCAGGATGAGTAAAGATGGACAGACCTGTAATAGAGGTGAGTACAGAAAATAGGTTTGAGCCTGCAGCAAAACGTCCAGTCCGTCACCTCCTCCAGAAACCTAACCAGTCTGCAGCCTGAGACAGGAACCTTATCCTACCCGCCCGTGATTTGAGGGTAGCTGATTCATGCTATGGAAGTAGAGTAATATCGATGCTGTTGCTAATGCCCGTACCGTGCAATACACAAAGATCCTTCCATGATCACTTCTCAATAATCTGCCGCATTCTCACAGCTGCCAACTGCAGTATATATTCTATGCCATGATTATCCAGAGCGACATCGTTATTCATGCTATGACGCCTGTTATCCAATCCCGAAGAATGATATCCATGTGCAGGGTAACAAAGTAGGAGTGGCTCAATGCGGGAGATGTCTATCCAAATTAACTTGTGAATTCCTCTGACTGGAAAGTACACTGTCAGTATGTAAAACTAAGAGGAAGAAGATTACACTTACACCAAAACTTCATCCAAACTTTTGGTCTGGGAATGACTGCCTGCTTGTAACCTGACTCACTTCAAACCGGTAACCTGTAGATTTACACCATCCATCGACTAGTTTCTCTCACTGTTATTCAATAATGCCAACTTCTTGCCTAACCTCCAAATACCAACTCGAGCTCCAATCTGATAGTAAACTGTGAGGCACTAGGTTTGCGTCTAGTCTCACACTTTTCCTCAAGGGGTTTTGTCCTTAAAAAAATCCAATCACATCTAAGCAACCATTCGGATTTATAAAAAATCATATATATTTGTTGTGTGAATCCCAATGCAAAAAGCTTCCTTTTATCACCTCGAAGTGTGGGGAGATACAAACATCTTAGCAATGTGGGATAAAAACTATTTCATCTTTTAGTCACTTAAGTCAGTTTGTTCTAAAGTGACTTTAAATAATAAAGTACTTTACATTTCAATCCAATAAAATAAAGTGACTTAAACCTTAGGATTTCCCATTTAAATCTCCTCAATTGAAACCCAAACTCCTGTGATTGGCTGGCATCCTAAAACATATGCCATTAGCCTATCTGGATGGAAAGATAGACCAACTAGGCACCGTTAAGGCTAGCGCGGAGAAGGGGACATTACAGTCCTCCATCCCTGGGATTGCTTGCCCTTAAGCAATCTCAATGCTAGATGCTGTAAGATTGACTTGCTTTCCCGAGTAGCATCCTCATAAGGTGAATCCTCCCAACGAATCAGATATTCCTTGATGGCCCTGTTATGCAGCTTTCTCTCTCTGACCTCTATCACCTCTGCTGGAACTAATACAAGCTTTCCTTCCTCATCGAGCAGAGGCAACTCCATGGAGGGTACTGTATGCTGGCCAATCACTTTGTTGAGGCATGAAACGTGGAACAAGTTATGAATTCTGCTGTCCTCAGGTAAATCTAGCTCATAGACGACCTCACCAACCCTCCTCGTAATGTGATATGGACCAAAAAACTGAAGTTTTTGAGACCCACTCTTCTTCAAGGAACTCTGCCTATTGGAGATAAACCACTTCACCCAACTCAAAACTTTGCTCAGTCCGACAGTGATCAACGTACATCTTTTGCTGATTTTGGGCCAGTAGAATGTTCTCCCGAAGAGATCTAAGGATATCCTGCTGACCCTGTATCCAATCCCTTGCTAGAGGTGCCCTACTGTCTTGCAAAGCCAGGTCTGTGAATGTCAAGGGCTCGCTGCCATAGAGAGCACGACATGAAGACATCTGAATGGACATGTGGTAGGAAGAGTTGTAACAATACTCTCCTAAATGCAACCACTTAACCTATGCTCTCTGCTGTCCTGCTAAATAGCTCCGGAGATAACCTTCCGCCCATTTTTTAACTATCTCAGTCTATCCATCTATCCAAGGGTGATAACTCGTACTGGGTGTCAACTCCGTACCGATCAATCTGAACAGTTCCTGCTAGAAAGTGCTAAGGAACTTGTTATCCCTGTCCCTCACAATGGTGCGAGGAAGACTGTGTAAATGAAAAACCTCCTGAGATAATAACTTAGTGACTTGAGAAGCTGATCAATCTATCGCTATGGTGAAGAAGTGAGCAAACTTCATTAATCTATCCACCACCACAGAAATAGAGTTCCCACCTACACCCTAGTCAACTCCATAATAAAATCTATGGAAATATTCTCCCATTTCTGTGTCAGAATGGGTAGAGGCTGTAATAATCCGACTGGAAACTTATGCTCTAACTTGTTCTGGTGACAAGTCTAACATTCTTTGATATGCCGGAGGACATCGTCCTTGAGACCCTTCCATGAGAATCTTGCCCTAACCTGCCTATAGGTTTTGAAGAATCTTGGATGTCTTGTTGATGGTGCATCATGTAGAGTTTCTATAATTTTACTTTGAGTTTAGATCCTAGTACGAGGTAAATACAGTCCTTATAGAAAATCACATCATCTATTACCTTATACTTGCTGTCCTGAAGCTGTCCATCCATAATTTGGCATGCTTGAGTATTCTTAGAATACTCAACCAACAACTGAGATTTCCAATCTACTAAAATCTTGGATATAGCACAACATTCCGCTACTGAGGGTCTCCTGGAAAGTGCATTAGTAACTACATTGTTCTTACCCTTGATGTACTCAATGTCAAAATCATATGCCTGAATCTTGCTGACCCACTTTTGTTGTCTCTTGTTAAGATCCTTCTGTTCTAGGAAGTAGTGCAAACTATTGTGATTTGTCCTAACTGTGAATTTGCCCTCCACTAGGTATTGTCTGAACTTGGCTAGGGCATGCATAATAACCAATATCTCCTTATCATAAGTGGAGTACAATCTCTTGCCATCCTTGACCTTCATGCTCTCATAAGCAATCGGGTGCTTATCCTGCATGAGCATTGTGCCAATACCACTCCCTGAAGCATCACAGTCAAGAACAAATGGTCGAGAGAAATTTGGTAGTGCCAAGATTGAGCATGTGCTCATCACCTGTTTGAGCCTATCAAATGTCTCCTCTGCCTTAGTTGTTCATCTGAAAGCGCCTTTCCTCGTGAGGTCGGTGAGGGGAGCTACTATTTGAGAGAAACCTCTAGCAAACCTCCTGTAGTAAGAGCAAAGACCCATAAAGCCTTTCAAATCTAATACATTCCTTGTTGGTGGCCAATTTAGGATTGCCTGAATCTTTTCTTGATGTACCTTCACCCCATCTGCACCAATCACGTGAGCAAGGTAGGGGATTTCGGTCAATCCGAACTCACATTTGGACTCTTTTGCAAACAATGAGTGCTCCTCCATGATATTGAGTACTTTATCTAGATGCTGTAAGTGCTCCTCCCATGTTTTGCGGAAAATCAATATGTCATCAAAAAATACTAATACACTCTTCCACAGCTACTTCCTAAAGATGTGGTTCATGCAGGACTGAAACGTAGCTAGTGCATTAGTGAGTCCAAATGGCATCACTAAGAACTCATAGTGACCATAGTGACATCGAAAGGCTATCTTATGCACATCCTCCTCACGAACCTGTATCTGATGGTATCTAGATCTGAGATCTATCTTTGAGAAGTAAACCGCCCCACGTAACTCATCAGCAGTTCATCGATGCGAGGGATTGGGTACCTGTTCTTAATGGTCCTCTCGTTGAGAGCATGGTAATCAATACACATGCGTAGAGTGCCATCCTTCTTCACCAACACAATTGAAGAAGCAAAGGGACTGGAGCTAGGTCTAATGTGTCCCATATCAAGAAGTTTCTTAATCGTCTTTTCTATCTCCTCCTTATAATGCTTGGGATGACAATAAGGTGTCGTGATGACGGGTATGGCATCCTTCTCCAACTCAATGATATGCTCGAACCGTCTGTCTAGGGGAATACCTTGAGGTATGTCCTAAAAAACCCTCTGGTGCTTATCAAGCATTGGCTGAATGTCAATATGAAGCTGCTGTCCTGAGTCTAAGGTAGCCTTAGAGGAAATGAAATAGTGTGTTGCCCACTCCATGTCATCATGCCTCATAATGGCCTTCATCTCGTGGGCTGAAATCAACCTGGGTTCCCCTTCTGGCATAGCCTTGAGGATCACCTGTCAGCCATCCTGCAAGAACTCCAACTACATCTTCTTGTGATCAACCGTATATCTGCCTATGGTCTATAACAACTGTCTCCCCAACATGGCATCTAGTCCATCTAAATCCACCACATAAAAATCTGTCTCAAGAAGGAAATCATCAAAATGGATCGGAAGTCCTGACACCTTCCCTGCGCATCTCAATCTCTCGTCCCCTGCCACCCTAACCTCAAACTCAGGTATGTTGTCAATTTGTAACCTCCTTTTGGTAACCGATAATGAGCTTATGAAGTTATGTGAGGCACCTGTATTCAAGAGACATATAATACGCTGTCCTCTAACAATTCCTTTTAAACGAAAGTGGTGTTCTGTGGGATCGCTAGAAAGCGATGCTATGATAGGAGGCTGTCCTTGGGTACCTTACTTCTTCCTCCCTCTAGGTGGCCAATCCTCGTTCTCTTCCTCATCACTGCCATCAACATCGTTGCCCTCCTGCTGCTCATCCTCCTCCTCTGAAAGCACCTCTACATAATGTATCTTGCTTTTGCCAAGGCATTTATGATCCAGTGTCCATGGCTCTTTGCAAGTGAAGCATAGCTTCTTCCTCCTGAGTTCATTTCGTGTCTCAAAGTCCATCCTGGGAGGTGTAGCCTTATGCTAGTTTTTGTTCGTCTGGAACGAAGTGGATCCTTTATACGTTTTCTTTGGGGGCTGTAATATCGAAGAGGGTGACTTTAGATCGTGTGTGATCTTAATAGCATCATCCAGAGTGTTTGGTTTAAGTACCTTAACCAAACCTCTATATCTATCCTGTAAACCCTCGGTGAACAACACTATCTTATGCTGTTCTGTCATGTTTGGAACCATCACCGAGATCTGCTGAAACTCATCAATGAAATCATTTAGAGATCCACCTTGTCGTAACTATGCCAAATCCCTGTAATAGACCTCTATATCCTTCTTGTCAAAGCGAGTAATCAGCTTAGAGCTGAAAGTCTCATAGGATGTAATGAGACCATGATCCTAGGCAACCAACCCGTGGTGCCACCAATCGTATGTTGCTCCCTCTAAGTGCATTGTAGAAAATTTGATGGCTTCTGTCTCTGACGTAGGTTTAAGTGTTAGGTACGTGTCTAGCTTGTGAATCCAAGCTCTCGCAGATGTCTTACTGCTGCCATCAAAAGTAGGGAGTGATAGTTTGTTCATAGCATGCTTTAAGTCTTTGTTTGGTGCTCTAGGTCTCCTATCCTACTGCTGTTTATCTGACTCCTTTTCTGATTTAAATATTGAACAAAAGACATATTTTGTTTAATAGGATCAGGAAACAAATCCCATTCATCATACATTACCATAACATTGTCTGGTAGTAAGTTTGGTGCCACTGGTGGTGTGACTTCTTCTTTTGCATTAGAAATTGGCATTAAAGGCCTGTTAGTGTTTCGTGTGGGAGCCCTAACAGCTCAGGGTGATTCCGCTACACTACCACCACCACCACTAGGATGGCTTGGAGCTCTCTTGTTAATAGGGGCTAATTGCTATATATTAGTTGCAAGTTGCTGGAGGGCATCAGCTATGTTATTTTGGCCATCTCTAATAGCCCACAATGTTTTCCTCACTTCTCGATCCGGTTCAGCTTTGTTGTCGGTAAAATGTATAGTGTAGCCGACGGGTAGAGTAGTATCCGAACGGGTGTGTGACGCTTGAGTCACCCTTTCAGAAAGGTATATGTACACGTTTGAGATGGACTTTGGAATCATCATGGATCATTGTAGTCGAATGTAATCAGCAAGTGCATACATGAATAAAGTACCTGTTTTGTATTGAGTCATGTTATACATGTGTTAAACTTCTTACCTTGTACGGTAAACATTTGGCGCCGTTGCCAAACGTACCTGGAATGAAGGAATGATATGAAGATTAATGCCGAATTTACCAAACAAGGATCAGAACAAGGTAAAAGATAAAAATGAACTAAGTATAGCAAAATAAATTTTAATTTTAACACAGCAAGCAGAGCACAGACAGAGACTTCAGCAGATTGCCGAGGGGCACCAAAGGGGTGAAGAGGCACAGACGAAGGTAGTGCACTCACCTAGTAGGTTGAAGAGTGCTGAGGAATTGCTAGAAGAAACTTGACAATGCTTGAATTTGGTGGAGGAAATAAGGGAAGAGTTCCTTAACCTGTATATATCGAGGGGAGGTTGTTTGAACAGAAGGGGAACAACTCGCACGACTCAGAGTGCTGAGGGAGCATGAGCGTGGAGGGATCTCTTCGTTCCTGATACAACGGACGAACGGATACAGACAGAGAATAGAACAACATTGCTTGAAGACTTTTCACTAGACAACGCAGTTGTTGGAAACAAGACTGTTATCCAGAGCAGCGCGGAAGTCCAGAATAGCACGGAAGTCCAAAACAACGCAGGAGCACAGAATAGTGCAGGAGTCCAGAATAGCACAGGAGCTCAGAATAATGCAGGTACACAAGTACCTCAGAATCAAAGGAAAGTAATGATGGTAGGCCCTAAAGAAAAGTTATCCAAGTTTCACGGTGATGGTTTAGTAGACCCTATCAGACATTGTAAAACATGTGAAACCATATGGATGGAAAATGGTGTGACGGATGAGGATGATTGGGTAAGACAATTTCCAGCAACCTTTCAGGGTGTGGCGATAGATTGGTTTTCTAACACCAGTCCTCAGAAACTTAATACATGGGAGAATGTTAAAAAAGAATTTATAGCAGAATTCAGATTGCTCCGAGATGATAATGAAATAGTGGCAGAAATATACAACACCAAACAAGGAAAGAATGAGACAGTCCGAATCTATGCCAGGCGACTGAAAGAATTGATCGGAAAGATGGAGAGTCAACCAGTGGATGGGCTGAAAAAATGGTGGTCCGTGGAGGGGTTACGACCAGCCCTTAAAAAAAAAATGAAGATTGTACCACCGGCATCGTACACCGATGTGTATACTCGTGCCATGGATTTGGAAAGCGAACAAAAGATGAATAAGAAGAAGAAGCATAAATTCTCTGATTCAGATGATTCATCCTTGAAAAGTATTAGTAGTGATGAGGAATCGAACAAGAAGGTGAAAGCACTACAGAAAGACATGCTTCGGATGATGAAAGAATTCAAAAATTTGAAAAAGAATCCAGATACAGTAAAAGGGGAACTGTGGTGCACAGATTGCAAGGAGGATGGCCATACGAAGGGTTCATGCCCGAAGAAGCAGTTTTGTGACATCTGCTAGGTGGTGGGGCATTCTCTGAAAGAGTGCCCATTTAACTTGAAAGCAAAAGGACACCAGCAGGTGTTACTCACGCAGGAAGCATCGAACAATAGCAATAATATGGGCAATGACGCAACTTCAGGTGGCTATCGAAATAATAATAGACGCGGACGGGGTGGAAAGAATAACAGTAACAATGGAGGCCGGAGTAGAATACAATATGATGCGAGTGGACGATCGATGATACAATGTCGGACATGTAATCTTTGGGGTCACTTCGTGAGGGACTGTACTACGAAGGAGACGTCGCAACTACTGTGCAGATGGTGTGGTCCATGTAGAAGTTGAGAAATCCAACTTCACAGACACTCAAGAACACCTGCATGCAAATATCCTGCAATGAAGAGAAGCCAGAAAACGGAAAAAGCAGAGCTTAGAAGTTCTCAGAAATGTGAGAGGTAAAAAAATGTATTCTAAGTTATGAAAACAAAATACAAAAGTTCAACCTTTTAAGGTGAACGAAACCCTAAAGGAAAGAAAGCTAGGTTTGCACAATATAATTAATATAAAATATTAATTATATGCACCTAAAAGAGTTAAAGCACCTAGAGTAATAAATAATTTACTTTAACACCCCCCCTTAAGCGAAGTTTAGGAGGAAGCTAACCTAGCAAAGCTATGAAAGCAGGAAAAATGGGTCCAAGCAACAAGGCCTGATCAGGTACCCAATACAAGGAAATCTCTGTGAACCGGAGACAAAGGAGAAAACCCAGTGGGAAAAACCCCTCTCCAAAAAGAGATAGAACAAACATGCTGAAGAAAACAACAAAAAATTTATGGCTCAAGAGACTCTCTCAAAACCATAAACAAACCCCACATGAGAGAGAGATGAGACAGCAAAGTCCCCCCAGAATGATGAAGTCCCTGTAGAAATAAATGAACCAATGGAACTCCAATGCGGAAGAAACAAGGGCACAAAACAAGGAAACCATTGAATGACAGGAAGGCCTAACTGATGCTCAAAGGAGTAGACATGAGGATCTTGAAAAGGAATCCCCAAAGTAGGTGTGCTGACACTGTCATGAAAGAGGAGATGAACGTCCTCTATGGAATGCGCAACAAGTGCTCCTGAAGGCTCGATGAGTGGAGCTGGAGAGTCCGACAGAGTTGAAGAAGAAAAGACTTCAACGCAATGAGGTGTGGTGATCTCAGGAACAATACAAAGGTTCACGTGTCCTGACTGCACCACATGATGCTCTCGCGAAAGAGAAGAAGTATGCTCCAATGATGGAGATGGTGGACCAAAGTGTGAGAAGGTGTAGAGACGAGTGGTATGATCAATTATCCCTGAAGCAATAAGGCCTCCTGTTGCACTATCCCAAATGTAGACTGAATTTGCAGTGAACTCAACTGTCTTCCTTGATCCATTGTGTGTAATCTGATACATCGAGAGAAGGTTTGCAGAGAGAGATGGAACATACAATACATCATGGAATGTGCCATCCTGAATGCGAACTGAACCTTTCCCACAGATTGTTAGAGTAGTGTTATTCCCCATGAGAATATGAGGAATCAGAGAAGTCTCAATAGAGGAGAAGACCTCTTGAGAAGATGCCATATGGTGAGAAGCACCGAAATCTAGTATCCAAGGGACTTGGGAAGGGAAGGCAATGGAAGCCCGTAATGCATGACCCTGTCCAAAATCTAGTAAACATGTCGAAGAGGTGGAAGAAGATTGAAAAGCAGACCCCTGTGAGGTAGAAGAGGATGGGGATGAAATAGAGCTCTTTTGAAGAAGGGCTTGCAAATCTGCAATCTATTTCTCATAGCCATCAAATCTCTTCTGAAAACAATGTGCCTCATTATGAGCTCCTTTCGGACAATAGGAACAAGGAGTCTCAGTTTTCTTTTTCTCTTTCTTCTTAGAAGAAGAGGATGGATCAGTAGAGTGCTGAGAAGAGGAATCAGATATCTGCTTTGACTTCTGCTCCTGTGTATCCTTGGCAAGTAATGCTTGTGATGGTGAACCTGTAATTGAATCCATCTGAGTGAGCTTGGATTGCTCACGAGTTAACCTGTCACAGAAAATCTCAAAAGAGGGCATCTGATGTCTGTTACCCAAGGCATCCATAGTGGAGTAGAAAGTAGAAGAAAAGATCTGATACTGTCCTCGCAACTTTGAGAGTATAAAAAAATACACTCATCATCTGTTTTGTTTCTACCACATCCTTGCAAAACTGTGCGCAGAGATTTGAACTTCATCAAGAAGTCCTCAATGGTGGGAAAGCTGTCAGGTGTCAAAGAAGTCAACTCTGCATCAAGTTGAAGTGCCCAGAACTCATTCACTTGGCCAAACAAAGTCTGAAATTTGAGCCAATAAGCTCGTGGAGTGGTCAAACCATCCAAATGAAACAGTAGACTATCAGAGATGTTTAGTGCAATCAGTCCCATGGCTTCATCCATTTTGTTTCTGTGCTGAAGAACCTCATAAGGGCGTGTAAGAGCTGGCTGGTTCGCATCGAGGCAAGACCATAAGCCTCTTGACATGAGAAGCTTGGTCATCTGTGTCTTCCAGGTGTGATAGTTGTGCGGCGTGAGCTGGATCACAGAAGGATCCGACATTGAGAGAAAGAAAAGACGGAAGTAGAAGGGTCTGATTCTGAAGCAAATTACAGAATAGAAAATGCTCCCCCCCACAACGAATAAAAAATATCCCCCAAAACCAAAGCAACAACTATGGAAAAACACAAAAATTGAGAAAAGAACCTGGAATTCGGATGCATAGAAGAGGAAAACAGAAGCCTCTACTTCAATGCCAAATTTGGAAGCTCAAACGAACTCGAAATCACACGAAACTAGCATCATTGTCTGTGTCTCTGAGTCAGCTTTCCGGTGCTTCTTTCGGATCGCAAAAATATGTCCGTATGCTCAAGTTATGAGCAAGAAACCGACTGCTGCTCCAAAAACAAAGCTCTCTGGAAAATTACAAACACCGGCTTAAAATTGATGCCCGTATGGTCGTTACCTGGCTTTCGCCAGGAAAAAAAATCCGGTAACCAGAAAATGACATCATCTACCGGGAATTGATGTCATCAATCGGAAAGGTGACGTCAGCATCTGTCGGGAAAAGTCACCGGCAAGTGACGTCAGCAATTGGTTTTCTGACATTAGCAGTCGGAATGCTGTTGTCAACTGGTGGAGGCAGCTGCGACGGCGCCGCTGGTGGCGGTGGGGCGGAGGCGGAGCTGGGTTGGTGGCTCGGGCAGCGGAGGTGGCGGGCCGGCTGCAGCGGGGCTGTGGCCGAGCGCGGGCGGCACGGCGGTTGCGGGGTGGCGCCGGGGTGGCCGGTGGGCGGAGCGGCCCAAAACCCCACCTTTTTAATTTTTTTTTTTGATTTTTCTCGATAAATGTGTCTATACGGCGTCCAGAGGGGTTAAATTTTTTTCCCAAACGCCCTGAGGCCAAAAACAACAATTTTTTTTATGTATTTTGACTACAAACGACCTTCCGGATCTAATGGCGGCGTTTGTTTTAGCCCAAAGTGCCCCGAAAATTCGCCCTTCACCCTTTTGAAGAAAAAATACTCCGAAAAAGCTAGGGTTTCTGACTGCGAATCGTGGCTTCGAGAATCTTTAGACGAGGAAGCAGCAGGGAGGCTCTGATACCATGTAGAAGTTGAGAAATCCAACTTCACAGACCCTCAAGAACACCTGCATGCAAATATCGTGCAATGAAGAGAAGCCAGAAAACGGAAAAAATAGAGCTTAGAAGTTCTTAGAAATGTGAGAGGTAAAAAATGTATTCTAAGTTATGAAAACAAAATACAAAAGTTCAACCTTTTAAGGTGAACAAAACCCTAAAGGAAAGAAAGCTAGGTTTGAACAATATAATTAATATAAAATATTAATTATATGCACCTAAGAGAGCTAAAGCACCCAGAGTAATAAATAATTTACTCTAACAGTCCAGGGGACCATGAAGATTTAAAATGTCCAAAGCAAGGCGTAAATTTATTTAAGTATTGAAACATGTGATGAGAACGTGTTGGCGATCACACGGGAGCAGGCGAGGAAAGCAAAATATCCGAATGCGGAAGAAGAAAAGGAGAGGTTACAAAAAGCCCAAACAGAGATAGAGAAGCAAATGAAAGCGGAGAAGTCACAAGTAAAAGACACTGCTGAGACTCCGAAAAGAAACTTGGTGGAACAAAACATGGTGAAACAGATAATGCAAACGGAAGTATCAATTAAATTAAATGATCTTCTTCTCACTATGACACAGTTGCGTACGGCTATTATAAATATGACACCGTCCCCAAAAGTGACAGAGGAAGCAAAGGATAGTAAGGAAACAACCATGGCAGCAACAATAGACCCGATGCTACTAGCACTTACGACAGACACCCAGCAATGGTGGAGATGGGCATTCTAGGTACGGTGCTAACGAATACAATAGTAGATGGAGGATCAGGAGTGAACGTGTTGCCGGAAGATATTTGGAAAAAACTTGGACAACCAACACTATGGCCACCCACCTTTCAATTACTTACAACAGATCAACATGGGATAAAACCCTTGGGCACTCTGATGGCACAGCCAGTAACAATTGGGACACAACCATTTTTACTAGATTTCGTGGTCATCCCACAAAAGAGAAGAGGGTACGACACCATCGTGGGATGGGGGTGGTTGGTGCAAGCTAAGGTAAAGCATGATTGGAAAAGGAACACCTTGTCCATGGAGAAAGGAGGTAGGAGATTTATAATCGATTTGCATACACAAATGGTAGGAGAAGAAGCAGCATCGTCGGACTTAGAAGGCGAAGGCGAGAACGATGACGAAGGGAAAAAAAGGATGGAACCACATGACGAAGGGGTGCTGAGATTAGAAGGAGGGTCAATTGATGACGACCTAGATTCAGTAAACGGATTGCTACATTGGCAAATGGAAGACTATGAGGTCTTTCCGAGCTGCAACATTTTGAGTGTGGAGGAAGGAAAAGAAGGCCATGAGTTTCCAAAAGAGTTCAGTAAACTGAAGGAGGGAGAAGCGTAGGTGGATGTAAACAAGCTTCATTAGTGCCATTTGAATGTCTTTTTCCTATTCTGCTTGTTCGATATTCTATATCTCAGCCATTTGGGCACAAACTTTCATTTTATTTCTCTGTTTCTTAGTGCTTACCTGAGCTGGCACCTACTTTCTCCTGTCATTTTTTAATACGTAAATTTATCTTAGATTAAAAGGACCATTTTTCTCTTCCTCATCTGAGCAGATTTATGAGGATCCACCTTTGAAGGCCTCTGAGTTGTTGTTCCACCTGATGGGAGAGATGATGCAAAATCAGAATTTGATGATGCACCACCTGACTTTCCTCTGGATGATGCTAATCTTCCACTTGTTGCAGATCTTATTCCACCTCCAGCCCTAGTTATTCCTGCTCCTGATGTTGGCACATCTACTCTCTGGCTGAAATTTTAGGCTAAGACTCTCAGTGATCTTCATCCTGATGAGCTCATTGAGGCTAGATCTTCTACAAATAAGGGCAAGCAGCCAGATAAAAAACAAAAAATTGAAAAACACAATAGCATCCAGATGAAACTATTGTGGCATCTTACAAATAGCTCATGATATAGATGACATTTTCTTACAGTTATTAAAATTTTGCCCAGAATGAATGAAACATTACTGTCAACATTTCCAATACACAGTTTTTGGCAACCATAAGCCAGAAAAACAATTTCAATTTCAGGATTTTTAAAGATTAATGATTGTGAATCAGCTTGCCGCAATTCTTGACTTAATTTTGGTTTCAGAGAGCACCAGTTGATGTAGCCAATGAAATAATGAGTAATGTAAAGGAAAATTTCATTTCAGTAATACTATTGACATTCAAATCGTTAGATGTGCACAAATTAACTGGGAAATATCTGTACTTGAATCAAAATATGCCCAATTTACTTGACACCTATCTATGCTTGTGATAGTGCATAAGTAATTCTAAACTTATATTTATGGAAATTTTCAATTCTACTTCAGTATGTTGTGCAAAACATTCCTCTAGTAACTTCGTTTTTTTGAATTAAATCTGTCCCAAGTCTATCTGATGTAAGATAAGGTGATTGCAAAAGCAAAAGACATCCAATCAAACTCTTGCATCACTCATATGAACATGAGAATCTGCAAAACCCTGAGTTAAGTATATAATATTATAAAGCTACTACTTTTATATGAGCAAACATACATTTATCTATTCCAAGTGGTAAGCACATCCATAAATGTTTGTATGTATGTATTTGTATATTTATCTGTATATGCTGTCACTTGAATATGAGGGATTGAGCATTTGACTGTTTCTAGTGGTAAGCATGTTCAGTTTACAATATGTTCAGTTAAAAATATGAGTTGATATGTATATTCACATTGACTATGTAAGTAATGAAATGTTTTTGATTTGTGCATTGACTCGCATGGAATTTGAAATTTCAATTCAGTTGTAAATTTATGTACATTGTATTAAGGTTCTATAATTTATATGATGAATTCCTCCTCAATATTATTATAAATTAATATGTATTATGAATACTAAAAATCTCCTATTTAATTTTTTTCTATATATTTAATATCCATTCCTTGCCATCCCGCAAGAAGTTGCTTCCCAAAAAATCCATCTTGGAGTCTTGGTGTAAAATAGATGGGAATCTGAAGTCTCTAATATTATGCTGTATGAAATTTGAACTGTGCACAGGGTGTGGAAATCAACAACTTTCTAGTTTTTTTTTCAATTAATTTCAAGCCATACTCTTTGCTTTATAGTCATGGCATTAAATGCACAGTTGAGTTTTATACCAGTCTTCAAATCTTTACAGCTTCATTATGACCTTATACTGAACTCCTCTAGTACTTTGCATAGTGGATTCTTTTTTAAGTTTAGCGCAACAATCATTAGCTCTGACTTCTCTGTTTTTCTTGCAGAGCTAGATAAATCAGGCACAATGGGTATCATAGAGAAAATCAAGGAGATAGAATTCGAAATGGCACGGACACAAAAGAATAAAGCTACAGGTTTGTTTGCTTCTCTTAATTCAATCCATATTTGCCAGCATATCTATCATGGATCCTTGATGTGGTCCATGAGATTATGTGTCTAAGAATGTGTATAAATTTTGCAGCCCACTAGTCATGGAAAAATGCTATGAATGGATTCAAAAGTTTTGAGTCTTGACTCCTAGATCATAGGTTAGATACTCCTAGGTCATACAAATTTGAGTTTTTTTTTTTTTTTGGCATTGGTTTGACTTTTACTGGAGGCAAAGTTCTATTATAGATCATTTGTTCATACTCATTCTAGTTGTTAGCATTTTGATTTGTCTGTCACGAGACACAACAAAATGGAACAACACATTTGGTAGAACCGTTTTTTAAACTGTAAGAGGAAGCTTCTTTAAACGTTACTAAACCTAAATTTAATATTAGACTAAAATTTCTAAAATAACTTTCTACTATGCACACGTTACAAGATTTAAATGAGGAGTTTTCTATAAATACAAATTACTGATTGACTATGTTTTTGCTTTAGATGCATGTGCATGAATGTTGACAGTAACTTTGCAATGAGCTTTACAGATATAACGGAGGGTGAAGTACAAATGAACAAACTCATTTTCTTAGTGGATAAAACAGGAACTAGAATTCCATTATAACAAATATATGATGGGAAAATGGACAAATGCGTACAATTACCTAAAGCAAAAACTAGTAGATCAAAATCAACGGGAGATAATTAAACAGATCAAATATCAGATGATGATCATAATTTCAAAGTGATTTACAAAACTGTTAGTGATTAGGGAGCATTAATACAAAACTTGAGAAACTTAATTCAATTTAATTACCAAAATTATAAAAATGGCAGATTTACTGAGCACTAGTTTCTGTGTTATAGGCTTTGTATCAACTAACATTAAACGTTTATGTGCACAAATTGCTTATCTATAGGGCAGGATAAAGAGTATCAAGAGATTTAAAAATATTAATCACATATGCCACAGGCTTGATTTAATGCAAACCTATCCTGATTTAAGGTAGTCCATGTAGACCTGCAGATCTCCCACGGAACACTAGAAACTCAAGCATGATATAAACCTAAAATTATAAATTTCTGAAAGTAGAAGTCTATATAAACCTTCAGATATCCCATGGAACACTGGAAATTCAAGCATGTATTTTGCTAATGTTTTGCATTTGAAACCTTGAATCAAGAGCACTTTGATGCCTGGAATTGTCAGTAATGGCCACAACTTTGAAAAAAAAAAAAAAAAAAACCTTACAAATGGCAGGAACAACATGATAATACATCTTTTAGTTACTTGAACCACTGAATGAAGGCATGGTCGAAATCTGCTTAATCAAAACCATAAATCTTCATAACCCCTAGTGCTTGTTGAATCTTCATAACCCCTAGTACTGAGCTCGAGACTGATTTTCTCTGAATCTGAATGGTTAACAGCACACTTATTAAAATTTGACCATAGAGAGAGGTGGCATGTTTGTCTGGAAAAGCCACAATGACAATATGTGTTGAGGATTTTTTTGGATGGGAAAATCTTCACATTTATGTGCCTCTGGCATTTGAGAAGAGATTCCCCTCCCTCAAACTCTTCTCTAGGTAATTGAATAGAACATTTATGTGGAAAAGCTACTACCGAAGTGCACAATGGGAGAAAGTAGATAGCAAGACTATCATAGAAGTGTGCTGCAGGAGCTTGGCATGGCAAAGCCAGACTAAAAGTGCAGCAGTAGTACTTAAACCTTCCTCCTTGGAAGACCTGCTGTTTCATAATATTCAGGTTGTTGCTTCTGGCAGTACAACATAGCAGGTGTGCAGAACTTGGTGGGACTTTCAAAGGTAATGTTGTACACTTATATTGCTCTAATGCACAAGTGAAGAAGACAAAGGGACAGCTTGGCAGTTACAAGGAAAACAACCACTTGTCCTCTGCTGGTGCATAATATCCAGTTTTTGTTTCTGGCAGTATAACATAGCAGGTGTGCAGAACTTGGTGAAACTGTTAAGCTTATGTGGTATTACATTGTGTGAATTAAAATTTGTGGTTTTGGTGATGTGTTCTTGAGAGTATAATTAATCTAATGGTGGAGATGGAGTTCATTTTGGAGTACCATCATGACACCATAAGATGGCAAAAGCTCCAGATCCTGCTGGACTGATGTATGTATGTATGTACTTATGGACGTATGTATGTATATGATTTGTTTTCGGGGAAAGGCTCAGGTATCAGCTTTTTTAGCTTTAGTTAGACTGAACTTTGTAGGAACTCCTTTCAGCTAATATGATCCCCATCTTCTTTGTTGTAATATGATATGCATCCCTCTCTAAAAATGTATTTTCCCCTGGTGACTATTGTTCTTCTATTAGGCAAACTGTAATGTCCCCACCTAGAATCCTCTTTTATTAATATCCCACAATACATTTACAATAGCTGAGATTAGAGAAATGACTAAATGACAGGTTTCACTTCAACAGCTTGATATAAATCCTGCAAAGGTAAGAGCAATTGCATATTATATATATACATTTATTTATAAACAACTTTTGTTGTTAGCATGATAACAAAATGACAAGATTCTTACTGTTTTTATGTATCATTTTCTATTCTTCTAGTGTTGGACGAAGGACTTCTGCCTTGTTACCCAGCCTTAGGCCCAAAGGCAGATACTCTATCCCCCTTGGCTACAAATCTCATGGAGTGGTGTACCTCGTGGGCCTCACCATTCCTCTTATTGCCATCACTTCCTCCGAGAGTCATTATTCCCAAGATAGTGCCTTTATATGATGTAACCAGTGTCCATTCCACCGTAGGCCTTACCTGTTGCCTTTATATGATGTAGCCTATCCTATCCTCATTCCACAACAGGCCTTACCTAATGGTCTTGTATGACATAGCCAGTCCATTTCACGGCATGGTGTATAGAGTATAGATTTTATTCATATCATCATTTGTATGGTAATTAAGATGGATTTATATGCTTAAAATTACAAATATATTTTGTAATTGAAAACTACATAAAATGTGATGATAACATCTATTTTATATTCTAACACAGAATATTCATGCACCATCCATAATTATACAAGTCTTATACAGCAGATATGCATGGATGATTTTGTATATATATGTGATGGCCTGTATTGAGAGTGGTAAACTTAATACTCCATTTATAGTAAGCAGAAGATGAAATGGACTTATCTCTCTGTATTGTGCACCATCCATAATTATACAAGTCTTATATAACAACTATGCACACACACACACACACACACACACACACATTATGGCCTGTTGAGAATAGTAAACTTAATACTCCATTTCTTGTAACCAGAATATGAAATGGACTGATCTATCTGTAATGTGTTAGTGTGCACTACTGTCCTTCATTACCTTTTCCGTTAATACTTATCCCCTTGACTGTATTGACTGCCAGTTACTTATACTGTTTCCTTGCTCCGTTCTTTCGGTGATTTCCTGTTCCTTGCTATGCCGTTCTGTCAAATCGCAGGCCTCTGTATTTTGTCCGTTTTTTATTCTTATTCCTTGATTCTTGTTGGAGAGTGAGGACTATGTGCAAATAACCCCCGTCAGCAGCCACACCAGTTCAGAGGAGGGGTTGTATTTGTCTCCATTGCACCTCTTGATTCGAACGGTACTTGGTTGGCATTATTATTCCCACTATTGTTACATAGTTGTTTATTAAATATATTAATGTAAATGTTATGAAAATCACAGTATTGTCAATGTTATTAAAGTTACATTATCGCCAATGTTATTATATTATTAAATATTTTAATATGAAATTAGAGTTACATAATAATAAATGTAATTAAATATTAGATGAAATTATATTAATATTGTAAATATATTGAATATAGTCAAATATAAACTTTGTCATTATTAATGTCTTGGATAATTACCAGATGCTATTGATATATAAATGGGTTTTGAATATATATAATTTCATTGTTAACGTACAATTTTAAATGGCTTTAACAGGGGGATATGACACAAACACATTTGAATGTGAATCTTTTGGAAAAGACTCACTACTATATGGTTGTGTTTCATAAGATTCCAATGCATCTAATTTTCTGTTTGATTCATAAATACCATTAAGGAAAATAATGTAATCTCAAGTGCATTGATGATAATTATCTTGTTAAAAATATATGTTCTTTCTGCTTAGGCAAGGCAGATTGCTCATCATAATTATGAACTTGTAAAATTGTTAAGAAGGTGATAGGTCACATCTAACTAATCTTGGAATTATTGCAGAATACCATTTGGGACAGCTTAAAGCAAAGATAGCCAAGTTGAGGACACAATTGTTGGAGCCACCTAAGGTTTGAGCATTTCTTGCCAGAAGTTTCTAGTTCCAAGTTTAACATCATTTTTGTTGTGTTAGCTGTCTGTCTAACCATAAATTTTCATGATAATTATGTTCGCAAAGTGGTTGTCCTACTGATGCTATTCAGTTTTAGTTACAACTCTTATGTACAGGCAAGCTTGAGTAACACATGAAAATTCAATATGCAATGAAACTAAGGCTGTATATACTTTTTGGCCAGTTTTCCCTGAATAACTTAGCTTTTTTCGTAGTCATTTCTATATCACTTATAGTTATACCTCTATATTTTAGTTGTTTCTGTATCACGGACACCACTACTATTTGTCTGATACATTAGTGAGGATTCTTTTGAGGCCCTTGCCTATGCTAATACAAAAAGATGAAAAGTTCAAATAAAATGGCCATGTCATCTTAGAACTGTCAGATTTGAATATTGCCATTTCAAGCTTCATGCAAACACCAAAACTAAACATAAGCTTATTGTTTTACAGGAGCCCATACAAAGAGAAACTAAATTCAGTGATAATTAGTGAGTGCTTACAATATTAAATAATACCCTAGCCACCAAAACCATGTGCATGTTTTTCAGCATGCTTAGAGAACCCTTAACCAACCATCGCTGCCATGGCATCACCCTTAGGCCAGGACACTTGGTTTGACTTTTTCTAAATCCCTGCAGGGCACCATTAGTACCTGCCTATAGTGAAGAAAAATGCCCACCAAACCAGTACTCACTTGGTTGACTTGCAGAAGGTCATGCAGAGTGAAAAGCTGAGTGAACATATGAAGGTTACACACGTGAAAAGCATGCCAACTCCATGCCTTAATATTGTGCCATTGTGAAGCTTACATAAATGGGACAAAAGAACATCTCTTTTAAGTCAAAAATCAATTAGCCTTGCTATTATTTAAAGAACATAATAACTGTGGGGTTGTAATCATCATTAATATTGCTTCTGCCATATTTAATAGTTTGTTGTTTTTATAATAAATAAAAGAGATGATTACAATTGTAAAAGTGAACAATCAGACGAAGCTAAGAATCTAAAAACCAGACTTAAGGTATCCAGGAATGAGCCCAAGCCATCCCATGCATTTGTCCACTTATTCATCAAAGTCGAGGAAGAGGATTGGTCAAATCCTGCACTTGCCTGAGTACTGATGGGCTTATTGCATTCTTAGAGACAATGACCAAAAAAGATATCATTGCAAGACTTGCAGAAGCCTAGGGTGTCATCCAGCAAGCTTCGATTTTTATAACTTGGGATCTGCCATTTTATTCAGTCCTTGAATAATCGATGAAATATTTCATTATTTTATTAGATTTTTGCATGCCATGGCAATGAGTATAGGGAGACCATTGATGACTGCTTTCCATCTAGCTTCATTCTCTGTCACACCCTTCTTGTATTCCAGTTGCTTATGTGACTATAGATAAAGGTTGGAGGGTATGTAGACTAAATCCTCTATTTTATTTGCTCCCAGACGATTGCACATGACAGAGTGGATGTAGGAGTATTTACTGTAATTCTTTAGAGCTAAAGAAGAACTTGCATCCTGTTGAGTTTGCATGCAACATTTGGTATTTTAATTTTATAATATAGAAATCAAAACTTAATAAGTTAAACCATGAATTACAAAATAAATTATTTTGATATGATAGCATCATGATCAAATGAAAAATGATAAAATATGAATGAAAAGATACAATGATCAAATGGAAAACGATAAAATAAGAAATAAAAAAACACATACTTGAGTGAGAATTTTAATTGCAAGGTGCTGCAAGAAAATGGTGCCTTGTTCATGTACAAACCATCACTCATCAACATTCATCCTATATTTGGTGTGAAGAGTGGGAGTATTATAATATTTGGAAGATACAAATTGGCTAAGCTCGATTAAAACAATATTTCAAGTTTTGTCATAATCATATATACTTTTAATTCTAGCCTTGTAGCCAATAGCAACCCCTATATCTCTATATGGCGCCACTCTAATTGGAAATGCAAATATTGTTAGAAATAGCGAATACCGAGAAGGGTCGGGGTAGGGTGGGGGCGAATCAGTATTTTACAAACTTTAGCCCAAAACTGAATATTGTTAATTACCTTATAACTTGCACATAAAAGTAAACTAAAAATGCTAAACAGTAAACCTAACAATATACAGAGAGAACTCATAACACCATATTTTGTTAACTAGGGAAACCCTGGCAAAAGGAAAACATAGTGGGTATGGTACGCACAAAATGATCCACTAAACAAAAGTATTTTGTTAAGGATGTTGACCATGTTAGGACTCTATTGAGTACATACGGTGTCTTAGTCCTTGTTAGAGGACTAGGCCTTGTTAGAACCCTCAACCCTGTTAAGAGTTATATACAATTTCAAATGCATGCAAGATGAGCCCACTGCCCAAACATGCAATTATACAATATAGTTCCTTGATACAAAAGAGGTAGATACAAAAACCTCTTTATTGCTGATATCTTCAATATCTAATCTTTCCTATGCTCCTCTTTGCATACCGCTGATCATGCATTAGAATCCGCATCAATATAGTTCGCATATCACATATATCTTCCACATTACTTCGCATATCATTGTCTTTCCTTTATACCTTTACATTTTTACAAAACTATCCAGTTGGCCTTCAAGCATTCATACACTTGGCAAAATACACAACTGACTCTTGCCCTCTTAGGGTTAACATCTAGGTTGTCGTCCTTAATTAGTTAAATAATTTAAATAATTATTTCGTAAACAAAATAATTCTTTAACTTTTATTACCCAATTAATGATATGCTCTGTTCTCCTCTATACATTGCCTTTATTGGTGTTTAATCCATAACTCAATCCGTACTGAATTGTGCACTTACATGCGTTATCTTGACACTGTATACTATCTATACCTAATTGCGCACATGCCAATAATAACTCTATGATCCATACACATCAAAACTGTCCCTGTTCTGCTAGATAACTATCTGATACTTAGACAATTTTCTATCTAACTGTCGAAACTTCATTTGTATGTAGTGCCTTCTTCACATAAGATATATGTTGCCATAAATGACAACTCCATGATTATATCAACTTATCTTACTTAGCCATAATGCCAACAATCTCCCCCTTTGGCATTGATGGCAACATATGAGAAAATTGGCTAAGTCCCAAAATGTTGATAATTAATTTTACAAAATTGGCCTTTGCAAAAACTTACAAAAATTTCAAAATTCAAAATTTGTGGATCATTACATTTATAACCATCTTTCCTTATTAACTCCTATTACAATACTGTATAATACTACTCCCCCTTACATTATACTTTATACAATTTTCCTATACTTTTCCCCCGTTGACATCAATGACAAAGGTGTCAAAGTCTATATACATGTCAAAATTGTAGAACTTTACCTTAGGTGGTCAATCGTTGAATGTAGTCATCAAAACTTGCTTTTAGACTTTTCAAATTCTTCTCCCATGTATCCTTCACTCCCTTTGATATGCTGAGGAGAGCACACAACCCATAGAATGCAATTTCTACTGCATTTAAGTCTGAATAAACAAATATATCAAAGGATGTCTTCGCTTTCAGACATTCCTCCACTTGCTACTCAAGTGTACTTATCTTCAATGATAGGTGTTCTCTCAAAAGTGAGAACCTATTTGCAATTCTTTCCCTATTTAACTCTATAATACTTATCATTGGTCTTGCTTATTTGCCCTTCAATGCCTTCAATTTTGATACCTGGCTGTTGAAGCTAATTTGCTAATGCCTTGACTTCATCATGCTTCCTTCTCAGCTCATCATCACTGTCCTTTGTGAAATTAAAAGACATAATTCATTTGGCATTTAGTGCCTTTCCTTCTTGCTCACATCTCCTTAATACATGCATCAAGAGCTCCTAAGTCATTCTTAATGTTCTGACACATTATGTCAAATGTTTGTGTAATGCCTCGCCAGGGAACCCAAAAGAGATTAACCTAAAGTTTCACTAAGTGTACCAAATAATTTAGAAAAAAAAGACTAAACAACAAGAGATAACACAGTGGAAGTAATAACTCACATACACACAACCATCCATAAACAAATTACATCTCTTAAGGATCCCATGATGTTGAATCACACACACACACACACATAAAGGTTTCATTATAACTAACTCTGATACATAACAATTCCACATCATAGAATAATCTCAAGTACGAATCCAATTAAATAATATACAACTACATAGGATGCCACTTGGCATAATCAGAATGCATAATCATCCACTGTACAAATCACAGTGTATGAAAAACTCAAAGAATATACATCATGAAAAAAATACATCATCTCCTAAGATCTCTGATAATCAAATACAATATAACAAAATATGACCATCCATTAGAAAACACGAGATCATAATGAAAGGAACAACTGCACAAGTACATCCAACAACAACATCCAGCTGTCGGATCTCAATGCTATAAGAAACACTACCACTCGACCTCGTGGAACCTAAATGACCCACTCCCATCGTGCTAAGGAGATAATCTCAAGTCTCAAACAGATATCAATCCACAAGTCATACCTAACATCTAGGTTAGAGAAATCTTGATAGCAATCTATCTCAAAGGTACCAACACACAAGTAACATCTAAACCCAGAGGCAACAAAGACACGTAGGAAATCTACTATGTAATTGGGCAAGTGTCATGGCATGAGCCAACTCTAAGGTTACCGTGGCAACCTCTCTGGGCTCTGGGTCGCTTGTGTCTCTATGCGACATCAGTATCGTTTCGTACACATAAGGCATACTAACGAGGCAAGGTTGCAACCAAGCATCCTCTCTACTCCCATCCTAGCCTATACTAATACTCAAGCTATGGGCGAGGAAAAACATTGACTCTTATTAATTCATTGTCTCTCATTTAATGAAATGTTATCAGTTATTAAAACAAGTTACAATGGGTTACCCAGGCAACTTCTTTAGGGCTTCGGCATCCATTACAAGCCACTTCCCAACATACATACAGATTACCTAGCCTAAGCTCAAGAAAAGTACAACTCATAAAATCACATTTTTCACCTCAGTCCTTTACAAGCAATTGGAAAGTATCTAAAGATCAATAACAATAATCACCTCAGTCCTATACAAGCAACTGGAAAGCACCAAAAGATAACCGACCGGAAACTCAAAGGTTACAACAAGAAAGTCATAATAATCACCTCAATTCTATACAAGCAATTGGAAAACACTAACAAATATCTAATCAAAACACTATAGAAACACATGACTACATCACAATGGTTGGGTATAAAAGATCATATACACAACATCATCATAGAACAAAAACCCCCAAGCCTCTAGTAAACATTTTGACTAGTCAACATCCTAAGTCAAAAATCCGAAACCAACACCAATAAACCACACATCGCATAAAGTACATAATGTAGCTTTCATAATTCATTAGGTTTTTGAAAACATGAGTTCAATTTTCACTATTGGGTTCCAAGTTTTCAATTTTCGTCTTTCAAGTAATACAAATTTGCTAAGTTTTTTTGAATAAATAAAATTAATAGAATTTCCATAATATTAGGAACCATTTCCTTATAACTAATTCCATTTTTTTTTAAAACAAAATATTACCTTCAATTTAAAAATTGCACTTAAATACGATTGCAATCCATCTATTTATTTAAATATATAAATATTTCTTTTTAAAAAAAACTTTATAAAACAAAATCATGAATTTAAATATTTTTATTATAATTTAACAATAATAATTAATTATTTATTATAATTTTATTAAATTATTACTAATAATAAATATTAACAATTAATATAAACAATAATATTAATTACTTAATATATATTAAAAACTTAAAAAAAATTAAACCACATGCGATTTAATATATCACACTCCAAACAAGGGGAGGCCACTTGCGGTCTGGTTGCTATGGCAATGTCCTACCATCGCAGGCGGGGGGGAGGGTAGAGGTCACAACCCCTCTTTCAATTATTTTTTTATTATGGACATTTTGCTTAAAATAAAGCAGATGCCCCCCCCCCCCGCCCCCCCCACATAATAAAAAGGTATTATTTTTATAAAATCTAGCAAGGACCCAGTGTACAGATAAATTTCCAGCAACCCCTGCCCCCCCACCCCCCCTTTTTAAAATTATGCATATCAATTTTAGATCTGATATGGCAATGAAAAAGAGACAATCAAATTTAACGATTACTTTTTTCCTTGTTTAAACCCCATCCCGAATCCAAACAATCAAATTACAAAACCCCTCAAACATGGATATCCAATCTCAAATTCTTTCACAGATGTTTTCAAGAATGATAAATATCATCACATGGGTTTCAACCCAAATTATGTTCTAAAAACAAATCAATTCAAACGCGAAGAAGATAGAGAGATTTCAAAGAGGAAATTACTACGCAAAACTCAACAAGATCCTACCTTAATCTGATGCTAACCGATCGGATGCTCAGAGCTTGCAAGAAAATTCCTGTCCTTTTGAAAACCCTCTTACTCCAAAATTGGCTCTTCCAAACCTATGGAGAAATGAACTCTGATTTCTTAATAAAGAGCCTTCCCCCTTTAGGGTTTCGGTTTTGCAATCACGTGAAACCTTTTTCTTTATTATTTTATTTTATTTTACTTTCATGTGCAAACTTTTTTGCATTCAATTAAAATAAACTTTATTAAATTAATTCTTTCTCTTTTTTATTAAATCACAAGACGTCTTTAATAATATATTTATTAATTTAACTAACAATAATATTTAGAGTTTATAATTAAAATGAAACTCCTAAAATTATTATTAAATTAAATCAATATAAATTACGCGAAAATTAGAACTTTAATTAAATCTTTTAAATTTAATTCTTTTATTTAATTAATTTCTCAATTAATTAAATATAAGTAAATATTGATTTTTTCTTTATAAAATTTTCGTTAAATTAAATCATTTACTATTCTCTTAATTTGATTTAATTATAACTGAAAATTACAATAGACCCATAAAACTAAATAAGAAAACCCATTATAAAGGACAGAGCACTAAAGCCAAACTCAAGGGTCAAAATCATGAATTCATGTCACTTGACGAATCTGGAAGGGTAAATAACTCAAATACTTTCCTACTTTTTAGGACAATTGGCTTAGGTTTAGGGTTTGGACTCAATAACTATCTCCCCTCTTTACCATTGAGATACTGCGATAGGGCATGCTCATCTTGGCAATTCAGGGAAGTTGATGCTTGGTACTTGCAATCTGCATAAAATCCAAGCATGTACATACACATAAATCTAAACTAAACAGACAATGGTGGGAAGTGGTGCATCGTGTAAATCCCGACTAGCAGGTGACTACGACTCCCTCCCTCAACCACATTAGAAACGTCAAACATAAAGTAAAATATACAAGTACACTTTACACATACAAGTATGGGGTAAATAACCAAAGAAATTGCATAAAACTCATTCATCTAACTATCATCATAAAATAACTGAAAATCACTGTATGAACATACATATGTCATCATCGAAGAATAAACATGAATGCATGAATTAACTGAGTATCAAGTAGGCCATCAAATATATCAACTGAGTATGAAATAACATCCGATCAAATCCGGTAACCAAGTACCACTAATCATAAAACATAATCATAAAACTGGCCTAAAAGAAATTTAATAATACAACATGAAAATGAAACTATGGGTAGGCATTATAGTTTGAGCATCATGCTTTACTTGTGTGCTTGAACTGCTGCCACATCTGACAAGTTAGTGAATTCAGCATCAAAGGCTTGAATCACTGCCTTAGCTTCGTCCTCTGGATCTCAATCTGACATTTTCACCGTGAGTGTGCTATGTAACTTTTCAGTTACATCCATAAGATTTTTCTGCAAACTCTTTATTTTCCTGTTTTTATTGATTACCTTGCTCAAAGATGATATCAGCTCTGTCTGATCATCATCATTTGATCTTGCTAAGGCTGCAAGGGTAAGAGATGTGCTTGGTGCACTCACCTTCTTCGCTTTCTTCCTCTTTTCTTTTCTTCTCTTCATCTTCTCTTCTTTTCTGTTCTTCTGCCTATTTGTTCTTCCTCCTTCCTTCTTCTTCTCATCCTGTTTTCTTTTCTGCTCTTCCTCTTCTTTCTTCTTCTTTTCCTCATCCTCTTTCTTTTTCTTCTCCTCATTTTTCTTTTCTTCACTTTCTTCTCTTCCTTTTTTATTCTGCTATTCTTTTCTCATCTTCCTTCTTCCTTTTTCTTTCTTCTTCTTCCTTTCTTTTCTCTTTTTCTCCTCTTCCTCACCCACTTGTTCTTCTGAATTGGTGCAGTTGGAGATATTGCCAAGAATGCTTGTACCATAATCTTTAAAAGGATTCTCAGCTGTATCAACTGTAATTTTTGTGCCACCAATCTGCATTGTGTCTATTCCAATTGTGATCTAAGGTGCTTCTGCCACTGCCTTGTTCTGATTTGCCATCATTTGCACAATGGCCTTTTCTGTTTCCTCATTAACTTCTTGATAATTTCCTCCCATCATTAGTATGGCTGGTGTAGGATCACCTAGTCAAAGCTTCTGGTTTTGATTTCTAGTTTATGCACTGACTCTAGCCAAGTGAGGAGTGTGAGTTTAGACCTTTCAAGGTCATGGTTGAGTTTGTTCCTAGGTGGAGTTGACTAGGTTCAATCCACTGTAGGTGGTTTGGTTTCTTGCTTTAGTTTGTTTGTGTTTTGAGTTAGGGGTTGTGGGTCTTATGCCCTAGCAAATTGAGAAAGGTATGGTTTTGAATTATGTTGTCCTCTATGATGTTTCTACATCCTTGTGCATAGGTTGGAGACTATACCTTGTCATTTGGCAAAAGTTGAGGAAAAATGTCAAATGTGGAAAAGTTCTCAAATAGGTTAAAATGGTCTAAATTATGTGAATTGATGTTCTAAAGGCTAAATCATGCCTAGACATCATAGCTAAGTCATAATGGACAAATTTGGAAGTTCCCAAATAAAGGAAATCAAGGTTACTCAAAAATGCAAAAAGTTGTCAAAGTTGTCAGCAATTTTGAGAAGTTGCTTCACAACTTTTTGACAAGAAAGTTGCATAACGCAAGAAAGAGGTTGATGGTTATCCTAATTGTCTGCAACCTCTTGAAGAACTTATAAAACGACGAAGTGGGCTGCTCATTCCAAGGGTTGGAGATTGTAAGACGAAAGTTTTGTTATCGAAAACCACAAATGCTGCCCCAATTTTTCACAGCTTTGCATGATTTAGATTGCATGTGCACAACAATGGATTGAAGTTTGAGTTTTTGCATTGGATTATTGGAGTTCATGCTTGTACAGTTCCTTTGAATCAGTTTATTAGTTTGTTGAAGTTCATTTGCTTAGATCTTGAAAATCTTTTGCAATCAGACTGTGTGCTGTTCTGGTCTTGAGAGTTTTTGGAAAAATTGCTCCCCCACGAGTTCCTACCATGGATCCATCATGACCTTAAGGGGAATGGAAGTGGAGCCAGTGTACATTATGTATATAGCTTTTGGGGCCCTAGAGAGTGGGTTTACCATTATTAGTATGATGCCCTAGGCAAGTCACAAACACTTGGTTAGGGAATCATAGCGTTTGTAGGAAGGTTTTGGAGGTTTTTGGAGGTTTGAATGTGATAGACACTGCAAACCATGAGAGGCAGAATGGAGAGGGGTGCAATGTTGCTATTTATGAGAGGAAGAAGTTTCAAACCATGTTTTGTTAAGACTTTGATTAGACCCTAGTCAATACTGTCATTCATAATTTGAAACCCTTGAATATAGGCACAAAAATTGCTTTTAGGTGTACAGAGGGCTTGGAGACTTGAGACCCACAAAATCCTTTAGGTTTTCTAGAAGGGTACTCGAATCATGATTTGTTGGCCACCTTGTTTAGAGAAATATGTGGTTATAGTCCAAAAGCACAAGTAGGAGGGCTAATTCAATTAGGCCTATTTTTGATAGTTTTGGAGTAAATGCAAAGAACTTGAGAAAAACTTGTGGGATTTGAGTCCAAAAGCCTAGGTGAGGTCTAACACCTCATCTACGAGTCCCTCACCCCATGTCGTTGAGGAAATGAATAAGATGGGTCATGAAATTGAAGTTGGCAAGTTAGCTTGTAGAGGCATTTGGTGTACGAAGAAGCAAAAATCCTTGATGTAGCTAGGTAGAAGTTGGAGGATAGGATAACGATCCTCTAGAGATTAGGGTACTAAAGTAAACCCTAATAGGCTAAGAGAAAGCCTGAACAAGTCCTGGAGAAGATATGGACTAAGCAAGCAAACTAACTAGTCTTACATCAGGTTGGTATCAGAGCAAGAAATATTGGGCTTGTGGTTAGATGTATCAGGCTGAAGAATCGGTACATGAGACAACAATGGTGACTAATGCAGAGCTAGCTAAGGAAATGGGTGAACAAAAGGAGAGAAATAGAATCCTTGAAGAAGCCCTAGAAGAAATAAAGAAAAAATTAGAAGAAGTTGCTAAGGTAGCTAAGAAGAAAGACCAAGAAGGTGAAAGCAGTAGTAAGGGTAAAGAGAAGATTGAAGAATATCTTATCCTTGAACCTAACTCTCCAATAAATGAAGAGCTATTCCTAAAGGCCATCAAGGCATTGGGTGGAAAAGCCCTAGAAGGGATTCCCTTGTGTAGTGGGAAGATGGACATTGAACTCGTGATGGAATGGATTGAGAGGATGAAAAATCACTTTGAGTGTGAAGGTGTGACAAAAGCACAAAAGGTTAAGGTGGCCAAATCTAGGCTAAGGGGATCAACCCTGACATAGTGGAAGTACCTCCAAGAAGAGAGGGAGAAAGTGGGAAAGAAGCCCATTGCAAATTAGAGAGCCATGATAATAAAGGTGAAAGAGAAATACTTACCACAAGACTATGAAATTCAATTACACAAGAAGAGACAAAGTTTAAAACAAAAAGACATGGATGTGGCAACTTATGTTGAAGAATTTTAGAAGTTGTGTTTGAGGTCAAGAGTACAAGAGGATGAAAGTATCAAAGTGGCTAGGTATCTAGGAGGCTTGAAGTGGAATACACAAGAAGAGATCGGTCTATGGACTCCTACAATAGTCCATAGATGCTTCCAACTTGCTTTGAAAGTGGAAGAGACGAATAAGAAGTGGGTAGACACAAACTTTAGAGGCAGAGATGAAAGAGATCAAAGAGGCTATGGTGGAAGAGGACTAGATTCTAGGCCACAAGGAGACATCAAGTTGACTGAATACCAAGAAGGAAGTTTAGGAAGAGGAAGTTACAATAGAGGTAGAGGCTCTAACACTAGTTGGAGAGGAAGGAGCAGCAACCAGGGGCAAGGATCCTACTTTGCCACCATGAAGTGCTACTATTGCAATTAGTTAGGGCACCTTGCATATAGATGCCCTGAAAAAGGCTCAACTTCCTAAGGAAGTACAAAAGGAGTTAATTATGTACGTAAGCAACCTGAAGTACCTATAGAATTAGAGGAAAGGGAAAACTTGATGATAAGGAGAACATTGATCAAGGAGCCAATCAAAGAAAAACTAAGTCAAAGAAGGGCATTCTTTAGAATCAGATGCAAAATCATGGGGAAGGTGTGTAGAGTCATCATTGATTCAGGCTCAACAGATAACATAATCAGTGAAGAGGCGGTTAGCAAGCTAAAGCTAAAAAGAATTCCACATGCCAACCCATATAAGGTCACATGGCTCAACAAAGGACAACATATTCTTGTGGGACAACAAGTGTGGGTAGAGTTCACCATAGGGAGATAGAAGGATAGAGTGCTATGTGACATTCTTCTTGTGGATGCATGCCACCTTCTACCTAGAAGGCCATGACAATTTGATATCCAAGCCATAAATGATGGAATAAAAAATGCCAACTCGTTCAAGAAGGATGGTGTGACTTTCAAGATCCAGTCCTTGATAGAAGGAGAGATGAAGACCTCAAGTTCAAGTGTGCTCATGGTTGGTGAGAAAGAGTTCTTAAAAACCCTAGAAGAAGGAGATGGAGTTGGCTTTGCATTAGTTTTGATACCAAGTGAAGTACAAGAATTGCTTGAAGAATACAAAGCTATTGTTAGTGATGGACAACATACCGCCCTACCTCCTAAGAGACTTGTTAGCCACCAAATATACTTTATTCTAGAGGCTACCCTTCCCAACAAAGCTTCCTATAAGATGACCCTTCGATAAAATGAGGAAATTGCCAAACAAATTCAAGAGCTCCTAGACCGAGGCCTAATTAGGAAAAGCTTTAGCCCATATGTAGTCCCTACCTTTTTAGTACCCAAGAAAGGAGGAACTTGGAGGCTTTGTACTGATTGTAGAGCTGTTAATAGGATCACCATTACGTATAGGTTTCCAATACCTAGAATTGAAGACCTAATGGACTATTTAGGGGGAGCAAAATATTTCACCAAGATAGACCTAAAGAGTGGCTACCATCAAATCAGAATAAATGAAGGGGATGAATGGAAAACAACATACAAAACTACAGAAGGTTTGTATGAATTACTTGTCATGCCATTTGGGTTGTCTAATGCTCCATCTACTTTTATGAGGCTTATGAACAAGGTATTGGTAAATTACATTGGTAAGTTTGTTGTTGTCTATTTAGATGACATCTTAATTTCTAGCAAAACTAAAGAGGAGCATATCAAGCATTTACAAATTGTTTTTAAGAAATTGTATTAAGAAAAGCTAATGATAAACTTGGAGAAGTGTGATTTCATAAAACAAGAGCTAGTTTATCTTGGCTTTGTTTTGTCTCTAGGTAACCTCAAAATGGATCAAGACAAGGTGAATGCCATTCAAAGTTGGCCTACTCCCAAGATTGTCACGAATGTTAGAAGTTTCTTGGTTTGGACCAATATTATAGGAAGTTTATAAGCATTTTAGTGGCATATGTGCTCCAATGTTGGATACAATCAAAGGTGGAAGCAAGATAAAATTTTACTGGACCCCACAAGCTGATTATGGTTTTTAAACACTCTAAAAGAAAATGGTAGAACTGCCTACTGTTGTGCTTCCTAATTTTGAGAAACTTTTCTAAGTGGAATGTGATGCTATCATGCTAGTAATGTGGCTACTAGGGCTGTTTCTAAGCCAAGAAGGAAGGCTAGTGGCTTTTCATAGTGAGAAGCTCAATGATGCAAAGAGGAAGTACTCTTCCTATGACCTAGAGTTGTATGCTCTAGTCCAGGCTCTAAGGAAGTGGAGGCACTATTTGCTTTCAATATAATTTGTTGTATACTCAGACAACCAAACCCTTAGTTTCCTTAACTCCCAAGATAAGCTCAGTAGCAAGCATATGAAATGGGTGGAATACCTACAAGCCTCACCATCAAACATAAGAAGGGGGTGTAGAATAAAGAAGCTGATGCATTGAGTAGAAGAGTTCTCACAGTCCAAGAGATTAAACTATAAAGCATAGGCATTGAAAGCTTCAAGCACCTATATGCTGATGATGAAGATTTTGCCCAAATCTAGAAGGTATGCAAGGAGTTCATAAACAATTTTCATGGTGAGTTTTCTGATTATACATTGCAGAATGATTTTTTGTTTAAAGGGAGTCAACTTTGTGTACCTAAAGGCTCCATAAGGGAGAATTTGATCCAAGAAAAGCATAATGGGATGCTTAGTGGTAATTTTGGGGTCAACAAGAGTTGAGAGTTAGTTACTAGGTTCTATTTTTGGCCTAAGATGAATAGATATATTAGGCAATATGTGGAAAGTTGTATGGTGTGTCAGAAGGCAAAGGGCACATCCACAAATGCTGGTCTTTATCAACCACTTCCAATTCCTAGCAGACCATGGGAGTGCCTAAGTATGAATTTTGTAGTTGGCTTACCAAAGACAAGGCAAGGTCATGATAGCATTTATGTGATTGTGGATAGATTTAGTAAGATGGCCCATTTTGTACCTTGCAAGAGCATACATGCTACTTGTCAGATTGCTCACTTGTTTTTCAGATAGGTGGTTAGGATCCACGGGCTACTTATGAGCATTGTTTTAGACAGGGACACCAAATTCATGAGCCATTTTTGGAAGACATTGTGGAAAAAGCTTGGAATTAACTTGTCCTTTGGATCTGCCTATCACCCTTAGGCAGATGGCCAAACAGAGCCGATTAATAGGAGTCTTGGCAACTTGCTAAGGTGTCTCACAAAGGAGTATGGTCATAGTTGGGACTGACTCATCGGGCCGGCTGAATATGCATACAATGACATAGTGAATAGGTCAACTGGTAAGAGTTCTTTTGAAATAGTCTATGCTTTTCATCATAAAGGGGTATTTGAGTTAAGGAAATTGAAGGATGGACCACAAAGTAGTGGTTATGCTAAGGACTTTGCCCAATCCATGAAAATGTAAGGAAGACACTAACTGAAAGTGCTGACAAACTGAAGGAAAAGGTGGATGTATCCAAAAGGGATGTTCAGTTTCAAGTAGGGGATCTTGTGATGGTGCATTTGAACAAAGCAAGGTTGCTAAAGAGGGTACCACACAAGCTATAGATGCGAAGATTGGGTCCTTGCAAGATACTTGCAAAATATTGTAACAATGCATATAAGGTTGAGCTCCCTGAAGACAGGGTTGTCTTGAATCTTCAATGTTGCAGATCTGAGTTCATACAAAGGTCCTGTTCAAGATGCTGATCAAAATCTTCGAGAGGTCACCCAAGATGTAGTAGACCTGCACTTAACTCCTCCTCCTCCTCCTCTAACAACAAATAACATACTAGATTCAACGGTCTACAAGAAGACTAGGAAGGACTACATGAAACACCTTATCAAATGGTTTGGCAAGGATGATGCTGATTCTACTTGGTTAGAGAAACATACTTCAAGAGGTTAGGTATTGATTCCACCTTAATTAATCCAAGGATGGATTGACTTCTTTTTGTTTGGGAGAGTATGGTACAAGAGCACCTAGTCAAAGCTCCTTGTTTTGATTTCTAGTTTTGATTTTGGGCATGTACTGACTCTAGCCAAGTCAAGAGTGTGAGTTTGGACTTTGCAAGGTCATGGTTGAGTTTGTTCCTAGGTGGAGTTGACTAGGTTCAATCCACTCTAGTTGGTTTGGTTTTCTTGCTTTAGGTTGTTTGTGTTTTGAGTTAGTGGTTGTGGGTTGTATGCCCTAGCAACTTGAGAAAGGTGTGGTTTTGAGTTATGTTGTCCTCTATGGTGTTTCTACATCCTTGTGTAGAGGTTGGAGACTATACCTTGTGATTTGGCAATAGTTGAGGAAAGATGTCAAAAAGATGTTAAATGTGGAAAAGTTGTCAAATAGGTAAAAATGGTCTAAATCATGTGAATGGATGTTCTAAAGGCTAAATCATGCGTAGACATCATAAGTAAGTCATAATGGACAAATTTAGAAGTTCCCAAATGAAGGAAATCAAGGTTATTCGAAAATGCAAAAAGTAGTCAAAGTTGTCAGCAATTTTGAGAAGTTGCTTGACAACTTTTTGACAAGAAAGCTGCATAACACAAGAAAGAGGTTGATGGTTAGCTTAATTGTCTGCAACCTCTTGGGGAATTTATAAAACTATGAAGCAAACCCATTCCAAGGGTTCAAAGATTGTAAGAGGAAAGTTTTGTTATTGAAAACCACGAACTCGGCCCCAGTTTTTCGCAGCTTTACATGTTGTAGATTGCATGTGCACAATAATGGATTGAAGTTTGAGTTTTTGCATTGTATTATTGGAGTTCATATTCTTTTGATTCAGTTTACTAGTTTGTTGAAGTTCATTTGATTAGCTCTTGAAAATCTTTTGCAATCAAATTGTGTGCTGTTCCAATCTTAATAGTTTTCGCTAAAATGACTCCCCCAATGAGTTCCAACATTGGATCCATCATGGCCTTAAGGGGAATGGAAGTGAAGCCAATGTACATTATGTATATAGCTTTTGGGGCCTTGGAGAGTTGGTTGACCATTTTTTAGTGTGATGCCCTAGGCAAGTCACAATCACTTGGTTAGGCAATCACAACATTTGCAAGACTGTATTGGAGGTTTGAATGTGATAGATATCGAAACCATGAGATGCAGAGTGGAAAGGGGTTAGTAATGTTGCTATTTACAAGACAAAGAAGTTTTAAACCCTATTTTGTTAAGACTTTTATTAGACCATAGTCAATTTTGTCATTCATAATTTGAAACCCTTGAATATAGGCACAATAATTGCTTTTAGGTGTACGGAGGGCTCAGGGACTTGAGACCCACAAAATCCTTTAGGTTTTCCAAAAGGGTACTCAAATCCATGATTTGTTTGCCGCCTTATTCAAAGAAATTTGAGCTTATAGTCCAAAAGCTCAAGTAGGAGGGTTAATTCAATTAGGCCCATTTTTGACAATTTTGGAGTAAATGCAAAGAACTTGAGGAAAACTTGTGGGATTCGAGTCCAAAAGCCTGGGTGAGGTCTAACACACTTCATGTATGAGTCCCTCACTCCATGTAGTTGAGGAAATGAACAAGATGGGTCATGAAATTGATGTTGGCAAGTTAGCTTGTAGAGGCATTTGGTGTAGGAAGAAGAAAAAATCCTTGGTGTAGCTAGGTAGTGAGAAGATGGAGGATAGGATAACGATCCTCTAGAGATTAGGGTACAAAAGTAAACCCTAATAGGCTAAGATAAAGGCTGAACACATCCTGCAGAAGATTGGACTAAGCAAGCAAACTACCTAGTATCCTATCCTTTGAAGTTTAGGGTACTAAATTAAACCCTAATAGGCCAAGGGAAAGCCTGAACAAGTCCTGGAGAAGATATGGGTTAAGCAAGCAAACTACCTAGTCTTACAGCAATGGCCCTTTTCTTGTTCCTAAGATAAGGTTCAAGAATTTTCATCAAACTAGCCATATGTTTATCACTATCTACTTGACATAATTTTCTGATCTGGTTCTGTCTGATGTTCTTGTCCTCACCAACAACTCTTTTCCTTCTGTTAGTCAGCCTCTCATAGAGGTCTTTTGGGATTTCATTCTTAACATCCTCAAATTTCTTACTAGACAGAATAATATGTCTAATAACAACATTTTGTAGCTCTAATCTGTCAATCCTTGTATATAAATGATAAAACTTATTTAATTGAACAAAGTTGTCTTTATTGATGATTGTGCTGTTTACCTTTTCAATTTTAGGTTTGCATGCCTTTCTTCTTGAGGGCGCAATTTCAGGTTGCTTCTCTATTGTCTTCTGAGGCTCTACTTGACCTCACATTTTCATACCTGGCAAGCTAGGCATTAATTCCTTTTGCCTCTTCCCTGGTCCTGTTGCCATAGCCTTCATTCTCTTCTTCTTGGGGGAATCAAGTAATTCTTGCTTCACCTTTGCCAATCTAATTGACTTTCTTTTCATCTCAACAACTACTTCTTTTTCTTTTGATTCCTTTGTCAATGGAATTGCAGGTGTTTTAGGTGCCTGTTGCTGTGATACTGTTGCATAGAGAGCAATTAGTGCTACAGTAGCTGGTACTACCATTGTTAGTCCTTTTGACGGTCAAGCAGATGCCAAGGGTGGAATGTACATCATCCCTTGTTGACCAATTTGTTTCATTCTAGTGAGGGTCTGCCTCACTACACTTCTTCAGCTGTCATTCTTGCTTGTTCCGTAGTCTCTTGCATAAAAAATTCTACTTTCTTCTTTGCTGACATCTCCAATTGAGCTTGGCTCATTGATTGGATCAGCTCTTCATAGGTTCCTAATCTGTGGAATTCCTCATCTTTATTTGATTCAAGGATGGCCTTGGTATGTCCATCTAATTCCTCTTAAGTAATCTCATATCCTAAGGGTTTAATATACAACATCCTAGGCTCTATTGCCTCAATGTATGTGAAGTTCGTGTCCACCATAAAGCAAGTGTCTTCTTTGTACTTTTCTGTCATGGAGGGTGGAATTCTAAATCTTTCCCTCATCTCAGTCTGGTATGTCTTCACAATCGAATTAGCACTATCATTAACCTTCTCAATAAGGTGTCTGTTGTATACTTCTGAAATCTTTTCCATAGTGCTTCCATCATTGCTCAGTATGGTTGAAAGCTTGCATGAATGGAAATCTCTTGATTACATGGAAAAACCATATGTGTGATCAATGATTGGAATCTGAATTGATTGTTCTTGACTTTCTTGACCTTTTGCAGGTTCTCTATCAACTGTGTTCTTAGGATCTCACACAAATTAACTCTCCCTGTCAACACCGATTTTGTAGGCTACTTGTATAAACCCGCCTATCGTATCATCTTCTCTGGAGTTGTAGCACATCCTTGCTGCTATGATCCTGCTTAGGAATGTAATTTCATCTTGCTTGATCTTTCTTATCACTATCCCTCTGTCATTGTAAACAGACTTAGTGTTAAGTAGGAGATAATTTCCATAGCAAGTCAAATTGTGATATTGCTATCAAGATGAGCTTAAGGGGCTTTCTAATGAATGGTTCATAAGGCACAACACTTGGTGAAGGTTTTGCAAATGGGGTTGCAAGCTTTGGGTTTAACCATGGAGGAAACTCCGTAGTTAAGCACGCTCGAGCTGGAGTAGTACTGGGATGGGTGACCTCCCAGGAAGTCTCGGTGCTTCACCCCTATGAGCATCACCTAGATCCAATGAGTGCTAAGTCTTCCATTTATTCTCATGAGAGATGGATTTATGTTGAATCACTACTCATGAAACATGGGCCAATGAGTTTGACACAAAATCACACAGTTAAACCCTAATAGCAATACCACAATTTGACTTGCTGTGGAAATTATCTCCTACTTATCAATTGATGAGCTTAAGGGGCTTTCTAATGAATAGTTCATAAGGCACAACACTTGGTGAAGGTTTTGCAAATGGGGTTGCAAGCTTTGGGTTTAACCATGGAGGAAACTCTGTACTTAAGCGCACTCAGGCTAGAGTAGTACTGGGATGGGTGACCTCTCGGGAAGTCTCGGTGCTTCACCCCTGTGAGAATCACCTAGATCCAATGAGTGCTAAGTGTTCCATTTATTCTCACGAGAGATGGATTCATGTTGAATCAGTACTCATGAAACATGGGTTAATGAGTTTGACTCAAAATTACACAGTTCAATCCTGATAGCAATATCACAGACTTAGTGTTGTCAAGTCTTGACTTCTTGACATTCTTTTTATTTATAGGAATAGTACCTTTAAGTGCATAGACCAGTGACCTCATGAATAAGATTACTAGAGATTTCAACCACATTATATCCTGACCAAAATTTGCCATCATGAATTCTACTCAGTATCACCTTAGTCCACTCTTTATTGTCAAACTTATAGTAAAACATGAACTTTAGTAGGTCATTATCCTTCAAATATTCATATCCTTGTTGATAACTCATGTCTCGATTGTAGATATGGTTAAATTCCTTAGAGGTGTTCTCTTACATTTTCAAATTTGCTTCTTAGGTAACTACTATGGAAGTAATTGGAAAATATTTGCTTGTTATTAACAGTGATCAACAGATCAACAGATACAAGAGACTAACCGATGTCTCCTTAAGAAACAATTGTAAATAATAGAAACATTCTATTCTAGAAACAAAAAAATAAATATTAGAAACATTCTAATATTTATAGAAGATTACAATAGATAACCATTAGATACTAAATTGAGATAATAGATACTATCTATTATCGTAATACCCTCCCTCAATGGTTAGTATATCTAGAGCACGAAGCTATCAAAAAGTGTAAAAGACAGATTCTGTTTGCTCAAGGTGCTCTGCGCTGTTCTTTGTGGGCTATGAACCATATTGCTTAGATACGGCAGCTAAGTGCTTCCGACATTCAACCTTCATGTGATCAAACTTGTGACAATAGTTGCATTGACTGTTTTTCTTCCAGGAGCGTTCTAGATCTGGAGTAGAGGATGTTTGCTAAGAAGACTGCCAAAACTAGTACTTTGGATAATGCTCCAAAACTTTGCAAATGAGCATAATGCTCCAAAACAAACAACAAAAAACCATGATTTTTGTGGTGAAAAATCAATCAAAACCCAACATGATTTTTGTTGTGAAAAATAATCAAAACCCAACATGATTTTTGAGGTGAAAAGACAATCAAAACCCAACATGATAAAGCTTCGTTTGTAAACCCAACAAATTATTCTTGAGGAAAAAATTACAAACCCACAAAGGAATCCTACACAACTTTGCCAATTACAGAATAAAAAAATTTAAAGGGATAATTTATAAAAACCCATAAGAAATTTTTTTAGGGAAAAAAGTATGAAAATCCATTAGATTTTTTTTTTTGAGGAAATATTTTTTATGAAAACCCACTAGAATTTTTAAAGGAGGCAAAACACAAGACTTTGCATGGTAAAACAACACTTGCAAACAACATGCAAGTACATGCGACCCTCAAAAAGTAGAGACCCAAAAAATTTGAAGGGCGACCAAGAAGAGGGCTCGAAAAACCTAAAAAGAATATGTTGTTGGTTTCTAGATCAGCTGGCTCGAAAATTGATGCACCTAGAAAAATTTGACGACAACCCAGGTGAGCTCTCAAAAAGCCCATCAAGAATCTGTTATTTTTTTTGATATGGTACAGAAAATTAGGGTTTTAAACGAAAACAACCATGCTGCAAAAAAACCACAAAAATGGCAGAAATTTGCAGAAAAACATAGGGATTTGGATAGAAATGGGTTGCAAAACCAAGTTAGAAGTCGAGTTGGAAGCAAATATGCATGTAAATAATTTCGAGAAGAAAAGACATAATTTCAACAAAGAAATTATAATTCTTTTCGAAAAAATTTAGAGTATTGGCTTTGATACCATATTATAGAAGTAACTGGAAAATATTTGTTTGTTATTAATAGTGACCAAGAGATCAATTTATACAACAGATTGAATGATGTTTTCTTAAGAAACAATCGTAGAGAATAGAAACATTCTAATAATTATAGAAGATTACAATAGATAACCATTAGATACTAAACAGAGATAATAGAAACTATCTATTATCATAATAGTAACTACCCACATCTTCCAGGTGAATGACATTCTCATGTGTTTTTGACAACATGGTGCTAGGGTCATCAACTAGAGGTTTTCATAAGTTTTATCTTCAGCTTAGGTTTAGCTTCATCCTTAATGTTGTGAATCAAAGACTTATCCATCTTTATAATTGAATATTTAGCACAATTTGCAGATTAAATCCTTGGTTAAGAGTGAAATACTTCGCTTCAATGCTTAATTTAGGGCTTTCTGAACTTCACGCTTGAAGCACTTAAATTCTCCTTCAGTTTCATTGTCATGTCACTCTTAATTGCTCCTTAACTCTTTACACGGTCGAATGATACACACAATCTTGCTCGTACGGCTTATATCTCAATAAAATGAACTTCACATTATTTGTGCACTTGCTCAATCCGTAAAAAGTTGTTTCTATTTACTAGTCGACTTGTTTTCATTCGTATAATTTCATGCAGTCTCCAAATCACATGTGCTCCTAACCAAAGCATCTGTTCATCATCTTCTATCTCATATTAACTGCGCAACTCTTAACTCGATCTCTAACCTCAATTTTCTCTTTCTAATACTAGATCCTTAATAAATAGGTGCTTAATTCAAATAGGATAAATCACATATAATAGCTGATTTCAATCTTTCAACAGGTGCATCAAAGTATTGTTCTTCGAATACTACATGTGAACTTGATGGATCTTTTGCTTTGACAAATACCTATTTGAATTCTTCCACATGTTCTTTCAACTCATCTTTCTAACTGTTGTTGCTGCTATCATTCCTTCTAGTGTTCCTATTATTGTTTCTTCTGAAACTTGGATTCTTGTTGATGTTCCTCATGTCCATTTTTCAAAATATATGACCAAAATTGTTGCATAACTGGCATATTGGTGTACTTCTTTGATCGGGTCCATTTGAATTAACTGGTGCTTTGCAATTTCTAGCAACGTGTCCAAAATTGTTACATTTGTAACACAATGTAGATTCTTGTTCCATTAGATCTTTCTCCTTCATTAGATCTTCTAGAGGATCTTATTCTTTCATTACCTGTAGGGTTGGTATATCTAAACGTTCCACTATTGCTATTATTGCTATCAAATTTAGGTTTCTTACAATCAACTGCTTTATGACCAAAGCCATGACAATTATAACAATAAAAATTCGTAATAGGTTTGAATGGCTTACGTGTACAGTCTCTCTTCATAAGAACCAACTTGATTACATATAAAGCATCTACCTTTGAATTCATAGCTTACATCCTTAGGTGATTCAACTTGCTCTATTTGCTTAGGTGCATCATGTTTCTTAGGTTGACTTGTATGTTCAACTTCTTTAGATACATCTTTAGATTGATTGGATTTAATGTCTCATCTAGATCATTCTCCTTAGGTTTAGGGGTTTCAACAATTGGATCTGGTTCCTTTCTTGCTTCAGATGTCTTTGATGATTTTTCTCCTATGAAATATCCAAGACCAATTTTATCATAGGAAGGTTTCTGAAAATATGGTTGCTCATCAATTCTCCCACTACTAGAATATAACTTTTCTAATTGTTGCGTAGCCTGGGTTAACTCTCCTTTCACTATTGTACTTCTCAGTTTTTGCATACTCTATCTTGATATATTCAAGTTCATATGCTACTTTTGTAAGATGAAATCTTAGATCTGCATTTTCAAATTTCAGATTTGATTCAACCTTGCTATCATCTTTCTTCAAACTTAGCTTTAGTTCAACAATCTTCAACTCATGTTTCATAATCTCATTTTCCTTCTTTAATGTTGATATCTCATCACTATCTTTTGTCTACTCTTTAGGTTCCTTTCTGGATTTGAGATGATCAATCTTGTCTTTTAATTTCCCAATGTAGTCTTTTGCATATTCATATCTTTCTTTTATGTTCTCTTTCTTCGATAAGAAGATCGATTTGCTCAAGGGCTTCTTCAAGATTCCTCTGTAACTGTTTCATATTCATAGGGATCTTACTCAAGCTGTTAAGCCTCTTCTGAGTAACTATGCTCTAATACGAATTGTTAGAAATAGGGAATACTAAGAGTGGGGGGATGGGGAGTGAATGAGTATTTTACAAACTTTAGCCAAAAAATGAATATTGTTAATTATCTTGTAACTTGCATATGAAAGTAAACTAATAATGTTGAACAGTAAACCTAACCATACATAGAGAGAACTCATAACACCGTATTTTGTTAATTAGGGAAACCTTGGCCAAGGGAAAACCTTGGTGAGGATGGTACCCACAAAACAATCCACCAAACAAAAGTATCCTGTTAAGGATGTTGACCCTATTAGGAGTCTATTAAGTACATATAATGTCTTGGTCCTTGTTAGAGGACTAGGCCCTGTTAAAACCCTCAACCTTGTTAGGAGTTGCTATATACAATTACAAATATATGCAAGATAAGCTCACTGCCCAAACATGCAATTATACAATATATTTCCTTGATACAAAAGAGATAGATACAAAAACCTCATTATTGCCGATATCTTCAATATTTGATCTTTCCTTTGCTGCTCTTTGCATACCTCTTATCATGCATTAGAATTCACATTAATATAGTTCGCATATCACATTTATCTTCCACATTGCTTCACATATCATTGTCTTTCTGTTATACCTTTACATTTTTACAAAACTGTGCAATCGGCCTTCAAGAATTCATACACTTTGCAAAATACAAAACTGACTCTTGCACTCTTAGGGTTAACATCTAGGATGTCTTTCCTAATCAGTAAAATAATAATTTCGTTAACAAAATAATTCTTTAACTCATTACTCAATTACTGATATGCTCTGTTCCACTCTGTACACTACCTTTATTGTGTTTAATCCATAACTCGTTCTGTACTGTCTGTACTGACTTACACACTTACATGCGTCATTCTGACATTGCATACTATCTATACCTTGTTACAAGATTCAAGAAGAGTTGGCAGATTAACGGATTTCCGGATGATTGATTGATAAACAGAGGAACAAATGTGTTCCTTATAAAGAATTACAAGGACATTGTTTCTAAAAGAAACAACGTAGACTGAAGACAGAATTAGAAACAAAACTAGAGACAGGATAGGAAACATTCCTATCTGGATTGAAGAAAAAAGAGACGGGATAGGAAACATTCCTATCTAGACTGAAAGACAGACTACAGACAAGTAGTTGACTATTATAGAAAGTATAAGATATTATCTTAATACCCTCCCTTAATGGTCAACGTACGGATGTCGGAACATTCTGTGATAACTGAGACCCTCCCTGGATCTACAGAATGCTGAAACCAAGAAGCTTTGCCAGAAGAGTGCTATGACTCAAAATAAGTTGCAATTACAAAACTTCGTTTTTGTGGAAAAAACGGTAAAACCCAGAATCTCATGCAACCTTGCGTATTACAGACAACTTGAAATGATTTTTGAGGAGAAAATCAACAAACCCAGAATCTCATGCAAACTTGCGTATTGCAGACAACTTGAAATGATTTTTGAGGAGAAAATCAACAAACCCAGAATCTCACGCAACCTTGCGTATTACAGACAACTTGAAATGATTTTTGAGGAGAAAATCAACAAACCCAGAATCTCACACAACCTTGCGTATTACAGACAATTGGAAATGATTTTTGAGGAGAAAATCAACAAACCCATAAAAAACAAAAACAAATTCAGAAGGCGAAAAATGCAGCTTCACCTTGATCAGGACTCGGAGAAGTCGGATGCTGCCTAACACCCAGAACAAGTTGATCGGTGTTTCGATATTCGAAGATTGCGATGATGCGCTGCTTCCAGGTTCCATAATTGCGACCATTGAATTTGGAATTATGTTCGAGCAGAATATTTGTCAGAGATGCCATGGCACGTTTTTCAATGAAAAATTGTGAAAATCTGTGAAGGCACGTTCTTCAAGGCAAAAATACGAAAGACCCAGAAGAATTAGAGAATGACCCAGAAGAGAGCTCGAAAAACCCAAAAGGAATTTGCTGTCGTTTTTTGGATCCGCTGGCTCGAAAATTGAAGCAAAAAAATCGAGGCACCCAAAAAAAACGGACGACAACCCAGTTGAGCTCTCGAAAAACCCACCAAGAATTTGCAAACAAAATATTTTTTCAACCCCAAAAATTAGGGTTTCGAAAAAAAACGGCCCTAGCTGAAAAGAGCTTGAAAAAACTTCAGATTTTTTGATAAAAAATGGCAGATTTTTCTTCAAGGATCAATGTGTATGGACGAATGGGGCTAGAGTGTGCTGAACAAACACAGGCAGACTCGAGTTCGGAAATTTCTCTAGGCCAAAAACCCTAAGCGGATTTTAGAGAAATTCAACAGAAATAATTTTGAAAAAATTTAAACAAATAATTTCACGAAGAAATTATTAATTTTTTCGAAAAAATTTAAGTAATAGCTCTGATACCATGTTACAAGATTCAAGAAGAGTTGGCAGATTAACGGATTTCCAGATGATTGATTGATAAACAGAGGAACAAATGTGTTCCTTATAAAGAATTACAAGGACATTGTTTCTAAAAGAAACAACGTGGACTGAAGACGGAATTAGAAACAAAACTAGAGACATGATAGGAAACATTCCTATCTGGATTGAAGAAAAAAGAGACGGGATAGGAAACATTCCTATCTAGACTGAAAGACAGACTACAGACAAGTAGTTGACTATTATAGAAAGTATAAGATATTATCTTAATATACCTAACTGCGCACTTGCCAATAATAACTCTGTCAACCATACCCATCAAAATTGTCCCTGTTTTGCTAGATAACTATCTGATACTTAGACAATTTTCTATGTTTAATTGTGGAAACTTCATTTATACATAGTGCCTTCTTCACATAAGATATATGCTGCCATAAATGACAACTCTATCATTATACCAACTTATCTTACTTAGCCATATTGCCAAAAAGTATCTCTTGGCTATAAATCCTAGGTGGCGTAGAAAATGCTAGGAGATGTAAAGGGGTGGTCATCATCTTGTTCCAACTTTGACCAATAATTTGTTCCACAATTTTGAAAAGTGCTTATGTTGGGTCATGTTCCTTGGCCTTTATTATTGTTCTTATGCTTTCCATTGTGGACTCCATGCCATCATATACTTCACCTAAACATGGGCGTTTGTTATCAATATGCGTAATGATATGTATAATGGGCTTGGTGAAACTCAAAATGCATTATGCACAATCCAACTACTCACAGTCAAGGATCTATGCCCCCTTCCGAATTAAATTTGAATGTTGTAACCTACAACCATTCGTCAGTATAATATAACAAAATTGTATGTGAAACACATTAAAAATGAAGTAAATATTGACCTAAATACTATCCATACTACCATTCCATGCCATCATATACTTCACCTAAACATAGGTGTTTGTTATCATGCGTAATCATATGTATAATGGGCTTGGTGATACTTTAAATGCATTTTGCACAATCCAACTACTCACAGTCAAGGATCTATGCCTCCTTCTGAATTAAATTTGAATGTTGTAACCTACAACCATTCGTCACTATAGTATAGAAAAATTGTATGTGAAACACATTAAAAATATTGGATTAAGTAAATATTAACCTAAATACTATCCATACTACCCTTCCTAATCCTTTAGAAGAGATCCTTCTCAAACCACCTAACCCTCTAGTGAGAATTGTATCTCAATTAGGTAATTAACATATAAAGAATGTCTTCCTTAGGCCTCTTTGGGATATCTAGCAACAGTACTTGGTGGAGATCCCACTTCTAACCAAGTCTCTTATCTTTGACATATGCATATGTTTGACCACTACACTATATTGACTTTAAGAGATTCTTTACAAATCTCTCTCTAGGTTCTGATTCAGAATCCTGACATTTAATCAAGAATGTCCTCTAATATTTGAGTTCTTTTAAAAGAAACTCAACATTCTAATGAATGCCCTCGACCAAGCTTTTACTTTATCTCTATGAGAACTATAAAGTTCTCATCTCAATCCTTGATCTTGATAATTTTATCTACCAAACGATTCATATTTATTTATGAAATAAACGTTACAAATGAACATGCATCTGGTTCCCTTTAGTTTTTCGTTTTATAATCTTTCATAGAAAATATATTTATTCAATTCCCAACTTTCAATATATATTAGTTTAGTTTCTTTAATTTCTCTACTTTGATGTAGTTCAACTCTCTTAGGCATAATTGTTTTTAAATCCTCCCATATTTTATTTATCATTTGTGTCCTTTTTCAAAGAGTTGCAAACCTTCATAATCACAATTCTTTTGAAAAGTCACAACCCTTCATAATCACAATCCTCTGGGAAAGTCATGACACTTTATAATCAAAATCCTTTGAAAAGTCAGAACACTTCATAATTACAATACTAGCAAAAAATTACAACACTTTATAATCACAATACTAGAAACAAGTCACAACTTTTCATAATCAGAATCCTTTGAAAAGTCACAACTCTTCATAGTTAAAATATTTTTGAAGAGTTACAACTATTCATAATTATAACCCTTTCAAAGAGTCACATCCTTTCATCATTGAAAATATTAGAAAAAAAAGTCACTTGTTTTCTTCTAATTATCCTTCTTTAACTCTTCTCTTTATCTCCTCTTCCTTACTCTTTAAAAATGAAGTCTCCTCCCTTTTTTAACTTAATTTTAAAGAGTGGCATCTTTTTATTACATCTCTTGACTTTTTATTAGATTTAGTTAATTTATATTATATTATTTATTTACTTATCTATTTTATATTTATTATCATTTATTACTAAATCTTATTTAGAAAGATAACAAATTTTTCAATATTCTCTTGTATTTAATTTCATTTATTTATTTATTCATTGTAAATTTATTATTATTTAATGGTTTTAAATATTATGCTATATATTATGTTATATATCGAGAGTTAAATATTATATTATATTATATTGTTTTATATATTATAGTAAATATTATTTAATTGATAATATATTATATATGTAATTTTTATTTCTTATTTCTATACATATGATTTTATTATCATTATTTATTTAAATATTATTAAAGTTATATCTTAAAATGGGGACATGACAGTTCGCCCTTCTTCAGGACAAGCAATTAGATAGTTTCTTCTATTGATTGGAAAGGTATATGTCCTTTATTCTAAATTTTTAGGTTGTTTTCATTGAAATGATTGATCTTATTCTAGTTTTCATTGGCTTTCTACATTGGTCTTCCATATGAAGTATTTTCCTCCACTTTTACCCTATAGGATGGCAGGATCATGCTCTGATACCATTGTAATGTTCCCTCTTTCGGATTAAATTTGAATTTTGTAACCTGCAACCTGATGAGAGCCAATTACAACCTATTTAATACCATATTTTAATTCATCTTACACACTTTCCTACTTACTTCCCTATTCCATTTCCATCCAATTTCGTTCCATTTTACCATTTTAATGTTGCATATGGTTTAATATAAATAAGTAGTATTTAATATTGTTTTGGGATTAAAATATGGAAACTACATTAATTGATTTCTTTTACTAATCTTTATTATTGCAGCATGTTCACTAATGGGTGCAGATGTTCTTGTCACTTATTTCACACTTTCTTCCCGTCGCATGTTGAAGAAGAACCAATAACACTCTCTACCATTCACTTTCTTCCAATCATTGGAGGATACAATGTAATATGGAATCTTCTTGATATGTGCCACCGAATTATACCATTTCCGGGTAGATGTTGTTGTGGTGGAATGACTTCTCACATAATACATGAGGCTGATATGCTTTATGGACTAACTCCCTCTTCACCAACTATTCTATTTTGGTATTGTAAGCAATGTTATCAAGCCAGCCACATGCCTTAATGGCCAAATCTCCACATATAATATTTGTACGGTGGTTAAAACAAACAAACTCATTTTGGAGATGTAACAAAAAACCTAACCCGTGATGCATCATTTTACGTTGGACAGAACTAAGACCAGCTGTCACAAATCTATGATTAGTGTTATTTTATGTGGAGGTGACAACGTCTATCATTTCTTATTATAACTATTCATAACCTATTCTGGTACATATTATTACAGCTGCGTATATATAAGCAGCAAGCAATATAATGTAGAGGGTGTACAGTCTTGTAAAAAACGCAGAATACTATAAAGGAGGACATTGCCATTATATTGCATAAATAAAAGGATACTTTGCATGATTAAAACAATGTAGAAACAACATTTTCTCCTACCCACCGTGCAAACCAGGAGTAAGGGCCTGCTCCATGGTGAAACATGGTGATGTATTTCATTAGTGTCTTATTCTATTTTGTATAAATTTATATTTTTTGCTTAGATTATCATCACAACATATTTTCATGTTCGTATCAGTTAGTGAGTTTTTTATTAGTCATCCAGTAATTAGAATATAATATAGAAATGATTTTATTATTTTTTTATCTATAGATTATTGTCATTATTATTTTTATTTCAAGAACATAGTTTTGTTTCTGATCTTCGTATCGTCAGGAAGTGACAGTTCCTGTCGCAGCAATTGTTTTGATTGCTTGTAGATTTAGTTGAGTGTTTTAGTTGCATTCGTAATCCCTCATTTCACAACTATCATCCCTTGATGGCATATTGCTCGGACACCTTTCGCAAGCTTACGCTCTCGGATTAACACGTATAGACCAGTGGAATTCTACCATACATTGTTAATTCTTTATTGTTATTTGCCCCAATGTCGGCCTATCACAACCATTTGTCAGAATAATATAGAAAAACTGTATGTGAAACACATTAAAAATATTATATTAAGTATTTATTAACCTAAATACTATCCATACTACCCTTCCTGACCCTTCGGAAGAGATCCTTCTCAAACCACCTAACCCTCTGGTGAGAATTGTACCTCAATTAGGTAATTAACATATAAAGAATGTTTTCCTTAGGCCTCTTTGAGATCTTTGGCAACACTACTTGGTAGAGATCCCACCTCTAACCAAGTCTCTTATCTTTGACATATGCATATGTTTGACCACTACAATATATGTTGTCTCTAAGAGATTCTCGACAAATCTCTCTTTGGGTTCCAATTTAGAATCCCGACATTCAATCATGAATGTCTTCTAATAGTTTTCTCTTAAAAGAAACTCAACATTCTAATGAATGCCCTCTACCAAGTTCTTAATTGATCTATATGTCTATGAGAACTATAAAGTTCTCATCTCAATCCTTGATCTTGATAATTTTATCTAGTAAATGATTCATATTTATTTATGAAATAGATATATCAAATGAACACGCATCTGGTTCCCTTTAGTTTTTCATTTTATAATCCTTCATAGAATATATATTACTTCAATTTCCAACATTCAATATATATTAGTTTAGTTTTTTTAAAATTCTCTACTTTGATGTAGTTCAACTCTCTTAGGCATAATTGTTTTTAAATCCTCCCATATTTTATTTATCTTCTGTGTCCTTTTTCAAAGAGTTGCAAACCTTCATAATCACAATCCTTTTGAAAAGTCGCAACTCTTCATAATCACAATCCTTTGGAAAAATCATAACACTTAATGATAAAAATCCTTTGAAAAGTCACAACACTTAATAATCACAATACTACCTAAAAGTTACAACACTTTATAATCACAATACTATAAAAAAGTAGCAACCTTTCATTATCAGAATCCTATGAAAAGTCACAACTCGTCAAAGTTAAAATATTTTTGAAGAGTCACAACTATTCATAATTATGTTTTGTTCGCAACTGAGGCATTGTAAGGTCATTTAATTTCATAGGAACTTCCATTTGCATTACTTGCTTTATCATGTTTTGTTCTGCTAGGTTTCTCTTCGAGGTGCCGACAATTCTTTTTGGTTGTAATTTTTCCGTTTCCATTTGTTTTTCCAACTCCGTTCGTGCTTGCTGCAACCTCTTCTTCTCTTCCTCTGCATCTAGGTACATTGTCTTCTTTGCTTGTTTGCAAGTGATGGCTAGTATCTTCTCATCACATGTTTTGATGCTTAACAAGTTCACCTCTTGCTTCGGGCATTTTGAATCCTTGTAGTCTATCAGACCACACCATCTACATAAGAGTTGTGGTGTTTCCTTCGTGGTACAATCTCTGGCGAAGTGCCCCCAGAGGTTGCATGCATGACATTGTATCATCAGCCATCCACTCAAGTCATACTGTATCCTACTTGAGCCTCCATTGTTGTTATTATTGTTACCACCTCGTCCATTTCGGTTAATGTTACGGTATCCTCCCGAGAATGCATCATTGTTCGTGTTTGTTTTGGTGGACACTTCTTGCGCCAGTAACACTTGCTAGTGTCCCTTTGACTTCATATTGAACGGACATTCCTTTGTGGACTGTCTTGCAATCTGGCAGATATCGCAAAATTGTTTTTCGGGCAGGAGCCCTTTGTGTGGCCCTCCTCCTTATAGTTTGTACACCACAATTTTCCTTTCATCGAGTCAGGGTTCTTTTTTTAGATTTTTAACTTCCTTCATCATCCATAACATATCTTTTTGCACCGATTGAACTTTCTTACTTGATTCTTCGTCGTTGCTGCTACTTTCGGAAGATGAATCATTTGAGTTCGACAATTTGTGCTTCTTTTTGCTTGTTTTTTGCTCATTCTCTAGATCCATTGCTCGATTATACGCATCTTGATGGAGGTACAATCTTCATTTTTTTCTTTAGTGCCGTTCGTAGCCCTTCAACAAACCATCGTTTCTTTAATTAGTTTGCTAGTTGGCTCTCCATCTGTTGGTTGGACATTTTCAACCTTCTTGCATACACACGGATCGTTTCATTCTTTCCTTGCTTCGTATTGTATATTTCTACCACAATTTCATTATCATCGCTTAGTAGTTGGAGCTTTGCTATGAATTTCTTCCTGACTTTTGTCCATGTAGTTAATTTTTGTGGATCGGCATCTGAAAACCAATCAATCGCAACACCACGTAGGGTGGTCGAGAACTGTTGGACCTAGTCATCCTGGTTTGTTACACCATTTGCCATCCATATTGTTTCGCATGTTTTGCAGTGTTTGATCGGATTTGCCATCCCATCATCGTTGAACTTCGAAATTTTTTCTTTTGGTCTTGCCATTGCTACTTTCTTCTGATTCTATGGTACTTTCTGTGTACCCGCGCTATTCTAAGTACCCGCATTATTCTGAGAACCCATGGTGTTCTAAGTACCCGTGGTGTTCTGAGCACCTGTGTTGTTCTGCAAAACCACGCTACTTCGGACAACCACCCTATTTTGGACAACCGCGTTACCCGATGAGAAAAGATCTTCCTCAAGCATAGTTGTTCGAGTCTTTGCTTGTATTTGTTCATCGGGTGTATTGGGAATGAAGAGTTAACTCCACGCTCGTGCTCCTTCGGCACTTCGAGCCATGTGAGTTACTTCCCTTCTGTTTGGATTCTCTACCCTCAACATATACAAATTAAACAACTCCTCTCTTGTCTCTTCTACCAAATTCAATCGCTGTCAAGTTTCTTCGAGCAATTCCTTGACACTTCTTGGTCTACTAGGTGAATGCACTCTCTCCATCTGTGCTCCTTCACCCCCTCGGTGTCCATCAATAAGCTGCTGAAACTTCTGTTTGCGCTCTGCCTATTGTGCTAAAATTAATACTTCCTGTGCTGTGCATATCTCATCCTTATCTTTTATCTTATTTCGATCTTTATTAAGCAGATTCAGCATTAATCTTCATAACACTTCCTTTGTTTCAGGTTCGACTAGCAACGGCGCCAAATGTTTACCGTACAGGGCAAACAGATACTTATCGCATGTAGTGTAGTAAGGTATAACACAGAACAAATACTTTATTCATTTACGCAATATGCACTCCAATGCTTACAATATGATTATGATGACTATCCAAAGTCCCTTCCAGACGGTGTACATATACTTTCCCGAGGGGTAACTCAACCGTCATGCGCCCTTTCAGATACAATTCTAGCCATCGACTACAATATAGAATTTATCGACAACAAAAATGAAATGATTTTACTAACGTCCATGAGACCAAAGGTCTATGGGACCAAAAAGGGGATCCACTAAATATCCTGCTAGGATTTTTCCAGGCTGTCTGTTCTTTTGTGGAGTTGCATTAGCAAGGCGGCCACATTGTGAAGTCTTGGTCCCTCAAAAAGCTCTTTTATACTGTCCACTTTTAGATCTCTCTATAGAAGTCTTCTCTTTTTGCAATAAGGTGGTACACCTTTTCATACCTGGTACATGTGTAATTAGTTGGTGCTTTATTGATGGCTTTCACCATCTCCTTTGAATTTGGTGATCTCACCTAGTTGAAAGGAGTGCAATTTGCATAGAGGCAATGTGCAATGGCTTGATCAACAAGTTTTCTTGCCTCTATTTTAAATGTCGTGTCCATTGTATCTCTTTTATGATCGATAATTTCTACTTGTTCTTCTTCCTCTTGTGGTATAGATACTTGTAGAATGGATGTTTGGAGGACACAATTGGATCAATGTGCAATTACATTTTGTTCTTTCCAGATGGAGGTTGATAAGAAGATATTTTTGGTCTTCTAACCAATTTATTAGTCTATTCTTGTTCTCTTATAATTCCTGCTATTTGTGCATCAGTCATCCCATTGCCATCTTTGCTTCCTTTGCATGTTCTCATTCCTTACTAGAAGGGCCCATAAAAGGAAGTTTTATCCGAGAATATGAGCTATTGAATGATTTACTATGACATACATTACACTTCCAAATGTATACCCGCCTCTAATTGTGACAACCTTGTGGTATGTCTCCATAAAGGAGATCCTATATCAAATTTTGAAGTTATCGTTTCCTTGCCTTGCTATTGGGCTTTGGCTACCGGTAGCGGCCATTCTTGCACAATCCAATCTAAATTCTTGATGTTGTAAGAAAATAAATAAATTTAAATTAGAAAATGACTATGAACATCAAGCCTACAAGTGCAAAAGAATGATACAAAACTGTTAAAATAGATAGCTAAACTTGCTTCTTTATTTCTTTAAAAAACTGGAAAAAAACTTGAAAACTATCTTCTCAAACCTGATTTTTAAAATCAAAATCTCAAAAAAAACCATTAAAGGACTCAAGAATGGGATCAAATGCTTACCTTAGATGCTTAGAACTCCTTTGTGAAAGCTATTTGACACCCTACAAACAATCCTTTTTAAAAATAATCACTGCTGCAAACAAAATGAGAAGAAAAAGGCATGAATGGCCTCTTTTGGGACTGTTTAAGGGTTTAGGAACAAACAATTTATTTTTAAAATGATATATTGCACATGTTTAAATGCACTTTTAAGTTGTTTTTTGGAAAAAAAAGGTTGACTGGGAGATTTTTGCATGGAGGCATCTAGATGCCCTGGATGCGCATCCACAGGGCATCCTGCAGTGCATCAGCATCCGAATGCATCCGCCTCTGCCTTTGGGGCAGGATGCTACGCATCGACAACTAAGCATACGGAAATTGAGACAAGCTATTGTAATTTTGTTTACATTATGTTTTCCTGCCACAGATAATAAATGCACAACAGAACTTGAGCTGTAATTTTCCATTTCTCACCATGCACTACAATAATAATTTGCTTAAAGTTTGTTTATGTCCAGATCTTTTTATTTGGATAAAAACCCCATTTTACATATAGCTTTTATTATTTGTTTGTAGATTTCCCCATTTTATAAACTAATAGGTTTTAGACATGTTATTACTATATACAGAAATAACAGACTTTATTTTCTGTATAGTAATTGAAATCTGTGTGAGTTCAGATTTGGCCCAATTGGCAGTTTGTTGTTTTGAATTCTTCTTTTATATGATCTCTGTTTAAATTCTGTTTAGTTTAATGCAAAGTTTCAATTAATTACTTCTCAGTTCTCACATGTTTTCAGATTGGTCACACATTCTACATTGTTGACACCTATTTTTGATAAATTAACTATTGATTGTTATGTTTATCAAAATTTCAATTAATAATGGAACAGGGTACTAGTGGAGCTGGTGATGGTTTTGAAGTCACAAAATACGGTCATGGTCGTGTTGCTCTGATTGGATTCCCAAGGTACTATGTACACCAGTAATGTGGAGAAATGAACATTTATAACATTAATATTGTTTATGGCTTTGTGAAGTTCATTTTGTCATGTTATAATACTGTATCAGAAGCATTTTTCCAGCATGCGGCAACATGCTACTCAATCAAATTATTTGATTGTTGAACTTATCCATGATTCTAGGTTGTGGGCACAAGCTAATGTTGTGATAACTTGACATTAAAGCTTGCGCCCTATCGCAATAATTGCAGTGTCATGATTTACTTAGGAGGATAAAGCAGGGATAATAGAATATTTTTTAACACACTTGTAGGAAACTTGCGTGACTTTTGAGGAATCTGTTTCAGAAGGTTTTTATTGGCAAAGACATGAAGCTTGACCATATGTCTTCCATGTAGGCTTGGAGATTGTAGGGCTGAGTTGTCTATTCACAACTCTCAGAATATTTTCTTAACTTAATAATTACATGTACTGGTCTGAAATTGCTTTTCAAGAACAATAAAGTTCTATCCACTGAAATCTACTCTCAGTAAGACTTCTGGTGCCATCTTTATTGTATATTACTGCAGGCCTCTTTTAGGAAAAAAAGGTTAATTAATATTCTGTTCATATTTTTTTCCAATTTTTTTCTCAGCATTAGTTTTAACTTTTGAGGATTTTAGATTTCTTTTGTAGTTTATTTTCATTATTCTGTTTGATCACAAAAGTCTTACTAGTGTAATTTGGTTTTTATCATAGTACTAGAGTAAAGCAAAGATTTTAGGTGTGAAATTTTCAGTCATAACAGCTACTGATTTAGTCATTTTGACCTGATTCTTGATAAATCAAAACTGTCTATGTCAATCATGGATATAATCTGGTCCTTGTACAGTTGATCCTTACAGAACTTGGAAATCTCAAAATAATATTTCTTCTTGCTACTTGCTTGAAATAAATAAAGTTGCTTTAAAGATATGAACATTGAGAGCATAAACAGGAAAATATTGCAGAAAAGTATTACGAAGTAATTGGAAAATATTTGCTTGTTATTAACAGAGACCAAGAGGTCATTACATACAAATGAATGGAACGATGTTTCTTTAGGAAACGATTGTAAAAAATAGAAGCATTCTATTCTAGTTGAAGGAAAGCTAAAAAAGCTACAGCTAACTAAAACTAACTAAATATGAGAAACATTCTAATATTTACAATAGTTTACAAATAGATTACCATTAACTAATAATAGACGATTATCTATTATCGTAATACCTTCCTTTAATGGTTAGTCTATCCAGAGCACGAAGCTGTCAAAAAGCGTAAAAGACAGATTTTGTCTACTCAAGGTGCTTTGCACTATATGTTGGGGTTGCGAAACAGATTTCTTAGATTGTGTAGCTAAGCGTTTCCGACATTAAACTTTCATATGCCCAAACTTGTGGCAATAGTTGCATTGAATGTTCTTTTTCTGGGAGCCATTTAACGCTGGAGCAGAAGACTTCTGTTGAGACGGCTGTTGAAACTTGCCTTTATCCTTCTAAAAGGATTTAGCGGCAAAGGCTTGCTCTGTGGAGTTGGAGTTGGAACTGCTACCAAACTGTTGTTTCCACCGATCTTGCTAAAGCATAAGTGTGCAGAGATTAGTGAACTTCAAATCAACACCAGAATACGTGATGTTGAGTGTCTTGATAAAATGCTTATAGGAATTTGGTAAACTCCGAAGAGTGATAACCACAATGTCCTCTTCCTCCATCTTGTGACTGATGGGTAGCAACTGATCACAAATTTCTTGAATCCTATTCAAGTGTGCTTGGAGCAAGGTCACTCATCCATGACAATAGAAAATAGAGTGTTCTTAAAAAAGAAACCTCTGCTTTTGTCAGAAGTCTCATGAAGACCTTTGAGATGTGTCTGGATCTCGACAGTTGTCTTGCCAAATGGAATCTGAGAGAGCTGATCATGAGCCACAGATAATTTGAGAAGCATCACCACCTCTCGATTATGCAGATTCCTAGTATTTTGATTAGGACCAGGAGTAGTCGGATGCTTTGTAACACCTAGAACAAGTTGATTGGTGTTACGATATTAAAAAATTGCAATGATCCACTGCTTCCAAGTGCCATAATTTCAAGGATTGAATTTGGAGTTGTGCTCGAGCAAAATGTTCGTCAGAGATGTCATGGCATGTTTTTCAAGGACAAAACGTGAAAATCTGTGAAGGCACGTTCTTTGATGTAACAAAACGGAAGACCTAGAGAATTTGGAGAGTGACTCAGAAGAGAGCTCAAATAACCCAAAAGGAATATGTTGTCAGTTTCTGGATCAGGTATCCAAAAAATTCTAATGATAACCAATTGAGCTCTCGAAAAACCCACCAAGAATCGGAAATAAAAATAAATCTTCGAGCTCAAAATTTAGGGTTGGCCATGAATGGTCGAAGTTGCAAAAAAATGATGTTTATAGGCCAAAAAAATGATGATTTGTGGTAGACGGTAGATGATCTCTAGCCATTTCTGGCTTTGGTGTCTAAAAACGGTGGCCAAACCAAAAAATGGAGACCAAAGAATGATCTATAACAAAATGCGACTAGAGATGGTGTGTGAAAAAGACAGCCAAACAATGGTTTGAAAACATGACCAAAGAGTTTAAATTTCCGCACGACCAAACCATACCACAAAACACGATTTTTGCATGAGAAACCCTAGCTTGCGTGAGCAACAAAAAATTTAGTAGACTCGAGTTGTGAAGTTGTGGAGTACTGACCTGCTCTTCGGAAAAACCCTAGTCGAGTACTGAGAAATAAAATGATTTGCAATGTGATTAGGTATGAATTTCTCATAGAAACAGAAACCACTAAATGGACTTTTGAGAAATTTCATAAATAATTTCGAAAATTTCTGTAGCAGATGATTTCACAAAGAAATTATAAAAAAAATTGAATTTTTTTGGAGTATTAGCTCTAATACCATATTACAAAGTAATTGGGAAATATTTTGCTTGTTATTAATAGAGATCAAGAGGTCATTGTATACAAATTAATGGAACGATGTTTCCTTACGAAATGATCATAAAGAATAGTAATATTCTATTCTAGCTGAAAGAAAGCTAAAAAAGCTATAGCTAACTAAAGCTAACTAAATATTAGAAACATTCTAATATTTACAATAGTTTACAAATAGATTACCATCAACTAATAATAGACGATTATCTATTATCGTAATAAAAAGTCATCTTTGACACAAAATTGTGCTCCTTGCTATGCTTATACAATGTTTGAGTTATTTTAATTGCTCTTAATTTAATCTGAAATTGTTTAATCCTTTAATAATTTTGGAAGCTTCGGTCGCTCCATTATCTTGTCCTACTTGTTTATCTTGCTTACCAAATGCTATATCAAGTGAACATGAGGGCAACTACTCCAAGCATGCCTTGAAAGACAACTGGTATTTAGTAGAATGAATCACACCAAGGGCTTGAACTACAGTAGATTTTTTGAGCCTTGGATTCATCATACTGCACAAATTGGAGTAATGTTTTTTCCAATAGACTTGGGAAGCCCAATGCACCCATATATGAGAAAAGAACATTTTAACATTTTTAAATTTGTGTCTTTTTTTTTGCATGGTGTTAGAGTTCACATTACACCACATCAATCAACTACCACAAACAAATAATCACATTCATGTTAGTTAACGCAATCCTGTTATCAAATGCATAGAAAATACTTCGTCATAGTCTTGATTTGATAGGAAGAGGCAAATAGTTGTATTGGATTTGCTAGTGCCACACACTTCACATTTTTTAACAAAACTTGCTACTTCCTGCTGTATATTGGGGCTTCAAATGAGCATCAATTGAACCACTTTTTATGCATACTTTGCTACAGAAATCATAGTTTTTAACAAAACTTGCTTTGTCCTGCTGTATTTTGGGCCATTAAATGGACTACTTTTTAACCCATACTTTTAAGACTTCTGACCCACGAAAAACATGACACACCCAAAATTGACTTGAAGTTTGCGAAATTTCCAAACATGAAAGAGCCCCCTTTTTTCACTATCTTAAAATAATGAAAAACATTTATAAAATTGAATGGACAGAACTGATTTGTACCTTTTTATTTGTTTATAGATCAAAAGAGATGTTCATATTGTCATATGACCATAAATTACAAATCTGTATAAAAATTTTACATATTTGAAAAAAAGTAATATAAGTGGTTATGTGGCTGCCTTTGAAGTGGATTATATTGGTTCTGCATATCAAAGTAATACTGTAATATTTAGTATACTGGTCATGTAAGCAACTTTCTTTAAGTCAGTTTTAACTTTCTGTTCTTAGAGTTTTTTAATTAGTTTAGCAATACTATATGAAAGGATCTTCTTCTAATTTCCTTTGTTTGATATGTGAACAATGAATATCAATCAATTTACCATTTCATGGTATTAGAGCAATTGGATATTTTTGGCCGATTTGTGGCATACCTGGATAGGTAATTTTTCAGGTTTTTTTTTTTTTTTTTGTCAATTTTTAATGAAAAATTATTGTAGAAGAATTTGGAGATATTTTTGCAATAAAAAAATGGCCAGTTTCAGCACCAAGTTTTTTTGCAGGAATCGTTTGAGGTTTTTTTTGGTAGTTCTTCTCTCAAAGTTGTGTTTCTCTGGTCGTGTGGTGGATTATTTTGGAGTGTTTTTATGAACTTTTTTGCTTTTTACTGCCCACTTGTCTCAGTTCTGAAACTTTTTTGCCTGTAAGTTACTGATACAATTCTCAATGTTTTTCTGAGAGCTGCATTCTAGTCCACAATTCTGTAGAACCTGTGCACTTGTTCTTAAAGCCAACAATTTTTTAATTTATTTTTCCTATGGTTCTTTGCTTGCACACGTCCAATGGCTGTCTTTTTCAAGGTTTTGTGTGCACTTTCTTATAGATTAGGGCTGTCTTTGTTTTTCAAAAATCTTTTGCAGTTATTTTTTTGGTGTACATAATACATTATTAGCATAACTGTCTGCAGCTATGACGTATCATAATTGTTTTACAATGTAACTGTTGTTCAGGTGCAACTCTCTTAATGTTGTCGAATAAGAAAAACAAATCTTCATATCTATCACCAACATTTGGTATCGAAGCAATAACCATTTGGTTTGGCTGTGCAACAGAGAAGAGTGGGAAGAAATTAGGGCTGCAATGGCGTGAAGGCCCTTGGTATATTTTAGACAAGGCAATGATAAAGATGTGAGAATCTTTGATGGTTTTAGGTGTCTGTGCTGATTCAAAATGGGCATGATTACAGTATAGATTTGATTGCAGTATAATGTAATGGCAATGTTTTATGGCTGAAGAACAAGATAAGATGGAATAGGTATTTGTATTTGAAACGAATTAGAACGGATGTTGCCTGAGGAGGAAGATAGGCTGCAACAACATAAGAAAAGTTGTGTTCTTTACGTTAGAGTATTTACAGTTTTTTAGATGCCCGTATGAAGGATCACTAAGGCATCTGAAGTTAATGAAATTAAATAGTTGCCAATTTATGTATCGATGAGTTCTACAAATTTTGTTATGAATTGGCACTTAAAAAAAATCTCTAGATTTTGTTTTATTTCCAATTTTTTTTTAGTACGCTAGAAAATCCGAAGTGACCAAGGATAGAAAGACATTTAAAATGATGACATTTCTTTAATAATTTTCAGTGTTACCCCGGCGCAGGGGTGCGGCTGTGCGGGGGAACGTTGGGATGAGTTTCGGGTGCGGGAAAAAAAAGCCTCAATTTGGGGATGCCGGGGGTGCGGCGGCGGGGGAGTGGAGGGGGGGTTTGGGGGGGGGGGGGGGAGGAGAGGGAGTGGGGGAAGGGGGTTGCATAGTATATATATCATATTATTAAATATATGATTGAAAATGCTAATTATGAAATGATACTTCAATATATTATATAACAATGTAACATTAACATACCAAATATAGTTAGACTACAATGAATAGAGAAAATTAAAATGTGATTCACAAACCATAAGTTCAAACTTGAAACTTGAAATTTCATAACCATTACTATTACTAATGACCATTTGACAAATTAACTTAGTTCAAGATGTAAGATTCAAAATTCATTGTTCAAATATGATTTTATGAATATCATATATGATAAAGATGCTCATGATGACAATGAGCCGAATAGCATGAAACAGTGAAATAATAATAATGTATCATAGCCATATCAAAGTGAGTATAATCAACAAAATGACAAAATGCCAATAATGAGAATGGAATCATCTCAAGTGCTCTCTAATCATCCCCTATGCCGAAGTCCTCATCACTGGAACTACTAGACTCCTCATGGGTAAGATCCTGATCCTCTAAAGGAACACCAACTAGCCCTACATTGGCTTCTGCATCAGCATCCTCATCAATCTGAACTGGATCCTCTGGCTCCACATCCCATCATGCTGCAGGACTCTCCTTGTACTCGTGTGTCTTGCGATCTTTGAGCCGCAAGTGACCATGTACAACAACCAACATCTCCGCTCTCTTAGAGGTAAGTCTGTTCCTCTTAACAGAGTGAATGAAGCTATAGGTGGACCAATTCCTCTCTGCAGCTGAGGAGCTAGACACCTGAGATAACAAAGTTGAAAGTTACAACTTACAAGTTACAAACAAATGTTCATACAATTTGTAACAAATGATAAATGGTAAATCGATGATTAATAATTATTGAATCAATGAATCATAAATTAAAATCAGCAAAGTAAAACTCTTCAAGTTAAGATTGTAAAAGGCTGGAATTAGTTATTAGTATTACAAACCTGAGAAAGCAGTCGAATGGCTAGTGAGGTGATCTTTAACTTTTGTGACCCATGACATTTCCACCACAAAATGGGATTCTTTTGTGCCATGGTTTTGAGATCCACCTTTGCAATATCCAAGTATCCAACAAGTTACAAGTTTTAAAGTTTACAACATAATATTAAAATTATAAATAACTTAAATAAAGTTATAACTTATAAGTAAAGTAACAATTAATTATTAAAAGAACTTATAATTATAAAGAGTTTAGAGCATTGAATCAAGATTTAAGGATTACCTAAAAGACTAGCAAATTCAGACCACTCGGTGCGAATCTCACTAGCAGTCTTAGTATCATACATTTTGGCAATGCATTGAAAGAACCCATTCTTCACCTCATCATCTTGAAGTGGTGTGACTCTACCAGGCCTAGGTATGTACCACTTTGGGTTCAGTGCATAGGAAACCATGTGCAAAGGAGTGTTCAACTTCTCCCACCTACGGTGAATGATAGGCTCAATGTGCTCTATATAGAATTCTAGAGTGGGGTCTCTCTCACGCACAACAACCCTCATCTGCCCAAGCATGGAATCAATGCACTCATAAACCTCTTCAAGGCTAGGTGAATTTGCATCTCCATATTTGATCACCTAAAACACTGGAGTAATGATGGAGACTATGTATTTTGCATCACTCCAAAACTGATCACTCTTCACTGTCTCCTTTACCCTCCCTTGCTCTGTTATGGTTTCAGGCCATCGATTCCATTCTTGTGTCATAACCATGAGTTGCAATGGCTCTTGCAACTCAATCATTCTCTCTGAGAGAATATAATATGATGCATACCTGGTCTCAACTAGTTTCAGGAATTGCTTCTTTGCGAAGCTCCTGAAAAGTGCATGTGATGTATGGTAATTACAGATAAACATCTGCACCTCTCTCCCATCATTAACCACCTTTCTAATCCACTCTATTTTCCCCATGTCTTTGAGTGCATTGTTCATGGCGTGCACACAACATGGAGTCCACCAAATATGCCTATAAGCTGTCTCAACAAGCCTTCCTGCAACTTTGCACACATGTGCTGCATTTGTCACAACTTGGACCACATTTTGTGGTCCAACCTCCTTAATGGCTTACCTAAGCACATGAAATTGAAAATCAACATCTTTACGATGCCCTGAACAATCAACTGCCTTCAAAAAATATGGGCCCTCCGTGCATATAACCATAATGTTTGTGAGTGGACGATGACTAATGTCCATCCACCCATCCATGATAATGCTGCAACCTGACTCCATCCAACATGCTTTCATTTGCTCCATCAAGAGCCCAACCTTGTCATAGGCTCTATCCAACACTGTAGTCCTCAGCTTGTGGTCACCTGGTGGCACATATGATGGCTCTCCCTCATTCACTGCCATGGTCGTCATCCTCACAAAATAGGGAGGTTGAGCCATAGGTGTAGAGATGCCATTGGCAAAGAAGAAATCACCAACAACACAATCTAACCGGTCTCTTGCATGCATGTTAAATAAATGAGCAATGTGGTTACTATCAGTACGACTTGTAGTTGCTTTCCGTTTCCCCCTATTGCTGTCCCCTGCTAAACTGTGTGTAGGTGAGGAGAATGATGGTGTAGGTGACATAGTCCCTGCTCTCTGATGCAAGATACGAGTAGATGTATCTCGTTGCCCCTATAACTGCTGTATATGTTGTACCTGTTGCCTAGCAGACAAAGATCTAAGCACTGGAACAACACTATCATCAAGAATGCCCCATAGTTTATTCACTTCAATTCTGTATTTGACATTCTCAGGATTTGACAAGAACATGCATGGGTTCACACCATAGCCACTCCAAAAAAGGAGGTGTGAATTAACTCTTGTAATGTTGCCAAACCATTCTGCTCCACATATATTGCACTTCCATTTGCGTGTGCCACCCCCTGAAGGTGTAGTGCCTGTAAGTTTTGTAGAAAACTGTTTAAGAGGGGACTTTGGGTCATAAGGACCCCTAGCATACTTCCTCAAAATCTCTGAAGGACAATTAGTAGAAGGCACCCCTGGTGCAACATAAGGGCTCAGATTGACCACCTATATCAGCCCATGATCACTTCCTTCAGGCTCAGGTTCAGGCTCATAATCAGATGCACTTGGCTCATTAATTTCCATGTCTTTTGCACTTTGGTTGGATCTAGAAGCCATTTATAAAACTGCATTTCACAAAATGAAAATAAAATTATAAAAATGATCATGATACATTTCAGCCCAAGTAAAAATAATTTAAAACTTAAAACTTCACTATTTAATTTTAGCATTTACTATTTAAAAATTTGAAGTATTAAAAAATGAAGCTAAATACTAAAAGTAAATACTAAATAAAAATATGGCAATATAGCATATGCTGAAACGTTTTACTAAGTTACTTTCAAGTTTCAAGTTTCATTCTTGAATCTTGAAACTTGAAAGTAACTTAGTAAAACTAAATACTAAATACTAAATACTAAATTTAAAAATTATAAATTGATTTTTAAAACAAAAAAAACTAAGTAAAAAAAAAAAAACCCTACCTTGAAGGCTTGAACTTGAGGAGACACTTGCCAAATCAAACTTTCTTGCTCCTCTTGCTCCTCTTGAGCTTGCAATCCCTTGCAAAACCACCCACTAATCTCTCACAAGCTCTTCCAAACACTCTTTCTCACTTAGCTCCTTGCTGCTCCAAAATGGTGAAATGAAAATGAGATCTATTGGTCTTATTAAGCCTTCAAATAGACCACATGGGACCCACACCGAATTAGGGTTAGCATACTTAAAAAACAAAAACAAAAAAAAATGCAAAAACTATTGTTTTTTAAAACTTTTTTGGGCCTCTTCTTGGCGCACCCCGCGAGCACCCGAGGCCCACCCGCGCACCCAGGAAGCACTCGAGCACCACGTCCCACCCGGGTGCTCGATTGGTGCGGTGGCGGAAAAGCGATTGGCGGGGGTGCTTGGGTGCGTGACGCACCTGCACCAGGTGCACCAGGGTTTTGACCTGGGTGCGCTGATAATTTTTGCTTTGATTAATGTGAGATGTTAAGATAAAATTATTAATGTCCAAAAAATGACCACAAAGGAGGTTAGAGGGACTGCAAAAAACAAATTGGGGAGCCATACCATTGTAGGAACACTCGACGGTGCACAAAGAAATAAATCTAAAACAATTAAACAATGAAAAAAACAACATGCCTACAGAACATGGTAGGTCGAAAAAGAAGAAAGGAAAACGAGGATTGCAGGAGAAGAGAGGAGAGAAATGGGGAAGGACCCAACAAGGGAATCCTCAGAATGTCGTAGACATTTGGTGCCCCAAAAAAGAACCCAAAAACGGATGGGTAAGCCATAGGAGGAGTGCGTAGCTCGACTGTCTTTGAGCATTTTGAGTGAATGAGGAAGATTGCTGCGGGAAAAACGCCCCTTCAAGGTCTCACAGACCTGGAATTACTAGAAGAGGGATCAATCTGACACCTAGTGCCATATGTGGAGGGAAGCACAAAGGATGTGATAAGATGATTGGGCTGCAAATTTGTGTGACGCTGAAGCGAGTGGTGCCAAAGTCTAATGGCCTCCTGTAGGTAGAGGGAAAACACCTTTGATCAATGAAGGTGAGAAAGGTGGATAGACTCTGGGACTCCTTGAATAAAAAACAATGAATAAACAAGTTAGATGAGATTTAATTCATTGTCTTGAAACATAGGCATAGCACTCATAATTCAGCCCTTATATGTATAAGGTGGTGGTGATAAATTTATAATTTTGTACAATTTAAAGAATGCGTTGAAAAGAAAAATTGTGCAGTATCTATAATGCCTCCGTCATAAAATAACTAAATGATCAAAACTTTGTTTATCGGCCGATTGATTTAGTATATGTTGGACCCATTTCTATTTTATTCACATCCGTAGGTGTTGCTGTCGGCTCTCTTTGTAAACCCTCGAGAGTTCCTTCGAAGGGCATTTAAGTACGACTTGTAGGACGTTGTTAGTATATGATTTGGATTTTTTATTTGTACTGCAAATTCTTGTTGGAATTTTGTATTATTTTCCGTTTCAGAAGTGGAAGATCTTCCCTGTTTGGCTATTCTAGTTTCGGTGGGATTCAACCCTCACCCTATTCCATCTGTGTATTTCTTGTCTTGGATTTGGCAAATCGTAGCACCATCCTTGTTTTTGCACATACAATATTTTGAGTTTCAGCAATAAATTGTTATATCTCTTTGTTGCCATACGCTTCTGTGTTTGGTTATTATTTGGTGCATTCAGTGAATTATATCTCCTCGTTGACATTTTTAGCTTACGTCCTTCGACACATTTTTCAAACAATACCGTGACATTCTTTAAGCATTATGGTGGCATCAAAGCTTTCCCTTGGGTACTTTCCTTGTGTGTTCTCCATTAGATACTTTCCTTGGGTTTTCTCCATTAGATACTTTCTTGGGGTTTTCTCAATTGAGTACTTTCCTTGGGTGTTCTCCATTGGGTACTTTCCTCGGGTGTTCTCCATCAGGTACTTTCCTCGAGTGTTCTCCATTGGTTTCCTCAGGTGTTCTCTATTGAGTACTTTCCTCGAGTGTTCTCCATTGGGTGTTTCCCTCGAGTGCTTTCCTCGTGTGTTCTCTATCGGGGACTTTCCCTCGGGTGTTTTTCTCTAGTAATTTCCCTCGAGTATTTCCCTCTAGTAATTTCCCTTGGGTGTTTCCCTCAGGAAAAATTCGGATGTGTCATTGGGAATATTACAATGGTATCAGAGCGAGTGATCCTACCAGCCTATGAATAATGAATGAAAGTTATAGTTGGAAACGATGGGGATCCCACTCAATTGATAAAATGGCAGATCAAGAACCCACTCCTGTTGAAGTCATAGCACTATTGAGGGATCTATCGCTTAATTAGGCACAGATCAATGACATTCAGTGTCTTATGGAAGAAAATCTTTGGAAACTAGTGGAAAATAAGATCTCTGGCGAACAAAATGGTCATAGTGCTGATTTAGTCTCAAGAAAGGCAAGTCCTCATCTAGCGCCCTCTCGATCCGCCATGCCAACTTTCCCTTCATGGGTGGAGGTACTGCACGGAGGAAGGCAACCAACCTTCGAGGAAATTCAAGAGCAATTAAAAGAAGGTTGGAAGAATGCAAACTTGGAAGAGGATATACCGTACAAAGATTACGCATAATTAAGAATGCGATATTTCGGAGGTGGAAACTGAGGATATTTTAATGACGACTTGAGATGGAAGTTGAGTAAAATGAGTGTGTCACCATTTGATGGATCTGGATCTGTATTTGCCTAGGTGTGGTAATGAAGGCCAATACTTACTTCCAGCATGAACTGATGCTAGAAGAGGAAGCAATTAAATTTGGAGCTCTCCACTTGGAGGGAGTAGCGCATGAATGGTGACATCATGACACCATTACATTGGGACATGACCAAGTGAATGCTTTTGCGGAATTCATTAAAAGATTGATAGATTTGATGGTAAAGATTCAAAATTGAATTTTAAAGAGTTGGCATAGTTAAGGCAGACAGGTTCAATCGACCAGCACATTATAGAGTTTTAGAACTCTCTGTTATGGTTATAGGCATTTTTGAAAGGTGGCAGATAGTACTCTCCATGGATGGACTGACAGAACCACTGAGGGGTTGGTTTAAGAGCTTCAATCCTACTACCCTTTCAGAGGCTATCAAGAAGGCGTGAAGTATGGCATTGCCTTCGACATCATCGTATTGAGGTTACTCTCACTCCAAACCACCATTGATTCCAAGGGACAAAAAGATAACAAACCTCTGCTGAAGAAGCCTTCGTTGGACGAAGCTACTAGATAGGAACTCCGGAGGAAGAAATTATGTTTCATTTGCAAGGAACTGTGGGAGCCTGGGCACAAATGCCTCCATAAGGGGAAAATACACTTCATTGAGGTTGTGTTTGATGGCGATGATAAGGAGGAGAATCTACCCACAGGGGGTGGTCACCCATAGTAGGACTCCAAAATGGTTAGCTTGAACCGTATATAGAATATCGCCACACTAGTACGACGTGGAGGAACCATTGCCTTGGTTGGGAGCTCGAGGTGTACAATGTTTCAAGTACGAGGATCCCTTCAAGGACAAAGGGTCATTGTGATGTTGGATAAAGGAGCCACCCTAAACTTTATAAACTCTTCTTTGGTGAAATGTAGAGGTCTACCTACAAAGGCTCATGCAAGATTCCGAGTCAAAGTCGTTGGAGAAACACTTATACCCTTCACACACCTTGTTCCTCAACTGAGTATCACCATGGCTAATTACACAGTGACGGGGGATTTCTTTATAGTGGACCTAGATGATATAGAAGTCATTCTGGGCATACAGTGGATGAAGTCATTGGATAAATATACATAGAGCTTCAAACATATGGACTTCACTTTTGTTGTAGATGGAAAGAAGGTTGTTCTCAGGGGGATGGCCAATGAAGGGCCAAAGGAAGTTTCTGCTCAATGGATGGAGGCCATTTTCTGCATGATGACATTGTGTGGGCTGCACACTGCTTTGTTTTGATGGAACCAAAAAGGGCAATGGGCATATTGAGATGACGAGCTTCAGGCCATCTTGAATACACATGATAGAGTTTTTGTAGATATTCCTCCTGGCATACCTCCCATTGTGGTTTCGAGCACATCATAGAATTGGAAGTCGACGCCAAACCAATTATCACTACACCGTACCGCCACCCTAGAAAATTCAAAGATGAAATAGAGAAGACAATTTAGGAGCCGCTCGAGAAGGGATTGATTCATCCCAACACTAGCCCTTTTGCATCATCAATGGTGTTGGTGAAAAAGGACGAGACGTTACACATGTGTGTGGACTGCCATGCATTAAACAAGAAAACAATAAAAAATAGATACCCTATCCATAGGATTGATGAATTGTTAGATGAGTTGCATGGTGCACTTTATTTCTCGAAAATAGATCTTCCTTTCCGATACCATCATATCTGCATGCGAGAAGATGTGGAAAAGACAGCTTCCGTTGTGACTACGGGCATTATGAGTTCCTAGTCATGCCCTTCGAATTGACGAATGCACCAGTTACTTTCCAGTCTTGCATGAATCACATCTTCAACAAACAATTTTGTAAGTTCTTGTTGGTATTTTTTGATGACATCCTCATTTACGATAAAACATGGGAAGAACATCTTTACTTTGATGAAGTTCTTGAAATTGTAGAAGCATAGTTATTGTTTGCCAAGCAGTTGAAGCGTGAGTTGGGATGATAGAGATATTTACCTAGGGCATGTTAGTAATACGGAGTTCAAGTTCACCAAGAAACGATTTAGGCTATCCTTGATTGGCCCACACCAAAGTCACTCTCAGAGTTGAGGGGATTCTTGGGGTTATACATTTACCATAGAAGATTTGTGAAGGGTTTCTCTCAACTCAGTGCAGCCTTGATGGACTTGACTAAGAAGGGATCCTTCTTGTGGAACTAAAATGCACAACATACTTTCAACAGGTTAAAGGAATCAATTAGTACTTGTGCAATCCCAGTGCTGGCTTTATCGAAGTTCACTCAACCTTTCATTCTGGAGTGTGATGCTTTTGGAGAAGGCATTGGTACCAGACTTATGTAGTATAAACACCTGATAACCTATGAGAGTAGTAAACTTACATAAGTGGAGTGCTTATATTCCATCTATGATAAAGAAATGTTGGCTATTGTGCCCGCCCTGACCAAGTTTTGGCAATAACTGGTGGGTGCCAAGTTTTTTGTCTGTACTGATCATAATAGTTTGAGATATTTTCTAGAGCAACGAGATCTAAATGAGAGACAACAAAAATGGATAAGTAAGATTCAAGCTTTTGATTTCGACATTGAATATTTAAAGGGAAAGAATAATGTGGTTGCAACTGTTTTGTCTAGAGAACACGCCCTTTGTTTACTATCTCAGATTTCAGCTGATTAGAAAGCACATTTATTGGCGGAATATTCTAAAAACACATTTGCATATAAGCTAATGGATGGCGACTCTCAGGACGATCGATACAAGGTGGTGGATGACATTATTTATTATAAGGATCAGATATACTTAGTGCTTGAGTCCAAAATGAAGCAGAGAATCCTGAAGGAAATACATGCTTCACCCTTAGCTGGACATTGAGGGTTTCTCAAGACCTATAGACAACTTGGGGATAGGTTCTTGTGGAAGGGACTTAAAGATGGTATTTTACAGTACGTATGAGAATGTGCAGTATACTAGCAAAACAATTCCGAACACACCTTACCTGTCGGACTATTACAACCCTTGCCGATACCAGAATGAAAGTGGGAAAGTATCTCTATGGATTTCAGTATGAAACTTCCTATGGTAAATGGAAGGGATTGTATCTTTGTGGTGGTTGATAGATTGACAAAGTATTTACACTTCACCATTTTCTCAAATTTTCAAGCTGCATAGTAGCCGACTAATTTTTAAAGCAAGTTTTTCGTCTGCACGAGTTGCCCTGAAACATTGTTAGTGACAAGGATGGTCAGTTTCTCAGTATCTTTTGGACAATTATTTTAGTTGGCAGGAATAGAATTGGTGGCAAGCACTAGCTACCACCCTTAGATCGACAAACAAACAAAAATTGTGAACAAGTGGTTGGAAGGATACCTCCAGAACTATGTTTCAGCACAAAGAGCCTGGGCCAAATGGTTGCATTTGGGGGATTATTGTTACTACACAACTAACTACATGTCTATTGAGATGGCACCCTTCACAACACTCAACGGGTACGAACCCCTTTCATTTATGGACATAGTTATGGGCAATAGTCGTGCACGTAGGGCAAAAGACTGGCTTTAGGAAGGCAAGGCATTCTAAGATTCTTGAGAGAAAACATACAAAGGGCATAAAATCAACACTGATCAACATCGAATTGAGAGAAGTTTCGAGGTGGGTGATCTGGTCTATTTCGAACTCTAGCCATACAGGCAATCATCATTGAAGGCAAAGAGGAAAGACAAATTGAGGGCATGTTTTAATGGTCCTTACCAACTCGCCATATCAGTGAAGTTGCCTATGAACTTGAACTGCTAGAAGGGAGTCACATCCACAATGTCTTTCATGTCTCCTGCCTGAAGGAAGCTGTGGGGATGATCATCAAAGTAACCATAGATCTTCTACTGCTCAATGAAGAAGGGAAGCTTGTGTTGGAACCGGTCAAGATCACTGATGTGTGGGAGAAGATATTGTGGAGCCGTACCATGAAGGAATACTTGGTATGTTGGAAGCACTTACCGCTGGACGATGCTACTTGGGAGGGAGAACGCATTCTTTAGCATCCAACATTGTGTTTGCTTGAGGACAAACAAATTTAGGGACGAGAGGGTTGTAATGTCCCCGTCATAAAATTAAAAAATGATGAAAACTTTGTTTATGGGCCGATTGATTAGTATATCTTGGACCCATTTTTATTTTGTTTGCATTCATAAGTGTTTTTGTCAACTGTCTTTGTGAACTCTTGGGAGTTCCTTCGAAGGATATTTAAGTACAACATGTAGGAAGTTGTTACCATATGATTTGGATTATTTTTTTGTACTGCAAATTCTTGTTGGAATTCCATATTATTCACCATTTCGGAAGTGAAAGATCTTTGCTACTTGGCTATTTCAGTTTTGATAGTATTCAACCCTTACCCTATTCCGTTTGTGTATTTCTTGGCTTAGATCTAGCAAATTAGAGCACCATCCTTGTTTTTGCAAATGTAATATTTTGAGTTTTGACAATAAATTGTTATATCTTTCTGTTGGCATACACTTCTGTGTTTGGCTATTATTTTGTTCATCCAGTGAATTATATCTTACTTTCGACATTTCCAGCTCACACCCTTCAACACATTCTTCAAACATTACCATGACATTCTTCAAACAGGTCGATCTTTTGGTGCAACAACCCTGGCCACTAGTTCGAATTCCACAGGCCAGGACGAGTGACCTGGTATAGTTAATGCACAACCTTGGCCTTTCTAACAATTTCAGCTTCTTTACTTGGGACTTAAATTAAATGAAAGTTGAAAGTGACTTTTCCAAGCTTTTTTAGATGCAATTGTGTAACAAAAAATATTGTTTTGTTACCAAAGCTATCTCACATTGAGATAGTAGCTGTCCAAACTTGGGGCTCTAAGAAATTGGAGAAATGTGGTAGGCTAAAACATCATGGATTTTATATCATGTTAGATTTTTACGATAAGTAAGAAAGCAATCAAAATGTAATACAATATTGATACTCACAATACCATTCAAGACTAGCTGATAGGCTAAAGTTTAAACAATACATTTTCCATTAATCAAGAGAGCTACTCAAGAAAGATGGAAGATCAAGAGAGGAAAGACATGACTGAGAGAGTTCATATGATAAGAATGCAAAAGAAGTGGGAGATGCCTAGCACTCCCAGTCACCCATGCTATACCTATAAACAAGCCTACCTAAGCAAGCTAAGCTAGGTTTTGGAAAAATCTCATCAATTAATGCAAAAGAAAAAAAGTTACACAAACTCTAATTAATAACCAAGTTCACTTATTGTACACTTTTAATCCTACTAGGCTATAACAACTCCCAAATAATGATTTACTTTTAGACAAATTTTTATGCTACAATATTCCCTTGGGGCCCAGAAGTATTCCAATTCTTTTATTCATTCAAATGCTAAATTACATAGTTAAGGGACACTACTATTGTCATGGTTGTGTCCTGAATGCTACTGTGATTTTTGATTCCATCCTGGTTCACTCTCTAACCAGTTAATGTTGTCCTTTCTCTAGGTTTCAATGCTATCTTACTGTTGATATTTTGTTCAGATCCGCATGGGTCAATAATTTATAATATGATAACTCTAAGAAAAATTGTAATTAATCCCAAGCTATTGTGTCCCATCATATTCACTCTCCTGATTCCTAACAAGTCGCTAAATTGGATTGCTGATTTTTGTCCATGAATCACCATGAGTCACAGAAATCGCATGAATCCACTCAAAAAATTGAGCAGCCCAATTGAGCAAATTAAAAACATAAAAAATACAATTTTTTTTTAACATTTCTCTTTCTTATAACCCTTAAAGGCCTTCTATCTGTTGAGTATGACAAAAAGAGAGGAAAAGTGAGGGATAAATTTGAGCTAGAGTTAGAGCAGATAGACATGTTTTTTCATTTTGTTTACAGACAGATGCATGTTACATGACTCAGACTCGCCTTGGACTTGGTCAGCTAGTTTTGGGCTCAGACTCAGACTTGGCCTCTGGACTCAATAAGGATTCAAGAACTCGGCAAATTGAAAACCCAAAAGTTCAAATATGTTAAAAAGTTAAACTTTTTCCATGCATCATGTAGTCAATTAACATCAAAGATACAATAATTGAGATATATAGAAGCTACTATGCACACGTGCACAAATTTACATTGATCACATAAGTATCAATGCGAAATTCTAAAGGAAATAAGTTGTACTAAAATTATAGAAGGTATAGATTTTTTATTATCATCATGTTGAGCATCGTGTTCATGCTGAAGACTATTGGTGGTATCTCCCTTAAAGTGGACTACAAGGTTGCTCCCTTGAAGTGGCATATCATTATTAAGTCTTTGCAAAAAAATTCATATTACATTCTTCTACCATGCAAGTTATGTCATACCCATAACTGCTTCACTAATTTTTTTTGTTCTTAGTAGATTAGAAAGATCATAATGAAGTACTGGAATGATATCAACTACATAATTTCATAAATGTCGTCATCTTTCAACTTTGTCAAATGGTCTGTTTAATAGACTTTTGTTTTTATAGTCTTTTACAAACCTTAAAACTGTTCTTTTATTGTTCTAGAGATGTTCAATTCTTTAAAGGAAAGCATTTTATTTGTTGCAATGCTCTCAAGTTTGATAGTGCAGTTTTGAATTTTTAACACCTGATTATAGGACTTTGTAATTATAGTCTATGATAATCATATGAAACTGCTTTTTTGGCAATAAATTTAGTAAAATCATATTTATAATCTTCTTTATACAGAAATTGTTATGTTTTATACCTGCTACATGCAAGACATTTTTTACTACTCCATATTGTTTGCCTTATTGGGAATCACCAATACAAATTTTTGAAACTTGATATTGCAATACAATCTTAAAAGCCAAAAAAATTTAAAAATGTTTAATTTTTACTTTATGGCTTAGCTGGCCATGGAAGAGTCCTAGCTACAAGACTCTTCTGACTCAGAGAGTCCATGGACTTTGTGAGTCCTGTTGGACTCTGCCATGACTTGGTTGAGTTAGAGTCCAGAGGCCAAAAAAACTCTAGAGCCCTGACTCGGCTCAGGTATTGCAGAGTCTTGCTAGGACTCATAGACCCTTGTAACATTGGGATAGACATGTTTCATGGATCTTCATCTTACATACATTATGATTTGATGTCATTGGTTTTATTGATCTTCATCTTAAATACATTTATGATTTGACAACATGTATAATTCTATATATCTATTTCATATGATCCTATGTTTTCTATTACTTCAGCTACAAGTTACAATTTACATTTTATGTATATGATGGATTTATCATTTATGTTCTTTGTTTATGTATGTTGGCTTCTATTTGATGATGTTATAGTGTTTTTAAGTTATATTCAATAAAGGGTGCATGAAATAAGTTTTAAATTGTTAAAATCTCTAAGTGTCAAGGGTTTTTTCATTTTACCGATTTATAGGCGATTTGTAGCCAATTCCAATCTGATTAACAAGTTGAGTCGGCTTTGCTGATTCCAAGTTTTCTTTCTTTGGGGAAAAAGGCAAAGAAATCTGCAAAAGCCTCATTTTTTGTTTAAAAAATCACCTATTATTAAACACCCTTGATTTTATTATATAAATTGAGCGAAAATTTTCGTGAAATTTCATACAGAATGTTAAGGAAAAAACAGGATTTTTATTTTGTAAAAATATACGCCAATAATAATCCACGATTTTGGTTTAAAGAATTAGAAATCTCCTCAAAATTTCTAGGTTCTTAAACCAAGTTTTATTGGGAAGATTGTCAAAAGCTAACCTTTGCTCTGATAACATGAAATGTTTATTGTTTGAGATATTTAATTTTAAACCAAGGAGAGGAATACTCCTTAAATAAACAATTACAAGATCATCTTTCCATAATACAAACATTTGAGAACTAAAGACAAATAGAAGTTACTAATTAAACAACTTAAAATATAGAAAGTTACTAATATTGATTGACCGACTTAAAAGAAACTTACTTAAATGACCATTATACTAAATATTACAATATTACTTTAGTATAATGAGAGTTTTTGTTTTAAATTGTATCCTAATAAGGATTCAGCCTTTAGATATAAAATATTAAAAAGTAGGGCTGTTCCTGAAATAGTGGGTATTGCTCCATTACAGAATGTCCTGCTATTTCAGGGCTTGCCATTTTTCTTAAAAAGTAAACCCTCGTAGATGAATATAGAATAGGCTTTATTAAGGCCGAAGCTACTTTTTATTATTAAATTTCTTATGATTATGCCTGTTTTATCTCTGAGCACATATTTGATATGAAATAGAAAAGTGAGGTTTATTTCCTCCATTTGTACACATTAATTGCTTTCAAGTATACTAGATTTTTTGACAAGTCTTCCTATATTTAACCCTCGCAACCAAATTCTGTTTACAGTTATATCATTTTATGCCAATACCATGTAAATGGAATGCTACTGCACTCCTATTGTGTAGGAAATCCACGTAATCTGTAAATTTTGTTTGTTATTTGGTTCTTTTTTCCCCTTATATATATGTCATCTCACCTCTTGTCTTAGCTCATTATTCTATTAAAATAATGTTGTTTAGTTGTGCATGTATTTTTGGTAGCCAACATGTTGGAAACATTGTGAATGGCAGAAAGCTTCATATTAGCTCACAAGCTATGCTCGCAGAATTTTTCCATATATGCATTCTTTTCCATAGATAAATGATCATTCAAATTTTATCAACTCAACCTGTTCTCAGTGTTGGAAAATCAACACTTCTTACTATGCTTACCGGGACTCACTCAGAAGCAGCATCATATGAGTTCACGACACTTACTTGTATTCCTGGTGTCATACATTACAATGATGCCAAGATCCAACTTCTCGACCTTCCTGGAATCATTGAAGGCGCTTCTGAAGGCAAAGGACGCGGTCGACAGGTAACTTTTTGATTTTTTCCTTTGCTCATTCTTTTATTTCTGCAAATTAAATATTTGCAAACAGTTTATGAACATTATTCTGAAATATGTAGATGTAGAATTTTATATCACAGATATTTTTCACAATAATACGGGAAGTTTTAGTATTGAAATAATCTTAGGTACTCATTTGTCATTCAGATTTTTGCCATTCTAAATGGGTTTTTGCCATTTTTATAATTATATACATGGATGTATGTAAAGGTTGGAGCTGGAATAATGGCCATTTTGATTTCACGTGACTTGACCTTTGCCATAATTTGGAAATGGTTGCAAGTAGCTGACATTAGTTGATTCTAAACATGTCATGTTGTATACTCAGATTTGTGAAACAATATCTTTGATGATGAGAATCTTGGATTTGATTGAATCATTGTAGGCTTAGAGCAGATCTTTAGCTGGGCTTGTAGTTGAGTAAATTAAGCACAATTTTAATGTTATTGGAGTTTGAGGCTAACGAAAAATTCATCTCATATGTTGTGACTCTTGATTCCTGTTCTCTGATATAGTTCAAACTAGTATTCAAGCTATGTGCTGCAGTTATGCTACCCATAATTTGAGCTAACAAGGAAGTGCACAATAAGTTGTCTGTCAGTAAGATTTGTGGGGATAGAAGATTTGTGTTAGATTTTGTTGCTGCATGAGCTATCCCTTTTTGACCTTCAAAGTTCTTTCCAGGTCTCATTGCCAAGGGTAAGCCTGGTTGAAGACATTTGCCATTCTTTGTTTTATAATTTTTTGAAAGGAATGTATTAGATAACACTAAGGGCCATAAAAGTTATATCAGCTGAACATCAGTGTGATGCAAAGATCTTGTCATACAAAGATAGAAAGACTTAAAAATTTAATATTTGCATAATGTCGAAACATTTAAGTCTGGATTTAAGAAAAGATAAATCTATTAGCTACTTGTGTCATTGATGTCAAGATCTCAAAATCTTAAGTTTGAAAATGTTAAACTGCAACTTCATATACAGATGATTTGTGTATATCAAAAGATGAGGAATAACTTACAGTGGAATGATTTAGACTGCATATATGTTGTTTGGAAGTCTGGAAATGATAATACAGTTGGTTCTTTGATATCCATCTTCAGAACCTTATATCTGACAGGCTCGATAGAAGACATGGAGTTATTTAGTCACGGAAGATAGATTGACAGGTTCTTCTGCAGATCGATGTTTGAAACAAGATCCATATTTTCTTCAGAAAAATCCAATATATTATCACTGGGGTTGAATGAATACATGGCAGTGGAAACAATGAATTCTACCCCTTATTTTTACATCTGCTCTGCCCATCAAATGACAGTATAAATATGTATCAAAATGGTCTCCAGATACGGAAGCCAGTGTTCAAAGTCTTCATGCCTCAAAATATGAACTACTAGCGTTTGGTTGCTATTGCCTCATGAGATTCAAACAGGTACAAATATTGCATTCCGGTTTATAGCAAAAACACGAAGATTTGGTGCGTTGTATGGGAGATGACTGTGATGATATCAGGATGAATGTCCTCCAACAGTGATAACACATGGAAATGATAATGAAAATAATAAAGCAAACATGGTGGAATAATGACATCTGTCTAAAACGATAACAACAAACTATTCACAATCAATAGCATCTTCCAGATTTTTCAGAAACATTTGACGGCATCAGTTTGGATTGGCTTTGGGAAGTTTTAATGTGTAGATGATAATTTAACTTGTAATCAGATTGTTATAGTTATGGCTCATTTCAGATTTGAAAATTGATGGATACTAATCTATATATTGCTTGCAGGTAATAATCAAGATAGAATGAATATAAATTAATTCAATTCTGAAAACTGAATTGCAAAGTCTGAAAGTATTCTATTACTGTACTGCAGTCAGTCTTTAGAGATATATATCATTTATGGATCAATGATATTGACCTCTTGAATTGATTCATATTTATACCCATACCAATAGTCAAGACATGGACTGACATGTCTATTCATACCCATGAAAAGACACAATGGTATAATTAACAAATCATTAAAGGACCTGATCCTTAATCGGGTTTAATTAGTTTATTAAACATATTCCTTTATGATTTGTGATCTGTACAAGGCAATAGATCATTTGCTCAATCTAATGCACGATTGACATTATATCAAGAACATAATTCTCGATCCAAGAGAATTATAATCTGATCGTTCAGATTTCCAGACTTAGTTTGGTAATGATAAAATCAGTTTAATACCAAGATGATCTCAGCAAGGTAAAATTAATGTCTATGCATATGTGTGTGTATGCATGTTTATCAGTTTACACGGTAAACTGGTATACATACATGCACACATGTGCATACAGTTGTCATGCTAGTAATTCTGACCAACACTATCATATCTTATCACTCCCTCTTAGCTAGGGAAGATGTCATATCCCAGTCAGAATAAGATTCATAAATAAGAATAATATAATATAAGTAATATATCATTTAATGTTACATTAAAATGACAATAAAAATCAATAATAGAATCATAACGTAATATAATTATAAATAATGATATTATGACGAATAATTATATTATAATATAACCATTATTATTTATCAAAAGTTATATAATAATTGATTCTTTAAATACCATACAAATAAATAATAACTAATAAAGTTATTACTATGATAGATTGATAATATATCATTAAAGTAATAATATATTATGGCTTAATACGATAATATGATATACAGGATATAAATTAAATATAATTGTAGCTGAATCTATTATTCAATATAAATATCTGATTAACAATAAGTAAATGGAATGTCATAAACCCTTGCCTCCAAATGACACAACGCTTCTAAAAGAAAAATAAAGGTATCATCTTTGACTAAGGAAGGGATATACAAAGAGAATTACATACAAAAATCATCACTTAAAGGAACAAGAGAAAATCAAATAAAAATTATAAAGTACCAAACTCGGACATTACAATTGGTATCAGAGCATAATCCTGCCATTTTGTATGATTATGTAAGAAAATTGAATGCAATTATTTTTGAAAAAAAAAGAAAAAGAAAAAAGTATAAATTCAACCCTCCAATATCAGGTTGCCACAAATCCAATGATCAGATTATACAAAGACTGAAGTAAGCATTGGACATATTAATCACATTCGCGCAAATTCCACATTGATATATGATACTTTATGAAGATGGAGAAAAAACATAATAGAGAGCAGAAGTCAGCACATTAAGAGGAGCAAATACATAACATATTACAACCTTGGAAGCATTTTCCTTACCTGGAACACTATAGAAAGAAGCTACCCTTGCTTTGCAAATGCATAAACTCATTCTTCGTCAGCAATGTGGCCACAACTAATCCCAATTCGGCTACGCACATCAAAGGTTTATTCAAATGCCTATTCCTTTTCTGCAGTTATTGCACATACACATATATTCCATTATGGAAGCATGATATAAATCCTTGAACAGTAAAAAGATGAGTCAAGGGTGGAATTAGGGACATCACACCTAATTGTTTGATAGAACGCATCGAAGGAATATCTTCTTGTGAATTCTCCATGCCCAAATTATTGAACTAGATGATCAAAGTGATGCTATCATATGGAACACAATGATATAAGAGTGTAAATGAAATAGAAAGCACATTAGGCGAGGTATAAGACTAGAGACACCACCTTTCCCAACATTTTCCCATTAGTGCCAATTTGAAGGCTTGAAATGAATGTTGGACATCCATCATAATCTAATCAAAGGTGACTACTATAGTTGGCAAGCTTGCAAATGAAAAAATAATGGACTTGCCTGAAATCTATTTCAAGGATATAGAAGAGGCCTCCAAAATGATGGAAGGTAATAGAAGAATGCATAATTTTAATTGCATCAAGAGTTATAAAGGTGAGCATAATAGAATTGAGGATGATAAACACACACAAAAATGAAAAGTGGGAATCAGTGAAAGGTGACATAAGTCACATTATCAAGTAGGAAAGAATGAATAATAAACGGATTGCAAAAGATATGGAAAAGCAACACATGTCATCATTGAACAAATCGATACCCATTGTGTGTTTTGAAAATAAATAAATTTTAAATACCGTGAAGGAGCAAACAAAAAGAATGGAAAGTTAAATAAGCAAAGAATATATTATTCCCCTCTTATGTGGAATATATTACAATAACCCACATCGCACAAAAGGTGAGTTACTCGTAGTCTTGGAAAGACAGTGACAACATTATCATTTCTACTAAAGCAAAACATATTAAATAAATTCATGGTACAATAGTACCTGAATTTTCTTGTAGAGAATATTCGAGGCGATATAGCCTATTACGTGGAAAAATAGTTCATAAGCTATTTAAAATCCTATTCGTGAAAAGAAAGGAAATTATAAGCATTTCTTAGGAAATATCCCACATGTGGGAAGAACTCCTTTTTACCAACCAAAGCATGAACTTCAACCTGCCATGAGTTTTACAATATAGAGAAGGAAAAGCAATTTAAACAAAGGAATTCAAGTTTGTATCGTTTGTGAGGCCGGTTTGACTTGGCCTATGACAAGGGGTATCTTACCTACCACCTTTCCAAGGCAATTCACATCACTGTGGATGTGACTTTCCCATGGGTCACTTCACCCTATTTAGGTGATGAGACCCATGATATATGTGTGTGTGTGTGGAACTAAGGGGAAAATTAAAGTTGTACAAGGTTAATAAAAAAATATCAATGAGCACAATGGTACATACTGGTGGGCCTATACTAAAGGAATATAATCGAAACTAAGGGAAGCATTAGAGCCCCAAATTTGCTAAGCGTACATTCTAACCATGAGAGGATCTAGGGTACAAAATCCTTACCCTTACTATGTAATAATAATTAGATTATGTTATCATCTGTTATATATATTAAGAGTTATGTGATCATAATATGCTAGAGGGTAAGAATATCACCTTGCATATATGACGTAAGGAAATAATATAAAGATAATATGTTATATGTAATTAGAGTTATGATTTCTTATTTTATAAATATGAAATCATTTTCTCATGATTATACATTATGGTACATACATATATATGATATGTATATTTTAGAATTCTGAATTATAAAGAAATTAGAATTTTAGATTTTTCATTTCTTACTCTGTACTTAGGTATTTTTAGATAGCAAGTTTGTGGAAGGGAAAGGTGGAATAATTTTGAGCACATGGCAGATTATCCCAATACTAGGGTTAGGTCTCGAGGGACGCTACATGTAGTCTATTTCATGTGACCTTCACACAAGAAATCTACCATCTGAGAATGACCTTAGTAATTAGAGGAAGTAATGGATTTTCACATAAGAAATTAATTGAATTAAATTGATTATAATTCAAAGTTGATAATATGTTTAATGATCCCATAATACAAATAGCCCTAATTGGCAATTATTATGACCTATAAAAAGGGATTATTACAATTGGTATCCTAAGACTAACTTTGGAAATTATATTCATAAAATTCTAAAACTTGTAAATGTAGTAAAGAAATTGAAATTGTGCTTGAATGGACATGAGATCCCATCTTCTACATATTACGAAGGTATCATAGGGTAGGGAGTTTGTGTGGCAAAGTAGTTTTGGGCACATGATGAATTATCTCAAAACTAGGGTTAGGCTTTGAGGGACACTGCATGTAGTTTGTTTCATGCAACCTTTGCACAATAATTCTACCACCCTAAGAATAACCTTGGAAATAGAGAAAGCAATGGAATTTCATATAACAAAGATTTCTTGAAACCTTACAAATAACTATCCCTAAGCACGACTGAAATCCTCAAAAGAGATTCTAGAACAAATCAAGTATTGTCCAAAAAGGGATCCATATAAGGTCTATCTTATTATTGAAATTAAACTACATTGTTTAAATGTGAACAATCCATTTTTTGTTCCATACTAAGGTATCTTAAGATAGAGAGTTTGTAGAATGGAAAGGCAGAGTAATTTTGGGCACATGGCAAATAATCCCAATACTAGGGATAGCCTTGAGGGACGTTGCATGTAGTTTTCTTCACGGGACCTTCGCTCAATAATTCTTCCATCTAAGAATAACTTTAGTACTAGAGAAAGGAATGGGAGTTCTCATAATTAAGGCATTAATAAAGAATGGATGTATTATCTTTCTACATTGTGTCTACTTCGTGTTTTCATGCATTCATATGTTACTTTGTGTCTTCTATGTGTCTTAAGGCATTCATGTGTCTGCTTCGTGCCTACCTCATTCCTTCATGCAGTAATGTGTTTTCTTTGTGTCTTCGTTGTGCCTTTATGCATTCACGTGTCTTGCATCTTGATGCATTAATATGTTTACTCTCTATATTCTTTGTGTTGTCATTCAAACATTCTTGCATGGGCTATCATATATTAACATACATTGAAAAATGTTTAACACATATATGAATTGCTTGAGGACAAGCAATTTTGAGAGGTAAGGATTGTCATATCCGGTTAGAATAAGATTCATAAATAAGAATAATATTATTTAAGTAATATATCATATAATATTACTTTAAAATAGCAATAAAAATCAGTCATAGAATGATAATCTAATATAATTATAAACAATGATATTATGACGAATAAAATATATTTGAAATATTATATTACAACATAACCATTATTATTAATCAAAAGTTATTTAATAATTGATTCTTTAAATACCATACAAATAAATAATAACTAATAAAGATTTTACTATGATAGATTGTTAATATATTTATAAAGTACTAATATATTAAGATTTAATACAATAATATGATATAAATTAAATATAATTGTTACTAAATCTATTATTCAATATAAAGATTAAATTAATAATATGTAAATGGAAAGTTATAAACCGTTGCCTCCAAACGACACAAAACTTTGGAAATAGAAATATAAAGGTATCATCTTTGAATAAGGAAGGAATATACGAAGAAAATTACACATGAAAATCATTACTTAAAAGAACAAGAGAAAATAAAATAAAATATGAAGTACCAAACTTGGAACATTACAAAAGATGACCAAGTATGGACTAGTTTAGATATCACCTAATACGTGATATCAAGGAGTATATAAAATATTAAGTCATGTGACATTCGTATATCCTAGTTATGGTATGTGCATTGACATCACGTCAGATGATGTCTGCCATAACATATCATGGCATGTCCATGGATATTACGACACATAATATCTACCATGGTTATCTCATAAAGAACATATTGATACACATATCAAGTCAACATGATATCTAACAATAAGTCCTAGGGATATTAACTATCAAGACATTTCCATGAATATCAAGTTAGCATGATATTCGTCATGATAGTGAACATTGTAAAGTCATCACCTTACAATGTTGTAGACAAGTGTATATTATTAGAAAGATTATCACCTTCCAGTAATGTACATAGGTGCCCATATAGTCACAGAGTTACACATATGACAAAAGATTTTACTTAGAGTTGCCATGGATTCTCTCACATGGTGTTGTCACACATGACATCTATCATGAATCATATTAGAGGGTGGATTCAATATGGCTCAATCCATAGGGTGAAAACAATGACTTTCACCTCAAACTTCTCTCTCAAGGAAAGAATATGCAAGGATACAAATAATAGATCGCTGATGCTGAAGTTTCTTTTCAGCGAAGGCTTCATTCTCCAACATATCAAGCTTGTCCCTGAAGTAAACATGACTTTTCTCTAGTACGAGGCTTGGTGAGAATGTTGGTTCTCTGTTCTTCAATGATAATGTACCTCAACTGAAAATTAGAGAAACCATCTCATCATGGTGTACTCCCTCTGAATCAATATCATTGGATGGCAATAGATGTAGATCATTAAGTTTCTCCCTCTTTCACTGATGTATGTCCTATTCATATACTCCTATCATGGAAAATATCCTATTCCAAGGGACTCATCTGTCAGTCGACTGGATGGTTCCGGCGGTGTTTCTGTAGCCGACGGAATGATTGTCGTCGGTGTTTTGTATTTTGTAGCTGACGGGTAAATAGTTTGTAGCAGACATAATGTTTGTGGCCGACGGACTCTTCCGAGAAGGTTCGGCGGATAGTATTTATATCCCGTCTGGGATCATTGTAAATCATCAATAATCAATCATCTACTATTGCGAATATTATGAAGCATAATGTATGTCTGGCATATGCGAATGTAATTCGGCTATTCTGTTCCATTGTCTGTATGTGTTGATTTCTTTACCAGTACGGTAAACATCATCATTAGGCACATGATTTATAATTTTAATAAGAGAAACTTCCCATACACACATGTACTTGTTTGATTTCATAGTAACATGAGTAAATGTAATAAACTACGGATTTGTCCCTAGATTTGGCTACATTAGGCATTCATGCTAATTTGGTTTCCTTCTGAAGCTCCAAGTACATCCGTCAACCTCTTGACCTCCTTCTGCAAGGTTGTTTCTAATTTAATGCTATTTTCCTCATCTTCGAAGATGTTTCAGCCATCAACTTAGTTCCATGACTGTAAGCATTTAGGTATCCGTCTATTCTCAAAGATCAAATGAATTTGATCCTCTAGCTGCTCCCTCTTGTCATAGAAAGATATCCTTTTTACGTAATTCTAGTCATAGACAATAATTCTTTTTAATAGACTCACATCTAATGTACCATTCTTGTTTTCCTGCAAGAGAATCCTTAGAGAAAAAGGAAAAGATCAAGGCAAAAATAGCCCTAGAAATACAATTTAGAGAGAGACTATAGTGAGTAGATAAAATATAATAATCAATGAAAATATAAATACATATTTGCACATCAACATCCTTGATACACGTTAATTCGATGAATGTCAGAAGGTGCCTCCATAATGGACCATTGGTTATTATTTCCTCCCCCCTCCCCCCTCCCCATGTCAAGTTCCCACTATTATATCATGGAACGATTTTTGCATCTCATCAAATATGGCAAGCCTCTTTTTGTTCTTTGCAATTTCAAGAGAAATGTGAAGCACAAATCCTTCAATTGAATCACATCATTGAGAGATCCTCCATCCATGGGTTTCATTTATATAAATTTTATTTTAACATCTTTGTTATGGATCACTTTTTCATATCGATATATCCTTAGTATTAGTGCCCGTTTGGTTGCTAGCATGGGAATTAGAAATTAAATTTGGGAATGGGGATTAGGAATGGGAATTCTAGACCTGTTTGGTTCACCTAGAATTTTATTGGAAATATGTTTATCTTGTGATTGGTTGTGCAAAATTGGAATAGGAATAAGGTTAAGTCTTTTTTTCCTAAATTAGATTGATTTTGATAATAACATGTTGCCAACTTTCAGTCCATCCCTTTTAAGCTTCTATCTTGGTTAGTTTTCATTGAAATTATGTTTAAGTCCTTATCTTGCTTAGTTGGCTTTCTTCTCATCACACATCTTCGAGGTTTGCTTTATGTGTTCTATTAGAGTTTTCATTGCTCTGCTTCCCCCAACACCTCTATGCAGGATTCTCCTTTTTTCACTGAATCAAGGTCTTAGGTGATCTAGGTTTGGGTGGGTCTTTGTCAGAGCGTCTTCTTGATGAGAAGGGAGTCTACCTTAGTTTGCTATTAATTCCGTTCCCCAACAAAATGCTCATTTTGGATTCTGGTCCATGTGATTGGATTCCCGCTGTTGGCACACTTCATAAGATGATATCCCGAAGGAGCAAAGAAATGGTGAAATCTCCAAATGTATTTGAAGATTGATTCATGAGAAGATCAAAGAGAAAAATTTAAAGCTATGGAACTCTCAAAGTAAAACTCTGAAGTTAGAATCTGTATCTGTGTAAAGAAATGAGGTTCCATCAAACTGAGTGCTTCCCCTTTGGAAGTGAATATCTTCAAGTTCATTTCCGAAGAAAGTGAGGAAATGAAGAGGAATAGTGACCTAATCAATAGAGATACTTCTAGTTGTTCAAATCTTCGGAAAATGTATGCCTCGATGATACCTTCCATCTAAAAGGAAAATATGGAGATGGGTTTTCATTAGTAATATCCTTCTGCTTCTTGGTATATTGTTCTATGGCTTTCAAGACTTGGACTTTTTTCATTAATTTTTTGAAGCGCTATTTGTTGGGCATTTAACTTAACAATATTATCTGCATTCACCTTTTGTCTTTCAACCTCAATAAAAATTGGTTGATTAGCAGCAGTGTAGTTATCATTAATGCTTTCCTCCTCCTTAGAAGGTCTAACATCAAATTCCTCTTCAAACAAGGGATTAGTAAGAGACACATACTTGTCCAACTTATCGTCCATCACATCCTTTACATTGTCATTATTCTTGCTTTCATGTTTATTAGTGTTATCACATCCTTTAGGATTATCTTTTTCCAGAATTACTTTTACCAATATATTAACCTTGGCCGACATCTGGGTTAGGGTTATTATTGTTAAACAATTTAAAAATATTTTTGAGGGTAAGGCATTCTTTCCTATTATGACCATTAATTTTACAATGGAAACGAGCACCTATATCACCAGGTTTCTCAATACCCCATCTATAAGTTTCCCCTTCCAAGTTAACAACAATATATTCGGGAAGAGTAACATCAGGGTTCAAAGAACTAAGTATGCGGGCATTCAATTGAGGTAGAGGTATTCTGGGTTCTTCAACTTGTAGGACCAACCCTACAGGACTCAACATCCAAGATATAAAAGGCCAAAACTTAGGCTGCAAGCCTTTTATTTCAACCCAGAAAGGAGAAGCTCGAGTTGGGTATTTATCATAATCATTTTTTGAAGACCAAGGGATGCCTTTGAATAGGGATTGCCCTACATTCCACATACCCTTGTTAAAACTTTCTCCTGCATTTCGTGTGTTTTGAAAAAGATAACAAATAAACCTTTTTGTATCACTCTACTAAATTCCACAAAAATATCAAGCTTTTTTCCCCATGTATTATTAATCCAATCATCAAAGAATTTCCTAGTAGGTAAAAAAATTAAATCCATGCAAATGAAAAAGACAACAGAACTTTTTAATCTATCCTGCTCATCCTTTATGGCTTTGATAATATCAACATGTGGAGAGAGGTTAAGGATCATACTTCCCAACAAGACCTTACCATCCCTTCTTCTCTCACCATCATTGCTCTTTGTGTTGTTGTTGCCATTGGGGTTTCATCTACATCCATTAGACTCCCTCCATCTCTTCCAACATTAGCATTGCAAATAATGTTATCATTGAACACTGCTGTTTTTGGAATCTCAACCACTGGACTTTCATTGTTAGCCATTGCCTTATAAGATGGTTTTGAAGCCACCGCATGATTCGTAGTAGCACCCTCATCTTAAATGGAGTTACTGGTGTTATCTTGCCTCGTCTTCTCATCTTCACAACATGAAGAAGCCATTCAATATCAAATATGGCCGATGGATTCCCCATTAAACACAACAAGGCTCTTACCAGAAAATGATTAGGGCACATACGAGGAACACAGGAAATCAAAATAAAAATGGCAAAATAAATGAAACCTTGTAGAGAATTTCACACAAATGAGAAAAACAATCACACATGACCTAGAATAAAACAAAAAAGGACATTCGATCTTCATCCAAGTGTCTTTGACACAGTGCAATTAGAGTACAAAAGAGGCCACGCGGTTGCGCACGGTACCCTGTTGTAGAGCCCTTCGTCTTATGATTGCAATTTAAAAAAAATCATATTCATTCAATATTTAATTAATTAACGGAAAAATTATCAAAATACGTTTTATTCCTATAAAATTCTATGTTAAAATCTTATTGTTTAAAATTTACATGTTTACTTATTTGCAATATATTTAAAACGTCAAATGGAAATCATCAACGCTAAATTCTTTTTCTACCTAATAAGTCCTAAACTAAATTATTTTCATCTTCAAAATCAATTTTTTTTTTTAAAAATTCCTTACAAATCAAGTGTAATGATCCTAGAAGAATGCTTCCCTTACTGCCTAACAATGTAAAACAAAATGTGAAAAGAACTAAAAAATCTTCGTTAAGAACAAAGAATATCGTTAATTTTTGTGAAAGTGAACTATATAGGTCTCATTTGACTAGCTATTTGTGATGATTTCAAATCCTTCCCTACAAGATAAGTCAAAAACTATGTAGACCTTCGAATCATTAGGAATTTGGATCCTTGCTGGCATAGTCAATAACAAAAAGCCATTGAGATCTTTGAATTATTGCGCTAAAAATCATCTTTGAATATAAAATGTCAATTGAGTCTTTAGCAAAAAAAGGTGTAGATAAAAATTCTTAAAGCCTTTGGTGTGCTGCAAAATACCGAGTCAAAACAAATGACCTATGCTCTTCCATTGATCAATCCAGATCCCTTCCGACAAAGCTTGTTTCCAACCATACTTTATGCGCAAAGGAGAGCTTGCTTTTAATAGTGGTCAAAGCCAATCGAAGCAATGATTTGAGAGTTATGGCCTTCCAAAGTTGGGCCGACCAAAGCTTTCAAAATAAATGTCAAAAATATATTTGGTCAATTGTATATGTATTATTTGTGTCTGTCGACCCTAGATATTAAGTTTGAGTGTCTAGATCCTTCCTAGGCGACATAAAATTGCCTATTTAAGAAATGCTCTAACATTATCTAGGACAACTTTGGGTGATAGTTCACAACTTTGTCTTATAGATTACTGTAATGAAGGCGTTCATGTGGGTTAGCATTTTGTAATTTTGAATTTTGTAATTCTGCATTTGTGGCGATAATAAGAAGCCCATATTTTGTTCTCGTAGATTGCTATTATTTCTTTGCTTTTGTTGTGTGTTTATGGTATTAAGGGTAGTACCCTTCATCAGTTGTCTATCATCTTTCTTGTTTTTCTTTCAATTCTTAGAGCCAATATATCTTTATTCTCTATGTAGGTTGCTCATAAGTCCCAAAGGACTTAGCCTTTCTATTCAAAGGTTCATTCAATAAAGCTTCAATAGCCTCGGTGGCTCAATCAATATCAATTTGATAATCCATGGGTTCCAACCATGCAACCCTCAATTCAACAACTTGTATCAAAGTGGTATCCGCGTCAACTAGAAAACAAATGTTATCTCTATATTTTTCAACCAATTGTGGAGGTATCCAAAACCTCTGGAGCATTCTTTCCTTGAACTCATTGAAATAACTAGAGATAACACTCAAGATTATCGCCCAATATTTCAATATATTCATTTATTTGATAGGTAACTGGCCTTTTCACACCCAAATTTACATTGCCAATAGTAGGGAAATGGTTATGCAAATAGGAGAACATACATACGAATAAAGAACTGTACTTGCAGGTGTTGGTCTTCGTTACCCAAATTGTCTTCATATTTTCTTCAAATTGCTTTAGTAGTAGCTCGACGAGGTCCAACTTGAGACCCTTCTTAACGATCTTTTATGCAAGATCCACAACTCCACATGGAACGCTACTTGTTGAGCTAGATTGATAGATTTTGTGTGCCACGACATAGGTTCTAAACTTTATCTCGAGATTGGTAATAGTGACAACTTTTAAACTTCTTCCATCCTATACTATGTTGATGTGATCTTCGATCTCATTCCTTAGTGTGGCCCTAATTGCTTTGGTCTTTTCGATGATTGGATAACCAATAACCATATGGAACACATTCTTGGTTATTTTAATAGGCTCATCAAGCCACATTGCCGAGTTGTGGACTCTACTCAACACAATTTGTATCCACTCTATCTTATAATTCTTTGGAAAATGAAGAACGTGGGTCAAACCCATTGTCTCTAAATGCTTATGCTCATCCTTGAGCCGACCATCTACAAACAATTGATTGTAGGTTTGTTGCAATTTATAATCACCGACTTCTCCAGTCTTATAGTGCATGAATTCAGGAATGCCTCGAGCCAGTAAAAGCCTCAAGGGTATTGATGACAATGCTCCAACCTCATCGATTTGAGTGGCAATCTTAGGGTATAACTTATATTTGCCTCACAATTCTCATTGTGAATCAACTTCACTTTTCCAAACTTTGAGGTCTTAGTGGGTGCAAAGCTAGACGCCATTGCAAAAATACGAGAACTAGGGTTTCGGTCAAAACAAATACATCTTGTTCGGTTCACTCACTTCTACACCAAATCTGCTTGCATAATGAAGATCTCTGTCAAATTCACACACTTAAGCTCCAAGTCCAACAACACACAATTATAGCTCAAATTTGCTCAACTTTGCTCAATTTTGGTCCTTTTCCATTATATATCAATTTCTTATAATCTACACCACTCCATAACTCTAATCGATACTTGGACAGATTCTTAAGTTTAAGAAGCATGTGCACTTATACTTTCCTTGTATTTGCTGTTCGCTACACTCAGAAATATTATACAAGCAACTTTTATATCAGCTGAGAGGCCAGAAATCATTAATTCGGGCTTTGTGTATTTGCATATTTTGTTCAGCCAACTGTATGTCAAATGCTTGTTGAAATGTCAATACAATATCCCATGTTTTCAGATTGTAAAAATGTTTATAAATATCTATGAAGTGCAGTTCCTGTAAATTGTTAAACTGATAAATATTGTTTAGTTTGCTGTTCTAAACATTATTTGAAGAAATACATGTGTGCTAAAATTTTGAACATTGCATGTTTGTTAAAAATTTTGTGGTAGTACCGCAGGGGCATTGCATTTAAACACATTGGCATTTAATTTAACAGCCATTCATAGAGAACTCATATTTGCAAACATTGTATTAAGCTTCCATGCAAATTTCAATTGTCATAATTCAGATTGTTGCCAAAGCACATTTTTGCAGAAGCAATAATCTCGATCAAAGCACGTGCTAGAGGGGCTGATATGTTGTACACAATGCTGTACAGGATCACATTTGAGTCTCCACTGAGAAGAACCAATGCTATTGTAGAGTGTGAGGAGAAGTGAAAAGTGCCTGATCATTTGAATTTTATATTTAAAATGCATGGACCCCATGTCAGCCTTCATATGATGCAATTGACTTCACTTAAGCAATTCAAAGGTTAATATTTTGTTGTTGGCAAATAAAATTCACTGAAAAAGTGTATAAGCCATACATGGCTATTTTTTCATGCTAGAAATGCAATATATTCTTCTCACTGTGGGGATCTTTCCCACATGAAGTGGATAGTTATTGTGAGGTTCTCACTTTGTGAAGAAATAACTATTTTCTGGCAATTGAGAGAAGAAATCTTATGCAGTTTTGATATCTGTGAAATAGGCTTATCTTTCGGAGATATAATTTTGTAGATCAGTTGGTTTATTTCTATAAGTTTATATTATATGGTAATTATTTCAAATCAATATTTGATATCCTATAACATAGGTGATAGGACTCAAGGACAAAATCTATTATCATTCGTCTACATGGTGTTATTTTCTTGTCAAGATTGCTAGTTATTGAATGATTCATCTAACAGCTGATCTTTTTATACAAGTACATAGTTTTGTAAATAACATGTTTCAATTCAACCAAAAAATTAATACTATTTTCTGTCAAAATTATAACAGATCCAGATGTGTAACTTGTTTAATGAGATTTTTCCTTCTTTAAGGGGAATATTTATTTTTCTTCTTAATAAATATATAACTAATATTTGAACTTCATCACTGTTTTCCATTTGCAGGTGATTGCTGTTGCCAAATCTTCAGATCTGGTGTTAATGGTCCTTGATGCTTCTAAAGTAGGTTTAATTCATGATCTTATTGTTTTCCTTGAGAAACTGTTATTTCAAAATTATAACCTTTAGCTTTGTAGGTATTTGGGAATGGTCATTACTGCAATGTCATAATGGAAATCTGATTCAGTTTTGAACTATTTTTCTCAGAGTGAGGGTCATCGACAAATTTTAACAAGGGAATTAGAATCGGTGGGGTTGCGTTTAAACAAGAGACCACCTCAGGTATATACCTTGCTTGGAAGAAAAAAAAGAAAGGAGTAGAAGATTACAAAATGTTCTTTCTTTAATGCATTTCTTATGCCAGCTTGAGAAAATAAATTTATTAGTCAGAAATTCTATGGCACGAGAGAAGCAAAGATTACTTATTTTTCTTTGTAGTTGGGGACTTAAAACTCTTTGTTCCATGGGATGCATCTGCTGGACCTGCCTACCAAAAAACAAATTCTCACATTTCTGGGATTGATGCATCTAAACATTCATTCCATTCTATACATATATTACACTCTAGGGTTTGAAACAAATCAACTAAATGCCTATTCGAACCTACAATTATGTGTTCCCTAACTTGTATATACTATATCCAAACTTCTGAAAGTACAAAACCTTAATATCCGAATTCTGCTGTTCTGGAAAAATAATCATTAGTATTCTGGAAAAAATCTGGATACAAATGATTATAATGTCTTAATAACCCTAGAACTTGGCACTTCAATAAATGAATGCCATAAAGCAACCTTAACTTTAGGTTGCCTTTTATCACAAAAGAAACATCTGAATACAAGCCGATTTGCCAGAATAAAATCTATAGTAGTGCATAAAGAATGTCCACTTTCTACCAAGAACAGAGCAGAAGAAAGAAGACATAGGTTACCCTCAACGATTGGAAAACAAAACACTGTTGAGAGCTCAATGAATCTGCAGCCCATATAATGATAGTTTCTAAAATCAGCAGCTTTGACTCTTTTTTAGGGCCTAAAATCAATTATAAATTTGTATTTAAGATAATCATAAACTTGGTGGCCAAAACAACAATAGCAAATTTGAATAGTAGTCAAATTACACAGCACCCAGGAGAGGATAAAAATGTTGAAAATACAATCGAATTTTTCTAATGTGCAGTGCCCAGTAACACCAAGTGACAAAAATCCAATGAAATCTCTTTGCGAGGAAGGTGTTCTATCAACTTCATTTCTCTCAGAAATTGGAAATTATCTTTTTAGGAGGGCTCTGTTAAAATGTCTGCAGTTCGCTCATTTTCAGGAAGAGACCCTTTTAAAAATTGGTGTTAAAGGAAATGATAATGATTTCTATGTGCTTGGAGTAATTATGAAGCTCTAGATTCTTTGATTGTTTAATGCAAATTTGTTATAGTAAAATGTTTTAGGCTTCAACATATGATCATTAAGTTCTGCTATCAACTTGTGAAGCTAATTAGCATCACAACTAGCTGAAGAAGTAGATTGTGATTTCTGACCCCAAGTTGAATCAAAGCCTTGAAATGCTCTTCCTATCACTAGCGCAAAATGATTGAAATATCCAATATGAAACAAAGGAGTGAAAGACTACTTGAATGAGAGATATAATAGATCATTATGCTAAATATAACAATATCGATAGTTTCTAAATACTAACCTAAAGACATAATAGACCATTATACTAAATATAACAATATTATTTTAATACCCTTACTTAATGGTCAATTTACTAACTACAATAAATTTGTCTGGACTGAAAGACATGGCAAGAATATCCAGAGTCTAATCCTTGGTTGGAACATGCTACAACATCACCGATCTATCTTCTATAAACTTGTGTCTAAAACGACAATGAAGCTCCACATATTTTGTACATTTGTGCAAGACTTAATTTTTGGCAAACTTTAACACCCTTTGATTGTCTCAACACAAAGGGTGAAGGCTCTGCTTGAGACATTTTCATGTTTAAAAGCATCTTTCAAAGCCAAACTGCCTCACATGCTGCTTTGACGGTTCTTCAATACTCTGCCTATTGCTTCTTAGTAGTCCATGTGATTACTTCCAAACCAATATTGCAAACATATATTTTATCTTATCTAGGTGTGGACTTATGTCTGAAATATCCCAAACGGATATTGACCCGATTTTGTTCTCAAGATAACATTCAGATCATAAACATAGGAAATCGCATTATAAGTAAACCAGCAATGTAAACCATAAGAAATATCCCCAATAGATATTTATCCAGCTTCTTCTTGAATATAATATTCAGAACTCAAACATATGAAAAATTACTCATTGGAAAAACTCCTGTCTCTCTTTACCCTCATGTTCCCAAAAATGATTTATGATCCTAACCTAATCGTCTGCTTCTTGAAGAGAAACCTGAATCTCATCCAATACCTCATGAGCATACTTAAGCTCCCTATTGAGTTCCATAATCTCATTCCATTCTTTATTCAACTGATCAACATATATTTCAGCAACCTTAAGAATATAATCCCTGTCGGAAAGCAAATGCAAATAATCTGATTTCATAGTTTCAAGAGCTATTTTTACTACCCACAAATCAGTAACCAGCCGATCTCCTTCTACTTCCCTTTGAGCCTTCCTTCCTTACACTTCCCTTTGAGCCTTCCTGTAGAGATCCTCAACCATCTTGTGAGTGTTGTCATAACGTACCAAAGATGCTACAACCCTGTCTTCACTAACCTTCAGCTGGTTCTTTAAGGTATGCATTTCTTGGTCGTCGTGTTGAAGTGATTCGTCATCTTGCAGTGTCATTTTGGATTGTTCCTCTGAATCAATGTCATGGGCATAAGAGATATATGGTTCATCACACCTCTCAAAATCATATTCCTTCTTAACCCCATTCTCTTGATTTGTATGCAAAAGCCAAAGGGTTGCCATGTTATCATTTGTATATAAAGACTCATCATACAAGGATCCAAATCTACTATTATTTTTTGTGCAATCAACCTCATCAACCTACTTGTCAAAGCTAACCTCCAATTAACCAACGTAGAAACTTGCACCTTGTGTAACATCTTCTACGTGATCGCGAGAAGGCTGCAAATCAATGGTAGGTGACTATTCTTTTTCAAGACCCTCTATTCGATGATTTTGGTCTACCGGAAATTTTTCATACACATCTTTGCGTTGGTCTTTTGCAAGGAGATCCTGAACCAATTCCAAATACTTTCTTTTTGCCATATCAGTCTTATTTTGCTGCTCTGGATGAAAATCCATGAAATCTTTGAACGATAAATCATTCTGAATTTGGGTAGGGAGTTTTGTATACTCTATAAATGTTGAGTATTTCTGCTCTTATATCGGATTCAGAATTCTGGGCTAATTGTGCTTGTAGCTTCATAGTACCTTTTCTAATTTTATCCAAACCCTATGAAGAAGATAAAGAGATTTTCTATCTCTTCTTTGTCAGTCAACTTTCCCCAGTCTCCTATCTGGAGCTATTTCTGAAGAAAATTCGTGTTACCTCTAATAGGTTTGGATTTTCTTCCTGGCTTGCAAAAAGATAGCAGAATGAAAACAACTAAGATCACTAGCAAGCTTACAACAGGTACGTGATTTTATTTTATTATCGTTTCTAACATAGTTATGGATGAGCGAATCTTTTTTCAGTGCCATGGCACCTCCAATGCCTAACAAATGTCATTGAAACAAAATCATTAAATGACTGCATCAACAGTCTAATTTCTTTGAATGTCTGTCGGCATAATACCCCAAAAACCAGATCCACATCTTGCACAATTTCGTTGAGTTTACTCTTGACCATGTCAAGGGATGCCAAATCTTTAGCAGTTGCTAAATTTAAAGCAGAAGTTGAATTCTAAGGTCCAGCCACAAAATCCCGAACTTATTTGCTCCTCCGCTTTTGTATAAAAGAAGTTAGGGAAACTCTTAAAAGTAAAATTTTTAACACGGCATTGATACCGGTTCCCCAATATATCAATATTTCCCAGATACAACTCTATCTTTAGTGTGACGACACGGTGAGGTAATAAAGAAATTCAACCCTGCTCGATCAATCAAACTATTTAATAAATGATCACACACTGCCGCTATATACCTTGTTAAGGAAAGTTACATTTCTTGTATATTCTTGTATTGCTTCCACATGCTTCAAACTGTGTGATTTATCGGCGATCTTTTAGGGAAAATACAATATATTATGTGATTATGATATATGCTCTTGCTTGGATGATACTCTTTGTCCTGTTCATCTGATTTGATCACTGACTCTATAGTGTTAGATGCTGCAATGATGATCCTTCGTCAACCTTTGCTATCACCCAAGCAACTTCTGAATTGAATCCTCTATCATTTTTCTACTTGTATACCAACACATATAATGTGTTTAGGTATTCTATAAAGGTAAAACATGACTATGTGAATTATTATGCACTCAAAACAGTCATTCCCACTTTCCTTATCTCGATACACCTGGACTTGTCACTATTCAACAATGCAGTGGCAATACAAAACGTTTTCATCATTTCCTCTTCAAAAATGGCTTTGTAAGACTTATATAGCAGCGGAATTGGCAACTAAGAACAATTAGTAATAACTTCTATTACACCTGTCAATTCTAATTGCTCACATACCTATTCTCATCCCATTTTCAAACTACAACTCTAACCTCTTCATGTATTGTTAGGAATCTGCATATTGAGCACTAATGGGAATCGCTAGATGTAGTAGTCATCTTGTGAATGATGAATTCAAATGGATCGAAATTAGTTGTTGTACACCAACTTTAGGAAGGTAAACAACGACAGATGGCAAGCAGTCAACAAACATAACATGCTAGCACATCCACTTTGTCTCATCTTGTACTGTAAGTGTATCCATTATAATGCTAATTGATCATGTTGCCGTCTTTGTGTGCTCCCCTCATGCATGTGTTATAAGGCTTCTATGTGCTCCCCTCATGTATGCGCTTGGTACTGGAATCTTCTCAACCTTCTGACTGCCGTTATTTATTTTTCTTCCACATGTGGACGCATTCTTTCTAGGTGTGAATGGTAACGAAACTTGGAGATGTTTGTAGTGCAAACAGCATGTGGATGGCAGCCGCTCAGCCCGTTGCTAGAATTGTTCGAATCCTTACCTTTTGCTCTCCTTGGGCCCAACAAAAGCAATACACGATGGAGTTGTGATATCTACGGTTAAAGAGTTTTAATTCATGTTCAACCCACTTCTCATGACTCGTAGACACAGGAGGGAACTCTGCAGCTATAAGTTATAGCTCACTCGACACAAAAAATCAGCAGGCCCTATCAAATGTTTGCCTAACGTTTTCCCCAAAAAAATTTGTATCCAACATCAAAATTTTGATATCCGCCTTACAAAGCCACAATGTGAATATTTGGGGCATGACCACCACCTGGACCTTCACTGTGATAGGCGTGAATAGTTCTTTCATGAAATGTTTTAATGGAATGCTCTATGCGACCACCTTCATTTAATGTATCTGTGTGAATGGTTACCTGCACATCATATCTATCAGCCACAATAAGGCATGTGTCAATGGCAGCAAGTGTACTTCCCCAATCTTTGTGTAGCTTTAAACCTATAGCTCCTGCCTTAATTATATTATCTAAACCTAATGCATTTGAAGTGTTTCCTGATTTTATACTGAAACTCCACAAATAAGACAACCACGGACCTTGAGGTATCGATATAAATATTTCACAAAGTTATTGCTCATGTTACATAACCTCCGGTAGTGGTTTACGGGTTTAACATTTTTCCAGTGATTCCAGGATTGCTTCTTTCGGATGGTGATGGCTTTGCACACACAAGTCCACCAGATACAATTTGACTATCCTTCATGACAGGTCTGATTTTTGATAATCAGTCTTCAATCTTGTATATCCTTATCTTCAATTATGCAAACTTAGAAAGCAAAGTATCCCAACAGAGTTATCCACGTCTTTACTGCTTTATTGGGAAGTTTTCTCTAATTACCCCTTATTTGGTCTTCCACGTTGAGGCTGTATTCTCTATCCACTTCTTGCATAGATTTTGATCCATCGTAATTTCCCTGAATGCTGTATTATATTCACGTAGCAGAATAGAAAATCTTTGTTTCTCAAGTGGAAATGCTTCACAAATACCAGTGGTCAAAAGAAAATATCAGTTGTAAATCTGTAACTTCGTCTCTGATGAAACCTCTGACTGTACCCAACAAGATGGCAGGTTCGAAACTCTAATACCACTGAAATATCTCAAACGGATATCGACCCGATTTCATTCTCAAGATAACATTTAGATCATAAACATAAGAAATCACATTATAAATAAACCAACAATGTAAACCATAGGAAATGTCCCCAATAGATATTTATCCAGCTTCTTGAATATAATATTTAGAACTCAAAGATATGAAATTTCGTTACAACCAGCAGTATAAAAACCCCAGTAAACTCTCGTAAAACACCCTAAAACATGTTATTGCATTATACAACAGCAATACGATAACCAAGATCCAAAAGCCAATGTTAAACACAGTTTTACAGTCAGATTGGAACACTAAGAGAAGAACCTGTAAGCACACACGAGACATGTGAAGTGATGTCTCCACAAACAATGGGTTTCGTTCATTGTCTGCTGGCACGAGGGGCTACGTCCTCACATTGCATGAAAGCAGAAGCTTTCCGAATAACTCTCACAAGAGAGAAACTAAAGTCTGAATCATAAATCAAGCATGCCAAATGAAATCTTTTCTCCTTTTATCGTCATAGCTGTGACTCTTCAACTCCTCTCTTGACTTTTTGTCTTATCTGTCCTTGTCATCTTTAGCCCACTTTGAATATTAAATTGACCTTTTATAACGAGTCCACGCTTTCATAGTCAATTTTAATATAATATAAATGTGTCCTTTAATATTTCTAATATCCCAAAAAGGGGACATTACAATGTCATCAGCATAACCTGCCCAATTTGAATCTATGAGTCCAATCAGCCTAGTATCTTTGCTGTTGCTATACAAAATACCAAGGCCAGGTGTCTCTTTCACATATCATAGTAGCCACCTCGCTATAACCTATTGGTCTGCCTTAGGGGCTATTAGAAAATGAGAAATGTAACTTGCAACATAAATCACATCAGGTCTATTGGCAGCAAGGTAGATAAGGCTGCCTGTTAGTTGCTTGAAAAGATGACTAGTTAATCACCTTTGAGCCTGATTTGGCTAAAAGTTTTAACCCTTTTTCCATAGGTGTAGACTAGATTTTACAATCTGTCATTCTGAGCTTATCTTCAAAACTCCTAGCATATTTAGACTGAGAAATAAAAATACCACCACCTATCTACCAAACCTAGATACCCAAGCGATAATTAAGAAGACATAATTCCATGATATCAAAAGGTTGTCACAAATTCCATTTGATTTGCTCAAGAAAATGTACCCCACTGTGTAATATCCCCTACCGGATATTTTCCCAAACCCGTGATATGTACTTGCAGATTTAAATTCGAACAGCAAACCAATATGCAATATAAATTCCAGAACCTTAATAGATTTATAACCAACTGATTTGAATACCAGAAAACTCAAAAAAGTTTATTTATTATTTCCTCCAACATTCATAAATACATATATGCACCAAGAATTAGCACAAATAACTACCAAATATGTCACTGTATTATACAACAGCAATATAGTAACACTCAACTATCCAGAAAATCCAATCTTATAAATAGAAATAATAGTCAGATTGGAAATATAAATGAAACCTGTAAGAAGGCTAGGTTTGCGTCCAAACTTCAAACGTTCTCCAAGGGTTTTCGTCCTAGAAGAAGACACCAGCAACTGTTTCCAGTTCCCAGATTACTATTTGCTTGAATATTATAATCTTCATATATATCCTCTCAAGTGGAGCTTGTTGTACCTTTATTACTTTTCCCAATGAGATGCACGCTCATTCAAGCAATGTGGGATAAAACAACTTTTTGTCCTTTAGTCACTTAAGTGAACATAGAACCTTTTTAAAATAAAGTGACATTAAATAAACCTTTAAAGTCACTTGACCAGTAAATCATAAAATCTTCAAGCATTAAAATAACTGACCAAATGAACTCGGATAAGCTCGTGCTATAGCTCGTTGGAAAGCTCTCGGCGAGACTCTTCCAACCCAACACTGAAGTACTAAAAATACTGAGCTTTGATTACTTACTAAAAATAGTAAGTATCTGGACAACCTGCCAAAACTGCTCCAATGGGTCTGGAACTGGAAATGTCTAGGCCAAATCTCGAATTGAACCCCGTACAGAACCTTTTCGCCCCTAAAACCTAGGCGAAGTGAGCTGGCCACAAAGAATTATAATGTCCTAGAAAAAGGGGACATTACACACTACCATGAGTAATAATATCATTCATTGTAATGTCCCTAGCGTAAGACCTTTAGAATTTGTGACCTCACTCCTCAGCTCAATGGCCTTTTTTAATATGCATATGCTAGGCATATTCATATAGATTTTTTTTTTCCTTTTACAGATGACTTTAAAGAAAATTCCTGACAATATTCTTCTATTATGTATTGATTTGCATTCCTTGTTGAGTCTAAATGTTGCTTTTCAAAAGCATAAACCTTTCACTCAACGGTACTTATATCATAGTTTTGCTATTATTTGTAGTGACCAAGTTTGTTGCCACTGATGATGTTGACATTCATGTTCGAAGACATCATTGCACATAATATTGCCATCGTAAAAGGTGTTCATTTTGTCTTTATCGAACTTCACTAATTTCCATTGCCGATGACCTTGTATTCCTTAGTGAGAGAAAGGGTGGATGTTTCTTTACCATTGACCATGATCTTCAACGCATCTGTGTATACTTCAAATTATGAACTGTTGCTATTGACCAACTATTCCATTCCAAGCTATCGCTGGATATCATAATTTGTTTGTCACTTGACAGGTTTTGTGTACAGTTGTAAATCTCAAAGTTCTCAAGACCATTATATGCATCCATTATTATCGATACTTTTATGTATGATTGCCTGGACAAAGTTGCTTCCCATGCAGACTGGATATTGTAATGGATATCATCAATTCTTTTCAAAGAAGCACCAGTGCTCTGTAATTTTCAGATGATAAGGAATTCGCTGTCATATTGTCTTCATTGTATAACACTGATGTCTTTGTGATATGCCGTTGATAGTTATGTTGGATTTATATCTTTGCATAGATACCTTGAGCATTCACTGCAGATATGTTTGATTCCATTGTGGCCCTTTTTAACGACGACGACGAAAAATGTGATATTGTGACTTTCCAAATAATTAATCTTTTTCCTATTCCCCTCTTTTCTTTATTTCTCCTTACTGATGCTTAGCTTCCCTTCTGCTGTACATTTCTTCTCACCTTTTAAACTCCCTATCATCCCCTACTTGTTTCGTTTCAAGCTGTGACTGCACTGACTCCTCATGCATCTGTGATATACAACTCTAGTTCTGTATATGTTCTGAGATATATATTGCTGGAGGTTGACATGCTATCTTGAGACCCATCGGCTTAGGATGTTTCCTTATCTATGAATATTATGCCGCATGTCAGATGTTGAAGGTGATATATAATATTGAATGCTGGATTATGCCCCGTTAAAGGTTCTTTCTCCCTCCAAAGGTTTTGATCGGTTATTCCTTATATACTCTTGCATGTTGAAGAGTCATGTCCTGAATGTATCAATGCTTTTGTTTAGATGTTGCCTCTTTTTTAACGTTAATCAGATTTAGTATGATGATTATTGCTTAGCAAAGTAATTCTGGTTGATCCTCTTGTGACCTCGTATAATAATTTGCTATCTATATGCCTGCCTGTAGTTGTATGTTGGGTTTATTCACTCCTTTGATTAGTGAATTAGATTGAATCCAATGTCCAATAATTTGGATTGTAAATCATTATCGTTATGATGCCTTCGTTCATAGATAGTTTATATAATGGATATGTTATTATCATTGTCATATGCTAAGATCATCTTAGCAATTAATTAAGACTTTACATATTATTATTCACTAATAATAATATTATTGTAATAAAATTTATTATATTTTACTATTTAAATATTGTATCCATCATTGTGTGATTATTTATCTAATCAGATGTTTGAGATTGGGTATATGTTATTTATATAATATAATTATATTAGTTAGTATATAAGTATAAATTATATTATAATTTATTATTAAATTCAATTGGAGGAAAACAGGGGACATGACATTCACATAAATGAAAAGAGGAGTGATATCATTATATTGATTTTGATATGATTGTGATTTGAAGGAACTCTCTGAAACCCCAGCTCATCCAAATACCTGTCAATTTTTCAGTAGTGTACCCTATGTGCTTGTTTCAGGCCATAAAGAGCCTTCCACCAATCTGCAAACTTAATGCTCTTTTCTTGCAGTTTGCAAATCCCGAGCCTTTGTCATGTTCACTACAAATTCCCATTGAGGAAGACACCCATCAATGTCTATTTGGTGGACTTTCCAGCTAAACTATGCTATCCATGGCTAGAACTAGATGGATGGTGCTCATCTTACTGTAAATTGCAAAGTTCTCCTTGTAGTCTATTCCTTCTCTTAGCAAGAATCTCATAGCACAAGTGTTTCATCAACTTTATACTTGACTTTGTACACCTATTTGCAACCAATGAATTTTTTCCTTTGGTGGAAGATCTAAAAGGACATAGCTATTCGTTTTTAAAAGGCTCTGATGTTTGGATTCCATAGTTGTTTTACATTCAAGTTTAATTGTTGTCTCCAAATAATCATGTGGCTTATAAATACTATTAGTGTTTAGCCACAAGAGAAATGTTTACTATATTCTGCTTAAACTTACCTCTGAATGAGCAACCCTCCCTACCACTTAGGCGGTAGTGTAGTAACACTTTCATTCAAATCAGCATGACCACCATGACTTGGGCCACCTTTAACTATATCATATGGATGCTAATCGAGGTTGTCCTATGGAAAATCATTTGGTACTTATACTTACTGTAATGTCCCCGATTTAGCAGGTTTCTAGAGTTTAGTTTTGTCAGCTCATCATCGCGACCCTTGTGAGCTGATGTTTGGATTTGGGGGTCTTTGTCAAGTAATTGCTATTTTTGGACTTACTATTTTTAGCAAGTCACTTTTTGGCTAGTTACTATTTTTGGCTGAGTAGTTGTGGCTGAGGTGAACATCTGGCATTTAGATATTTGATCTCTCGATGGATAAGTCATATTTATTTGAAAGTATGCTCGTTTTAATGAATATTAAATGCACACTTAATTATTATTGTGCTTTATATTATAAAGTGTGAAGACTTTTATATTATAAAAGCTGCTTATAAGTGAAAGTTGCCTGGACAAAGCTAAATGGCTCAAATGGCATTATAAATATGGCTTTTTTGAGAGAATGAAGGCATCTCGAATACTATATATTTTCCTTGTTTGATTTTTAGCTAATGGTTTTGAGAATTTCTAAGACCGGCATAGGAAATTGTGCTGAGGTAAACAGTTGTCCATTTCTCCTACTGTGACTTCTATGGCTAAGGAGATCGATTTACTTGAGGAAGTTAATTTCGTTTGCACATTCAATGATGGCAATTGAAGTTTGGCTGCCGTTTTGATCCTTAGACCATGTGTGTGCTCTCTAATATTCAGAAAATTCATATAAGACAGGGAATGCCTTTACTCATGGCTGGGCAGACTGACTGAAGGCAACATTTGTGATAGGAGGACCATGATTTGTAGGCCCAGCAGCCTGAATGCAACACTTGTGATTTGTTTGAGTGTCGGGGTTTTGATTAGGAGGCTCACCACTATTCTAAATTGTCTGCAGCCAGCAATTGGGAACAAACATACAGTTGCAGACTTGTACAATACCATTTCCTAGGGCTCGAAATTGAAATCAGATGCGGCTAGGGCATTGAAAGGTAGCTGCATTGACATCCCTGTTTGGCGACTTCATTATGCTGGCGGTCTCACTATCCCGCAAGGCAGTGCAAAGGACTGGCATTATTCAAACAGGTTCCATTGTTGTTTTAATTGCATTCAGCTCACACAAACTTTTGGAACTAGTAATCTTTTCCATTGCCAATTAAAGTTTTAGGAAATTCTGGAGTTGTGTTATTTGATCAATTTATTTTTGCACTTATATATATTTTTCCAAAATACAAAAAAACATATATTCAGAAAAGTAAATACAAATTCAAAACATTTCTTACACTTCATCAACAAATCAGTATAAGATAGAGAGGTTCTTTTCAATGGTATCAGAGCAGTTTCTTATCAGCCTGTAGGAATCGGGCTCAATTGATCAGAAGTTGATTCTGCATTTTAAGACATGGACGGTGAACGAAGATTTGTGCCTGATATACACTATACTCGACAGGGACATAATTCGCTTCCTAGAGAAGGAGAACCTGAGATTCACTTTGGTTCGGTTGGTAGTCCAGGTGGTTTTGGTGGAAGGTGGTGCAGAAGAAGCTAGAGAAGTTGGCTTCTACTTTTGGAGTGCTTATTATTCTATGGGCATTGAACTACGGGCCACAGATGCTGAGGTTGATAGAGATGCCCTGCAGGCATTTAGGAATATTGCAACCGAGCAACAATAGATGGCTGGTGTTCTACAACAGTTGCCTGACACCTTGCAGCAGTTAGCTTTGCCTCGGGATTGGGGTAGAGAGAGAGTTCGAGATATTTTAGTTTGTTCCCATAGGTCACAAGTGGATATGGGGCCTAGGGCTGATGACAGGCACAGGATCAAAGATCATGTCAGGATGGATGATAGGGTGGATAGGACAGGTTATATTGGTTCTTAGGATAGGCCACAGAGACCCACTTTTCTGAGACTGGAGTTAGATGCAGTTAGCACCACTTCTGATGTTGCCCCCTTTGTTAATGATGTTCTAACCCATTTTCATGAGTGGGAAGCTCATCCTCAGGCATTGAAAGATAATTTGAGTTTTGAGAGATATCTGACACAGAACCGTAAGCATTCTAGGGGTAGGCATGCTACTGGTAGACAGCGGCCTAGGTACATTGAGCTTTAGTAGGTGGCTGGTAAGATGACACTAGCCCATTTCGATGGGAGTGATAGAGTGACTGCTAGAGCTCGACACTACCTCGCTTTGCATCCTAGGATTGAGGAGGATGCCATCAGGTTTGTTGTTCTACACCTTGATGGAATTGCGCATGATTGGTAGTACCATGGTTTAGTATCTCTTCATCATGATCAGATCACATCATAGTAGGAGTTTGTTGACAAGTTGATAGAGTGTTTTGACAAAAAGGGCCCCGAGGTTTATTCTAGGGAGTTGGCTCAGTTGTGACAGACAACTAGGTTGGAGGCATTTATTAGTGAGTTCCAAAGGTTGTCGATGATGGCATATGACATATCAGAGAGGAGGAGGGTTATGCTTTTCATTGAGTCATTGAGGGTCTTGCTTAGCCACTCAGAGGTTGGGTTAAGTCATTAGACCCGCCCCCCACACCACTGCAGGAAGCTATGAAGAAGGCCCGTAACTTAGGACCTTCTACACCTAGAGGGAAGTTTGCCTCGAAGCCTGCTACGACTTCTTACGATAGGACAACTTCGTGGAGAGAGTAGAAACCTGAGGGTAAGCGTCCTATTGCATCTCCTCTGCATCGAGAGACAATTAATGATTTGAGGAGGAGAAAGTTGTGGTTTTACTGTCGGGGTCCCTATGGTGTTGACCATGACTGTCCTATGAAGCCTAAGGGCAAAAGTAGGATGATGGAGTGGTTTTATGATGATGATGACAGTGCTGATTTTCAGGAGCAATCTAGGATTATGATCAGGATCAACATAAGATTGGTGATGATGAGGATGAGATGGATGACTCCTACTCAAAGTAGCTTACTTATCCAACGTTAAGGAGGGAGCTTTTAGGATGCGCGGGTTCATAGTTGGACAGAGTATTATCGCTTTATTTGATACAAGAGCTGCTCATAATTTTATAGATGCTTGTTTGGTTACTAGTAGAGGTATGCAGGCAGAGGATTTTGAGGGCCTACGGGTACAGGTAGTTGATGGTTACACCTTGAGGTGTAACAAGACAATTTTAGATCTTCCTATGAGTCTTAATACATATGCTTTCGCCGCAGATTTTTATGTGGTAGATATGGGGGGAACAGATATAGTTCTTGGTATGGTTTGGTTACACACGCTTAAGGATATCTACTTGAGCACAGAGAGGATGGAGATGAGATTCATCAAAGATGGGCAGCCCCAGGTTGTTAAAGCAATCCGTAATGATGAGCTTAAGCAGATTTCCCTTAAGTGCATGCATTATTTGGTACGTCATGAGGATCTTATTGATTGGGTAGTGGAGTGCAGGGTTATGCCTACTCAAAAGAGAGTAGAGGAGTCAGATTATTATCTAGATGTCTAACAGTTGAGAGTGAAACACTCTAAAGTGTTTAATGATTTACCCCCTGGTAGGCCTCTAGATCGAGGGATTGAGCATATCATAGAGCTGGAGGAGGGCACTAAGCCCATTATGATCACACCATATCGCCATCCGAAACAGCTTAAGGATGAGATTGAGAAGACCATTCAAAAGCTTCTTGACATGGGTCATATTAGGCCAAGTAAGTCCCCTTTCGCTTCTTTAGTTGTTTTGGTGAAGTAGAAGGATGACACTCTTCGGATGTGCATTGATTACCGAATGTTGAATAAGAAGACTATAATGAATTGGTATCCTATTCTACGGATTGATGAGCTTATTGACAAGTTGCATGGGGCAAAATATTTTTCAAAGATTGACTTGAGGTCTAGATATCATCAAAACCAGATTAGAGAACAGGATATAGAGAAGACAACATTCAGGTGTCATTGTGGACGTTTTGAGTTTTTGGTCATGCCCTTTGGTCTTACCAACGCTCCTGCCACTTTTCAGTCTACTATGAACAGGGTGTTCCATAGTCAACTCCGCAAATTTGTGCTAGTTTTTTTTTGATGACATTCTGATTTATAGCAAAACGTGGGATGATCATGTTATCCATTTGTATACAGTTTTGGGTATATTGGATCGGGGTTCCTTGTATGATAAGGAGTCCAAGTGTGCTCTGGGTATGACAAAGTTAACTTTATCTAGGGCATATTATTGGTGCTGATGGAGTTCGCATGGATCGAAATAAGATCCATTCTATTGTGGAGTGGCCTACACCTGAGACCCTGACACTGTTGAGAGGGTTTATTGGTCTTTGTGGCAGGTTTTCAATGACATGCAGCTCCCCTCACAGATTTGACCTGTAAGTGTGCTTTTCAGTGGTCGGCCCAAGCCCAAGAGTGTTTTGAGAAGTCTAAGACTATCATGACTTCATGTTTGGTGTTGGCTTTACTTGATTTTTCTAGGCCCTTTGATTTGCATTGTGACGCTTACAGAGAGGGTATAGGTGCAGTTTTGGCCCAAGATCGACATCCCATTGTTTTTGAGAGCAGGAAATTGCGGGGTCCCAAGAGATCTTTCAGTGTTTATGATAAGGAGATGTTGGCCATGTTTAGGCAATATTTAGTGGGCAACAAGTTTTGCATTAAGACTGATTGTAATAGCTTGAGGCATTTCCTGGGGCAAAGGGACTTAAATGAGAGCCAACAAAAGTGGGTCAGCAAGCTACAATCTTGCGATTTTGATATCTCTTATATCAAGGGGACTCAAAATGTTGTTGCAGATGGTCTTTCGAGGAGACCTCATCTTTGTATAGTTTTTGATATTTCAGAGGATTGGAAACATTTAATTATAGCTGAATATTTTTGGGATCAGTGAGAGTAAGGTATTGTGGATGGTAGCATTCATGATGATAGATATTCGCTTTCAGGAAACTTGATTATCCACAAGGGAAGGATATATTTGATTCCAAAGTGAGAGGTGCGTAGGATTATCCTACGAGCATTCCATGATTCACCTATGGCTGGTCACCCGCGCTTTTTCTAGACTTATAGGCAGGTTTGGGAAAGATTCACATGGAAGGGGTTAAAGACTGATGTACATCGCTATGTTCGAGAGTGTTCAATTTGTCAACAGAATAAACATGAACACATGGATCCTGTTGGTTTATTACAGCCACTTCTTATTCCTAAGAGGAAGTGAGAGAGGATTTCCATGGATTTCATTCTGGGCTTGCCTAAAGCTCAAGGACGAGATTGTATATATGTGGTAGTAAACAAACTCACAAAGTATGATCATTTCTTTTTTATTGCCACTACCTATTCAGATGTGCAGTTAGCCGAGTTATTTTTTAGGGAGATTTTCAGGTTGCATGGTTTACCCAAAACCATCGTGAGTGACTGTGTCAACAAATTTATGAGTCATTTTTGGTAGGAGATTTTAGATTATGTGGGACCAACACATAATCTGAATCAAATTTGAGTCATTTTTGGCAGGAAATTTTTAGATTATGTGGGACCAACACATAATTTGAATCAAATTTATGATTCAGATTTATGTGGGAGATTTTCAGGTTGCATAGTTTACCCAAAACCATCGTGAGTGACCGTGACAACAAATTTATGAGTCATTTTTGGCAGGAGATTTTTAGTTTTCAATTTTTGATACCAACACGTTTGGTTATCTTCAATAGTCCTTTTAATGATTCTGATCAAATTCTTATTGGATGACTTAGCCAAGCCATTGCCTTGAGGGTAGTAATTAGAAGATGTGCTTAAGTAAATGCCATGATCGATTGCCTACGCACAAATCTGAGATCCTACAAATGATTTGGCATTATCTGATATTATGGTGGAAGGAGCACCAAATCTTGTGACAATTCCATCAAGGAATTCAACAACTGAAGCTTTTGTAGAATCTTTCAAGGCTATTGCCTCAGTCCATCTTGTAAAGTAATTTGTTGCAACCAAAATCCACCTGTGACCAAACTAGATGGTGGATTAATAGGAGCAATAAAATCTAATCCCCATTGAGCAAAAGGCTGATCAACTTGGATGGGGTGAAGTGGAAGGGTTGCAAGTCTCTGTTTACTTGAGAAGAAAGCACACTTTTCACACTTCCTTACATGTCTATGGCAGTCATGGAACAAGGATGGCCAATAGTAACTGGCTCTTATGATTTTCATTGCAGTGGTTCGTGCTGAAAAGTGGCCACCGTCAGGACCGTCATGAAACTCTTTAACCATCCTCTTTGCTTGATCTAAATCAATACATCTTAGCAAGGCTCCATTGAAGTCTCTCCTAAAAAGAACACCATCAACTATAGCATAGGGGATGGACTGCAGTCTAAACTGTCTTATTTTAGCTTTATCCAATCCTTGAGGATATCCATTCCCAGCTAAGAAGGTTTTCATGTCATCTATCCAGCTCCTTGGGTTATCATCCCTTACCCCCTGTTGCTGTGCCAATACCAAGGCAACTTCCTCATTAGGCTTGCAAGATGAGATCATCTGTTTGCAGAACCCTTTCCCTCTTACTAGTTTGGTAATTAGGATGTCCACATCATACTCCACTGCCTTAGTGATCCAATCTGCCCTTTTCTCACTAATATCTCTGCTCGACAAGAAATCCTTAACACTTGCATGAGGAACCAGAAAATGGATTTTGTTATGAGACAACAAGTGTCTAAATTTCTTCAAGGCTCATATGACCACAAGGGCCTGCTTTTCCACATAGTTGTACTTATTTTCATACTCTTTCAGCCCTTCACTAAAGAAAGCAATAGGCTGCTCTTCATTTTTTTTCATTTGATTGAGTCAAAACAACAGAAATACTTGACTCACCTCCTAACGTGTAAAGAATGAAATCCTTATCAAAATTTGGATTGATGAGAGTAGAGGCTGAAGCTATGGTGACTTTGATTTCTTCAAACTTGCTTTCCCTTCCTTCGTCCATGAGAAGACCATATTCTTTTTAAGCATTGCTGTAAGAGGTTTCACCATGGTACCATATTCTTTTTAAGCATTGTTGTAAGAGGTTTCACCATGGTAGCTAGATTAGGATTAAATCTTTTCACAAAATTTATTCTACCAAGAAAACTTTGCAGACCTTTCTTGTCACTAGGAAGAGAAAAGGCAAATATTGGCTTTGTTCTTTCTGGATCAATGGTCAGACCATCCCTAGATACAATATGTCCTAATAATTTCCCTTGATTAGTGACAAAGACTCGCTTGCATTCAAAGATACTCCATACTCTCTACATCTTATAAACACTTGTCCATACCTAGGGAACCATTAAACAGATTATTATATGAATTTGATTTTTTGGTGGGAGCGCATTTTGTTTAACATATACCATAACCAAAGGCTATGTCCCTTAAAGGGACATGACCCTATCTAGGTCGGCCCACAATGCCTTCTCATAATTGACGCGTAGAAGGAGATTTAGTTTAACAAAACAGACATAACTAATTTAGTTGATGTTAATGCTAACATATAGTCATCACCAAAGATCGTCAATCATGCCTAACCAAGGGGCAATGTATTAATAGCCTTCAAAACGATATTATATGAAAGATGAGAAGGGAAATGACCCTATCTAGGTTGGCCCACAATGCCTTCTCATAATCGGCGCCTAGAAGGAGATTTAGTTTAACAAACATAACTAATTTAGTTGATGTTAATGCTAACATATAGTCATCACCAAAGATCGGCGATCATGCCTAGCCAAGGGGCAATGTATTAATAGCCTTCAAAACAATATTATATGAAAGATGAGGATTGTGCGATCTGCACAATCAAGCTAGTATGAGGATCAAAGTTTTAGTTTTAACCCTCCTATTGGTGTTTGAAAACGTTACCCGTTTCCAATTACCTTGATGAGAACAAGACACATCTAGGGGCAGCTAACTCCCATTTTCAACATGCCCATTCAGACACCAAGCCAACTATAAGGCATGACCCTTCTTCTTTTTCAGGCTCTGCAAAACCTAGGCGGGTGGAGCTATAGATTCTTTATATGGTACCAGTTATCAAAGCATACACTGAATCTAATATGAAGCAGATAAAACCCTTATTTCTCCTGATAACTCATGAAATAACATCAATCTACAGTAGCTAAATGCAGATCTAGGAACCTCATAAGCTGAGTGAATTCTATTATAGCTCTTCAACATGAAAGGGAAAAGCGTTGATTATTGATGTTGATGTTCAACAAATCCTCAAACATGCAACAAAACCTAATGATCCTATCTCTGATCAATGCCTAATCCATTGGGCAATTCCATGAATTGAAAACATACATCTGTGACATTAGGACATATTCTGTATTCCCAGACATCAGATCTATCTAATCACCTTGTGATTCAGACATTAATGTTCATTCAGATCTCATTCTTACAAAATATCCTTCTCAAGTAACCAGCAACCTTGTTAAACATATCAAGCATTTACTTGGCCCTTTGGTCCAATAGCAAAATACATCAAACATACAACCTGAAAGGGATGCAAATAGGTCTCAAATCTTTGTTCCAAAACCACATAAGACTTACTGATTGCTGAGATAGGAGACAAGAAACAGAATGAAGCTAGTAAAACTATTGCTCATATGTATTCATTTTCTTTGAAAATATACATTCAGGTGCATGAAATCAAAACATGAAACAACCTAACATCTCAGAACTATTTGTATTATCTTTACACTTTCTGTTCACATGAGAGAAAAATGTTGAAGAAAATGGTGTCACAGTCATGGGAATGCAACCAGAACTGGATCCAAAACCTTGGTATCACAGTAATGTGCAGATTTTTCACCAAAAGACTGGAACCAACTGGTTTCTCAGTAACAAAAAATTGGAACCCCTAGAAAGAATGAAAGATAGAAAGATATAGCAAAGGAAAGAATCTCGGATCTGATCTTCAAGTGACAAGTGTCCATTTGAAATGCAATCCTCTGTAACTGAATAACTTCTTCCTTCCATCTCCCATTCTGATCTAATCTTGTTTCATCATTTCTGTTATTGACTTGCAAAATATCTCTACCTAATGATGAAATCTGATAATTGAATCCGAACACATGCTAATTGACTAAATTTTAGCCAAAACACCATGAAGACACAAAATAATCAGATACAAAAGTTATTGAATGTATTTTAGGCATCTTTTCACTGAATCCTGCAACTAGTGATTCAAAACACCTGATAAAACACGCCAACCAACCTCTGATAGAAAACCCCCTGTAGCAAGAACAGACTACTACCTGTGCAAAAACCAACCTCAAATTTGGAAAATTTAGATCTTCCCGGTTCCGGCGGTATATTAGAGTGCACATCTAACCTCTCGGAAATGCCCAGAAAGTCGATTTGAAAAATGCTCCTCTGTTACAAAACTCAGGTCTGCATCCTTAACATTTAAATTTTTTGAAAAATTTAAATGAGTCTAAAGTTTAAAACTTTAAAATATGACCCTTGTGAATTTAAAATCACTGACGCACATATAGCACATTTGGAATAATAAAATTTATTTGCTTTTATATTCTTGAAATTTGAAACTTTTCTTTCATCTCTGGGCCCACTAGGCGCCACCCAGGCTGCCACGTGGCGGCTCTTGATTGGCCAGCCAATTTGCCACCTCATCACCTCTGGCCCTGCCATGTCACCCGCCTGCTTGCTCCATCACCATGTGTCGACTGCCCGCATTCCCGCAATATTTAACCATCAAGCATCTTCGTTTTGTGGAAATGCGGAATGCGTCGGATCTGCCACGTGGCAGCATCCTGTGCCTCTGTCTGCAACTGATCGTTTGCGCCACTTCACTACGTGCGCGGGACCCAATTTCCACGTCATTAGCCCGCTTTCCCACATTTTTTAACCCAGGAGCAACTTCATATTGCGGGGAAGCGGGCACCGCTCGATCCGGACACGTAGCCGCTCTTGGTGCGATCTTCACTTTGTGTGCCATGTCACCTTTATTGCATTGTCGTTTAAAATTTTACCTTATTTGCCTCCAGCTGACGTCATCCATGATTGGGTAGGACCTGCGCACTGAAGCCTTGCCTTTAAATGGCTCACGCTTCAATTCACAATGCAATGTGAGTGCAATTGTAATTATAATGCGTAAAATTCTTCTTGCCGGCCAATGTGGGATTTTTGTGCTAAACTGACTGGTCGGCTCCATCTATGTTCACACGTGATCTTCCAATATGCTCCAGTGTGGGATCTCCTCTGCACTGGCGTGGGCTCTGAAGATCCCTTTAATCTTGCAATAGCTTCTTGCTAATTCGCACCGGTCTATTCCCTTAGCGTGAAGTTCTTCAAACATAACTGCTGGTGGCTTTCCTTTGTGCGGGGTGTGAATTCCTTTTTTAATGTGTCGATTCCTACTAAGTTGGCTTTTTCACTCTTGTTGTGGACAACTTGATTGCGTCGACTCCTCTTTGCCATGCATGACCTGCTCAACATGCAGCTCCCTTTTTTTCGTGTGAATACCGTTGCTCAGCGGTTGGGCTTGCTTGAAGTTCTTTATGGCACTGGTCTTTCTTTTAATGCGGATTTGTCTGTGGATTCTCCCTTTGAAAACGTGGGCGGCAATTTTCTTCGTGCGATTCTTTACTTGACGTGCCTGCTCTGCTACAGATATTCCCCTCAAAACTTGCTGGAGTTCATTCTTCTACCTCCTGCGGCTTTGCTTGCATGGAGGGTTCTTTGTTTTTGCCTTTGACTGGGGCCCTCTATGAAGGTGCTTGCCGCTGCCTCCCTGCTTTTCAACGTGGAATTTATATGCTGAGATTATAACTTTGTGAAAGAAATGCACCCAACGGACTCATATTTGCGATTTGATAACCCCAGGACGAATCGCAAGGCTTCAATATCTTATCCCGCTGGATCTACTTACTCCTTCCATAATTTAAAAAAAAGCATGGCCTCTAATGCAATCTGGGAAATACGCAAGCATTATAGTCTGCGCTGAATTTGGGCTCTGTGCCCCAATTCGAGTGCCTATAAGAGGTACGCCTGCCAATAATGGAGGACATTGAAAGTATACAAAGAAGGGGACGAAACCCAGGCAATTATTTTGACAACTTATCAAGGGGAAATCGATGGAACTTGAGTATTTTAATTAATTTGTCAAAGAGTGGTTAAAATTAGGGGAAGATAATTGAGGATCTCCAGTTATACACCATCCCTATGAAATGGGCCTTCCGCAGACTCTAAATACCAAAACGGGTCATATCCATACTTTTAGGGGCTTCTTTCACATAGTCTATTGAGATTATAACTTGCATGCATGATCTTTCATTCAAACAGCAGCTTCTATGACGTTAAATCTTCTTGTTACACAGACTACGGCATGATAAAGCTACTTATCATGTTCTTTATTGACTCTATGTTGACAGACATTGGTTACTTCTAATCTCTGAGCTCTAATTCTTTTCAATGTATGCATTGGGCAACAATGAGCTTTAAGAGGCACACTCAAGGTTAGAAGGGAGAATGAATGTTTGCAATAAGATTTCATGATATCAATCTAATTGTTTGAAGACAATGTTGCTACTTTGTTCTTTATGCAAGATGTTACGCTCTTTTCAATATCAGTCTCCATTTGAAACAATATCCTTCATGTTTTATCAAACTGGAGAAATCAGTCGGACCCCAAAGTGGGTCCGGCTAAAAAAAAATTTCGCTTCCGGACAACTGAGCCTTCAAACTGATCTGTTGATCGCCTTTGAACTGATCTAAAATCAAGTTCAATCACTGAAACAACATTTAAAACTCATTTTACCAGCATTCTGCAAACTATCACTTTTGATGTCAAGAGGCTTGTTGACTGCCTTTGAAAATTGACCCGGACAACTGACCAAGCTTTGAAATCTAGCACACTAAATCTCTGTACGACACACTTGCACCATGTTGAATCTCGTCTCATGACAAATTCGGGGTCAAAAGATATTGACCTCCGAAGTTGCCAACTTAAATTCACCTGCAGATAAACATGTTAGAAAACTAGAAAGTGCATTTGGAAATGGCCTGGAAAACTGGACAAATGGGCACATGAGTTAATGAAAACTGGGGAACTGGTAGATTTTCATGAGGAGAGTATGATTATACGATTTAGGCTCATGACGAATCACAGGGAAAAAATGGCGAGGGCACAAACTAGGCTACCTGGATTTGCAGGACAGAAGACATCAGTAAAATATCATTTTTTGTGAATGGAATGACCTTGGTAAAGTGTGAAGATGGATTCGTCATGACTTGCAAACTGACACACTTGAAGTATTTTCAGAGGACAACACATGGATACAATCCATTTGACTTGACCAATCACAGAGCAAGAGTTATAATGTCACGAACAGGGCTGCTAATCAATCTGCAAATACTGACACTAGTAAAACTTAAGAAATTGCGTTTGGAATCGTGTTTGAAAACTAATCAAACAGATTCGTCATGAGCTGAAACTTGAAACATAACAAGTCTCTGACGTCTACAATGCAACGCAAAAAGAATTTCAAGATTTAGGTCAACTGGGTCAAAATTACAACACGTCAAACAAGGCTTCCCAAAATTATGTGCAATTTGCAAAAGCATGAAAACAGTAACTGACCAACTTTGAGGGATTCAAAACCTAATCAAACGAACTCAAAACGACTCGAAATTTGAAACATAGGTTCTCAGATATGGACACTAGACACTCCCAAAGTGGTGAATCACAAAACATTTCTGGGTGTGAGATATTCATTTACAAACAAGGCCTCCTATTGCTGTCTGACACGGGTAAAATGCAGATTTGGGAAATGCTCAAAACGGGACTTCGACAAACATCTCGGAATGATGTTTTAACTTCATGGAACATGCGAACATGCTAAATGGAGGGTGTTAGAAACATTGAACACCATTTAGGCCTTATACTAACAGTTGGGTACAACCAAGTACATATGCATTTATAGGTCTTAATTTCTCTATGGTGCTCAAAAATTGATAATGCAATTTTTAGCACCAACACCTCCCTCTTAACTTGATAATCATATTGAGAGATAACATATATCGCATCATCAATTATGATGAATAAGCATAGAATGATACTCAATATCTATCTGAATCTTCTTCTTGGCATGTGGTATTATTGAACACATGATCTTATGTCATATTACTATATCCGTGATATGACATATCACTTATACTAGTGACAAAAGTATTGCAATGAATATAATATACTGCATAACATACGAAGAATAATTAAATTCTTCATTTATCCAAGCTGTGACTCATAGGTACTGGCATTCCTATATCACAACATGATCTTGAGTTAAGATCTACCAGAACATAGGATAAACTCCAGAGAATAATAAAATTCTTCCTTTATCCAAATTGTGACTTATAGGCATAACAATGTCTATAGCACAATGTGATCTTGAGCTCATCTAGATCTGACAATAGATCTCTATCGTTTAGCACATTATCTAAGAGATCGTCATCTCTCATAATGTCTTTCATACAAGCGTTCGTTATCTCAGAGATCATCACCTCTAAAATAATGAATACAAATGGTGGAGCCCATAACAGTCAATACCCTGACAATAAAATTATTTTATTAATAATTTAAAGAATACAAATGAATTACAATTTAACCATATTAAGTCTTTTCCTGAAGTGATCTATCTTCACCCGAGAGAGGTTTGGTAAGAATATCTACAGTGCAAATGTATTCTAATTTTACAGTGTTCATATCTACCATGTCTCTTATATAATGGTAATGGATTTCGATACGTTTAGACCAGTCATGAAAAATTGGATTCACAAAAAGCTTGATTGAACTCTAATTATCACAATGAATAATCGTAGGATTCATGGCTTGACCAAATAATCCCACAAGTAACTTTCTAAGCTAAACTGCTTCCCGAGAGGCCATCGCTGCTACAATGTATTCGGCTTCTGTGGAACTTTGTGCTACTGAAGACTGCTTTCTGCATATCCATGATATCATTATTGAGCCTAAATTGCAACAGCATTCTAAAGTGCTTTTCATGTCAGTAACACTTCCAGCCCAATCTAAGTCTGTGTATCCATGTAGGTCTATTTCAACTTTCTCATACTTGAGCCCAAAGTTAAGAGTTCCTTCTAAGTATCTCATGATGTGTTTGACTGCAACTAGGTGAATCTCCTTTGGTTCACACATAAATTGACTTAATGCATTAACAACATACCAAATGTCAGGTTTTGTATTTAGCAAGTACATAAGGGACCCAATCATATGTTTGTAAAAAGTAGAATCTATGGAAGGTGATTCTGTTGTTGCTTCCTTAAGTTTATGTAAATTTGTCTCCATAAAAGAAGATATAGGCCTGCAGTTCCACATTCTAAATCTCTTCAAGATGTCTAATGTATACTTTCCTTGATTGAGTATTATGCTGTCAGAATTCTACCATTCTTCCAGTCCTAGGAAGTAATGAAGGAGTCCTAAATCTTTCATCTCAAATTCTCTAATTATATCTTTCTTGCATTGATCTATGAGATGATCATCACCTATTATTAGTAAATCGTCAACATACAATATCAAAATTACCATATCATCTTTATCCTTTTTATAATATAGATTTGGATCAGCTTCATTCTTGGAGAATCCTAAGCCAGTGAGATACTTATCAATTCTTTCATACCATGCCCTTGGAGCTTGTTTAAGCCTATAGAGAGCTTTCTTGAGCCTACAAACAAAATTTTTAGGGTTATGAGTTTCAAATCCTTCAAGTTGTTCCAAATAAACCTCTTCTGTAATCTTTCCATTCAGAAATGTTGTTTTTACATCCATCTGATGTACTTTCCATCCCTTCGATGTTGCAATAGCTAGGACTGGTCTTACGGAGGTGTATTTGGCAACAAAAGCAAATGTTTCTTCATAATCAATCCCTTCTTTCTGTGAGATTCCCTTGACTACTAATCTGACTTTATATTTTTCAATGCTATCATCAACAAGAAGCCTGATTTTAAATATCCACTTGGAAGAAACAATAGATTTTTTTTTTAGGTCTTGGAACAATTTCTCAAACATCATTCTTCATAATGGATTGGTATTCTTCTGCCATGGCATCCTTCCAACCTGTATGTTTAATAGCATTTGAAACATTGGTTGGTTCTGATTTAGATAAATCATTCATGTTTGCTGCATAACTAGAAAACTTTTGGGTCTTTTGCTTTCTCTGAATGTTCCAGATGGTGCAGCGAAGTCTTGTGCTTCCTCTATTGTCTTGATGGCCCAAAGTGGTCTTTTCTTAGAATTTTGGGTTTCTTCAAGATTGAGGTTTTGAATTTCATCTTCAATTTCTTCAATGTTCTCCTTCTGCAGATTCAGTATTTCCTTCAGAACTAGGTAAGGGAGAGGGTTCTTCAGGACTTAGAGCTCTTTTGAATGCTAAATCTTCTTCAAATAATATATTCCTACTATTTTGAATATTTTCCTGACCAGCCATGAAAATCTTGTATGCTTTAGATGTTTTACTATACCCAACAAAAATACCTTTCCTCCCGAAGGGTTCTAACTTAGTTCTCTTTTCTTTTTGAACATGTATATATACTGGACACCCAAAAATCCTAAGACGACTTATATTAGGTTTAACCTTAGTAAAGACTTCTTCAAGAGTTTTATCTCTAAGGTAGGAGTGAGGACTTATGTTTTGAATATTGACAGCAATAAAAGAGGCTTCTGCCCAAAGATAATATTCTAGATTTTGATCAAATATCATAGCTCTTGCAGCTTCTATAATTGTCCTATTCTTCCTTTTTGCTACCCTGTTTTGTTGTGGGTTATAAGGAACAGTATACACCCTCTTAATTCTTGTTTCTTTACAAAACTCTTTAAACAAATCCGAGGTATATTCCCCTCCATTATCAGGCCTAAGAGTTTTAATTTTATGTCCTGATGAGTTTCCAGTTAAGGTTTTAAATTTTTTAAATCTCTCAAGGATTTCTTCGGATTCTTTACATTTTAAGAAGTAAATCCAAGTTTTTTTAGAGAAATCATCTATAAAAAGTATATAGTACCAAAATCCTCCAAGAGAAGAAACAAGCATAGGTCCACATCAATATGAGTGAATTAATTCCAAAGCATTGTTAGTTTTCCTAGTGCTATCATGAAATGGACTTTTGGTATTCTTACCCAGAGCGCATCCTTTGCATATGCTTGAATGATCTTGATTTAATTTAGGTAAACCAGTAACCATCTTCTCCATAGTCGATAAGATTTTGAAGTTTAGATGTCTTAACCTTTTGTGCCATATTTCGTTTATATCAACAGCTTCATGAATTAAGGCTTGAACAGGTCGACAAGGTTCTGAATTTAATTCATACAAATACCCCTTTCTTTGACCAATCAATTATGCTTTCTTAAATGAGGAGTTCTTAGCCCAGGTCATTACTTTACTGTCTATGAATGCAACATTATGTCCATCATCTTCAAGTGTTGTAATTGAGATTAGGTTCATTTTTAATTCTTGGTACATAGAGTACTCCCTCGAGATATATTGAGCTACTCAACTTTAGTTTCAAGGTGCAATTCCCAATTCCTTTGATTGAATGAGCAGAATTATCACCGATGGTAACTTCGCCATCAACTTCTTCAGATATAGAGTCTAGTGCTTCTTTGTATCCTATAATATGTTGGGATGATCCACTATCAATCACCCATGCCTTGCTTGATACTTCATTTGATAGTGCCGAATACAATACACAATTCTCAAAATCATACTTATTTTCTTTAGTAATGTTTGTAAACTTTACTTGCTGTTTAGAATTCTCAGAGCAATGAGATCTATAGTGTCCAAATTTTTCGCATTTTTCGCATTTTACTTTGGATCAATTAATTCCTTTGATTACCCTTCTTCTTGAAATGCTTTTTCTTACCTTTATAGGAATTTGTGTTGAGAATATGAAGTTCTTCGTCTTCAGTTTTCAACTTTCCCCCTTTTTAAAGTTTTCTAGATTCTTCCTGAAGACAATCTCCCTTAAGTCTATTGAAGTCGTGAAGATTGTCTCTAGCACTTACTGTGCAAAAGTTTCCCATGATTTTGGTAATCCATCTATAGCCATCAGTGTTAGTTCCATGTCATTAATTATGGTTCCTATACTTGCAAGTTTATCTCTTAGACTGGCAACCCTTAGAAAGTAAGAATTCATCAATTCTTTCTTCTTTATTTGTATGTGATTTAGTTGCCTTTTTAGCGCGAGGACTCTAGTTGCATTATTAACCTCATATGCATTTAATAATGCTTTCATCAAATCAAATGCTATTTGATGTTTCATTAGTATGCGTACTATTTCATTTTTCACTCCATCTAATATGATATGTATGGCTTTCCTGTTTCCTTTACTCCAGATAGTTTTGTTAGGTTCAACAATAGGTTGTTTGGATGTTGAATCAACAAACTACTTTACATCATTTGCTTCAAGAATCATCACGATTCTGAATTTCCAAGCATCGAAGTGTTCATTCCCATCAAACCTATCCTTAGGTCTGTTGTGTATGCCAATGAAGATAGGAGAATGATGCTAGATATAATAAGTCTGATTGTTTAATATGCAGAGCCTAGGTTCGACTACTAGAGCTCTAATACCATGTAAAGTTCTGCAAATTCTAAATAATCAGATCTGAGATAATACCTTTATGTGCTTGCTATTTTGAGCTTCCTTCTTGTCTGACCTTGAAGTAAGATGACAATATTAATTGTTCTTCTGAAATATATATATTTATCACAGTAAGTATTCAATTTGTGGCAGAGTTTCTTAAAGGAGCAGACTTGGTGTTCTATTGTGTGCTCTTTAACTACAACCACACCCTCCTCATATACCATAACCAAAGGGCATGTCCCTTAAAGGGACATGACCCTATCTAGGTCAGCCCACAATGCCTTCTCATAATCGGCGCGTAGAAGGAAATTTAGTTTAACAAACAAACATAACTAATTCAGTTGATGTTAATGCTAATTACTAACATATAGTCATCACCAAAGATCGCTGGTCATGTGTAACCAATGGGCAATGTATTAATAGCCTTCAAAACGGTATTATATGAAAGATGAGGATTGTGTGATCTGCATGGTCAGACCAGTATGAGGATCGAAGTTATAGTTTTAACACTTGTGTAATGAGTATATGTAATTTTGTAAATTCTGAAAGCAGCGTTTTCTTGGCAAAGTTATTTCTTGTTTCCCTGATGTATCTATTTGCATAAAACAAACATACAAAAGTATATATTCTGACAAAATTGGAAACAAGAAAAACATTTCTCATTTTCAAACCAGCGAATTTGTGAAAGGCAAGTAAGGGTTTTTACTATTAGAAATTGATGTGGGTTCAAAAAGATCAGGTTCCCAGCAAGCTGGGATTTGAAAGTCTTTTCAAGGTTTCTTTTTACTGGCTTGCCTCTCTGTCTTTTTTTTTTGTAATTGGATAAACCTATCCAGTCAGGAGAGACTATGCATTGGTACGAGGAGGGGAACCTTCTAATTGAAACATCATTTTCATCTTCTGACAGATTTGAACATCTTGTATTTACAGTTGAAATTTACATAAAAGATATATTGCAGTTCCTTATGCAATTTTTATAAGTAATTTGTGAAGTAATAAAGTACGTTTGTGCCACTGTATCCCCACTGTTCCCTTTTGGCACACATCCCTCCTTCCCTCATCACAAAACTTCACTAAATTTCATAATAAACCTATCATTGATCCCCATGTATGCTCCTCTGCAAATAATTGGATTTTCTAAGTTCATTGTGATGAAGCCTTATGGTGCTCATGGTGGTAACATGATCTCTTGCCTACTGCTTGAAGTTCTAGATCTAGACTTTTTATTTTTAGAAGTTGGATCGCTATGATTGCTTTCAATTCTCCAAGATCTCCTTGCATAATGACAACTTCTTTTACCTAATTATATTTCTGCAATTAACAATTGGTACTAATGGTGCAGCAGTTGTTAAGGTTAACTCAAAATGGAGGGGGAATGTTCTACATGCATTATAAGTAGTTGCTAGAACTCATAAGGGATGTGTGAATTTATCCTGTAAAGAAATCAAGATGCTGTGTACTACAAAAGAAGAAAGTAGAATCAATTATTAGCAACACAACGGCATCAGCACCTTTGTCGCTTCTAGAAATCTCAACACCACTGTTTGCTTCACGATATCTTGTGTCATCAAAAGAGATTGTCATCCCAATCAAAGAGAATGTAGCAGGCCTCTGTAGTCTACAGTTCTGGACAATGTATTTATATTTTTTTCTGAGTGATTTTTGTTTTATATATATATATATATGTATATATATATAAATTGAAGCTCATCATATTAGATGGAAATTAAAGTGTGCATGTCATTGGGAATTGAGCTGGCTGTTTTTCTCAAAAGTCATACCTGTACAAGTGAAGGAACTGCTAACAGTCCAATTAAGGATCTCACAAGAGGCTGTTAAACTAAGTCATGAATCCTGAGGGGAGATGCTGGACACACTCCAACAATCTCCCGTTTGGCCTTATCTGAGGGGTTTGAACCTACGACCCCATTCTGAAACCATTTATTGGGAATTGAGCTGGTTGTTTTTTCCAAAAGGAACACCTGTTCAGGAAATGAAACCACTGCCATCCCAATTAACTATTTTACTGGAGGCTGAAAACCACATGAGAAATCCTAAGGGGAGATGCTGAGCACGTTCACACATGCAAGTGATTGTGCCAAACCTGAAAGCTACTAGTCAAAGCTTGGGCACAATAGAGGGAAGGATTCATGGTAAGAATCATTGGGACTAATCAGAATCTAAAACCTTCTTTAGATTGTCTTGAAGCTTGGTTGACCAACATTGAGGAGGCAATACCATAACAAAGAAGGTTGGATTTATCAAGAGCCCAATTAAGTGGTCCATCTGCTACTTTATTGCATTCTCTGGGAACATGACTGCAGTGAACCTCTTGAAGCTTGGCCTGCAAGCTTTGATTCTTTCCCAATTCTCTGGCCATTTACCTGTGTTCTCTATGGAATTCATAAGGATCACATAAAAAGCTAATAATTACCTTTGAGCCAGATTCAATACATAGATTTTGCCTCTCAATTTTGAAAACCCTTCCATTCCTTTATAAACAGATTTGAACTCTGTTAGATTATTGGTCGTATGTCCCAATTGTGAGTTAAGATGGCTACAGATTTATTTGATATCTACCAATGACTCCCATACTAGCCTGACCTTGATTACCTCTTGAGGCATCATCAATATTGAACTTATTGTTTTTAAACAGAGGAATTGCACAAGGTCTATCTATTTGACTTTTCTTTTTAGATTGGAAGGGGGGCATGTTGAAGTCTTGGATTGCGAAGAGATTTTTCTACATAATCACCCTCATTCTGGAGTGAGAATTTGAGACAGACATATCTTAAAATTGTTAGATTGGGGGATATTAATATTAATCTTTTCCCAAACATAACTCATATCCTTGCCATACAGATGGAAAATTCTTCTGTTTCTGCAAATGATCTATAGCATAAGACTGATACTAGAGCATAACTCTGTGGGGACTTTACATATGACAGAACATACACACATTGTGATAAGTTAGTGAGCTGTTGGTATCAGAGTTTGAACCCATTTATCTTTGTTTGGTACCTTCAATTTTATAAGATGGTCCTCTAGATTAGATTCTATGGTATGTTAGAGATATCATGAAACACTTTTCCCATTGTGGACCGTGAGCTTCATGTAACCATATTTTCCATGAGTTAGTGATGCTTCTATCAAAAACATGCAACCACTTTTTTCATAGACCTTAGATGATTGCCTTATTATTGTGTTAAGAGGCTCATCCATGTAATGTTGTGCTTTTTCTTCATTATTTGGATGCACACATTGTGATTGTTTTTAATCTCTTTAATGCTATGTTTCACCAAACTTGGACTCAAGGAAATCCCACTTTAAGGAGTGCCGAAATTGCATTGTGGGCTTTTAAATATATATTGAAGAGAAAGTTTGGTGGGATATTGGGTGATGATCACAAAGAGAGCACATTCAATAAAACTTAAAAGTGAAAACATCCACATAAACAAGAATTGTGTGCAATTGAAAATTTCTGGTACATGTGACACAGATAAATAGGGAAATCATTGAAAAAAACAAGCAGCCCTACCTTTGACAAGTTCTTTGTGATAATTCTTGTGCAGGTTGCTAGGCTTTAGAGCTTCACACATTTCTAAGACTGTAATAGTAGTCCAATATCTTGTCATTATATTAAGGCTTAGCTCATTAAATTGCACGTTTGGGTGCTTTATATTATTACTATCAATGATTATTTACAAAATGTAATATATATTACATATTTCATCACAAAAGGTGTCAACAACCTGTAATGCACACAAAGGAAAGTTGTCAGATGTTTCATTGTATATTTTCTATCCAAATATTGTTAGGCTATTAGAGAATATCTATTGATTTTCATATATAAGTCTCTTTAAAATTCAATTTGCCAACACTATTTTTTTGGGATTTTTAAGTATGGTTTGTTTGGCAGATATATTTCAAAAGGAAAAAAACTGGTGGCATTTCCTTCAATACTACAGCGCCGTTAACACATGTGGATGAGAAACTTTGTTATCAAATCTTGCATGAGTACAAGATCCATAATGCTGAGGTATATTTCATGTATGCATTTCTTTATGCTGATTTTTCTGGCAATTGATTGGCTAGTAAAATCAATTTGATAGCTGTAAATGTGTGAGTATTTATGTATAGATCTTGTTAGATATTATGGATGTTTTATTATGTACATGCAACATTCTTTTAAAATTGTTGATTTGATAACAGCAACTTTTGAGGAATTTGTTTAGGTGCTTCACAATACAGGTAACTAAAAGGGCACACAATTATACTGAAGGGGGTAGGGGTGTGTGAAGGGGAATCAGTATAATAACGAGTTTTCCCAATTTAAAACTTTTATCCACTAATAACTTCAAATACTGAAATAAACAATTATGCACTTGAACACAATGGCACAATGATTTACGTGGAAACCCAATGCAGGAGAAGACCACGAAAAAATTAATGTTTTATACAAACTTGCTCTTTTACAATGATTCGTAGGCTCCAACCCCTATGTTTATGAGCCACAACATCAACCCCATCATCGACATTATCTTACATTTATAGAGTTGGATATAATTTCCTTTGCAGTTTATCTAGTTGGAAGTGATTGAAGTCGTTAAGTCACATTGGTATCCATTCAATGAGTAGCGTAAGTCCCTTTGTGATAATCAACATATCACATCATTAAAATTGGGTGAAAGTCCACGATTAAAAACAGACTTTGAGGTTTTCTCATTTGATCACACAATCAAGATAGATTGTTTAACATAAGAGCATCCTTGTTCAAGACAAAGTTGGAAATTTGGTATTTCATCTTGAAATATTAAGTCTTTGATTCTGTATGTTGTAGTGGAACAAAACTCACATTAACTAATCGTTATTAAAGATCGATTATTCTTGGTCAATGTTAAGTATTCTAATGAGCCCTGTTGGCTCTAGCCTCAAAAGTAAATTTTGCTTGATTGACATTTCATCAAACTTGACAAAGTCAAGTTCTGATTTTTGTGTGTATGCAAGAGTTTGTTCTTGAAATTGAACAATATGCAAGAGAAAACTCAACTTCTGAAATATATTTCTCCTTGCAAATTTGTACAAGATCAAGAAAATAATTATTAAATTTAAATGAGCACCTTTTTAACTTCAACAAATAATCACCATTTGCAAGAATGAAGGCAGATTCATTTGCTATTGATCAAATTATAAGTGCTCACAAATGCACATTCAAATATGCAATAATTGCATTGATTTAAGAACCTATTATTTGCAGATTGATGTTGGATATTTTCTTTGGAGACGAAATCAACGTGCAGCATCATGTAAAACCCCACGCTCAATTCCGAACACCACCACTGAGATACAGATCACAGATTAGTTGCTGCCAATACAAGGTTGAGATGCAACCTCCAGCCTCAACACAGCCTCACTAGCAGTAAACGCAGGTCTTAATTATGCCACCAAAAATCACCAAACACTGGTTAGAAATACAGGAACGTGCATCTCAGCTGAAACCGACCCTTCTCAAGCAATTTGTACTCAACTCAAACCCTTCCAATCATGGATCAAAATGCTGAGAACTGATTAGATAGCAGTACACAGGAACACAATTCACCAATATAACTCATTGGCTCAAAGTGCAATAATTTCAAGAGAGAGAACATCTCAGATTGAAGAAATATTCTCAAACCCTCATCACCCAATTTCATCAAATATAAGCATCATGAACCCATTGCTTTCTCACAAATCATTGCGTTTATAATAATTAAAGATTTGTTCTTCAAGACACCAAAAGCAAGCAGCTTCTCTCACACACTTTTCACTAAAGAGCCTTCATCAATATAGTTTCAATTAGAAGCCTTTGTTTAATAACTTGGAATTAATAATAAATAACACCCAAGCTAGAAGCTTCATGAAGACACTTTTCACTTAAAAGGCTTCTTCAACACACCTTTCACTTAAAAGCGATTCGGTTAAAAGCATTGCTTTTAAGACTTAGGATTATATTCCATGTGAATCAATGATTAATACCCCTACTAATCGCCCAAAAGGAAATTGTTAAACCTAAACTCAATTTATACCATATATTAATCAAAGTTTTGATATAAATACACAGGAATTTGTCAATTAGAACTTAGCATATTAACATATAATTATTTACCGCAAATCAAGTGCGACATCTAAATAAACATAAGTTCAGTACATGTCAAACTCCATGAAACTACAAGTTCTGAATACATCTTAAGTTTCAGTGTCGATCAAAACTAGAAGTAGAAATCATAAATTGCATCTACGAGTAAAGTTCAAAAGAGATCACTATTGTTGGGTGTGTGTTGCTGACGTAGTTGAAACATCCTCAATAGGTGCCTCCACGAGTGTCTAACTACGCTCACGTTCCTCCTCATGTGCTGCCACTTCTACATCCCAATCATTTTCCCCCATCTCAAACTGAGCTAGCTGCTCATCAGTCAATAAAGGATCTCCTTGCACATCGACATCATCACCATCAGGAGGAGCTATCCAATCTATTGTATATGGGTCAATGTCATCCAAGTTAATTGCTTCATATGAAGCTTGCTCTTGCACCCTCTTTTCATGCAATTGAACGTTGCACCACACATAAACCTATTGTGCTTCTTTTTGTGTTCTCAAAAGTGCCCCAATTTCACTTGTAACCTGAAGCACTACAAGGCTGCAATTCTATTTGAATGACAAGCTTCTGAAGATTAGGTGTTGTAGCACCATAGTCTTCCTATCATAAATTTGTAAGGATAAAAAAACCATTTAAAATGTGCTCAACATTCATATAAACTAATGAGAAAAATCAATGGTATAATAAAACAAAAACTTATACATTTTTACTTGGCTATAGGGTGTATCTCCTATGTTTGCCATTAGGAGAAAAAAGAATTGACACCTCTTCCCTCTTGTAGCTCTATAGCTCATCAAGTATGAGGTCTCAAAGGTTCAAATCAACAACCAAATTTAAATACATGTGTCTCGACAAACTTGAATCTCTGCATTTGCTCGAAAAGTGTTGGAGAAATAGAACTTGGGGTTCAAATAGCAGCTGCATGAATATACTGGTAGAGTAGTTGGTTTCACTTATGATCGATGATGTTACATATGGGTCTATATTTGGTCCTATCCATAGTCTCATATAGATACCCCATCCATAATTCGTTGGACCTTCACCAATGATGTTAACACTTGGACATAAGAAATTCTACAAAAATTAGCAAATTGCAGTATTTGAAATTTAAATAATAAATCATCAATGAAGACTTGAAAACTTACTTTGATGATCTCTTAATGCAGGAGCATCCAATGTGTAAGGGCAATTCTGTATCACCCAAAAATATGCTTAGTGTTAATTTTTGTTTAATGTGTTTGCTTTTCTAGATACCTATTGGGCCAAATAGAGATTCCAACTCTCATAGTTCCACTACTGTTTTTGTGGGTTAGTGTTTTTAGCACCTTGGGACATGTGCCATTGCAGAAAATAGGTTATTTTGTAATTGAGCCATAATTATGTTGAGTTGGAGGGATGATTGTAATTGTAATTGAAAGCATTCCGAAAAAAGAATCAAGTCAAAAGAATTTACGGTTTGAAAGTTATTGCAGTTTTAAGTTGTTTGGACACCCCTTAAGAATGCTTCAAAGTCAAATTTGGGGCACTTAACGGCCTCATATGGGTCTGAAAAAAGGGGGATGAACAAAGCTGGTCCATAAGGCTATAGAACGCTTGCAGAGCTTTTCGAAAATGTAAACGGTTCATCAATCGGAGTCCCAGATCAAAAGTTATGCCTCGCGGAAGCTGGACTACCATTTTTTGATTCTTCTAATTTTGCACCAACTTCTAATGTGTCTTCTAGAACCTTCTACTTTGGCGGTGGATGCAAATGACATGTTCTAAAATGTATTCCTAACCATAAACCTAATTCGGGTTACTTAAGGTCATTTCTTGTATTGTAAAGGCAGGTTTTGTGGAGTTTGGGAGAAGGTATTGTGTAATATCTCATTTCTACAACTACTCTCAAAATTGTCACGTCCGAAGTTAGTAGTGGGCAGTACAGACAGGCTAAGCTGGTGCATAGATGCTAGGTGCCATAGTACAGGCAAAGGGGAGGTCGTACGGTGTAGTGTGGGGCAACAAGCGTGTTGTACGATGATGGAAGAGGGTGGTACGAGGTGCAATTATGACCGTACGATGACCCAGGAGGTCATACGATAGATGACCAAGGTGGTTGTACGATGGATGAAAGGAGATGTGGAAAGCCATAGGGTAGGTGTAGACACCGAAATGAGGTGGTCGTACGGTGATAGTAATGGAGGGTGTATAGTAGGAGAGTGGAGGCTGTACGGAATGAGGTACTGAACTTGCAGATGACAATGTACGAAAAATGCAAGAGAAACACAAAATGTCCTATAAAATACTTTATTCATTCAGCACAAGAGAACTTGATCAAATTAAACATAATGACTTCTCCAATTTGCAATATGAGAGTGCTCTAATTTACTAGATCCGAGCAAAGTGTTATAGGTGACGGAATAGGGTGAGGGTTAAAACCCCACAAAAATCAGATATACCAAATAGGAAAGGTTTTTCACTTTCGAAATGGTGAACAATAGAGAACTCCAACAGAAATTCGCAGTACACAGAAAATAATCAAAAGTTGCATACCCAATGACTACCTACAAGCTGTGCTTAAATACTTGTCGAGGAAAAAATTTCGAGGGTGTACAAAGATAGCCGATGGCAACACAAACTACGGATTCAAAAAAAGGGTCCGAGATATTAAATCAATCAGCCCATTAACAATAGTTTGATTAATGATTTATTTTATAACGGGAACATTATAGTTCTCCCGTCCCAAATTTTGCTCGTCCTCAAGCAAATGCAATGCAGGGTGTTGAAGAATGTTCTCGCCCTCCCATGTCACGTCATCTAACTGCAAGTGTTTCCAACGTACCAAATATTCCTTCATCGTGGGGTTTCGCAGGGTCTTCTCACGTACTTCGATGATCTTGGCTGGTTCCAATATGAGATTTCCTTCTTCATTGAGCAGTGGAAGGTCTATGGCTACTATGACATTCTGCCCACAGACTTCTTCAGGCACAAAATATGAAAGACGTTATGAATACGGCTCACCTACGGAAGTTCCAGCTCATAGGCAACTTTACAAATGCAACATACTACACGATAGGGGCCATAAAATCATGGCTTCAATTTTTCTAATCCCTTTTACTTCAATGAGGATTGTCGATATGGTTGGAACCTAAGATAAACCAAGTCCCCTACTTCGAAACTCCTCTCCATTTGGTATCTATCGGCGTACATCTTTTGTTGATTTTGTGCCCATTGTAATTTTTCCTTTAGGCATCTAAGGATGTCCTGTCCCTCGCCCTCTTTGCGTGACTGTCACCCAAACTTGTGTCAATGAAGGAAAGGGGTTTGTATCCATATAGAGCTTTGAATGGTGCCATTTCGATAGACATGTGGTACGTGGTATTGTAACAATATTCCCCTAGGTGTATCCATTTGATCCACGCCAATTGTTGTGTCGAAACATAGTTCCGAAGGTAACCTTTGAGCCACTTGTTTACAATCTCCATTTGTCCATCTGCCTGAGGGTGGTAACTAGTACTTGGTGACAATTTTGTCCCTGCCAACCGAAACAATTTTGTCCAGAAAATATTGATGAATCGCCCACCCTGATCACTGACAATGTTTCGGGGTAATCAGTGCAGACGAAAGACTTCTCCATAAAACAGATCGACAACTTGTGCAACTTGAAAATCTGAGGGGATGGCGAAGAAATGTGCGTACTTTGTCAATCTGTCAACCACCACGAAGATACAATCTTTTCCGTTCACCTTGGGAAGTCCAGTTATGAAATCCATCGAGAAACTTTCCCACTTATGTTCAGGAATTTGCAGAGGTTACAGTAATCGAGCACGTAGAGTATGTTCAGATTTGTTTTGTTGGCACACTGCAGACTCTTACATATTGCAATACATCTCCTTTAAGTCCTTTCCATGAAAACCTCTCCCTAAGACGTTTGTACGTTTTGAGGAAGCCCGGGTGTTCTGTCAAGGGTGAGTTGTGTACCTCCTTCAACATTTTCTACTTCAATTTGGATTCTGGCACTCAAAATATCTGATTCTTATAGTAAATGATGTCATCCACCACATTGTACTGATCATCCTGGGTGTTGCCATCCATTAGCTCACAGGCAAATGTGTTTCTGGAATATTCTACCAACAAATGTGCTTTCCAATCGGCTGAAATCTGGATTACTAAGCAGATGGCGGTTTTCTTGGACAAAGCATCTACAACCACATTGTTCTTTCCTTTCACATATTCAATGTCAAAATTAAAAGCTTGAACCTTGCTTACCCATTTTTGTTGCCTAGTTCAAATCCCGTTGCTTCAAAAAAATCTCAAACTATTGTGATCCGTACAAACGACAAACTTAGCACCAACCAGATACTGTTGAAATTTGGTTAGTGCATGTACGATTGCCAACATCTCTTTGTCGTAGATGGAATACAAGCGTTCTGTTTGCGTAGGCTTCCTGCATTCATAGGCTAAGGGGTGTCTATCTTGCATCAGTATTGCGCCAATGCCTTCTCCAGAGGCATCGCACTCCATAATGAACGATCGAGTGAAATTAGGTAAAGCTAGCACAGGACAAGTGTTCATTGCTTCCTTCAGCTTATCAAAGGTGAGTTGTGCCTTTTCATTCCACTGGAAGGACCCCTTTCATGTCAGATCTGTTAGTGGTGCATTGAGCTGAGAGAACCCTTTTACAAACCTCCGATAATAATTGCATAGTCCAAAAAATCCTCGCTACTCCGTGAGTGATTTTGGGGAAGGCCAATCAAGGATAGCCTGAATCTTTGTAGGAGTTGATGAAATCCAACTCCACAGCTCGCCAAGATCACTTGCATGCAAATAACCTGTCAAAGGGAAACCAAGAAGGAAGAGGTGGAGCTTGAAAAAACCCTAAACAAACTTGAGAGAGAACATATGTGAAACAATGAAATTGTATTTACAATGAAAATGAGTTGTGAGATACAATGAGAGAGCCCAAATATAAAGGCCTCATGGAAGCTTGTAGAACAAGCTGGAAAGAGGTAGGAGATAAGGTTGACAACTAAGCATCCACAAAAAAGTGGAACATGCTAGAAGGGAACAAACTCCTGTGTTGTCAACAACTCATCACTACATGCATTAAATACTAAATATTAAATAAATACATTAACTTAAGTAAGCTTAAGTAAATAGAATAAATAATAAATAATAAATTATTTACTCTAACACCCTCTCTTAAGTGCAACTTAGGGGAATGCCTTAAGCTCACAAAACTAAGATGAAATGCAGAATGGGTCCCGGTAACAAGGCCATGTTAGGTACCCATGTACAATGCAAAGAGATGCAACCTCTGAAAACGGGGAAAGAGAGAAAACCACGTAGGAAAAACCCTCCCCCAAAAAGAGGTAAGAACATAGTGAAGAACTGAAGAAGCCTCCAACTAGGGGAATGTCCCCTAAAACAGGAACAAGAAGTGATCATGAAGAGCATCACTGAAGCATGAAGAAGCCGCAAAGTCTACTATTTGAAAGAAACTGCTGATCTGAAGAACCTCCATGGAAGAAGGCACGAACCGAGCGTGTCTATATGGTAGATGATCCATCTCACCGAAATGCATAGGTAGCCAACCACTGCAATCGCCTCGTATATAGGATCAACCACTGAATACATAGCTCACACTATCGAACCATCGAACCAAGGATGCATTAGAACAACAACATAATCCCCCTTAATGCAGACGGGGTGAGATGACAGGCAACTGAGAAGGTGGGCCAAAATCCCTTTGTAGACAGAATCAAGAACGACGAGAGAGGAAGAGGTACAAACATGTATAAAGACACGGTCACAACAACGTTGCATGGGAAAACAAAAGGAAAAAGGCCTAAAACAACAAACAACTATCCCCCCCATGGTGCTTTATAAAAAGAGTGCAAGTACAACTATCTCAAAAAACAACGTTCATGAACCCGAAATGCAAAAGTGACACTTTATCTCAGTGCGTATATAAAAGAGCTTACAAATGATGTCTACAATGATCAAAAAAGGAAAAAAACTGACACAAAAGATAGGACAACCCAAAACAAAAGAAACCATGCCAGGAAAACGATCCTCAGACCTGAAACACCCAAGATATCCACTATAGAGCAAAAACACCAAAAACATGATAGAAAGAGCATGGCCCATAATCTAAGGAAAAAGACAACATTTCTAAAAAGGTGACAAAACCAGCTTTCCAAAAATATAACGTTTTCAAAAAACTGACATGGGACACAAAAGATATGCATGCCGAAGTCAAAAACACAACTTTGGACTTCAACTGAAAAAATGGGCAACAAAATTGCATCAAAACCTGAAAATACTTGCACCAATGTCTTCGTCTCAGAATCAGCTTTCCGGCGCTTCTTTCGGATTGGAAAATACCTCCGTATGCTCAAGTTATGGCCAAAAAACTACAAGTAGGTCCAAAATGACCTTGGAGAGGTGCAAGGGGCTGATGATGTAGTGCTGACGTCAGCATTTCACTTGATTAAATTCACGGGCTGTTAGCCGTCACAGCAAAAAAAAGGCCACATGGCAAGTCCACGTGGCAAAGGGGTGACATGGCAAGGTCCACGTGGCAAAGTGCCATGTGTCACCTGTAGAAACTACCGCGTGAGCAGGAAAATCCATGTGTTGCTAAGTGGCGAGTTGATTGTCTGTTGAGTTGGCACTGTGCTGGGCAGGTGACAAAATCCACGTGTCACACAGAGGCAAAGTCCACGTAACTGTTGGAGGCGCTGATTGTACTAGGCGCTGCGGCTGGTGGCGGACAAGCGTAGCTTTGGTGGTGCTCGGGCGGCAAGAACAGTAGGGTGGCGCCATGGCGGCTTGCCGATGCTGCCACCGGCTATGGTGGCGCACGAGCTGCGCAGTGGCGGCACGGTGGTGGCCTCTAGTCGGCGCGCCCTAATTTGATTTTTTTTTTTTTTTTTTTTTTAAATTTTCACTACACATCCGTACAATCCGTACGGGAAAGCCTTGGAACAATTTTTTTTTGCCTCCCGGAGCCTTGTCTCCAAAATCGACAAATTTTATATGGATCCGTCCTTTTTGACCAACATCACTGATGATGTGAAAGGGCTAGAACTAGGATGGATCCATCCTTTTTCTAGCAGTTCTCGAATCGTCTTTTCGATCTCATCTTTGAATTTTTTGGGATGGCAGTATGGTGTGGTTATGATTGGCTTGGCTTTTGCTTCCAACTTGATAGTATGTTGAAACCCTCGATGAGGTGGTATGCCGAGAGGAATGTCTATAAAAAATAAATCATATCTCTCAAAATCTTTTAGAGATCATCATCCTGGGGAGGTGTCCGTTGCCCTTTTAGAGGTTGCCGAAACAAAACAATGTGCAGCCCAATCAACGTCATCACGCAGAAAAATTGCCTCTGTCCAATGTGCAGAAACTTTGTTCGGACTCTCATTAGCCATTCCGCGGAGAACCTTCTTTCCATTGACAACAAAAGTGAAATCCATCTGTTTGAAGCTCTTAGTGTATTCATCAAGTGTCTCCATCTATTGTATGCCCAAAATAACCTCCATGTCATCAAGGTCCACTATGAAGAAATCCTCAGTCACGGTGTGATTCACCATTGTGATACTTAGTTGAGGAACAAGGTGTGTGAAGGGTAGAAGGGTTCCTTCGACAACCTTGACCTGAAATCTTGTGTGTGTCTCTGTAGTAGACCTCTTCGCTTCACCAAGGATGAGTTTATGAAGTTTAGAGTGGCTCTACTATCAAGCATACCATAACCCTTTGTCCTTGAAGCGTTCCCCATACACGAAATACTGTGCACCTCAAGCTATCAACTAGGGCGATAGTTCCTCCACACCGTACCAATGCTACAATTCTTTCCATACGGTTCAAACTATGTCGGTGTTGTCGTGATGTTGGTTGTCTTCGAAGGGTATTTCTTCCTATTTGTCCTCATCATCGGACACGACCTCAATTTAATGGATCTTTTCTTTTCTAAGGAATCTGTGGCTAGGTTCCCAAGGTCCTTTGTAGTTGAAACATAGTTTTTTCCTTTGGAGCTCCTATCTAGTGGCTTTGTCCAACAACGGCTTCTTGGGCGAAGGTTTATTATCTTTGTCCCTCAGAAACACCGAGGGTTTGGAATGTGAGCAACTTCGGGAGGATAATGCCATATTCTGTGCCTTCTTAATGGCCTCCAACAAGGTGGCAGGATTGAACCTCTTTACCCAACCTTTCAGTGGTTCTGTCAGTCCGTCTATAAAGAGCACTATCCGTCTTATTTCAGAAATGCCCATCACCAAAACAGAGAGTTTCCAATATTCCGCAATGTACTAGTCAACCAATCCAGTCTACCTCAGTTGTGTCCAATCTTTGAAATTGAGTTCTGGATCTTTACCATCAAATCGATCTATCAATCTCTCAATGAATTTCACATAAGTATTTATTTGATCATGCCCCAGTGTGATGGTGTCATGATTCCACTATTCATGCACTACTCCCTCCAAGTGCAATGCTACAAATTTAATTGCTTCTTCTAGCATGGGATTAAGCTAGAAGTATCGACCTTCATTATCCACGCTTGCAAAAATATGAATCTGGATCCGTCAAATCTAGACAATTTTACTTTACTCAACTTCCTCTTGAGATCATCATTAAAATATCCTCTATTTTTGCCTCCCAAATATCTTATTCTCAGATTTGCATAATCTTTGTAGGATATATCCTCCTCAAAATTTGCATTCTTCCAGTCTTCTCTCAATTGTTCTTGCATTTCTTCTAGAGTCGGTTACTTCCCTTCGGGTGGTGTCTCTGTCCATGGGGGGAAAACGGCATGGAAGGTCGAGAGCGTGTTGGATGACGGTTTGCTTTACTCGACACCGAGTCCGCACTGTGACCATTTTGTTCTTCGGATATTTTATTGTCTACCAACATGAGTCTCTTCCATGAGTTGTTGAGTGTCAATGCTCTTTGCCTGATTCTTTGCAAGTTCTCTCAGTAGTGCCACGAGTTCGACAGTTGTGGGTTCTGGTTCAACGTCCATTAGATCAACGGAATGGGTTCTTCATCTCTTTTGGCTATAAACTCTCATTCACTGTCCACAGGTTGGTAGGATCAAAGCTCTGATACTACTATAATATCCTGTTTCTACAACTACTCTCAAAATTGTCACGTCTGAAGTTTTAGTGGGCAGTATAGAGAGGCGAAGTTGGTGTATGGATGCTAGACATCGTAGTATAAGCAAAGGGGAGGCTGTTGGAAGAGGGTGGTATGGGGTGTAGCTACGGCTGAACAGTGACCCAGGAGGCCATACAGTAGATGACCAAGGTGGTCGTACGGTGGACAAAAGGAGATGTGGGAAGTCGTACAGTAGGTGTAGACATCGAAATGAGGTCGTATGGTAGAATGAAGTGTGTAGTATGGTGATAGTAATGGAAGTCATACAGTAGGAGGGTAGAGGCCATACGAAATGAGGTACTGAACTTGTAGATGACAAAATGTATGGAAAATGCAAGAGAAACACAGAACATCTTATAAAATACCTTATTCATTCAACACAAGAGAACTTGATCAAATTAAACATAATGACTTTTCCAATTCGCAATATAATAGTGTTCTGATTTGCTAGATCTGAGCGAAGTGTTACAGGCGACAGAATAGGGTGAGGGTTAAAACCCCACCGAAACTAGATATACCAAATACGAAAGGTCTTTCACTTCCAAAATGGTGAACAACAAAGAACTCCAACAAGAATTCACAATACAGAGAAAATAATCAAAAGCTACATACCCTAATGACTACCTACAAGCCGTGCTTAAATACCTGTCAGGGAAAACTTTTCAAGGGTGTAGAAAGATAGTTGATGGCAACACAAACTACGGAAACAAAAAAAGGGTACAAGATATTAAATCAATCGGCCCATTAACAATAATTTGATTAATGATTTATTTTATAACAGGAACACTACATACTATGAAAAGGGTTTTTCTCTAGAATTTGATAACATTGTAAGCTCATAGGGCATGTAGTTGAGTCTATTTTCTCTGTACCGAATGTAATAGCATATCATTTCTAATAATAAGATTCTCCTTTTCCTATTGTGGTCATTTTGTCTTGGGTTGTGCCCTCATCAAGTGGTATCAGATCGAGAGTTCCTGAGTGGACAAAGTCACCTCAAGTACCTTTCTCACGGGTGAGATAGTGACAAGTGTCAGTACCTTTGGTCTAATAATGAATCTCCTACCTAAGTACCCACTTAGCTCCTACTCACTCAAATCCTGGGCGGTAGCATCCTCCCTGGTGTTTAGTAACGCATCGTCTATGGTGACCACTACATCAGATCCCATTACATCTAAGTGAACTCTAGGTATCTTTAAACCCTCACTTGTTTCTGTCTATGTAGGTAACTCCATCACTCCCTCCTGTGTCTCTACCTCGTCAACGGGTATAATTGCGGCTACAGCCATATGTGACTTAGCCCCTATCTCTAGCAAAACTACAACTATAGCTGGCAAAGCCTCTTTGTCAATTGAAGGCTCAGTCCCTAGAGGTGCTAATGCTAGTCAAATTGGTGGCCAAGGTGTTGGCCGCGCCGCTGGTCTAGCTGCTAAGGTGACTGGGGTCGTAGCCAGAGGCTGTCTAAATTATCCAAATTTGGGGATGTGGACGCTTGCTAGGACTAAGTGAGAGTGAGATGTAGCTGCGAGGGACCTTGAAAATAATAGTGGTGGCGTTGTGATAACCTCGATGTCCTCATCGTCCTCCTCGTCCTCCACCACTTCCTCCTGTAAGTCGTCAGTGACTATGGAGGATGTGTCCTACTTCCCACTATTAGTGTTCCCGTGCTCTAAGCTCTCTACCTCCTGTCGCACCCTCTTGTGTTTGATGGCCATCATCCCTCCTGGAGGATCAGGGTGCTTCTACTGCATGATCAGAAATTTCCTTGGTTCAGTCAGACTTGGCTTGATCTCCAATCTATCATTAAGTATCATCCGTGTTGTGGCATTGAGAAATAGACCGATGGCATAGTGTGGCGTATAGAATGTTTTGTGATGCAATGTCGTGAACTCATTCATGCGCTCAACCAATAAAGATGCCCAGTCATATACTCTGCCATTCATGATGTTGTTCATTATGGTCACCTATAGAAATGAGATGTCTGATGCCCTACTCGATCCGATGAGTCTACTTTTTACTAGGTCCATCAGACAACACCAGTTTCCTTCCTGCACAACAAATCTCTTCAATCCCCTTTCCTTTGAAGTATCCATTAGGGCTTCGCTTTCTGCCTGAGGCAGCTTCCCACATACTAGTTCTACTAGCTGCAACTTTACTTCCTCTCTGTGCATGACTTGGTATGCCAAGCACCCTAGTGAAATCTGCAGCTCTAAAAGATATCACGAGGTTTTGTCCTAGGTACCTAAATGAACTCGTTTGTGAAAATCGATCGTAGGCTTTTAGCATGGTGCGGAGAAAACCCTTGAAGTCACGAATGCAAAATACTGGCATTCGCAACACCCAATCCACCTGTGCCCTCGGTATGCTTTCCTTCACAAATTGGTCATTTAGGGTCTCCTACCACCACTTCCTACGCTCCAACTTGTTCAAACCCTGGAACGTTACATTCTGAGGTGTGAGGTATGTGGTTGCAGCCTTTTGTGCCCTTGCCTTCTTTTTGCCTGTACTTCCTGTAATACGCACTCCCAATGGTAAAGCCTGTACATTCCTGTTCATTGTGTTGCTTGCTGAATCTTCTTCTAATTTCTTCTTCCCGACTAAATGCATAACTGTCACCTTTTTTGTCTTTTTTTGTAAAGAGGATAGAAAACAGTTAGGTTAGTTGCTTACACTCCTCTGTACAACTTATCCTGAGGGGCTCTTCTACCATCCTTCAACGTTCGTACGGCTCCTGAGAGATAGCCCCACTAAAGTTTATTGCTATTGTATGGTGTCAATTGCAAGTTTGCGTCTTCTCCCTTCAATGCTCTTATACGGCTAGGATAGCCATGCTCATGTTCCCTCCAACTTTATGGAGTTTTGGTGTTATCTCCTTATGCTCACATGCCCAGTGATGTCTTTTACTTGTGCTAGGTACGGCTATATGGCCTTTGGGGATTAACTTTTATTGTGCTCTATGGTCATGTGGTAATTTAATCTTTACCACGGCATGGTCGTACGATGACTTGCTTGTACAGTCCCGCACTACCCGGCTAAGTCCGTATGCTGTATGGCATAACCTTTCCTTCTGCAAAGTCCGTACATAGTAGCAACTACAGTGATCTTTTACCCCCAAACTGTATGGTGACGAGGTTTTGTATGATTACTATGCTTGTCCTTATTGCTCCTTGCATTGGCCATACTATACGTGCCTTTGTTCTTCATCTCTTTTTGGGTCCATACGGTATGTAGATTTTCTTTTTATCTCTTTCTAGGTCGTACGACTGTACAGAGGATTAATTTTATTTGATGTTGACCATACAGTAGCCCTATAACCTGTCTTAGATGGTCGTACGGTTGTTTGTCAGGGATGTACGGCTTGCTCTGCTTCTCATACTTTGTCTTTCCCATTTGTACAGCTCTATTTTCTCCTGCTCTACTTCTCAATTGGTCGTATGGTACTTACCTTTACTTGTACTTTGCTTATAAGTTCGTACGGTTTCTGATAAGATTCTCTCTTTAATCTAGAGTAACTTTAATGTAGGCCTTCTAGCTCTCACTTTGTTTTTAGTATACAATTTCTCTTATTATAATTATAATTTTATATATATACAAATATTACTATCATCTACTTTTTATCATTATTATATTTTTATACTACTTCTAAGTTGTCCATCCAGGTCTCATTCTCTCCCAGAACCTTATTCCTTTCATGATATATTTTTAATTTTGACCCATTTACTGCCATTCGTCACCTCCTTTCCGTCTAGCGTCCATAGCTTTATTGCTCTGTTATCACCCACTTCACGAATTTTATATGGTCCGACCCATTTCACATTGAATGTGCTTGGTTTGATCTCGTTGTGCCCATTATATTTTAAAACTAATTGACCTGGCTGGAACTTGTTTAGTTTCAAGTGCTTGTTATACCATACCTTGCATCTGCACTATGAAACTTTAGTAGCCCATTGCACTTGTAATCGCCGCTCGTCTAGTTTATTTAGGTTGTGCAATCTTTCCCTAAGACTTTCCATATCTCCCAACTTGTTTTCACAAACTTGGTACCATGAACTCTGTTGGTACTATGGCTTCCTGACCATAAATTAGCTGGACTGGAGTGTGTCCTGTGGTGACTTTGTACGAGGTTCGGTATGCCCATAATGCTGATGGCAACTTTTCCTCCCAATCCTCACCTTCAACTACATAAGATCTGTAGATTACTGCAACCAAGATATTGTTTGTGGCTTCTCTAGGATGGTACGGGCTCGATAGAGAATGGTATTTTTTGAATTTCGTGATCAATAGTCAGATGACGTGATTGACAAAATGTCCCCCACTTGTCAACTGTATCGGGATCCCCTACCTTGTGATGATTTGCTTGGAGATGAATCTCACCATGCTTACTGCAAAGTTGTCTAGTAAGGCCCACGCCTCTACCCACTTAGTAAGGTACTTCGTTGCGACAACAATGTACCTACATCTTTGGGTTTTGCTCACCTTGATGGGTCTGACAAAGTCCAACCCCCAACATTCAAATAATCTTGTGTGTGAAGGGTTCAAAGGCATGAAATCCCTCTTCAGTAGTTTCCCAACCCTCTGACATGTATCGAATGCAACAACTCACTTCCTTGCGTCGTTGTGCAGGGTTGGCCACCACAACCCTGTCAGAAGCATCTTTTGTGCAGTTGTATTTGACCCCATTTGTCCTCTTGCGGGTCCTTCATATGCTTCCTTCAATACCTTCATGATTTTTTCCTCTAGAACACATCATCGTAAAATATGGTCGGGTCCCATCTTATATAGCAACCTGTTAATCAATTGGAATGTTCAATCCTCAACACCAGTTTCCTCCTCTCGTTTGGCGCCATTTCCCAAGGATTTTGCCCTGTCAAAAGATATTCCTCGATATTCGCGTACCAGGATGGTAGTATGACGATCTAGAATAGTTGTGCGTCGGGAAAGTTATCATTGACTCTCTTTGGAGGTTATCCCGAATTAATCCTCGATGGATGATCTGCACTTAAGTGGTTTTTCCCACGCTGTACCACAATTACAAATGTAAACTCCTACAACAACAGTAACCATCTACTTATCCGTCTTTGAATGATTGGTTTGTTCATGAGATATAGCAAGGCTTGATGATCCACATAGAATACGAATGGAGTTGCTAGTAGGTAGTGTCTAAACTTCTGTCGTACTATATTCTTTTTTGCCTTAGACAATAGTCTACTCGAGAAGTACACCAGATGGTTCAATCCATAATCACCCGTCTATGCCAATGTTGCTCCAATTGTGTAGTTCGATGCGTCGACATGTACATGAAACTCCTTGTCCCAGTTTGGATAAGCTAGCAAAGGTGTTGTGGCTAATCGTGTTTTCAATCTCTCAAAGGCTTCATTCTGTTGTGTTTCCGATTTATAGGGTTCTCTCTTGCAAGTTAGTTTGTCGAGCGGATAAGATATTTTCGCAAAGTTCTTAATAAATCTTCAGTAGTATCCTATGTGTTGCAAGAATGATTTTACCCCCATCACATCTATCAAAGGTGGCATTTCCAAGATTACCCGGACTTTGTCAAGATGTGTCTTTAATCTTGCTTTGCATACAATGTGTCCCAATAGTTTCCCCTATGATACCATAAATCTGCACTTCTTCAGGTTTAGTGCCAGTTGCGCTTGTCTAAATCTTACATGCATTCTCTAAGTGCAGTAAGATGCTTGTCCTCCACATTGAAAACTGACCAATCGTCCAAAAATGCTTTGAAGTTTATGACTGACATCTTGTCAAAGATGTGCAGGATAATTCTTTGAAACATTGTCAGGGCGTTGCATAGACCGAATAACATTCTATTGTAGGCGTATACCCCATCTTCTACTATGAAGGTTGCTTTGAGCTTATCTTCTTCTGCGATGGATATCTAGTTGTATCTAGAAAATCCATCCTTGAATGAATAGATTTCATGCCCCGTAACTTCTTCCAAAATACTAGCTGTGAACGGTATTGGAAACGAGTCCTTAATCGTTACTCCATTCAAGCATCGAAAGTCTACACATATCCTTATCTGAGTGGTGTCTTTTTTCAGAGATATCACAATTGGGGACACCCACTCATTTGTTTTTACCCTGAAAATAGTGCCTACTTCAAGCATGAGATTAATCTCATCTATAACCCGTGTGGCAAAATTTTTGTTCATCCGGTACAGTCACTTTTGTACGGGTACTGCTCCTTCTATCAGTGGGATATGATGGACACATAATTTCAGCAGTACCCCTTTCAGGTCTTTATACGTTCATGCAAAAACATCCTTATATTCCATAAATATTTTAAATGTTGCTGCTTTCAATATCAGACTAGAGGTACCAACACTTGTCACTATCTCACGCATGAGAGAGGTACTTGAGGTGATAGATCCTCCAACCCCAGCAGAGATTCATCTTATCATGGAGCTACCACCACCCCCACCTCTGACAAGGAGCACAGTTGAGAGGATGTTGGAAGTGGTAGAGATAGCCATGGTCATAGAGCACAACATGCCATCCAACCCTTCCACAGCCTTAGAGGAGGAGGATATCAAGACATACTTAGCAGATGTACTGACTCAAGGTAGGTGAGTAGTAGTCTTGGCACAGAGACATTGGAGTGGGTGGTACGAGAGTTAGAACAAGTCTTGGCATTTATGAGAGTTGGTTGTCTAGTGGCCTTCTCGATATGTTTTGAGGAAGGGGGATGCCCCAACATAGAGACCACAGAGATGCGAGAGGAGTAGACTACTCAGGAGCTTGTGGTGGAGAATAGAGTGGAGCAGCTCACGTGAGGAATAGTACAGGTATATTGAGAGGTGTATTATGCCCTGCGTAGGAGTGAGGCAGATCAAGTAGTAGCAGTAAGGGCTCGGGAGGAGACAGCTACCAGATTGGCCTCAGTGGAAGCAAGTTTGGCCACCTAGCAAGTAGCGTGGGGGAAGGAGCGGGCAACACTCATGGTTGAGAAGGCAGCAATGGTATCTCAGTTGCAGGAGGCAAAGAAAGAATCAGATGCAAAGGAAGTAGAGCTCAGAAGGATAGTCGACATGATGATGAGAGCGCTGGAATTCCAGATGCAAGTCAAACTAAATTTGGATGCATGGATGCAGCAAGTGCATGCCTTACGAGCACAACTTAATGAGCTCCAAGCACAACGAACATCTACCACACCAGTTGAACCAGGGACGCAACCCTCCATTTCTTAGCTTATGTCTTATTTTATGTTGAGTCTTGATGTATATAATTTAAATTGTCTCTATTTTGTCATTTAGAGATGACTTTTGTTTTTTTTTTGGGGGGGGGGGGGGAGGATGATGTTGTCGGTAAAAACTATGTTATAGCCGATGGGTTGGGTTAGTATCCTATAGGTTGCGTGACGATTAAGTCACCCTTTTGGAAAGTATATGTACATCCGAATAGATTTATGGATCATCATTGTAATCATAATTGCATATGTGCTTATATGAATAAAGTATTTGTTCTATGTTACATTCTAATCTATTAATGCGATTAGTATTTGTTTACCTTGTACGGTAAACAAGCATCAACTGTGAGGCAATTTTCACTGGGACTATGTGGTTGTGGGTTTTGCGATAGTGAAAAGATGCCTCTACGAAGAGAGCGTGGTGTAAGGGTCGAAGGTGTTCCTCCTAAGGTTAGAGCCCTCCAGAGACAAGTTCAGGCATTACAAGAGGAGATCTGTAGAGGGATGAATCTTTCCGTAAGGGATGAAAATGAGAAGGAAATGTTGTGTAGAGAGGAGGAGGAGAAGTCCTAAACTAGGTGGAGGAGAAGCTTTTTAGGGCTTTTTAGGGCCAAGTTGGGAAAAAGACCTAAACTTGAGGTCGGCATGTTTTCATGAAATCTAAACCCGGATGAATTGATTGACTGGATAAATGAGTTAGAGGAATATTTTGAGTATGAGGATATCGAGGACCCTGATAGGTTAAGTTTGTGAAGGGCAAACTAAAAGGCCATGCCAAAATCTAGTGGCAAGAGATTGAGTTAGAAAGGAATAGAAGAGGGAAGGAGAAAATCACAAAATGGGATCGCATGGTGGACAAACTAAAGAAGCATTTCATTCCTATTGACTACAAGCTTGATTTATTCAAGAAGATGCAAGGATTAAAGCAAGCGGGGAAATCTATCTAGGATTATATAGAGGAGTTTTACCGAGTCCTTATTAGGACGGGACATGTGGAAGCAAACAAGTAGAAGGTTACCCGTTACCTAAATGGATTAAGACCTAGTATTCAAGAGGAGCTAAGTTTGATTAGAATGACTAACATTGAAGAGGCATCCCAGTTTTCCTTGTGGGTTGAGGAGAAGCTAAACAAAAAGTTTGATGGAAGGCAAAGAGGGCGCAGTCAAGGAAGATGGGTCGGTGGTAGGTCATTTGGAGGCCAAAATGAGGACTAGAAGAAAAATGAAGATATGGGTACCAGCGGAAACCAGAAGAATTAGGGTTTCAACTGCTCCCGTGATCATAACTTTGGAGACCAAAGAGGAAGAGGTAGAGGACGCGGACAAGGTTCGGGAAGAGGAGGTTTCCATGGTACATGTTTTCATTGCAGTGAAGAAGGTCATCACGACTATGAATGCCCTCAATGCCAAGGAAGGACAGATAGGAGAGTTGATGGTCAAGCAAGGGTTACTGATATGGATGATGATGCTAAGTCATCACATTCAGAGGATGCAAAAAGGGGATAAGTTTTAGTTAATGAAAGGGTCTTGCTGAGTGGTGAGACTGAACTTGGGCAAAGGAAGAGTCTATTTCTTACCAGAATCAAGTGAGGGTAAATGTTGTGATGTGAATGTTGATGGTGGGAGCACTGACAATTTAGTACCAGAGGAGATGGTCTCAAAGCTAAGGTTGAAGAGGGAGATACACCCCCATCCATATCGGATTGCTTGGGTGCAAGATGACTACAAAGTCTAGGAATAAGGGTTGCATCCCAATAGTCACTCTCTGTGCCATCAAGGTCCCAATACGTTTAATATCATGTTGGTTGGCACTTAGCAGTTGAAGTGTCGACAGCCACAACATTGGTTGTCCTAGTTTCTTCCATGTTTCTTCTGGTAATACGTTAACACCGGAACCTCCATCTACAATGGTGTCTGTCAAGATAGTCCCCAAAATGCCCATCTCTACCACTGTAGGGTGTCTACTTGTAGTCACTGCAAGTAACATCAGGTCCTTCAGTGAGGGTTGCTCTTCCCGACAGAGTCTTCTTTTTCACCATCTGCATTCCTCCCTCGCCCATCCAAATTCTTCAGAGATGGTGTCATGTTTGATTGGGATATCAGCTTGCATCACCTACCTTATAATGTTTTGTTCCGCTCGAGTCCTCATTGAGGTACCTGCGGTATCATTAGTTCCCCTTCTTTCTGCCATCATTTCCTTCTCTATTTGGGCTTTTGCTTCTCACATCCGTCTTTTCTCTTCTTCGGGATTGGGGTATGCAACTTTCTTTCCTTGTGCTCAGGTGACTTTTAACACATCATCGTTTATGTCAATGTTCAACAGGTTCACCCCTGGCTTGGGGCATTTTGACTCATCATAGTCATCTTGACCACACCATCTGCACATAAATTGTGGTCATTCACTCTTTGGCAAATCTCTGGCGAAGTGGCTCCATTGACTACAAGCACGACATTGTATCATCAATTGCCTGCTTGGGTCGTACTGTATTCGGCTACAGCCTCTATTGTTATTATTGTTGTTTCCGCCTCTTCCCCGTTGGTTGTTCTGATATCATCCCGACGATGCATTAGTATTCACATTCCCTGTTCCCGTCGTGCCTAATATGGATACCTCTTGTGTCATCATAACTTGTTGGTAGTCTTTGCTTTTCATGTTGAATGGATATTCTTAAGTGGAATGTCTGGTTATCTAGTAGATATCACAAAACCGATTTTTGGGGCAAGAGCCCTTTGTATGGCCTTCCTAATTACACTTTGTACACTATAAGTCTCCATCAGTGCTTTGGCCAGAGCTTTTCGTCATGTTCTTGAATTCTTTCATCATGTGCAACATATCCTTTTCTAATGCTTGAATCTTCTTTTTTGATTCCTCAATGCTACTTTCTCAAGAAGAAACATCATTTTCATCCAACAATCTTCCTCATTTTGCTTTCACTTTCAGGGTTCATCACTCTGTTATATGCATTAATCTATGATGATGGGGGTACGATTTTCATCTTTTTCCGAAGTGCAAGTTTCAATCCTTAGATGAACCAACGTTTTTTCAAGCCATTGATTGGTGATCTTTCCATCTTTCCGACCACCTCCTTCAATTTCCTTGCATACCCTGTAATGTCCCCTGTTTAACCAGTTTGGATATATGTTGTCGTTAGCCTACTTCTATGTGGTCCCGGGGGCTAACAAGGACATGGACGGGATCTTGTGGTGTTTTGGCCTAGTCGATTTTGTTCTGGGGCCAACTAAGTTCGTTTGGAGGCATTTACAATGTGACTTACTATTTTTAGTAAGTCAGCCAGGCTAGTCGGATGATAATTTTGATGATGGGGTTGGATGTGTTTTTCTTAGCTCTTTCTAACGAGCTATCATTTGTGGTGTTTCGAGATCATTTGCTATGGAATTTTAATGCCGGAAGTTATTTAATAAAGTAACTTCAATTAAATTAATATTATAAGGTTACTTTATTATATATATGTGTGCCCAAGAGTGGGACACCAAATGATCTCCTTGGGACTTTAAAGTGATAAATGGAAACAATATATTAAAATGCAAATATGAGATTTAATCCCACATTGCTTGTGGAGTGGGGGTCGACCCTCTAAGAGGACTTTATATACAGCCATGAGTGGGATGTGGAGATATGAAGAAATTGATGAATTTCAAGCTTAGTTTGGTTGGTTTGGTTGCTGGCTTTTGGAGACGAAATCCTCCATTGGTGACAATCCTTTCGCTCTTGGAAGACAGAGTCAAGGGATTTAAGAATCTATTAGCTTCATACTGTGTGCATTCAGCTTCAATTTTTCAGCTACAGGTAAGATTGAAATTGTTCCATTTCCAAAGGATTATCATTGCAGACATTGAACAGCATGGACAGCAGATTTGGAGGTGAGATTTGGAGCAGGTTTGTGGGTAAACAGTGCTGCTACAGTGCGCGTGAACAGTGCGTGTGAATAGTGCGCATGAACAATCCTCATTCTGTGTACTTGGAGGTCATATTTCATACCCTAACCGAGCAGCTATTAGATGGGTTGCTAAACTGGACATCCATCCTCAAATTTCGAACAACAGCGATCATATTATTTCCAGGTTCTTCTACACCCGATTATAATAGTTCTATGAATGTATAGGTGTCATAATTATAAAGAGTTTTGCATATTCAGTCACTGTGTAACAGTCTTTGCACTACAAACTCAGTCACTTTTGTACACAGCTATATGAAGTTTGTATATCTTGAAAAGAGGATAAGTGTACGGAACATTAACGATCAGTCCATAAGAACTCTTTACATTGCATATTTGTAGTAGTGTTCAAGTGCCAAGATATTTGTCCTTGCTATTCTTCAGATCATATGGTCATTGTTTGGCAGAGAAGTATTATAACATCTGAACAAGAACTCAGAAATTACAAATCAGACTTTGCACACCAACTGTTTGACAAAATGTTGCTGAATCAAAACTAAAAAAATTCAAGGTAGAATTAGTAGGGTATGTTACATACCCACAGACAATTTCATCCTTCCCTTGTTTGGTGTTGTAAATCTTGGCTGCAATTTCGTTACCATCTCATAATAGCCAGAACTTTACAACAAACTCCTTCAGGCCCAACCATGTAGCTACCTTTACCTGATTGATCGCTACTCCCCTTAGAGTTGTCGTAAATTAACGCACCCAATCATCCTGGTTTGTCACTCCATTGGTCATCCATATGATTTCACATGTCCTACAATACCCTATGGGATCTTTTGAACCATCACCTGTGAACTTAGGCAGTTTCTGCTTTTGTCCTGTCATAACTATGCGTTGCGTTGGTTGTGTTGGTTGTGTTCCATGCAGTTTTTGGTTTTGCGGTGTGATAGGTTTTGATAAGAGGGTTGTGTGATTATCGAATTGTACTCGTTCGTATGGTGTGTCAAGGACAAAGTGGTTACCTCATGCTCGTGCTCCTTTGACACCTTGACTCACGTTGTTCCTTCTCCTCTGTTCGGATTCTCCACACATGGTGTACGTAAATTAAGAATTTTTTCCTTGGTTTCCTTAATCAGATTCAACATTTGTTGCATCTTCTCTAATAAGTCCTTTGTACTTCTTGGTCACCGACGGTTAGGCGAACCGTGCTCTTTGTTCAATACGCCTCCTGTGGCACCGTGGTCACCATTTGTCACCCCACTGTGGTACTCGTCAACGAGTTGCATGAGTCATTGCCTTGCTCGATTTGTTGTGTAAGGATCAAAACCTATTGTGCGGCATGGACATCATCATCATTTTGTTCTCTTTTATTTCTATTTTTATTCAATTGATTTGGCATGAATTCTTAAAAACACATCATAGATAATAAGAACACACACACACACACATATATATTCTTCGTACATCATCATGGGTCATCTATGTGACTGTTAAATAGTTCCAGTGTTCTTTACACACTCCATTTACATTCCCACGGTCGAAGGCTCATCGGTTAGATCTCTGTCGGGTTTCATCCCGATCCTCGGATTCCCAACCATTACGTTTGAGGAAGTTCCTAAGAGTCTGCTACCTGCATTGCTCCCTCTCAGCTTCCTCTCTTTGTCGTGCTTGTGCAAGTAATGCTTGCACAAATAGTCGAGGGAACTAGTGCAAAAGTCAATTGGCAGTGTAAAGTTTCTACAAATTCTGTAATAAATCTCAAACTTCTATAATATCCTTTAACTTGCTAAAGATAATCTTCTTAATGTTCTAAAGGTAGGAGGAGTTGTCACCTTTAACTCTGATCTGAATTTGATTTATCTGCAATATGTTTGTATAGGTATTATTGGTCAAGGGAGCAGACTTGTATTTGTGTGTTCTCAAACTACAATAACACCCTCCCTAAATATCATGACTAAAGGGCATGTCCCTCAAAGGGACATGACCCTTCCTATGTCGGCTTAAACCTCTCTCCTAGAAATCGGTGATTTGTAAGAATGGTTAACAATTAAACAACAACTAACACAATGTGTTAAGTTAGCATCAAATATCAAACAATCTTTAGAAGTTGCCGCCTATCACAAGAGGTGTTTTGGAATATATTTAATGCCTTCATATGATACTTAAGAAAGGAGAAGATTAGGTGCGATCTGCACTCTCAAACTAGTAGATTATCACAGTTACAAACTTAACACTCCCTCTTAACTTGATAATCATACTGAGAGATAATATATCTAGCATCATCAATTACGATGAATAAGCATAGATTCATACTCTATATCTGTCTAAATCTTCCTGAGAAAATAGCATTACAAGATATTGAGTCATATAACCATCTTGTAATATGACTTATCACTTATACCAGTCATGTCAGTATTGCATATAATGCAATAACTACAAGATAAAATCTAAAGAGTGATCAAATTCTTCATTTATCTAGGTTGTGACTCATAGGAACTAGTAATCCTGTATGACAACTTGCTCTAGAGTTAAGATCTACCAAAAAATGGGATAAAGACTGAAGAATGAATACTTCCTTTATCCAAATTGTTATAAATAGGCATAGAAATACTTTCCCAAATGATCTTGAACTTACCTAGACCTAACACTAGTTCTCTATTGTTCAATACATTATCTGAGGGATTGTCATCTCTCATAATGTCTTTTATACAAGTTTTCATTATCTCAGAGATCGTCACCTCTTAAATAATGAATACAAATGGTGGAGCCCATAACAGTCAATAGTCTGACAAATAAAATTATTTTAATAATAATTTAAAGAATACAAATGAATTACAATTCAATCATATCAAGTCTTCTCCTGAAGTGATCTATCTTCACTCTAGATAGAGGTTTGGTGAGTGTGTCTGTTGTCTGATCTGCAGTGCAAATGTATTTTAATTTTACAGTATTCTTGTCTACCATATCTCTTACATAATGGTAAGGAATTTCAATATGCTTGGACCTGTCATGAAAAATTAGATTCACTAAAAGCTTGATGGAACTTTGATTATCACAATGAATAATCATAGGATTCATGGCTTGTCCAAATAATCCCACAAGTAACTTCCTTAGCCAAACTGCTTCCCGAGAGGTCATTGCAGCTGTAATGTATTCAACTTCTGTGGAGTTTTGAGCTACTGAGGAGTGATTTTTGCATATCCAAGATATCATTGTTGACCATAAACTAGAACAACAATTTAAGTACTTTTTCCTGTCTTTAACACTTACACCCCAATCTGAGTCAGTGAATCCAAGCAAATCTAAATCAATTTTCTTATGTTTGAGTCCAAAATTAAGAGTGCCTTGTATGTATCTCATAATGTGCTTAATTGCAACTAGGTGAATCTCCTTTGGCTCACACATAAATTAGCTTAAGGCATTAACAACATAGCAAATATCAGGTCTTGTATTTACTAAGTACATAAGGGACCCAATCATCTGTCTGTAGGGAGTAGAATCTACGGAAGGTGATTCTGCTGTTGCTTCTTTAAGTTTATGTAGATTAGTCTCCATTGGAGAAGACATAGACTTGCAATTCCACATTCCAAATCTCTTCAAAATATTTAATGTATACTTCCCTTGATTAAGTATGATGTTGTCATAATTATGACGTACTTCCAGTCCTAGGAAGTAATGAAGGAGTCCCAAGTCTTTCATTTTGAATTCTCTAATTAAATCTTTTTGCATTGATCTATAAGATGATCATCACCTGTTATTAGTAAATCATCAACAATGTAGTATCAAAATTACCATATCATCTTTATCTCTTTTATAATATAAATTTGGATTGGCTTCATTCTTGGAAAATCTTAAGCCAGTGAGTTACTTATCAATTGTTTCATACCAAGCCCTTGGAGCCTGTTTAAGCCCACAGAGAGCTTTCTTGAGCCTGCAAACAAAAATGTGAGAATCATGAGTTTCAAATCCTTCAGGCTGTTCCAAATATATTTCTTCTGCAATCTTTCCATTTAGGAATGTTTTTTTTACATCCATCTGATGTACTTTCCATCCCTTCAATGCTGCAATTGCTAGGAGTGCCTTACAGAGGTATATCCAGTGACAGGAGCAAAAGTTTCTTCATAATCAATCCCTTTTTTTTGAGAGAATCCTCTAGCCAAAAATCTAGCTTTATATTTCTCAATGCTTGCTTTATTTTAAATATCCACTTGGAAGAAACAACAGATTTTCCTTTAGGTCTTGCAACAATTTCCCAAACATCATTTTTTATAATAGATTGGTATTCTTCTGTCGTAACTTCTTTGTAAGTTGTATGTTTAATAGCATCTGAAGGATTGGTTGGTTCTGTTTTGGACAAATCATTCATGTTTGTTGTATAACTAGAAAATCTTTTAGGTGTTTTGTTTTTTCTGACTGTTCCAGAAGGTGCAGCAAAGTCTTGTGCTTCCTTGACTATTTTAATGGCCCAAAGTGGTCTTTTCTTTGAATTTTGAGTTTCGCTAAGATTTAGATTTTGAATTTCATCTTCAATTTCTTCCATGTTCTCCCTCTAAGACTTAGACTCACTATTCTTTTCAGAACTAAGTAAAGGAGAAGGTTCTTCAGAACCTAGGGCTCTTTTGAATGCTAGATCTTCTTCAAAAATTACATCCCCACTAAGTTCAATACATTTCTATATAGGTATGAAAATTCTATATGCCTTAGATGTTTCACTATACCCTACAAAATACCTTTCCTCCCAGAGGGTTCTAACTTGGTTCTCTTTTCTTTTGGAACATGGATATATACGGAGCACCAAAATATCCTAAGATGACTTATATTGGGTTTAACCTTAGTAAAGACTTCTTCAGGAGTTTTATCTCTAAGGTAAGAGTGAGGGCTTCGATTTTGAATATAGACAGCAATACAAGAGGCTTCTACCCAAAGATAATATTCTAGATTTTGATCAAATATCATAGCTCTAGCAACTTCTATAGTTGTTTTATTCTTTCTTTTTGCTACCCCATTTTGTTCTAAATTATAAGGAACGGTGTACTCTCTCAATTCTTGTTTTAATTTTATGTTCTGATAAGTTTTCAATTAATGTTTTTGAATTCTTTTAATCTCTTTAGGATTTCTTCTAATTCTTTGCACTTTAAGAAGTAAATCCATGTTTTCCTAGAGAAGTCATCTCTGAACAAAATATAATACCATAATCCTTCAAGAGAAGGAATAGACATTGGTCCACATAAATTTGAATGAATTAATTCCAAAACGTTTTTTTTTTTTTCTAGTGTTGTCATGAAATGGACTTCTGGTGTTCTTACCCAATGCACAGCCTTTGCATATGCTTGAGTGGTCTTTATTTAGTTTAGGTAGATCAGTAACCATCTTCTCCATAGTTGATAAGGTTTTGAAATTTAGATGCCCTAATCTTCTGTGCCATATTTCATTTATGTTTGCAGCTTAATGAATTAAGGCTTGAATAGGTCAACTAGATTCTAAATTCAGTTCATACAAATATTCTTTTCTCTGACCAATCAACTTTGCTTTTTTTATTGAGCCCATATTATTACTTTACCATCCACAAATGCAACGTTACGCCCATCATCTTCAGGTGTTGTAATTGAAATTAGGTTTCTTTTTATTCTTGGTATGTAGACTACACCTTTGAGAAGAAGAAAATTTCCTTATTTTAGTTTCAAGGTGCACTTTTCCAATTCCTTCGACGGAATGTGTTGAATTATCACCAATGGTAACTTCGCCATTAACCTTTTCTGCTATAGAGTCTAGTGCTTCTTTGTATCCTGTTATATGTCTAGGTGACCCACTATCAATTACCCATGCTTTACTTGAGATTTCATTTGATAGTGATGAATACAATACATGATTCTCAAGATCATAGGTATCTTCTTCCCTGGTAACATTTTTACAGTTTGCTTGTTGTTTAGAATTCTCAAGACAATTAGATCTGTAGTGTCCAATTTTTTCACATTTGAAACACTATTTTGAATAGATCTTTCTTGGGTTTGCCATTCTTTTGATTTCCCTTTTTCTTCTTGAAATCCTTCTTCTTGCCCTTATAGGAGTTTGTATTAAGAACATGAAGTTCTTCATCTTCTGTTTTTAGTTTCCCTCCTTTCTTTAATTTTGTGGTTTCTTCTTGAAGACAATCCCCTTTAAGTCTATTGAAGTCAAAAAGTTTATCTCTGGCAATTATTCCTTGTGCAAAAGTTTCCAATGAATCTGGTAATCCATCTATAGCCATTAGTGTTAATTTTGTGTCACTAAAAGTGGTACCTATACCTCACAATTCATCTCTAATGCCAGCAACCCTTAGGAACGAAGAATTTATTGATTCTTCTTTCTTTATTTGTATGTGATTTAGTTGTCTTTTCAGTGCAAGAATTCTAGTTGCATTATTGACCTCATATGCATTTAGTAATGCATTCATCATATCAAATGTTGTGTGATGTGTTGTAAGCATCGGTACGATATCATTTTTTACTCCATCTAATATGATTTGAATGGCTTTTCTATTTCCTTTGCTCCAGATAGATTTATGAGGTTCAACTAGAGGTTGTTTGGATGCATTATCAACAACTTGTTTTACTTCATTTTCTTCAAGAATCATCATGATTCTGAATTTCCAAGCATCGAAGTGTTCTTTCCCATCAAACCTGTCATCGGGTTTGATTGTGTATGCCATTGAAGGGAGAAAGGTGCTAGATATGTTTAAGATCTGATTACTTAAATTTGCAGACCCTAGGTTTGACTACCAAAGCTCTGATACCATGTAAAGTTTTCTACAAATTCTGTAATAAATCTTAGACTTCTATAATATCCTTTAATTTGCTGAAGATAATCTTCTTAATGTTCTGAAGGTGGGAGGAGTTGTCATCTTTAACTCTGATCTGAATTTGATTTATATTTGCAATATCTTTGTATAGATATTATTGCTTGAGGGAGCAGACTTGTTGTATTTGTGTGTTCTCAAACTACAATAATACCTTCCCTATATACCATGACTAAAGGGCATGTCCCTTAAAGGGACATGACCCTTCCTAAGTCGGCTCAAACCCCTCTCCTATAAATCGGTGATTTGCAACAATGGTTAACAATTAAACAGCAACTAACACAATGTGTTTAGTTAGCATTAAATATTAAATAATCTTTAGAAGTCGCCGCCTATCACAAGAGGTGTTTTGGAATATATTTAATACCTTCATATGATACTTAAGAAAGGAGAAGATTAGGTGCGGTCTGCACTCTTAAACCAGTAGATTATCACAATTACAAGCTTAACAGGCAGTAGGGCTGACATTCAAAGCATTCCAAATTGCATCCTCTGGAACTTCCTCCCGTATGGCTTCTCTACAAACAAATGTTTAAATCATTGCATGAAAAAGTAATTGGAAGTTCTTGACCAGAGCGTGCTCACCTTTGTACAACTCAGCCACGCCGTCTTCATTAGTTTTGATGTTTTATGGTGTAGGTATTCCCATTTATGCTATTCACTATGTTGCACTTTTCGGATTCAAATCGACAACAACGCCAAATGTTTACCATACAAGGTAAACTAGACTAATGCATATCACAATAATAGAAGACATAAATGCAATGCTTCAAGAATTAGACATATTCTTCAGTAATGTTTCCATGCTTTAGTACATCCATATGCAAGTACAAGATAGAACATGAATCTATAATACTGAATACTTCTCTCTTGAGGGAGAGTAGTACATATAGATCCCAAAGGGGTTTGACTGAACTGTCGCGTCACAATGGGATATTAACTAACAGACCTCTTAACTAATCCCGATGTCATAACACTTTTACCGACAACATTCGTCGCCTTTCATATACTTTTTCATGCTTCAAAACTTTTCTTCTATCTTCACAACTTCATCATTTCAATTACCTCGATCATTAATTTCTTAATATCTACAACTTGGGTGTTTGACCTCATCAAAAATTTGGTGTTTTCCATTTGGATGAAGATTTTGGGAGTAGAGGAATCGGCCATGGGTGGACTTCTCGGGCTGAGAGGAATTCTTCCACCTCTTCCTCTCTTCATCTAAATAGTATTTTCTAGCTTGGAGTTAAAATTACATCTATGTATACTTTAAGTTATATAAATGTTGTCAGGATGTTTGAGATAGCTTTCAGTTTCATAGGGGTTATAATAAAGATTCTAGATTTTGGTAGTTTCTAAAAGTGTCTAGACATAGCCAAATTTTAGGATTCGGCATGCCTTCAATAGTGTTAGCGCCCATAACCTTATTGACTTTCTAAGGTCAAATTGAGACTGAAACATGGATTTTCAAGAGGTTCTAACTCATTTCACCACAAATTCTTTGATTTGATTTCCATATCCTTAACTAGCTTAGCTCAACTCTTGGTTACACCCTAGATAGACTTTGACTTCCCACCAGGTCAGAGTTGCCCAAACTCATCACATCAACTTGGAGACTTGAAAATTGCTACTCCTATTACCAAAACAAAAGAGGGGTCCTCATTTGCAATGGGGTGATGGTGTGAAAACCAGAGAAGTAGCAGCAATTATGTGTTATGCCTTACCAAAAACATTTATTAGAGATAATGCAGCAGTTATGAGAAGAAGACCATCATTAACAAACTGATTGTTATGAAATGACATGTTGGGAAGAAGATGTGTATCATCGCTGATGAAGAGGTGTGATCTATTCCAATTGTAAGTTATAAGATGGTCACGAATCTTACTCAATCATGCAGCATTGGGAACTTTTATCTTTCATTTATCAATTCTTGGATCTACTCTTTAAGCAATTGCCTGTACTGGTTGTCGTAGTCTAATAGTAAGATGAGAAACATCACCATTGTTGCGAGGATAAATAGATCATATCAGAAACAGCATCAACACCTCATGCAAGGATATAACTACCCATCTGAAACAGCAACATATCACTATAAGAAATATTATCGTCAATTTGCATGTATTGAAAGATTGAATGAGCAATTCATCCTATAGGCTATTGGAAGACATTATAGCATAATCTCCACTGTCAAATCAAAGAGGGTTATTGAACATCAAGATCATCTTGCATAATTGAATCAGTTATATCTGATATATTAGAGATAATCTTATTGCACTAAATGCAGATATTGATCCAGGGGATAAAAATCAGTAGAAATTGAAATGTCCCTAATGCTCCAAGAATCAACATCATTACAAAGTGTACAAAATTATGACTCCAACGCAACTTGAACGGGCAAGATCAAAGTTCAGATGACCAAGTTATGGCTAGTCAAAGTTTGGTCAAACTAGGAATAAAGGCCGTACATAGGTGAAAAATTAATCATCTCGAAAGTGGTCAACAATGGATCTCAAATTAAAGAGCAGGTCAAAAGCTTTTTAACAACGTTCATTTTGTTGAAAACGAAGTCTGTGTGTGAAAGTTATGACAGTTTGAAGTTCAGGTAAAAGTGTGGATTCTAATGACATCAGCATGACATCATAAAATCTTAAAGAGAGGAAAAATTCAAATAGTTATTTAATTCGAATTCAAGAAATTAGATAATGGGAGTTGAACTCCCAATCATTGCCATCTTAAAAGTAAGACCAACCAATGGGCTATTTATGGTATACATGATATTAGAGGAAGAATTGTTATGTATTTATAACGAATCCACCCATTTAAATAAGGTTATTAGTTTAAACTATCCCCAAATTTGGTGTGAAATCATAACCAAAAAAATGATAAAAGGGTAAATTCGAAGATGAAGTTGGTTATGGGGGATTATTTTTGTAATTATTTGTTATAGCCTAATAATGGCCAATTTTATGTATAAAAAGGGGTATTAGGCTTTGAAAAAACATCTAGGTGATGAGAAGGAGATTATGATTTTGGAGACTTGGTGATTATTTTTGCACATTGGAGAATAATGTTGCAATTGTGCTTGAAGGGAATTATTTCAAAACACTTGTAATTGATTTTGGAGCTAATCGGATCGGTCCCTCTATTAGAGTAGGACCCGGAGACGTAGTCCGACCCACAGACGAACTCCATTATCAATTGTGTTTTGTCTTCTATCTCTCTACTCTCTTTCTTTCAGTCATTACTTTATTATGCTTAGTTCATTTAAGCATTTAAGTTGTGTTAATTTACTAATTAATGCTTTGAATTAACTTTTAAATAATGTTAAGCATTCCTCTGTAATAGTCCTAGATCCTAATCAGATCAGATATAAAGATCTATTTGTCATCGGTAAATATTGTGTAGCCGACGGGTTGATGTCGTCGGTAGAAACTGTGTCAGCTGACTTGATTGTCGTCGGTGTTTTTGTATTCTGTAGCCGATGTCGTCGGTAAAGATTTTGTAGCCGACGGGTAAATAGTTTGTAGCGGACATAATGTTTGCGGCCGACAAACTCCTTCAGGAAGGTTCGGCAGATAGTATTTATACCCCGTCTACGATCATTGTAAATCATTTTATCTTATCAAGCATAATGTAATGTTCTAGCATATGTGAATAATCTAAGGAGTTCTGCTGTTCGTGTTCCATTGTCTGTATGCGTTCATTTATTTTACCTGTACGGTAAACATTTGGCACCGTTGCCCTCTAAACCTGGAAGGTGGGAGGAATGAAGATTAATGCCAAATAAGGTCAAGGGAAAAGATGGAATCCGTACTGCGCAAGAAAAATTAATTCTGGCACAGCAAGCCGAACGCCGAAGGAGATTCTAGAAGATTGCCGATAGAAACCGGAGCACGGAAGAATTGTTGGAGGAAACTCGGCAGCAGGTGGAATTGGTGGAAGAAGCACGAGAGGAGTTTTTGAATTTGTGTTCGCCAAGAGAAGAGAATCCAGATGGAAGAGCATCGACTCGCACGGCTCGGAGTGCCGACGAAGCAAGAGCGTGGAGTAAATTCTTCATCCGGGATATACTTCCACAGGGGACAACTTCAGAAGACCCTTCTTCACCAGGGTTCGCAGCTGTTGAGACCGCCGATGTGGGAGTGTAGTCTGCCGGTGTGGGAGAACAGTCCACCGGTGTGGGATTACAGACCGCCAGTGTGGAAGTGCAGACCGTCAGTGCGGGAGTGCAAATCGCCGATGTAGGAGTACAAAGCCACGGTGTGGGAGTGAACAGCGCCAATGTTGCAGGACCAAGCAACACCTGTTTACAAAAACCAATCGTGATGGTTGGACCAAAAGAGAAATTGGCGAAGTTCGATGGCACTGGTACGGTCGATCCCATTCGACATAGCAAAACATGTGAAACGATCTGGAGGGAAAATGGGATAACTGATGAAGAATACTGGATGAGACAATTTTCGGCCACCCTACGGGGCATGGCAATTGACTTGTTTACTAGTATAGATCCGCAGAAGTTGGACAATTGGAATAACATTAAAAAGGAGTTTCTGGCCAAATTTCAACTGTTGCGTGACGATAATGAAATTGTAGCAGAGATCTTCAATACTAAGCAGGGGAAGAACAAAACCGTCTGCGTTTACGCCAGGAAATTAAAAGATTTGATAAATAAAATGGAAAGTAAGCCAACAAACGGACTTCAAAAAAGATGGTTCGTGGAAGGCCTATGCTCGAAGTTGTGAAGGAAAATGAAAATTGTGCCCCGTCATCATACACAGAAGCTTATAACATAGCATTGAACTTTGAAAGTGAGCAAAAAACAAAGAAGAAGAAGAACACTAGCTCATCTGATTCTAATGATGACGAGCCTGCTGGAGAAGATAGCAACGACGATGAAGGCAGTAGCAAGAAGGTCCGTGCCTTACAGAAGGACACGATTCGCATGATGGAGTTTAAAAACATGCAGAAGGAGCCAAAAGGCAGTGAGTTGTGGTGCACGGAGTGTAAGACCAACGGTCACACTAAAAGATCCTGTCCAAAGAACCAATTTTGCGACATTTGTCAGATCATGTGTCATTCGACAAAGGAATGTCCCTTTAACATGAAAACTAGAGGATCTCCACAAGTGCTTCTTACACAGGCAGCTTCCACGTCAGGAGGGAACGGAAATGCAAACATTGATGGTGCCACTTCGGGTGGGTACAGGAATAATAGCAGAGGGAAAAATAACAACAATGCGAACAATAACAATAATAATGGCAACCGAAGTCGAATCCAGTATGATGCAAACGGACGGCCGATCGTTCAATGCCGAACATGTAATTTGAGGGGTCATTTTGCGCAGGATTGTACAACGGCAAACACACCGAAATTATTATGCAGATGGTGCGGACTCGGCGACGATGAAGATGCTAAGTGCCCAAAGTCTGGAGTAAACTTGATCATTGTCGGCACGAATGAAGAGGAGGTTCTGGCAATTACACGGAGGCAAGCGAAGGTGTACTCGAACCCAGCGGAAGAAAAGAGAAAATTGGGGGAAGTGCGGGCAAAAATTGAAAAGGCATCGTCGGAGGAGACATCTCAGTTGAAGGATATCACCAGCACTTTACAAATGGAGGTATCGGTCAAGATAAGTGACCACCTTCTCACAATGCCCCAATTATGGACGACCATTCTGAATAATACACCATTTCTGAAAGCAACGGAGGACACAGGAAGAGATAGTAGTGGAACGACGGCAACAGACCCAATGCTTCTGGCACTCACAACGGGAAGGCATCCGGCAGTTGTCAAGATGGGGATTTTGGGAAATGTTCTGACAGACACAATTGTCGACTAAGGGTCTAGTGTGAATGTGTTGCCGGAGGATACTTGGAAGAAGTTGGGAAAGCCGATGTTGTGGCCACCTACATTCCAGTTGCTCACAGTAGACCAGCACGGGATCAAACCATTGGGAACTTTGAGGGCGCAACCGGTAACTATTGGAACGCAACCATTTTTATTGGACTTCGTGGTCATTCCATTGAAAAGAAAAGGATATGATGCTATTCTGGGACATAATTGGTTGGTGCAAGCAAAAGTAAAACATTATTGGAAACGTAATACCCTATCAATGGAGTGCAGAGGCAAAAGATTCATAATTGACCTGCACACACAAATGGTAGGTGAGGAGGTAGCATCGTCAGATTCAGAAGATGAAGGCAAAAGTGACGACGAAGGAAAGAGGAGAACGGAACCGGACGAAGGAGGAGTATTGACACTAGAAGAAGGATCGGATGACGACGACCTAGACTCAATGAATGGCCTTCTCTACTGGCAAATAAAAGACTACGAATTTTTTCCGAGTTGTAATATGTTAAAGGTCGATGAAGGCGAGAAAACACAGAAAAATGAATATCCGAAGGAATACAGAGAAGCGGAAGAAGGAAAGGCGGTTACAGCTGAAGTTGAGGGGAAGGACATACAGTCCGAACTTAGGAAAAAGAAAGATCCCACTGTCCGGTACATGGGTAACAAACCACACAGAAAGAAAAGAATGCATCGCACCATAAAATTAGTTGAAGGGTGCCGATAGCAAAAAAATAATCTAGATGCGCGACGACCGCAGGCACAATGGGCGACGGAGGTGACACAGAACAAACGTAAGGTGTGGCATGACAAGCATCTCAAACTCAACAAGTTTCAGCCGGGGTAGTTGGTACTCAAGTAAGACGGACGAAATGAAATCAAGCCAAGAAAGTTTAAGGTTAGATGGGTCGAACCATACTAGATCCGGGAGGTTGGCGACAATGGAGCAATCAAACTGTCGACCTTGGATGGGCAAGAGATACCTTAGGCAGTCAACGGATCCAAATTGAAAGCATACCGCGCCAGAAAGATTTCGTCACCATCACCGTCGCTGAAGATTTCGTCGTAGAATGATCTGATGGCTCCCTCGTCGTCGTCAATGCAGAATGGCAAGGTTTGGAGGCACAATTGAGGTGTTGTATTTTTTTTATTAATAAAATTTTTATAAAAAAAAAAGTTTTGGAAAAAGAAAAAAAATAAAAATTGGAAAAAAAATAAATAAATTTTGAAAAGAAAAGTTTCGTGTACTGTGGGCCGCTGGCAGACTGTCCGCGAAAGTCTTTTTTTCCGCTTTGGACTGTGGCCCGCGGGTAGATTGTCCACGGAAATCTTTTTTCTACGAGATTCTTGTCTTCCTGCGGGTGTGTATCTCCCTTCCGCGGATGTCTTCTGTATTTCTTCCCACGAATATCTTTTGTTATATTTTCCCCTCCGCGGATGCCTCTGTTTTCATTGCGCAGCCAACCGTCTAGCTTGTTTCCTGCAGGTGTTTGTTGTTTTCCACAAGCATTTATGCTTTCCCCACGGATAGTCTTTGTTCCCTTTCGCGAATAGATTTTTTTCTCTTTCTCTTGCAAGGTGTTCTATCTCTCCGTGGGTTCCTCTTATTTTTCGCGGCTTCAAACTCTTCCTGTTTCGTGGCTAAGCACTCTTTCTTCGCGGATGAAGTTGTTGTTACGGGTTGCCATTATTTCTCCTCAGGTTCACCTTAGTTCGCGATTTGATTTTCTAGCCACGGCTTCATTTTGTCTCCCATGACCTCCACTGCAAACCAGCGTATTGCTTGTGTTCCGCAGGTATCTCATTCTTTCGCGAGTTGCAGCTTGTTTATTTTCGCCAAGGTTTCATCCTTTCATCCCGCTGCCTTTATCTCTTTTTTTTGCGGACATGATTGGGTTTACTTCTCCACGTCTTGTCTATGCTCTTCCGCGGCTAACGGTTCCAGCTTTTAAAAACCTTTCTTCCACGGACAACTAGTGTACGGGTTCTTTTTTCCCCGCAGGCTTGCTCACCTGTTCCTTCCGCAGGTGGCTTTATAACTCCTTGCGGCTCACGTCGGAGAACATCCTCAATGCAAGAAGGGGGCCATTCCATACGGTTGAAATTGGAAACTGAGGGAGAAGAAGATTGCAGTGCACTGGTAGATGCAAAAGAAGGGTGACAGGAGGTTTTCCAAAAAAAAAAAAAACACGACGACAGAGTCAAATTGTTTGGAATAAGTAGCAGATAATGTCAAAGGGAAGGGGAAGCATCAGTGGTTGCCAGAAAGAGTATCAAATTAGAAGAAAATGACAGAAATAGTGTGTTCCATGCAGTTTTGTGTGGGTTTCGGAGTGCTAATTTGCTCTTGGCCCTTGGACCCCGCGGTTAGGAGCGTTGCCCCCTAGACCCCCAATCGTTGCGGATATTAGTCGTGGGAAGTGTGACCAGTTGAGAAGACTTGAAGCTACTGCAGGCATGGAGTGTCTGTGTACCAGAGGCACTGGGAGTAGGTGTTGGTCGAGAGGCTTTCTTGGTGGATGCATAGAGAGCTCGAGAGGAGTTGATCATCCATTTGGAGGCAGTGCAGCGACACTTGCCTCAAGTTACCGAGGAGTTGAAAACAGAGAAAGCAGCACTGGTGCCTATCAAGGTCAGCTTCATTAAGGAGGCAGTATTGTGTTCGCTGAGGCTACAGGCACGGGACGAAGGTGAAAGTCATATGTTAGAAGCAGATTTATCTCGTTGTAATCAATCTGTTAATATATTTTGTCTCAGAAATTTTGTAATTGTCGTCCAGAGACGACTTTTTCTTTTGGGGGGGATGATGCTGTCGGTAAATATTGTGTAGCTGATGGGTTGATGTCATCAATAGAAACTGTGTCAGCCGACTTGATTGTCATCAGTGTTTTTGTATTCTGTAGCTGACGTCGTCAGTAAAGATTTTGTAGCCGACAAGTAAATAGTTTGTAGCGGACATAATGTTTGTGGCCAACGGACTCCTTCGGGAAGGTTTGGCAGATAGTATTTATACCCTGTCTAGGATCATTGTAAATCATCTTATCTTATCAAGCATAATGTAATGTTCTGTCATATGCGAATAATCTAAGGAGTTCTACTGTTCATGTTCCATTGTCTATATGCGTTCATTTATTTTACCTATACGGTAAACACCATTCGTCTAGTATCTAATAAATTATCCAACTAGAGATAGCAGTGATATTGGCATCAATCTTATAATACAAAAACAACTATCCTATAAGCGATCACTTACCAAGCACTTGAGTTTGTAAGTGCTATCATTGTCCATTATAATCAAGACTTGAAGGAAGTAAGTCTCTTGCAATTAATTTTGCAAGGTAATAGTTCCAAATTGACAGGTTATCCTAAATGGAGACATTACGTCAGCAGATACAGAGCAATATTATTGGCAAAATCTAGGGTACACTGACGAGATATCTTATTAACTACAATGATGCTTGTGTTGGAATATTTCACTCCTAGATGGTCTTTGCTGACAAACATATTCTTCCGTTTACTTGATCTCGATGGAAAATCAGAAATTATTAAATAATAAGATTACTACACCAAGAAATCAATGCACATAACCATCAATGCTTTCACAAAAGTCAAACATATCATCATCTCTGTTACATCCCAATTTTTCCCTTAAAATTTTAAACTGATTATAGCCATTGTTATATCATGTTAGTTATAGCCGTTGCTTAATCCTTCATGTTCATGTGAAATTGAATTAGTTTATTATAGTCGTTGATATAACTTGTCAGATATAGCCGTTGCTTATTTCTTCATGCTCATGTGAAGTTGAATTAGTTAATTATAGCCGTTGAATCGATTTAATCGTCATATAAAATTGAGTTAGTTAATTCTAACCGTTGTATTAATTTATTCATGATCATGTGAAATAAAGTCAGTTAATTGTAGCCGTTGTATATTTATGATGAACAAGTCAGTTATTATGATATTAATGAAATTCCTAATGGTCACTTGATGATTTTAATTGACAATTTATAAATCTTGAATTAATGTCTTGGCGAGAATGTTGTAATGAATGATTATAGGATGAAGACCGGAGAGAGAGCGGGGAAGCATTGCAAAACGAGGTCATTGAAAAGGGATGGTCATAAGGTTCAGTCATCAGAAGTGACAGGTTTGACCTAAAACCATTCTGGCAAGGTTATCAGGACTTGGCAACATAATTTCAGGGTGGAACCGCATGAGCTATAAGTAAAAACAACATAAATTAAAACAATATAAAATAAACATAAGTTCTTACCTTTAAGAAATTATCAAATAATAATATCATTTAAATATTATTTTATTCTCTCAACTAGGATCATAGATAAATAATTTTAAAGTGGCACCATTACATTAAAATCATTAATCCAATAATGCCACCTTACCATTACGTACCTATAAACTTAATCAAGAAAATAAAACAAATTAAATAATATTAATTATTAAAAAACTCTTCATCTTCTTTTCTTTTCAATTTTTCCCTCCTCTTTATTTTCTTTTTACACGACTGATTAAAGATTCGAGTATGATCTTGTAACTGTTGGGTAGCCGTAAGGTCGGCCCAAATTTATATAAGCAAACTTTGTCGTGTCTTGGCATTCAATCCTATATCCGGCCTTCTCATACTCGACTTTCTTATTCGAAATTTCTTTGCTCAGTTATGGTGTCAACAGCACCCGATACTTTTTTTGTTTGCATCCAAAACAACTTCAATCACTGTGAGATTCAAAGTAGAGAGGCGTTTTAGAGACAATTGAAAGCCTTCTCAGACTGCAGTATAGTGTGTCACATAAGGAGACGTTTTTATTTTATTTTCTTTTATTTACCTTGCTAATGCAGAGTCGGCTGTGAGTTTAAACATTTTAAGTGCCATGTTTCTAGAATTTCTTACCAGCACGTCATCTTCTTTATGTTAAAGACCAAACGAATTCTTTTTTTTTTAAGTCTATCTTTATATATTAATAGTGAAGTAAGGGTAAAAACCATAGTCGAATACAATCTTTCTTGACCAATGCAATGCTTTAAATTCAGTCGAATGCCTTACAGTAATGGTTACATTCAAGCTTGCCAATCTTTTAGTATTTGAATGAATAACCATTGAAGTTCTTAAACCATCCTTCTATTTATTTTGAATTATAATATAATGTCTGATAACTGAAATCAGAGTACCAAGGAGATCACCCGGCTAAATGCTAGAATGTGGTGAAGAAGGTGCAAAATTATACAAATAAAGTTAATCTGAAGGCACCAAGGAATCACCGGCTAGTTGGCCTAATTATGGTGAGGAGGTGTAGATGAAACTGTAAACAAAAAATACAAGAATGATATGAGCAACAATATATATATATATATATATATATAATATGCACTAGCTGATGTGAGTTCCACATCTGAAATAAGTTGTTAAGCTAAGTGGTGGAGATTGGGCTGTAAACCCATATTATGAAATCCTTGGCCATGGTGGAAATAGGCAGACCTGCCGGAACAATTGATCTTGTTGTTGTCCAGACACTTCAGTTATTTTGTCGAATAACTATTGGGACCTCAACCCACTTGGATATTCTAATGGCTGGATCAGTGAACATCCCAAGCCCGACCTCGACCTCAGGGTAGGGAGGGTCATTCTATATAATTAGAACCTATGAGGATAAGTAATGGTTTGCGGCTGGGAGGTTAAGCCTATGCCAATGCTTATCCTCTCACCAAAGCCAGAGCTTGGACAACCTATTGAGGAAGCTTCTCAAATTAATCTATATGATCTCTTAATCCTATAAGTTCAATATTTCTATTTAAGTTCGAAAGTTGTTTATTTTAAAAATAGTTAACATGTTGAGATAGTTAAATGTTCATTTCATTCTGAATTTCTTTTCAAGATCATCTGCCATTTATTTCGGTTAAAACTAGAGCTAGTTAAATATTTACTTTCAGCTGAATTAGTTGTAAATGTTTTCAAATTGTATTCTTGATAATACAGCATTCTAATATAGAATTATTTCAGTTTATATAGCCGTTGGAAAATCTTAATCAGGTGAATAAGGATTGGAAATCAGTTAGTTTAAGACTGAAATTAGTTAGTAAAAATCCGTATGTTACAATCTCCCAATATGCATATCATTGTTATTTCTGTCCCAGAGATTGATGGTTTCATAGAGATTACTATGCCCATGTAGATACAAACAATGGCAGAGCTCTGTGAAGTGATTTATTAGCAGCATTGACAAGTCAGCAATTGGCATTAATCAATACTTAGAAAAGTTATTCACAATCTGTTAGATAATATACATAGTTTATGAAAAGGGGCAATATAGAGTATGATGTCTATTATTCTCGAAATGATGTGATTATGAAAAAAAGGTATGACTTGAGAATAGTGGTGTCTATTTAAGGAGAGGTGTATCTAAGAAAAATAAGGTATTAAAGGAGATTGAAACAACAATCCAAAATCATCTGGATAACCTTTCATCTCTTATTACATCCTATTTGGATAGCTAATTGGAGCAATTTGATCTCTGTGTCAAACACATTGGCATAAATTTAAAAATCAGTTTTAGACAGAGCATCATTATTGGTGCAAGATCTTATATCCAGATCAGAATCAGGAACTCATTGCTAAAAGAGATACTTATTAACTGCTAGGGTTGTCGTTGCACCAAAAGATCAACGTGCCAATGCCCGATACAACCACTAGACATAAACAAGACATAGAAGGCGGTTAAGCCATGTCACGAACCTTGTGAGGGATGCTGGCCCACTGACAGAAACCCCCCTCCTAGCATCACTCACCACAACTTGGGTTAATTTGAACTTGTGACCAAGGTCTAATACCAATTATCAACCATTAGAGGGGTTGTTGCACGAAAAGATCAAAATGTCAATGCTTGATACAACCACTAGACATATAGAAAACACAATATGTGGTTAAGCCATGTCGCGAACCCCGGGAGGGATGATGGGCCACTACCAACAATACCTACCCTAGTTGCACAGTTATACCAACATATCAGGCATGACACTATACAATTTTATTGCTATCATCAGAAAGAGGTTCATTGCATAACTCACATCAATAAACCAGGAAGAGCAGAGATCCCTATATATCTGCAGATTGGAATATCCCAGCCTGTAAAATCATATCAAATACATAAATGGTCTAACATACAATCCACATATTGTTTGTAGATCATACATATTACCAATATAGTCTTATCATTATTGCTATGTAGACCTAATCACATTCCATTCATTTGATTGTCGAATTTGAGATAGCAGCAATATTGTCATATATATTGTATTCATTGTATAACATAAACATTTATAAGTGGCATCATAGATCATCATTGTTAGTTGTAATTGAGACTTCGAGGAAAGAAGTCTCTTGTGAGTGATCTTTGCAAGTAATTGCCCCAATTTCATAACTTATTACGAAATGGGAGATACATTAACGCATAATTTCAAAAAAAATCTTCAACATTACATTTTACATCCAATGGCCTTATATAGCTATTCAACCAGTGGTTAAAAACTCATGCCTGACAATAACTTGGTAGGCTCAAAAAATGTAAAGATTTGGTTCTCAACAATGTGTTGGCATTTTTATTGAACATTTTTATATTCATGGTTGTTAACAATTTGTCCCTCTTGCTAACTTAGCTTTACTTTGACTCTAGATGCCCAAAATGTGAGGAAACAAAAGGATGTTATCAACAAATGGGTCAATCTATGTGTTATATCACTGCTCTCTGAATCGTAAGGTACAGCTCTCGTATATGCAATAAATTGTGTTTTTAATAGATCATTGGAAAATGGGGTATGCTCTTAACTTGAGAGCAGAAGAGGATAAACTAAGATGTTCATAACTACAAACACCCTAGACATAAATAGATTTGGGCAACTTATAACACCCAATGGAATGGATGTTATGAGCTACCTTAAAGTTCTTCTAACATCTACTCCTACTTCTAAGTGCAGATTATTTCTACTCAAATGCAATCTAGAGATAAAGCAGAGATGCATATGAAAGATGAAATGGAATCCACCTTAACTGATAATTCTCCACTAAAATGGAATCGAGTAAGAAATCACCAACTTCAAATACATCTGTCCTACTATCCCATAGAAACTATTATGAAAATTCAAGGTTAACTTGGCTGAAAGAGACAATGAAAGAAACCAAAGCATGCTAGTCCTAAATGGAATCAGAACATCACATTACCCAACTACAAACATCTTACAAATCTTTCATTCCATTTAACTCTTTGATTTTCACTCAACATCTAGAAATGCAGGGGGAAAAGTTAGACAAAATTGTCAACCATTTCATTATCAAATGAGGTTACATTTATAGTTTGTTGTTATCCTCTTCTAATTCTGACAGAGCAACAGTCATATAATTAAAAAGAATAAAATATAAAATTATCATGATATGAGCACTTGGTATCTCTTCTACTAACGATCCATGATATTCTTGAAAACACCCCATGACCTTTTAGCTTCCTGCGATTTCACAAATCCTGCAGAAACCTTTTAATCTTTCGTATTTTGCTATTTCGTGCCAAACTGCATATTTCATATTCCAACGGTTACTGCCAATTTTAAATTTCCATCGTTGATCTTACACGATCTGACGATTATGATGAAAACTTTATTACCTTTGTTATGAGTGCACAACAAAGACTTTCAATGAACGAGGGCCCACAAATCCATGTGTCAACAAGTCGCTTGCCCTTATTTTTTAAAGTCCGAGCATCTTCAAAAAGCGGGCAAGTGCCCACCATTGATCTTCCAAGATCAGACGATCATGTAAGGTTGACCCACTTTCATCATGTCAGAGAACCTTAGCAATCGTAGTACACCAATTTGGCATCCATTCTGACAATGTTCTGAATTAACAAACATGCATCTTTCTATAACAACCTCCGTAGATCTTCCTTGATCTAACGGTCAACGAGATACATTTTTAGATAGTTTATAATTCCATCTTAAAATATTATCCGTCGATTTAGTCTTCATCTGATGGTCGTGACTTATTCCAAGGTGACGACTATTCAACTTGATGATGTGGACGATCAGACGTGTTTTGATTCATTGATTCGATTTCAACTTTGGTCTTCGCCACCTTTGACTTGGTTCTTTCACCATTTCTTGGCTTATAACCATTTCTAATGATTTATCTACTACTCCTGCATTCGAACTCAACTGATTCTCTTTGTAGCCCATTATCACGATTTGTATTGTCTTCAAGCTTCAGTCTTCAACGTTTTTCTACCATATTTGCTATGTATATGTCTATGATATCTTCATTCTACCTGTGTTACGTCTTTAATGGAGCACTTGATCATAGAGTTAGGATTTTTTATGAATAGAACTTGATTATTTCTTTCTCTCTCTCATCTAGGGTATGCATAAACTTACCACCCTAAATCCTAGTCACCTAGATTGATTGAATCTATTACATTATTCTTGTATTCCCACCTAGGCAACTTAGGGATAAAGATGAGAGAGGAAAAACCCTAATGGAAGCTTGGACCAAACACATACGTGAAATATTGACACAACCCTAATCCTATGATCTTGAAAAATATAGGGGACAGAAATCATAGCAACAACTGGCTCTAATTGGGGAACTAAGCATGTTAGTGCCTATGCAGGAACCTAGCAATCTCTAGTTTCACAAAAGCTCGGCAAAAACACACACAGCAAGAAGCCACCTGCTTTCTTTATTACAGAAAAAACCAAATAGCAAAGATCAATGCCTAGTCCATTGGGTTGTAGAGAGTCTTAAATAGCACAGGGAGATGTTATGTATTTGGGTGGTGGAGAAACAGGGCAGCCAACCCAAACAAAAAGCAAACACACAGAAAGCAAGAAAGCAAGAAAAGACAACTACACTAAACACACACCTAACCTATCATATTTACAAAGGTGAGATGAATCTCACCTTGAGAACCAGCAGCAAAAGATATTCAAGTGAAACCACTTACTAATTGACTGAAGTAGGATCCCCTCCTCCACAATTGATTTTGATCTCTAAGTAGGATCGTTACTTGTAGCAGCAGCAAAAGCATGACAATTCCAACTCTGATTGGATGCCCACTCAAATCCAAACAACCATGCTTCATTATATATCACCTCATCTTCCTCGAGCTCTTTGATAGTCTCTTTTGTATAATCTTCCAAAAGAGGAAAATGACCATGCATCTCCTTATTAGGAGATAAGAGGTTGGCATTAGGAACTTCAATTACCCCCACATAACTGGGCTTCATCAACCAAGGTAGAGAAAAACCTCTCCTACATAAGCTTTGTTATTTGATGGATACCTACTTTGTTGCATTCAAGAACCAAACCTCCCTCAGCTATACAAGTGATGTGCATTCTCCCTATCCTCCATTGCATTCATTATCTTCAGGAATGAAATCAGCAGGAATAAACACAAAAGGAGGAGAAAACTCAACCATTAATGACCCTTCTTCAATTTGATTTGGTTTTGTATTTGGGCTATCAAATGACTCTTCTTTCTTTACATCCTTGAACATGTCAATGTTTTTTTCAATAACAACCTTATACTTTAGATTGACAATGTTTGGTTCATAAAGACGAGAAGGGGAAGTAGAAAACAATTCATCTTCAATAGTTAGACCTGTCATACCTAAGTTTTTGTGAAAGATTTCTGCTCTCCACTTCACTGCTTCTTCAGAGGATTTATGAACATTCAGCAAGCTATCAAATAGTACATCCACCATTAATCCTTTTTCAATTAGTCCTTCTCCATCAGGTTAGCATTTCTCAATTGGAGAAGACCAAAAGGAAATAACTTATCATTCTATGTCTTCTACTTTCTTTTTGTCATCTAGGACTTGTTCTTCACCATCAAAGGTAAGATCATGATGATCAAAAATGCCAAGTAAAGTGGTCTCATAAAAAGGTTCTTCCTTACCATTCTTGATCTTCAATGGAGTCACATCTTCTTCTTTTGCAGGAAGTGCATGAGTTGTTTCTTCTTCATATTGACAGTTGGTCTCAAGACTCTTTTCTTCAATTACCTCTTTATCAAGGATAAGATTCTTACCAGTGGGTTCGTGAAGTTCTTCCTCATGCTGATACAACCATTCTTCGGGCTAAACTTCATTGCTTCTTCCTTCAACTAGAGTCAGACTTGTAGCTATTGGCAGAACACAAGTGGGATGTTCTAGTGCAGGCATATGATCATCAAAAGAGTCTTTTTCAAAAGAATCTGATGGAATATTGTTACCTTGATTTGTAACATCAGGAATAGCTTCTTGTCTACCAAAGACTGCAATAATATGAGAACTAGAGTTAGGAGACATTACCATGGGAGTTTCATAATCAGGTGTAGATGCTGTCTTCAACTTTAGCCCCTTTCTATTGTCTTTTTGCTGATCCTTCAATTTGTAGAATAGGTTGCAAAGGTGATCCCATAGCTTCTTTGCTTTGGGGTCATCTCCTTTATTGAGACTTTCTGCAAAATTTAACAAGATCTTCTTTAAGACCTTGTCCTTAATTGTATAAAGTTCCTCAAGAGTAGGCTCAGGCCTTAGCCTATCCAAGGGTTTTTCATGTTCAACTATATGTACTTGTTTTCAGCTTGTAGAATCTGGAGCACACGCATTTCCACATAGAGGCAGAAACATGATCATCTTCCATGCTGATATTTTTTTGGATAGCATTGGAGATGCTTTCTTTATATAGAAGTACAAGCTCCTGCAACAGCTTGTCAGTAGTTTCATTAAGCTCTTGAAGAGTGGGCTTAGGCCTTGTCCTTCTCCCAGTCTTTGAATTTGGCATGGCATTGAGTTACACTAGGCCTTCTTAGACCAAAGAAAGTAGGTCCTACGTACAGAGTTGCCAGTCTTCACCCTAGGAAAGACACATTTAGATTTTTGAGAATGAGAAACCAAACATTGGGCTTAGATTTGAAATCCCCAGCAGAGTCGCCAAAAACTGTTGGTTAACAATTTGTCCCTCTTGCTAACTTGGCTTTACCTTGACTCTAGATGCCCAAAATGTGAGGAAACAAAAGGATGTTACCAACAAATGGGTCAATGTATGTGTTTTATCACTGTCCTCTAAATTGTAAGGTACAACTCCCTTACATGCAATATATGCAATGAATTGTGTTTTTAATAGAGCATTGGAAAATGGGGTATGCTCTTAACTTGAGAGCAGATGAGGATAAACTAGGATGATCATAACTACAAATACCCCAGGTATAAATAGATTTGGGCAACTTATAACACCCAATGGAATGGATATCATGAGCTACCTTAAAGTTCTTTTAACATCTACTCCTACTTCTAAGTGCAGATTATTTCTACTCAAATGCAATCTAGAGATAAAGCAGAGATGCATATGAAAGATGAAATGAAATCCACCTTAACTGATAATTCTCCACTAAAATGGAATCTAGTAAGAAATCACCAGCTTCAAATACATCTGTCCTACCATTCCATAGAAACTATTCTGAAAATTCAAGGTTAGCTCGGCTGAAAGAGACAATGAAAGAAACCAAAGCATGGTAGTCCTAAATGGAATCAGAACATCCCATTACCCAATTGCAAACATCATACAAATCCTTCATTCCATTTAACTCTTCAATTCTCGCTCAACATTTGGAAATGCAAGGGGAAAAGTTAGACAAAATTGCTGACCATTTCATTATCAAATGAGGGTACATTTATAGTTTGTTGTTATCCTCTTCTAATTCTAGCAGAGTAACAATCATATAATTGAAAAGAATAAAATATAAAATTATCATGATATGAGCACTTGGTATCTCTTCTACTGACGATCCATGATATTCCTAAAAAAACCCCATGACCTTTCAGCTTCCTGCGATTTCATAATCCTACAGAAACTTTTTAATCTTTCATATTTTGCTATTTCGTGCCAAACCGCATATTTCATATTCCAACAGTTACTGCCTGTTTTAAATTTCCATCGTTGATCTTACACGATCTGACGATCATGATGAAACCTTTATTACCTTTGTTATGATTGCACAGCAAAGACTTTCAATGAACGAAGGCCCACAGATCCATGTGTCAACAAGTTGATTGCTCGCATTGTTTAAAGTCCAGGCATCTTCAAGAAGTGGGCAAGTGCCCACCGTTGATCTTCCAAGATCGGGTGATCATATAAGTTTGACCCACTTTCGTCATGTCAAAGAACTTGACCAATCATAGCACGCCAATTTGGCATCTGTTCTAACAATCTTCTTTTGCGGCTCGCAAATTGGATTTGGCCCCATAGCCACATGTCATCAAGTCGCTTTGTCGCATGAATTAACGAACATGCATCTTTTAATAATGACATAACGACCTCCGTAGATCTTCTTTAATTAAATGGTCAACAAGATGCATTGTTAGATAGTTTATAATTCCATCTTAAAATATTATCCATCGATTTAGTCTTCATCTGACAGTTGTGACTTAGTCTAAGGTGACTTGACTATTTAACTTGATGATGTGGACGATTAGACGTGTTTTGATTCGTCGATTCGTTTTCAACTTTGTTCTTCGCCACCTTTGACCTGTTTCTTTCACCATTTTTGATGATTTATCTGCTTCTCCTGGATTCAAATTCAACTGATTCTCTTTGTAGCCCATTCTCACAATCTGTATTTTGTCTTCAAGCTTCAGTCCTCGATGTTTTCCTACTATATTTGCTCTATATATGTCTGCGATATCTTCATTCTACTTGTGTTATGTCTTTAATGGAGCACCTGATCATAGAGTTAGGATTTTGTATGAATAGAACTTGATTCTTTCTTTCTCTCTCATCTAGGGTATGCAAAAACTTACCATCCCAAATCCTAGTCACCTAGACTAATTGAATCTATTACATCATACCTAGGCAACTTAGGGATAATGATGAGAGAGCAAAAACCCTAATGGAAGCCTAGACTAGACACATACGTGAAATATTGACACAACTCTAATCCTACGATCTTGAAAAATATAAGGGACAGAAATCATGGCAACAATTCATAAATCTTTAAAATTATTCTTCAATAACATACATATTACTAAATTTGTTGAGCATATTAACTAATTTCAATGTATATTATAAATCGAAATTATATCCTGATGGATACCATAGCCCAAAAACAAGTTCAACTCTAAATGAGTTATAATGTCATTCTCACTAGTAATGTCATATGTTTAAGTTGCCTCATCTAAAGATATTTTTGGCAAGTTGGCAATGTTATTATCTAAGTAGGCACACTCAGGATTATATCACATTCACTGTCACTCACTTGTTGTAATTAAGTTTCTCAATCAACAGATTCCAGTAACTAATGAGGACTTCGCTGTGGAGACCATGATGAGCTTGAGGAGTAGTGCTCCTCATGGTGGTGCAAGGGCAGCACCTCATGCAAGGGCCAATGAAAATCATGATTTTCTGATTGCAAGCAAGAAAACATATATTACATGATTTTTGGACAAGTTTTTATACAAAACTTAAATTTTTTTTCATTTACCCGTGATCTGTAGAAGGAAAGCATTGCCGCAATTTTTTCAAAAACTTGTTGGCAAGTAAGTCACTTCGTATTTTGACTCAGGAGTACTCACGAGTCAAAAGAGTTTTCATAAATGTTTTAATGAACTTCTCAACTTTGTTTCTACCAATTAACTACCTATAACCACCTAACAACTACCTAAAATAATCTGTACCTATAACCACCTAAAAACCACCTAAACTAATCTGTACTAACTAAAGTGATTATTACATAATCAGTTACATTATTGGTTATTATTCAATCACCAATGTTAAGCACTAGTTTCCAACACCCCCTATAATGTTAAATTAGGATTTTTATGTTATCCCCTTTCAATGATTTTTTTTGTTGGATGTTTTTTTTTATTTCCATCTCACTTAGCCTAGTGTTTGACTTTGTATTGATGTATAATTTTTTTATTTCCATCTCACTTAGCTAGTGTTTGATTTTGTATTGATGCCTCTATACAATGGATTGATAGAAACTTAGTTGAGTGCTTAATTGAAAAATCAAATAATAGTTAGGCGACCAAAACTACACATAGATTGCTTTATCAATCTGTATTATTAACTTCAGATATTTAGTGCCTTTCACACCTTGTTGGATCAATCATTGTTTCCACGTTCACCTTTCATTTTGTCAGTTCCTCGTTCTCATAATGAGATCTGAGATAGCAGATCCACTTATATTCTTCCTGGCACGTAATTTGTGAGATACACCATATGCCATTTGAAGGGAGAAATTATCCTTAGAACATGTAAAGAATAATGGCACACATCTGCCAAGAAATGGTAGCCACTCCAACTGCAGAAAATCTTTCTCTGCGTAGCCTAATAATGCCTTGGCTTTCAATCCTTAGTAACCTTGATCAATCTCCTACTCAGTGCTACTAAAAGCTTTCACCATGGAGACCTCATAATCTTGGCAAGCTCTATAACAATGTCCAAGAAATGTATTGAATTTCCAAATGAATAAATGAATATGGATGGTAAGACTAAACTGAATATTAAAGGTTTGCAGAGGCTTTTATCAGGCATCAACCAGAAAATGCAGTATGCAATATTTTTTTTTACTTATGTTTTTTAATATACATATAAGAAAAACGGAGGGAAAATAGTGAGAAGAGTGACTAGGATAGATGGAGGAATGAAACCAAATGGAGATGGATGATGAATTTTCTGAAATTTGCATGTGTTCTGCACTGCACTTGTGTTGACAAGATGCAAGAATGGTTGATGGATATCAATGATTACTGTGCATAGTCCACAGTGCTTGTTTGTTGCATGCACAACTTTGGAGAAGGAAAGACAAATGAATGGAACACAAACATTGAGATCTAAAAAACCTTTTCTAATACTGAAAATGAGGACAGCGAAATGGCTCAACACATTAATCCAGTCATTCATCTTCAACACCATATTATTACATTCCATGGCTTTACATAGCCATCCAATCTATTAACTATCCATAAACACCTCACAACTAACTAATAAATTAGTAATTCATCTTTACCAATTGAAGCAGTTACTATATAGTCACTTACATTATTAGTTATTATTCAATATCCTATGTTAAGAACTAATTTCTAACAATTATGAGTCTTGAAAATATTTGCCTCGATTCAATCAATATGTATTTCTCTCTCATTTGCTTAATGGGTTTCTGTCGATTATTAGAGCAAGTTTCATATATTAGTTATAGTAGTTCATGGTTTTTTTCTTATATATATTTGGTTCCTCTGAGCGAACTGAAGTGCATATCATATTTCAAACATACTATTTAATCATCAAAGATTTTGAGTGCGCAAGTGCTTGTCAGCATTTAACTGAACCACATTAAGAACAAACATGATTTTATGACAAATGATTGTAGGTCTTGTTCAGAGTGTGCTACTCTTGATGGTCTGTTTCGGTTTTTACACGTCAAATTGTGCATAATGTCTTTGGTCCAGTCTTTAATTGACACAGGCTTTAAGGTTTAAAAGTGCTTGTCTGCATTATGAATAAACATGATTTTATGATGTATGTTTGCAGGTCTTGTTCAGAGAGGATGCCACTGTTGATGATCTTATTGATGTCATTGAAGGAAACCGGAAATACATCAAGTGCATTTATGTCTATAATAAGATTGATGTTGTTGGGATTGATGATGTTGATAGGTTATCCCGGCAACCAAACTCAATTGTTATTAGTTGCAATTTGAAGGTATTTGGCATCATCCTTTTCTGATACGTATTGTTATTTATTGGGTATTATGTTTTGCAATATTTTTTATCAATTGCTTGTTTTCTGTTATTCGATTCATTAATCTTTTTGCAGCTGAACCTTGATCGTTTACTTGCAAAAATGTGGGATGAAATGGGTCTTGTTAGGGTCTATACGAAGCCCCAAGGACAACAACCTGATTTTTCTGAGCCTTTTGTCCTTTCGCTGGTAAACTGTAGTGTATTAGTCACATTTTTTTTTTTTTTTGGCTGATTCATAAATGTACCATGTGTGTCTAGAATTTGTGTTTGTCATGTCATCTCCTGTTCCCTTTTTTTTTCTGAGCAGGACAGAGGTGGTTGCACAGTGGAAGATCTCTGTAACCACATACACAAGAGTTTGCTGAAGGATGTTAAGTATGTACTTATATGGGGAACAAGTGCAAAACATTATCCACAACGTTGTGGTATGTCTCATACACTTCATGATGAGGATGTGGTCCAGATAGTAAAGAAAAAGGTAAGAAGAGTGGTGGAGATGAGAATTCAATTTAATAGTCAAATTGAGTGTGTTTGCCAAATCAAATGTTGATATGCATTTCTGTCTTTGACTTATGTTTAATTTTAGGTATATCATGTTGTAATGAAATTAATGTGAATTGCCCTGTTTTCCTATTGTTAATCAGAAATCTTAAGACACATTATGTCCAGAAGGCCTATACAGTAATAATGTGCAAAAGGAATCCCAAGCCCATGAGTTCATTGAGATTGAATATAGTTGGGAATCGGGATATCATAGAAGTCCATCCTAGACATGGCAGGATTTCTGAGTAGCAGGTAAAGGTATCACTTAAAATGAACACTGTCTGTACATAGTATACAGAAAAAATACAGCCTTAAGAAACTAATAAGTTCCATGCACAGTTTTACCAACTCAACAGAAAACCTAGGCTCGCCAGCTAAAATTCAATTAGGGATAAACTGTTAAGTGAAGTTATAAATACTGGCGGAATTTGCCAGGGCATTTTTGAGGGGCTGATTCGTTTGAAATTGGTTATGTCTGTACCTGTGAGATTCCAGCCTGGTGGTGGCAATTCAAAGGTGATTTGGATTCATTTGGAATAGGTTGTGTGTACCTGGGAGATTCCAGCCTGATGGTCACAATTTATGGGTGATTTGGTAGGCACACAATTGATGTATGCATTCATTGTCTTTCCATCTTTGAAACCACCATGCATGGAAAATATAACATGAGCTAAGATGAGGGTTTTTTGGGCCTGAAACAGGCCTCAAATAGAGCTGATGCTTATTAATTAGTTTGTGCTGAATTTCTCACTACATGATCATTCTTATTTTCGTGAACATAAAATTTTCATGAAAATTTTGCAAATTTTTTCAAGCTACAAGGTCCCATAATTATAATTCTAACTTCTTTAGTAAATATGCTAAATAAATTTGCTTTTATTAAAGATTAGATATAATGCTTTTCACAAAGTATGATGCAATCACTTCCATATATCTTCCTTTTAGATCTGCATATACTTTTGCAAATCTGCAATAAACCCCATTAAATACTGAATAAGCTTCTTTATCTATGCATGAACTCTTCCCAAACCTTCATTTAGTCTCCTCCACAAATTTCTCATTGCATTTTCATCAATATTTTCCTTCACAATAATCTTTTCTGGATCTGTGTTCTTTCTTTCTTTCCAGTCTGCTCAAATTTTGTTCACAGTAACCTTCTTTCTGCAACCATCCATTAATTTGCTCATATTTATTCAATTTAATTGATGCAGAATATTGGTCTCAGATTTAGCCAATTATCACCATCTTTTTGGTACTATTCACTTAATTGTTTTACATTTGTTTATGTCCAACTACTAGTCTTTGCTTTAATTAGTAGGGATTTGTGTTTAGTTGTGCTTGTAGTGTGTATTCTTGTTAATTTGAAAGTCTGGCTGTAAGCTATGGCTGTAGGAAGTCCAATGCTGCATCCTGGGAAAACCCATAGTTATTAGATAATTACATTCAGTTTGTAGAATGGAAATATTACCCAAGTTCACCGAATAATAAGATGCATACAAAGAAACAACATAGAACATACCCTATTGTCACAATACCAAGATGGCGAGGAAATGATTTACTTTATTCATACCAAAACATCATGAGTACAATGTTCATATTCCAAGAGTCTTATATATTAGTCGGTTCTCCCAACCAATAGACACATCCTAACTACCCAACCCAACCTTAACTAATGTTGATTACAACATCACTTTATTACGTATTACACAATGTAAAACTTCCTTGAAATCATGTATATTGTGCATTGTTTTAAATTTAGTTCGATCTTGGTGACCATTCCCTCACAATGTGAAGAATGGATTAAACATACATGCTTTCCATTTTGTGTTATTTGGTAATAGAAAATTTGTGATATTGCTATCAAGATTACATGTGTAGTTTTTGAGTCAAACTCATTGACCCATTTATCATGAGTACTGATTCACTCATGAATCCATCTCTCATGAGAATAAATGAAACACTTACCACTCACTGGATTTAGGTGATGCTCACAGAGATGAAGCATCGGGACTTCCCAAAAGGTCACCCATCCCAATACTACTCCAGCTCGAGCGCACTTAAATATGGAGTTCCCTCCATGGTTAAACCCACTCTGCTTGCAACCCCATTTGCAAAACCTTCACCAAGTATTGTGCCTTATGAACCATTCATTATAAAGCCCCTTCAGCTCATCAATTGATAAGTAGGAGATATTTTCCACAAGAAGTCAAATTGCGATATTGCTATCAAGATTTAAGTTTGTAGTTTTTGAGTCAAACTCATTGACCCATATATCTTGAGTAGTGATTCACACATGAATCCATCTCTCATGAGAATAAATGGAACACTTAGCACTCATTGGATATAGGTGATGAGTTTGACTCAAAAACTACACAGTTATTTCTTGATAGCAATATCACAATTTGACTTGCCATGGAAAATATCTCCTATTTATCAATTGATGAGCTTAAGGGGCTTTCTAATGAATGGTTCATAAGGCACAACATTTGGTGAAGGTTTTGCAAATTGGGTTGCAAGCAGAGTGGATATAACCATGGAGGGAACTCCGTAGTTAAACGCACTTGAGCTGGAGTAGTACTGGGATGGGTGACCTCCCGAGAAGTCCTGGTGCTTCACCTCTTAGCAACACTTAGATCCAATGAGTGCTAAGTGTTCCATTTATTCTCATGAGAGATGGATTCATGTGTGAATCACTACTCATGATATATGGGTCAATGAGTTTGACTCAAAAACTACACAGTTAAATCCTACTAGCAATATCACAATTTGACTTGAGGTGGAAAATAGCTCCTACTTATCAATAGAAAAATTGATATGCTAACAAATATTAATGAACTTGTAAATTAATGTGGATGGAGGCTTTTGCATAGATGGGAGACATTTACCATACAGGGTAAAAGGATACTTATCGCATGTAGTATAGTAAGATACAACACAAAATAGATATTTTATTCATATATGTACTTCAATGTTTACAATATGATTATGCTCATTACAATGATGATCCAAAGTCCCTTTTGGACAGTGTACATATACTTTCCCGAAGGGGTGACTCAATCATCACGCGCCCCTTCAGATACTATTCTACCTGTCGGCCACAATATAGAATTTATCGACAACATCACCCCCCCCCCCCCCCCCCCCAAAAGGAAGTTGTCTCCGGACGACAATTACAAAATATCCGAGACAGATTAACAAAACGGAATACATTAACTGACTAACTATAACAAGATAAATCTATTTTCGTCACATCACATTCACATTCCTCCCGTGCCTGCACCAAACTGGTCTCCAAAAACATGTTGCATCTATAGCCTCTGGTAACACAATACTGTCACCTTAGCCAATCTAACCTTGATAGCCACCCATGCCGCATTCTCTACTTCCAACTCCTGGGTACACTAAGCCAAGTGTCGCTCTACTGCCTCCAACTGGATGATAAGCTCCTCCTGAGCTCTCTATGCATCCACCAAAATAGCCTCACATCCAACACCTATTCCGAGTGCCTCAAAGCGTATCACCCCTCTCGAAAGGTTTGCTCCAGTGCTCTCTCCACCTCTGGCAAACAAACACTCTATGTCTAGAGCAGCTCCAAGTCTCATCAACTAGTCACATTTCCCACGACTGATAATTGAACTGACTAGGGATCTAGGGGGCCAAGACCAAATTAGCACCCTCAAACCCACACAAAAGTCCATGGAACACACCATTTTTGTGATTTTCTTCTGATCTCATAGTCTTTCTGCCAACCACTTATGTTTTACTTCTTGTTTATGTCTTTCCCTTCCCTTCGGTATCATATGTTATTCATTATGAATTGTTTTGATTTGTTGTCCTTTCTTTTCTTTTTTTAAAATCTCCTATCACCCTTCTTCTGTGTCCTTACAGTGGTCTATTCGATCTACTTTCCCTGCTTGCATTCGATTTCTCCCAGATCGTATGGTGGTGGCCTCCTCTTTCCCTTTGCTATGCGTTGGTCACTTTCTCTACCTCCGTATAGTGCATAATGTGCTCCCTTTCTACACTTTCTTGCTTTGTGATTGTACGGTGCTTTTCAAACGACTTGATGGTTGTACAGTGTCTGTACGGGATCTACAACATTATTGTCGCCTAACAGTCCTCATTGTCATATGGCGCTTTTCCTCTGCTCTCTGGTGGCTATACCTTCCTTAGGCCATACGATTACCTCAACTGGTCGCACGGTAGATTTTATATTACTTGCTAATAACCCCTTCCAAGGCCATACGATCTACTAAAGTCGGCGTATGGTGGTCATTCTACACTCCCTAACTTCGTGTCGTACAAACAATTTTGTTTTACATTTATTGGATGTCCATACGGCAGCACGAAATCTTTAGCTGCACGACTTTGCTTGGCTTCTTGTCTATATGACCATATGGTGTTTGTTATGTGAGTCATACGCTTAGTGAACCACAAAGCCATATGGTCATATTCTTCTCCTATGCTCAATACATATGATTTATTGACGCTGAACAGTATTTGTGTCCCTCCTTTCGCCCTCTCCTTTGTCATATGGTCTCTGCCTTCCTGTTTATGGTTGTTGTACGGACCGTACAATGATCCTGGGTACTTCCCGTCCACGCCTTTCCCAAGCCGTACGATCTCCATCCTCTACCTGTAGGTGCTCTCCTTGTCCATATGGTAGATTTTCCTCCACTTCTATGGTATTGCTTCTCCTCCTATCTGTACGGTCGTACAGTGCTTACTTCTTCCTAGTTTCGATGTTGTATACGTACGACACTCCTTTATATGCAGTCCATACGGTGTTTTTCTAATATTGCCACTGTACATTGCATTCATAAGGTTGTATGGTGTTATATAATCTCTCTACTTTTTCATTTTCCCTTTGACTTCTTATTTATACATATTTATTATAATTACTTATCTTACATATATACATTATTTATCTATTATTTTTAGATTGTCTCTCAGTTGCTTGTCCACGGAGGTGCATTATTTCTTTCATGATAGACTTTCACCTTCGACCCATTCATTGCATCGGCGACTTCCTGTTGAGCGTCCATAATTTTATTGCTCCATTATCGACAACTTCACATATCTTTTATGGTCCGACCCATTTAACTTTAAATTTGCCTAATCCGATTTCATTCCACCTATTATACTTCAAAACTAACTAGCTTGGTTGAAATCTATTCAAGTCCAAATGCTTGTCATGCTATACTTTTCGCCTATTCTGTATAACCTCTGTGGCCCATTGTGCTTGCAATTGTTGCCCATCAAGTTTATTTAAGTTATACAATCTCTCCCTTAGGGTTTCCATATCGCCCAGTTTGTTCTCGATTGTGATCTTTAAACTTGGTACCATGAATTCGGTTGGCTGCCACTCCTTGCTGTCAATAACTATATTCTTGATTCTAGAACCTTCACTCCATACTACTGCATTTTTTATTAAGCCTTTCCTCTTTGTTTCCTGTGCAGACCATACAATATGTTTTCCTTGTTGTCGGCACCCTTCTACTAAATCCGTGGTGCGGTGTAACGTTTTCTTTCTGCACAGTCCATTCTCCCTGTACTGTACGATGGAATCTTTCCTTTTGTTGGGTTCGTATTGTATGTTCTTCCCCTCAGCTTCAGCCGTAACCGCCTTTCCTTCTTTCGCTTCTCTATATTCTTTCGAACATTCATTTTCCTCTTCTTTCTCACCTTCGTCAACCCTTAACATATTACAACTCTGAGAGAGCTCATAATCCTCCATCTGCCAGTGGAATAGGCTATTCACCGAGTCTAGGTCGTCATTATTCGACCCTCCTGATCTCAATACTCCTTCGTCTGGTTCCATTCTCTTCTTCCTTTCGTCGTCCCCTTCACCTTCGCCTTTGGAATCTGACAACGCTACTTCCTCACCTATCATCTGCGTGTGCAGGTGAATTATAAATCTTTGGCCTCCGTGTTTCATGGATAGGGTATTTCATTTCTAGTCATGTTTCACTTTTGCTTGTACCCACCAACCCCGTCCAAGGATAGCGTTATACCCTTTTCTTTTCAGTGGAATGACCACAAAATATAATACAAATGGTTGCGTTCCAATAGTTACTGGCTATGCCATCAAGGTTCCCAACGGTTTGATTTTGTGTTGATCCGCCGTAACTAAAATGTAGGTGGCCACAACGTAGGTTGTCCCAACTTTTTCCATATATCCTCTGGTAACACGTTTACACTTGACTCTTTGTCCACAATTTTGTCTATAAATATAGTTCCTAGGATACCCATCTTGACTATTGCTGGGTGCCTTCTCGTCGTGAGTGCCAGTAGCATTGGGTCTACTGCAATTGTTCCACTACTATCCTTTCCTGCTTCCTCCGTTGCTTTCGAAAGCAATGTCATATTCAAAATCTTTGTAACTGAGGCATTGTAAGGTTATTTAATTTTTATAGGAATTTCCATTTGCATTACCTGACTTATCATGTTTTATTCAACTAGGTTCCTCTTCGAGGTATCGACAATGTCTTTTACTTGCAACTTTCTTGCTTTCATCTTTCTCTCCAACTCTGTTCGTGCTTGCTACAACCTCTCCTTTTCTTCCTTTGCATTAGGGTACTTTGCCTTCTTAGCTTGGTCACGTGTAATGGCTAGTATCTTCTCATCACATGCTACGATGCTTAACAAATTTACCCCATACTTCAGGCATTTTGAATCTTCATGGTCTCGTAGACCACACCATCTGCATAACAGTTGCAGCATCTCCTTCGTGGTACAATCTCTAGCGAAGTGCCCTAGAGATTGCACGCACGGCACCGTATCATTGGCCTTCCATTTGTGTCGTATTGTATCTGACTCTGGCCTCCATTGTTGTTATTGTTATTATTATTACCACCTCTTCCACGCCAGTTATTGTTGTGATATCCTCCAGAGATTGCATCGTTGTTTGTGTTTGTTTTGATGGACACTTCCTACGTCAATAACACTTTCTTGTGTCCTTTTGACTTCATATCAAATGGGCATTCCTTTAGGGAATGTTTCGCAATCTAGCAGATATCACAAACTTGTTTTTTCGGGCACGAGCCCTTTGTGTGGCCTTCCTCTTTAGAGTTCGTACACCACAATTCCCCCTTCACGGAGTCAGGATTTTTTTCAAATTTTTAAATTTTTTCATCATTCGTAGCATATCATTCTGCAACACTTGATTCTTCATCACTGCTACTACTTTCGGACGATGAATCGTCTGAGTCCGACAATTTGTGTTTCTTCTTGCTTCTTTTTTGTTCACTCTCCAAATCCATCACCCGATTATATGCATTTGCATACAATGTTGGAGGTACAATCTTCATTTTCTTCTTCAGAGCCAGTCATACCCCCTCAGCAAACCATCATTTCTTTAATCCGTCAACTGGTTGGCTCTCCATCTTCCCCACCTACTCTTTCAGTCGTCTTGCATAGGCACGAATCCGTTTCGTTCTTTCCCTGCTTTATGTTGTATATTTCTGCTACGATTTCGTTATTGTCCCTTAGTAGTCGAAACTCTGCCATGAACTCCTTGATGTCTGCCCATGTAGTCAATTTTTAAGGATCCGCATCTGCAAACATTGCTACACCTTGTAGGGTCGCTGGAAATTGTCGAACCCAATCATCCTCCTCCATTACATCGTTTGTCGTCCATATTATTTCACACGTCCTACAGTGTCTAATCAGATCTTTCGTCTCTACATTAAACTTCAGCAATTTCTTCTTTGGTCCTTCCATTGCTACTTTCTTTTGGTTTTGTTTTGCCTACTGTGTACCCACGTTGTTTTGAGCACCCGTGTTGTTCTGAGCACTCGCATTGTTCTACACAACCATGCTGCTTCAAACAGCGGCCTTGCTTCCAACAACTGCGTTACCTAGTGAAAGAAGATCTTCCTCAAGCGAAGTTGTTCGATTCTTTGTTTGTATCTATTCATCGGGTGTATTAAGAACGAAAAGTTCACTCCATGCTTGTGCTCCTTTGGCACTTCGAGCCGTGCGAGTTGCTTCCCTTCTGTTCGAATGCTCTACCTTCGGCATATACAACTTAAGGAACTCCCACACTGTCTCTTCCACCAAATTCAATCGCTGTCAAGTCTCTTCTAGCAATTCCTCGGCACTCCTCGGTTTGCTAGGTAAATGTACTCCCTCCATCTATGCTCTTTTGCCTCCTCGGTGCCCATCAACAATCTGCTGAAGCTTCTATCTGCGATCCGCCTGTTGTTCTAAAATTAAAATTTCTTGTTCTGTGTGTATTTCATCCTTATCTTTTATCTATTCCTATCCTTGTTAAGAAGATTCGACCTTAATCTTCATAACATTTCTTTCGTTCTAGGTTCGACTAGCAACAACACCAAATGTTTACCGTATAGGGTAAAAGGATACTTATCGCATGTAGTATAGTAAGATATAACACAAAACAAATACTTTATTCATATACGCAATATGCACTTCAATGCTTACAATATGATTATGCTCATTGTCATGTCCCCATTTTGGAGGCAATTTGATTTATAAAATTTAATTAATTAGATTGTCCAAAATAATGAATATTTTATTAGGATGACTAATTAATTATTTTAATTAAATAAATAAGTGGTATTAAGTTAATTATTTATAAAGTTATCAAATAAATAAATATTAAAAGGTAACTTAATATTTAATTAATTTAATAAAGTGACTTGAATTATAAAATATTTTATAAAGTCACTTAATAGATAAAATAAAATAATGTTCTAGAAGTTTCTGGAGGAAGTGGAGAAAAAAGAATAAATAGGCACCCCGGGCTTCATTCTGATCATCCAGTTGTTTATTTCTCTCTTGACATCAAATTGTGATTCAATCACATAGTCTATTGTGGAGCCAAGTGGTTTCAGATAGTCAGTTGATCTTTGGGAACGAAAATTCCCTTGGATTTGCATAACTGAGGAAGTGAAATATCTTCTGAAGGGTTGCACATTTGGAGGTGATACTTCAACTAGGGCATAATTGGGCCTAAGGCCATTTTTCAGCATTTCAGGAGGCATTTTTAGCAGGGCCGAAATTATTGGAAGTCATTTCTAGCAGGTCCGAAATTATAGGAAGCCGTTTTAAAGCAGAATCAAAAAAAAGCAAGCCAAAAAAGTAGTCCGAAAAAAGCAGGCTGAAAAAGCAGACCCGAAAAAAGTAGGTTGAAAAAGCAGTCCGAAAAAAAGCAATCCGAAAAAGCAAAAACGAAAAAAGAAAATTCGGAAAAAGCAAATGGAAAAAGCAGATCGGAAAAAAGCAAAGCAGAAAGGGCAGCATTGTAGAAAATTATTACAGCCATCTACAATCAGGTTCTTCACTTCTCATTTGGCATATTTTTTGAGAAATGTAGGTTTTCAGCTGAGTACAAAATATAGCTTCAGCACTTCACCATTTTCATATTGTACTTGTCTTTGTTTTCCATTTGGCATTATTGGTATCAAAAGAAGGCTAGGATTTTGCAATTGAAAGAGCATTGTAATTTTTAGACTATCTATATTGCAAACCTAGAGTTTGATGATCAACTTAGTAGTTTGCATGCCAATTGTTTGACAAAATGTCAATTGGCTGTAAGTTCTCTTTTTGGCATAAATAATGTTATAATTTTGCATACTAAGTGTTTATATTAATGCCACTTGGTTGTAAGTGCATTAATGCCATCTTAGGTTGCATCCAAAGTATTTGTCATAACCACTAGTTGCTGTAGCTGCATATTGCAAGTAGTTAAGTCTCATATTTGTATTGAATATTGTCAAAATTAGATGCACATTCATGTTAGGTCATTGTTTAGACAATCTGGAGTTTTTTTTGTAAGCATTCCCTTTAATGCAAATCGAAACAAGAGCCATTGTAGCAATCTGAAAAGTTATATCAGTCATATGACCCCTTGTATGCAAAGTGTTTGACAAAATTCTTCGAGCCTTCAATCAGCATTTTAAGGTCGGAATTGAGCAAGATTATTACAGTGGTATCAGAGCTTGCTTGCAAAGTGTTTGACGAAATGTCAAACCACTGAAGTATAAAGATTTTTGGTGTTTGAAGAAGTTATAACCTGTTGGGGTTATTACAGTGGTATCAGAGCGGTTTCCTGCCAGCCTGATTGGGTTATTTCAGATTGAATTCAATTATCAGTATAGGCCAGTGGGATGCGTTGATGTTATTTACTGTGTTGGCAGCTTGATTTGTCCACTTTACTTGGGTTCTAATTTTCTAAGAGTTGGTGTCTCGTGGGTTTCTGACTGTGGCAATTGTGATTTTGGAGTTTGGTTGAACTGTAATTGTCAGTTTGATTATGGATTCCTCTTGGTTATATTGCAGAGGATATTGCAGGAGCCTATGTTAATTAACAGTGGTATAGTTCATGACTACATTTGGGATCCAGGCGGATTGATTGGTTTATTTTTCAGCCATTGCTTGGGGACAAGCAATTTCAGGAAGGGCGGACTGTCATGTCCACATTTTGGAGGCAATTTGATTTAATTAATTTAATTAATTAGGTTGTCCAAAATAATGAATATTTTATGAGGATGACTAATTAATTATTTTAATTAAATAAATAAGTGGTATTAAGTTAATTATTTATAAAGTTATCAAATAAATAAATATTAAAAGGTAACTTTATATTTAATTAATTTAATAAAGTGACTTGAATTATAAAATATTTTATAAAGTCACTTAATAGATAAAATAAAATAATGTTCTAGAAGCTTTTGGAGGAAGTGGAGAAAAAAGAATAAATAGGCACCCCGGGCTTTATTCAGATCATCCAGTTGTTTATTTCTCTCTTGACATCAAATTGTGATTCAGTCGCAGTCTATTGTGGAGCCAAGTGGTTTCAGATAGTCAGTTGATCTTTGGGAACGAAAACTCCCTTGGATTTGCATAACTGAGGAAGTGAAATATCTTCCGAAGGGTTGCACATTTGGAGGTGATACTTCAGCTAGGGCATCATTGGGCCTAAGGCCATTTTTCAGCATTTCAGCATTTCAAAAGGCATTTTTAGCAGGGCCGAAATTATTGGAGGTCATTTCTAGCAGGTCTGAAATTATAGGAAGCCATTTTAAAGCAAAACCAAAAAAAGCAAGCCAAAAAAGGCAGTTCGAAAAAAGCAAGCTGAAAAAGCAGACCCGAAAAAAGCAGTCCGAAAAAAAGCAATCCGAAAAAGCAAAAACGAAAAAAGAAAATCCGGAAAAAGCAAGTGGAAAAAGCAGATCAGAAAAAAGCAAAGCAGAAGGGGCAGCATTGTAGAAAATTATTACAGCCATCTACAATCAGGTTCTTCACTTCTCATTTGGCATATTTTCTAAGAAATGTAGGTTTTCAGCTGAGTACAAAATGTAGCTTCAGCACTTCACTATTTTCATATTGTACTTGTCTTTGTTTGCCATTTAGCATTATTGGTATCAAAGGAAGGCTAGGATTTTGCAATTGAAAGAGCATTGTAATTTTTAGACTATCTATATTGCAAACCTAGAGTTTGATGATCAACTTAGTAGTTTGCATGCCAATTGTTTGACAAAATGTCAATTGGCTGTAAGTTCTCTTTTTGGCATAAATAATGTTATAATTTTGCATACTAAGTGTTTATATTAATGCCACTTGGTTGTAAGTGCATTAATGCCATCTTAGGTTGCATCCAAAGTATTTGTCATAACCACTAGTTGCTGTAGCTGCATATTGCAAGTAGTTAAGTCTCATATTTGTATTGAATATTGTCAAAATTAGATGCACATTCATGTTAGGTCATTGTTTAGACAATCTGGAGTTTTTTTTGTAAGCATTCTCTTTGATGCAAATCGAAACAAGAGTCATTACAGCAATCTGAAAAGTTATATCAGTCATATGACCCCTTGTATGCAAAGTGTTTGACAAAAATTTTCGAGCCTTCAATCAGCATTTTAAGGTCGGAATTGAGCAGGATTATTACAGTGGTATCAGAGCTTGCTTGCAAAGTGTTTGACGAAATGTCAAACCACTGAAGTATAAAGATTTTTGGTGTTTGAAGAAGTTATAACTTGTTGGGGTTATTACACTCATTACAATGATTACAATGATGATCCAAAGGGGTGACTCAATCGTCACACACCCGTTCGGATACTATTCTGCCTATCGGCCACAATATAGAATTTATTGACAACAAGAGACAATTAAACCACTTGCTTTTAGTTTCTTATTTTTATAATGCTATTAGGCATGCTGACATTCCCATCACTTTTTATTTATAAATTATTCATCACTCGGTACTCTATTTATGATTTATCTTAACATAATAAGACAATGAACATTGAATGTGGACCTTGCTGTGGATGAATTTTTAATGTTCTACTATGACATGTTCACTCAATAATAGTGAATTTTAGTCTTTTACGGTTTCAATTTTTTAAAATTTGTTTTCCCTTACATTTCCTTTTCCAAATGTCGGTCTATACCCCCAGAGCCCAAGACACTATTGGTTTCTAGCCATATCTGTTTCCATTACCAGGTTTAGTTTTGGGGCTTCTAGGTACACCATATTTGTTTCTGGGTATATCATCAAATAGTAAAGTTTGAGAAACAAAACGAATATAATTTGTGCATGAATGTATCCATAGTAAATCTCAAATTGAATACTTTACTATAACTGAAAGGGTGTGAAAGGATTGAGAAAATCTCTGCTGATTGAACATGAAATGTGCTCAAAATATGTGTTGACCTCAAACATATTGCGTATTTTGAAAAGTTACTGTGTTTTTGAATTCTTATGGCAGCCCCTTGTTTTACTCAACAAGCTAACTGTGTTTTTTAGTTCTTCTGGCAACCCCTTCTTTTACTTACTTTAAACTAACTGGTGTAAGTGAGAATGTCCCTGTATGCATTTACAGTGATTCTCAGTTTTCAATCATGTGCCTAAGGTCCCTAACTCGATGTGATTGAATTTGTATTAAGGCCTATGCTACCTGAGTTTCCGGGACGCAGGACAGGGGGAATGGGTTTCTGGGATGGTTTTTTGTTTGGTCAGAGTATATATATATTCATGAATTTTAGAAATACAAAACATTGTCACATTCATCATAGAAACATATTTTATCAATTCCATTCATCAAATCAGCGTAGAACATAACATCAAATCAAATAATCATCAAAGAATACTGAAGTCTAAGTATAGGAACAAAGGATGACATCAAATGAATCAAATGAGACAATCGTGGTTTTTAGAGAAGAATTGAATTTATTGTGCCAAACTTTCCCCAGGCAGCTAGCAGCCATCTTGTCTGAGCAGTAATCAGCACAACAGTGTATTTATGAGCGATTATTGCTGCTATCATAGCATTATCAAAGTGGAAACGTTCTGAGTATTCCTCAACCCAGCAGTAGTCATTTCCAGGTCTGCAATATGAATATCAAACTGAAGTCTAAATTACAATCATTTTCAGGTCTGGTTTGTTGAACAAAAGTTTGAATTTTCAGTCATAGTTGGATGGCAAGTTTCTAATACTTTCAAAAAATCTAAACTTCCAACATATGTTAAATATAACATATTTTGTTATTTTAATGACTTCCAACATGTGGGGCCTGTGAATGGGCAAAAAATTGTCATTTATTAATGTTTTTTTTAAATTAAATTTTATTTGAAGTCAGAAACTTCAAGCAGTCCACGAGGCAAACAGGAAACGGCTATGTAATCCCTAGGACAATCAGCACCGACTGGGAACCCCTTGACCATTTCTAAAGTTTTGGGGACACATTTCTGATTTTCTTTCTTGGGACACAACAGCTTGGAAATGTTTCCGGCCATCCCCAAGTCTATGAAACAGGGACAGTTTCCGAAACCTGGGGCTCAGGGCTGGAAACATGTCTACAGATAACATCAATTAATGCATGTGTTTGCAACCCTCTTATATTCTGCTTACATTTAAAGTTGGCACCTCTAAATCTATTGACACCCCCTTTATTGAGCTTTCAAGTTTTGAAATCATCACTAGAGAAGCCAAATGCACCCTTATGGTTTTTATTGTGTGTTTGAGGATGCTCCTCTCTCACATGATTGAAGGTGCTTTGGTTGTTGACTAAAGAACATTTCATTATATTGGGGGAGGAGGGAACATGGTTGTGTTTGTCGTGTAATTTATCTTGGATATGTGTTGCATACATTGCATCCTCTACGCCCTGTGATACACAGTGGTGTTCATGGCTGTGCACCGACTATTGAATATGGGGGCTTATGTGAAAATCGTCATACTGTTAGAAGTGATCTTTCTGCCTATGGTTTATACACATTGTATTTTGACACTGCTTGGCGGTTTCCTGTTGACATGCTTGTAAATATTTTGACATGGACTATAAGTTTGGACATAAGCGGGAATAGCTTATTGCATTGTGAATGGTTCAGTTAATACAGCAGGTGACTGCAGGCATTGTAGATTTGAGGGGGGGAAAAAAAGGTTTCCCAGCATGAATAATTATGTTAATTGTGAATGTGCCATTATTTTCTTTCTATTGAACTTAAGATTCCGTTAGCATTGCTTCTTTTACACAGGTTCATTCATATTATTTCTTGAGTTCAGTGAATGTTTTCGTTAGAATCATGGAACTGCTGAAGCAACCTCAATGTATAAGAATGCACACAATTGTCAGCATTTTATGATATTTATAATCATGGTAATTGAAGATGATTTACTCTAATAGGTAATATACAAAGAAATCATTGTTTTTCTCGAGTATTGATTATTTTGTGGATGAGTGGCATACAACAACTAACACTTATTTAATTGATAACGCAGGAGAGAGAGGAAGATGGAGGCAGAGGGCGATTCAAGTCACATACCACAGGTCCTGCTCGAATTTCAGACAGAGAGAAAAAGGCACCCTTGAAAACATAGAGCTAGACTTCAGCAACTATAACTCAAGTAGCCCATCGTATGATATCAGTTAATATGTGCGCTTATGTAATTGGTTGGTTCTATTGTGCTGCTTTATAATGTACCCAATTTCTGTGAAATCTTTTTTCTCCTTGCTACAATCACTTGGATGAATAATGTACTGTTGTAATTGGTGGAGCAATTTTTCAATCACTTTTGGAGTGCCAGTTGCACTACCTGTGGATTGCAGGTTGCTTTGCTTATTCTCATTTGTATCCTTTCAAAATAAGTGGATTTGGTTTCACCATTCAAATTTCAGAGCTTCATAAATTTAAGAAATGGGTTTTATTCCATTGTCACTATCCACTTCAGGTTTTTGGGATTATACTAGATAGACCATGAGTATATATAGGGGGAAAGTGTGGAATAAAATTGCAAACTTTGTATGTAATACTTAATGTACAATTGACTTACATGTTGATAATTATAAAATGCTGCTAGTGTTTCATCAAATCTATGCATCAGATCTTAGTATTTCATGTACTAGGTTGTGATGACCCTTTGTACTAATGATATAATTGCAATAGAACACTTAAAGTGGTCGAGGAGGGTAACGTGTAAACACTAAACTAAAATGTCATGTCTTACCAAGGGGGACACTTTTTTTTCAAACTTCTCTTACATGTTTGACATTTTAGTTTAGGATTTATCTGATACCCAGTGGCAAACTTTGAATACCTCCAAATAATTAGAAGGTAGGTAGTAGATAATTTGAGTAATAAAGTACTTGAAAATTGTTAAGTCTTATAAATAAGACGATTCTCCTTAGTTAGGATTCAAGGCGATCTGCAAAACCATCATGGCAATAATTATCATTCCAAGGGAAAATAGTAAGTACATGCTCATAAACATCATTAGGACATACCCCATCTTCAATACGTATATTACACCAAGTAAGAAAAGCATCTTCATGAAATTAGAATTGGATTGAACTATCAATCAACAAATATTGATCATATTGATGCATTATTTTGAACGTTGGTTGTCGAGTTAAATCTCCAATTGTTTGCTAGTAAGAGTTTTTCTTCTTTGACAAAAAACCCTTTATTTTTAGCTAACTTTCATGTCTTTTTTTCATTTTTCCATGTGTTGTAAATAGTTTTTGTCTTGTTTTTTCCTTAGAATAATATCCCTTGGAATTTTGCTTGCTACGAGCTAAGTTAGGTCCAAATCAAAGTTGTCTAGCTGAAGGTATGAAGGCAAAAGTGGGGTTTTTCGAGATGACTGCATGCTTTGATTAAAAGACCTCATTAAAGTGGGCTTTCTATTGGCAATTGCATGATATAAAATTATATTTAAAATCTTTAGTGGATTTTGACCCCCCATTTTTAAATGTCAAGGCCTTCTAACTTGATTTGACCATAGTTTTTTATGTTTTAATGAAAATAGTTTATTTCAATGCTATATTTCACTTCACTTTATTGAAAGCTATGGTTAGATTTTTAATTTAATTGCATAAGACACTTGAGTGGGATTTTTAATTACATATTGCATATATCCACATGCAAATGACTATGTGAACCCACTTCCAATAAATTATAAGTCCCAACATTAATTTAAATGGACTTTTTATATGCAATAACATGTTTTAATGCGTTAAGTGAGTTTTTAATATGTATTTACATATTTTAAACTTATTTAAGTAATGTAAGTGGAAAAATCTAACTCATTTACATATGTTGTTCATGTATATATATTTTTTAATTATATTAATGCATTTAAACAAGGTTTTCTAACCCATTACATAGACACCTTTTAAAGTTCCTACTTAATGCAATTTTTAAGTTAAATACATGTTTTAATAGCATGTTAATGCACTGGCTAGCGATTTTGGACCCAAATGTAGATAGAATTACACCAAAGAGAGTTGTTGGCATGTCACCATTTCAGCTTCTTTATGGTTTAAATGCAAAAATTCCATAACTTTGGAGCTTCATGCTCTCAGCTTGGCAAAGGCGATAGAAGATGAAACTTTCTAGAGTTGATTGGATAAAAGAGTCATGTTTCTTCAACAGTGTGAAGAACAAAGAACACAAGTGGTGGATAGGCTTGCAACACATCAACAAGAAGTAAAAGCATTGTTTGACAAGAAAGATAAGCATAGAGAATTTTGAGTCGGTGGTCGAGTCTTACTTTGAGATAAAAGGCAGGAATCAACAGGAGTGCATGGCAAATTTGATTCTCTATGGCGAGGTCCTTTCATTATCCATCAAGTGACGAGAAAATTCATTCCTATTGGCTTGCCATGATGGAAATCTTTTTGCATTGTCATACAATGTGCAACATATGAAGCATTATTTGAATAATCTTCAAATAAGTACCCTTGTACATAATGTGAAAGCTTTTTTAGTTTAGGCTTTTGTGTGTTTTTGTTTTTAGTCCTCTAACTCTATAGCCCAATGGAGTAGATAAAGGCTCTTCGAGGTCTGGATTCTACATCCCTCATTGTTTCGAAGAACAAATGAGAAATGCTCCCTAGTTAGAGCCAACTATTATCCTCAATTTTGGATTCGCAAAATTGTGGCAACCTTGCGCGATCTTATTATGGATAAATAGGCACATCCTCTTTGTTTTAATGTGCGAATAAGGTGTCATGAAATAATTCGTTATCCTTGAATTGTGATTCATATGATCCTATTGATGCATTCTTTTCAAGGTTGGTTGTCAAGTTAAATCCCTTATTGTTTGCTAGTAAGAGTTTTTCTTGTTTGACTGCAAACAGCGCATTTTTTGCTAGCTTTCACTTCTTTTCTTCATTTTTTTTGTGTTGTAAATAGTTTTTGGTCTTGTTTTCACATTAGGATAATAGCCTTTGTAATTCTACTTGATTCAAGCTAAGTTAGGTCCAAATTGGAGTGTTTTAGCTCAAGTTATAGGCAAAAGTGGGATTTTTTGAGACGACTGCATGTCTTGATTAAGAAGCTTTATAAAAGTGGGCTTTTTATTAGCAATTGCATGATATAAAATTATATTTAATATCTAAAATAAGTTTTGACCCACATTTTTAAATTTCAAGGCATTTTGACTTGATTTGACCATAGTTTTTTTATGTTTTATGAAACTAGTATACTTCAAGACCATTTCTATTTTACTTTATTGAAAACTATAGTTAGATATTAAATTTAATTGCATAAGTCACTTAAATGCATTTAAGTGTGGTTTTTGTTACATATTGCATATATCCACATGCAAATGACTATGAAAAACCACTTACAATAAATTATATGTCCCAACATTAATTTAAATTGGTTTTTTGTAAATGATTAAACTTCTATCAAACTGTATATCTTTTGTTTTATCAATATATAGATAAGATGATCTTATATGTACCTTTTATTCAAGAATGAGAGCTTGTTTAGGTTTGGTACATAGTTTATATAGATAACCTTGCATTATTCCTATAGGTTTGGCTTTCTTAAATGTGGTGGATTTATGTCACACCAAAACTCTCCCATTCATGACTGTAATTTTGTATCCATTATCTTCAAGAGCCAATATAGATATTAAGTTTCTTTTGATTTTAGGTACATATAGTACATCCTTTAGTTGAATTTTCATGTTTGATTCTAGTTTGATGATATAGGTCCCACACCTTTTACAAGATGTGTGGAATCATCTCTGATGGTCACTTCTTCATCAATTTCTTCTACCATAATTTCCACATTTTCTCGGATTCTTGTAATATGTCTAGATGATCTGCTATCAATTATCCGAGTGCTTGATTTGTTTGATATTTGATTTGATAGTGTTGAATAAAATAAAAACTTTTCAAATTCTTCTTGTGAGTTTATATTTCCAATGTGGGCATAAGATGCTTATTTCTTTGTCTAGTCAAGACAATTTATAGCATAGTGCCCATATTGGTCACATCTAAAACATTGGACTTGTGAAGCATCTTTTCTATATTTTCCTTTCCCATGAAAATTCTTTCTTTTAAAGTTATTCTTCTTTCCTTTCTTCTTTGTATTTGTATTGAGAACTTGTATGTCTTCATTTAAGGATTTTTGTTTGATTCTCTTTGGTAACAGTCTAGCTTCTTCTTGTAGACAGTTAGATCTTAGTCGGTCTAGTTTTGGGAGTTTTGATCTTGCACTAATGTCTTGCTTTAATGGTTCCCATGAACTTGGGAGGCCACGTAGTGCTATTAGAGATAATTCTTTACTATCTATTTCATATCCAACGTTAGACAATTGATCCCTAAATTCTATAATTCTCATAAAGTAGGCATTTATGGATTCACCTTTGTTCATGCTTATGTGATTCAATTGTTTTTTGAGTGCAAGATTTATGTTGGTATTATTTACCTCAAATGTGTTTTCTAAGGATTTGAGCATGAGGTTGTTTGTTTTGCTAGAATAGGCACCATGTGATTCCTTATAGAATCCACTATTAATTTCATAGCTTTCTTACTGTTTTCAATCCATTGTGATTTTTCTGGCCCATTCTCAGGCTCAACACTTTTGTTTTTAACAAATGGGTCTACTTTTTTTTCATCTAATACCATCATGATTTGTATCTTCCATGTTGTGAAGTTATTTTCTCCCTTACTTATTGCACTTGTCATTTTGAAAGATGAATTTAATATGTTAAAGGTATGCAATCTGAATTCTCAAGTTAAACTAATTAAGTTTGTTATAACCTGGCTACTATGTAAATGATTAAACTTCTTTCAAAATGTATATCTATTGTTTTGTCAGTATATTGATAAGATGATATGATGTGTACCTTTTATTCTATATGTATTGATTCAACAATACTTTAACTACGATTATAATATTCAATTCGAATACCTAATCTCCTTATACAAATTTTTGATCTCTTCTTATAAAGATTTTGATCTTATATATGGTAATTGCTTGATATGATTTGTCTATCTACAATTATGGAGATCGATCTGGTATGCAATTAATGTATCTGTTGTGGCAAAACTATTGTAACTTTATTCAATCTAAAGAAGAATAAATTCATGTATTAATTTTGATGACCTACTTTCTTTCATCGATCTTGCATATATAATTTATTCAAGGGTTGCATTGTGATCGGTTAAGATCTTATAACTCCAAGAGGCACAATCTATAATAGTTAGTATTTACTAACCAATCCAATCCTTATGGACTTGATTAGTTAGTGAATACTAAATATCTTTGTCATCAACAATTAAGATGAATATAAACTTTCATGATGCTCAATCTGAATATATCTATAGATGCAAGGAATTCACCTTAGTTAGATGATTGTACAAGTACAAGATCAGCGCAATTCTTTTTGGGTTTTCTATGATATGCACATGTATGTGAATGGAACATACATGTATAGTTGTAGTCTTCAGTGATTAGACCGATGCTACTCATCAACATTTTTTATATGCAACAACATACATTAATGTTTTAAATGGACTTGCAATATGTATTTACACATTTTTAACTTATTTAAATAATTTAAGTGGGAAAATTTACATATAGTGTTTCATGTATAAGTTTAATTATATTAATGCATTAAATGGGGGTTTTTCTAATCCATTACATATACATCTTTTAAAATTGCCACTTAATGGACTCTTTAAGCTAAATGCATGTTTTAATAACATGTAAATGCACTAGGTAGCGATTTGGACCCAATTGCTTGTGTTTGTAATATTTAAAAGCCCATTTCACTTAACCTAAGACAAAGTGGTGCTTTTTGGCCCAACTACATGCATTTTAAAATGTGTTTTCATGTTTGAAAACCCCGCCAAGACAAAGTGGCAATTTTTTGCCCAATTGCATGTCTTTCAAATATATGTGATTGGTCACTAAAAGTATGTTTGAGTGACTTTTAAAGCCTTATAACTCAAGGTGGTAATTTTTGTCTTGATTACATGTATATTAGAACATGTAAATGGTCTCCAAAAGTGCATTTTGCACCATGTCCTTCATGAAAAACACAAAGTGACGATTTTATGCCCTATTGCATGACATTTAAAATATGTTTGCGGTCTCCCAAAATGTATCTAAAGGCAGCGTTTGAATGCAAGTGGCTTAGTGGCGATTTTCGAGCACATTGCATGAATTATAATATATGCATTTGTATAAGGAAATCTCACTTTTAACTTGCACCCTTCATTTGGAGGGTTTTGGGTGACATTTTTCACATGCAAACATTCCAAAAAAGGGTGCTTATGTATTGATAACATATTGTCATATGTAATTGTTAGAAGTAGTAATCTTTCCTTGGTTGTATTTATTTATTAATTGGGATAAACCAAGGTATCCCTTATGTATTTTGTCCCCTAGTTCACATGTGAAGGACATCTCATTTACTTGTTCTATTGTCCATGTGCGAGGATAACTCATTGTTCATGTGCGAGGATAGCTCATTTTTTGTAATCCCTTTATTAAGGAAAATAGTTATTCCTCTTTAAGAGGATGATGATACTTGTTATGCACACACTTATGAATGTGGCAAGCGTTTACATGGGAGTTACTAAATGACTCCTCTTCTCATCTCTATAAAAGAGATGCTCCTCTATCATTCTAAACAACACACAATCCCTATGTAATTCTTTTAATGAGCCTATGACTCCATTTTCCCTCTCCCTTTTTCTATCTTTCTGTTATTTAGACATTTGCCTCATTTATATAATTCACAAGGGGTTTTCTTTGCTTTCCCCTTACAAAATCTCTTGTCTCCATTTTTTTTTATCCTTGGATGGCTCTATTGGTTTATGGTAAAGATTCTTCATATCAAGATCTCTTGGATTATTTTACTAGATTTCATTTTGAACATAGAATCAAGGCAGTTTTGGGAGTTTTTTGCAAGTCACGATTTTGGGACATTGAATACCGCATACTACATGCATTTGTTTTTAAAAAAAACCTATCTAGGGCACATTTTTAGCCAAAAATGTTGCATTTCTTCATTGTTCTTGGCTTTCAATCACTCCAAGAAGTCTAGTGTATTTTGAATTCCAAATTGTTCATCATCATTTCCAAGCTTAAAATGATGTCCTAGACACCATTTTTTAATGCATTTGCATATGAAATTGATTTGGTAAAAGTTTGTTGCAAGTTTTTGACATTTAATCTCTCTAACTGTGATAATTACTATTGCAGTCGTTGATCATTAATCTCCTATCTTAAACGATTATTTAACTGCTTAAAGTTAATTCACAACTACTATAAAAAAATAACACAATTGCAACTTCAATAAAATACGGAAAGAAATAAGCAACACAATGACACGATATTTTTGGACAAATCAGCCCTAGAAAAACCCCTAAGGAAAAACTAGTTCTATAAATGAGGAATTATATTAGACTTCATCAAACGAAGAGATACAAATTTCCTTGCCTCTTACTGGTAGAACTCTGACAACCTCCCAATTTCGCTCGTTGATATTCCCTACTGTTAACCCCAATGCTACCAGTGCACCCTTGCTAACACTATAAATTACTTCTTAGACTTATTTTCTCCAAATGCCCCCCCACCCCCTTTTATACTACTCCTATTGGAAAGCCAGTAGTCGAGATTGATTCTCAATTGATGGTAAAGATTAAAAATAACTTAACGACCCTAACCAAGTTGGTTTCTAATAGCTTATAAATAGAGTCAATTATTTAATGAATAATTGTCCCTACTCTAACTAATTAGTTAGGAAAACTATTATTTACTAAATAATAGCATGTGGAAAAATAGTTGTCCAAAGATAACTAACTAACACTCTCTCTTAGCAAGGTAGTTGTTCTGCATATCATCCAACTTATCTTCGAAGAAGCAAATTTAGCCTTCCCTAATTCCTTAGTTAGAATGTCAGCTACCTACTCCTCTATAGGTATGTATTTTACTTGAGCAACCCTATGTTGTACACAATCTCTGATGAAGTGATATTTGATGTCTGTATTTTTAAACTTATCATGAAATGTTGGATTCTCAAACAACTTGATGCAACTATGATTGTTGCAGTGTATCACAGTAGTCTCAACCTTCTGACCAGAAAAGGATACTAACAACTTTTGAAGCCATATAGCTCCACATGTTTCCACGCTAGATGCTATGTATTATGCTTCTATTGAACTCAGAGCCACAAACTTCTACTTCCTACTGAATGAAGAGATAACTCTTGAACCTAAATTGAAGCAGGACCCTAGCTCCTCTTGTCCATTGTACTACCTACCTCATCTGCATCAGTATAGCCTATCAATCTGATACCTTCACCTCGAACATATATGATCCCATACTCAATTGTACTATGCAAGTAATGAATCACATGCTTAGTTATTGTCCAATTCATTCTCTTTGGTTCAAGCATGAACTGACTAAGAGAGTTTACTACAAATGTTATATCTAACAGTGTTGACCAAATACATAAGTGAACAAATCAACTACTTATATAAGGTGGGATCTACATCATTTTCCCTTGATGTATCTACCTTCCTCCAATTCATGATCATGGGTGTAGACGTGGATTTGCAACCCTCCATCCAAAATCTCTTCAAGACTTCAATGCAATATTTCCCTTGACTAAGGAAAATCTCTCCATCTATCTACCACACCTTCATGCCTAGAAAGTGGTGCATAAGTCCCAAATCCTTCATCTCAAACTCTTCTACAAGTTCCCTCATGTAATCCTCTATGAGCCCTAGTGAGCTTTTAAGAAATAGGACATCCACATAAAGAATAAGAATGAGAACCTTACCCCCAACCACCAAGTAGTTGAGGTTAGCATCCACTTCGCTCTTCATAAAGCTCATTTCCTACAAGTATGTATCAATGTGCTCATACCATGTTGTGGGAGCCTACTTGAGTATGTACAAGGCTCTTTTCAATCTACACACATGGGTCTATTTGTCGTGTGCTACAAAGCCTTCTGGTTGCTCTATGTATACCTCCTCCTTCAACTCACCATTAAGGAATGTTGTCTGGACATCCATTTGATAGATTTTCCATCCCATTTATGTTGCAAATGAGATTAAAACATGTATAGAAGTATACCTGGCCACTGGAGAAAATGTCTCCTCATAGTCTTTTCCCTCCTTCTGAGAGAACGCCTTTTTCATGAACCTTGCCTTGTATTTCTTAATGTTACCATCTGCATTATTATTTATCTTATAGATCCAACGTGAAACAACTACTGCTCTATATGTTGTTCTAGGCACTACCTCCCACACATCATTTTGCATTATTAAGGAATATTACTCAACCATAACATATCGCCATACCTGATGCTTTCTAGCCTCTTAATAGATGGAAGGCTCATTATCTACCAACTGACTAACTAATGTAACATGGTCATTGAACTCGGTTGGTTGTCTCTGATGTCTAGTACTCTTCCTAGGAGCTCCCACAAACTCCTAAGTATCCCTTTGTTTATCTTGAACCTCATAGTTCCTACTACCAACTATAGATTATGAAATTTTAACTTCTATCTTCTTGATTCATTTCATATTGCACCAATTGCTCCACATTTTATGAATTTTCACTACTTGTGTCTACACTTGTACTAGTAATTATACTTGAGCTTTGCTACCCTTGACTTGGTCTTGGAGCTTATGTTGGCTTCTCACTCTCATCATATACTAGCAAATCTCTAGACCTTCTAAATTCTTTGGCCTCCATGAACTTGACATCACATCTGACAATAATTCTTTTGGTCCTAGGGATAAAATTCATGTTTGAAGTTTCACTATACCCAACAAGGTACCCTCTCTCTACAGTCTAATCTATCATTGTACATGTATCATTTGGAATATGGAAATATGCCAAACTCCCCAATATTCTAAAATGACTAAAATCAAGCTTCTTACCTGTAAAATCTTTCTCTGCTATCATCCATCATAGTACCTTGTATGGAACCATGTTCTGAATGTATACTATTGTACTACATGCCTCTACCCATAAGTAGTGGGCTATATCCTAGTCATGTAGCATAGCCCTTTCTACCTCCAATACAGAATGGTTCTTCTTCTCAACTACTCCATCCTGGTATGGATTGTAAGGGACAATGCACTCTCTCTTGATTCCTTATCTAGTACAAAACTCCTAGAAGTCATTTCCTTTGTACTCACCTCCATTGTCTAACCACAGAACCTTTATCATCCTTCTTGTTGAGTTCTCCACAAGAGCCTTGAACTCTTGGAATCAACTGAAAACCTCGTCCTTGGTCTTCAAGAAGTATATCCAAGTCTTGTTGGAGAAATCATCAATAAAAGTAACATACTACTCATATACTCTTAGAGATTTTGTCAGCATTGGTCCACATACATCTAAATTTACTAGATCAAGAACACCCTCAAATCTGGTATTACTCCTTGGAAAATATGTATTCGCAAACTTTCCCAACATGCATCCTTTACATATGTTGTATGCTTATATCTGGAACACCCATCACTATCTCATTAAGCAATTTAAATGTTCCATGATGAGTATGGACCATCCTCGTATTCCATAGCTCTCCAAGATCTCTAGAATTATTGTTTCTTATGAGTGTCTTGGGAGTATCAAATTGTAACCTATAAATGCGAACACTCCTAACTACAATAGTTATGGGTGACTTCCAATCCTTATGCTTGATCCACATGTGTCCATCTAAAGAGTACATTATACCCCTTATCCTGAAGAATAGATACAAAAATCAAATTCATACCTAAGCCTGGCGCATGCAACACATCATGAAGTGGAATTATCTTTCCTTTCTCCCTTTGAAACTGAACATTCCCTTTCGCAACTGATTTGAGTTTGGACAAGTTTCCCATAGAAATATGGATATTGGTATTCTCCTCCTTATAACTAGAGACGTATTTATAGGCCAACACTAAGGTGAATAATAAGAAATAATTAACATAAATTAGAATGATTCTCGGCTTGGTATATTCGTGTAAATCTAGGGATATAATCTTGCAAAAGGTGTCTGGGCAATATGGCATCAAGGGGTGCTAGTTGTGAGATAAGGAATTATGAACGTAGCTACAACACATGAAAGTGAACCTATGGAAAACTGAAATAAAACTATGACAGGAACTATCACTTCCCACAACAAGAGTTGTCACTTCCTGTGACATGAGCTCAATTGAAACCTACTAAAATAATTTCAAAAACATTGGAAATGAAAATATCTTTCTAGCAACAATAACAATACCGACTATATTCATTCTAGAAATCAAACTCATAAATCCAAACAAAAATAATTTACAAGAAACAAAGGAACATCATCCATGAAGAACTGATCTAATACACAAATTCTATATGGAAATCTTATTTGATTTTTTTGTTTCTTAATGAAAATGTGGTAGGAACTCGAAATATAACAAGAACTATAATATTCTATTGAATAATGATGATAGTTTCCTATGTGATTTCCAAATCATAAATTAACAATGTGAATTAGTTTTATTGAATGAATGAAAAATATGACAAAGCATAAGTAATCATATCATTCAATAATAATGATAATGAAAATTAGACTATTGAAGCAAAACATTATGCTATTAAAACTTCAAACACACCATAATGAAATAATAAATTATAGGAAATGCACCAGACATTCCAAGAAGTGGGCCTCCTCAGTTCTTTAGGTGGTGAGATGAAAAAAATGTTGAAAAGTGGATTGATCAACACAACCAGTAGTTTTTCTTATTTCTACAAAAAGAATATAGGATTGTCTTTTGGGTCTTTAGTCTACTACTTATATATACGCAGCTACATATAAAATTAGTTTGTTTGTTTTGGCCCACAATCAAAAAATAATAGTGCATACAAAATCAGTTATAATAGAATATAATTATAGGAATGAGTGATGTACACATTAAACTTGCAAATATATCTCCAACTTCAAGATCTTTCCTTTAGCTCCTTACACCTATCACACAAGCCAATTTAGAGCACAGTTAACAATGATATAATAATGTTGAATTTTTTGCATCTTCCATCATGAACTCCAAATGATATAGTTTGAATAGAATGATTTATATTTTAACATCAACTTGGCTATTGGGAGCTTGCGGTTCAAACCTGATCTCTTAGTTAATAAGAATAGAATTCCTTTTCCTTCTATAGAATAAAACACTTATGTTATAATTGAATACACAAGGATCATACAGCACCACAAGTTTCCCATCATGTATCCATGTAACTTGTTGTCATCTCCACGTGTTCATGTATTGCGGATGATATCTATAGCAAATGTGTCTCTATGCCAACAAGAAACAAAAGGCAATGCAAAGTAAGGTTTGTGGTCTTAAGAATATAATAAACACCGACTAATGTTGCCTTAATTAAGTGTAATACATTTCCAAGCTGATGGAGCTTTGTATTAGTCAAATAGCTACATGAAGAGGCATAGTAGGTGGCATTGCCTACTGAGTTTAAAGTCATTGATGAAAATGTAGAAGTGCTTTATGTTGCTCAACGAAGACCATGGTCTCAAAGACAAGGTATGCCACAAGATCCTCTTCAAAGTTATAATGGTAAAAATGAATGAAAAATACTAGTTTTAGTGGAAATAATAATTGAAAATAACCTTAGCAAGGTTGGCAGAAACCTCAACAGGGTTGGCAGCAAAACCAAAATTGGAATACCCAACCTAGTAAGCAAGCTCTAATGCCACTACCTCAGTAGCAGGTTCTAATGCCTCCTCTTGCAGCCACTAATGCTCCTCCCAAGCATACTCAACTACCAGTTCAGCCTAATCCTAATCCCAACAGTACCAAATAGCTAGCACGAGACCAAAGCTATGCTATTTCCTTAAATGATATCCACTTAAGGTCAGGCACTACTCTTCCTTCACCCCAAAAGTCTATAATAACTGAACTTGAGGATTCCCTGACTGAACAGGCAGATGTGTCAAATCCACAGACCTCTTTAGTAGCCAAAAAACCCACATTTCATCGTAAGTTTTTGGAACAAGGTCATCCTACAGAAAGTCACACAATAATTAATTTGCTCAACCAGCTCCAGCAAATGATAGTGCAATACCATTACATGATGTTATCAAGGAAGTCCTTGCCTATACTAAAGCTATCAAGGAAGCATGTATCAAACAACTAAGAATAAAGAGAAAGTATCCAAAAACTATTCGTGTCTTAGGAAAATTATCTAATTTGATGTTGGAAAAATTAACTGTACCTAAATATGTTGACCTTGGGAGTCAAATGGTTACGGTCACCATTCATGGGATGCAAGTCCAAAATGCTTTAATTGACTTAGGAGCATCTATAAATCTCATGACAAAGGATGTATTATCTCAATTTTGTATCATTGGTCTCAGAGAAACACCAACCATACTTCAACTTGTTGATAGTTCTACTATCAAACTAGATGGGATGATAGAAGATGTTATAGTCACCTTGAATTCTTGGGAGTATCCTATAGACTTTGTTGTCCTTTCCCCAAAGGCTAACATTGGAGGGTATCCTTTAATTTTAGGATGACCATGGATCGCCACTAAAAATGCCTATATAGATTGTTGGTCTAGTAAAATGAAAAAATCCAATGGTATCCATACTAAGAACCTGACCTTATACTCCCCTATTCAACCACTTTTGTTAGATGACCAAGTAATCTAGCCAGACTTGGGTGATGAAGATCTAGAGGTAAATTCCATCTATTAACTAATGATGATAGGTTGAGATTCATTTGTAGCCTCTCGATAAGAAGATGAGATCATTTCATCCATTATCATGAATGAGTATGGAGTAGAAGCTCAAGTGTGTCCTCAAGCAAAATGTATCCTAGAAACCATGTTACCACCCTAACGTTCAAAAGTGTCACAATTTCTTTGCTCTTTATTACCTCATGAGATGGATTATTCTCCTGTTGCCCAATTATTCATGATAGATAAGGTTATTGAGACGAAATTTGGTCCTAAAAAGGAGTTGAATGTAAACAATGCCTTACCACCTTCCCATCAGAAAATTATGTTGCAGTTACTATAGGAAAATCAAAAGGCATTTGCTTGTGACTACATGGACATAAAAGGACTAGACCCTATGCTTTGTACTAACAAGATTTACATTAGTCCCCATTTTAAACCTATCTGGTAGCCTCAACAGAGAGTTAACCTTATTTTAAAGGATATAGTTAAAAATGAACTGCAGAAAGTATTGAGTGCTAGTTTTATCTACTCCATCTCTGACAGCTAATGGGCTTCACCCCTAGTTATTGTACCAAAGAAGGGAGGAAAATGGAGAGTTTGTGTAGATTATAGGTGTAGACACCTTAAAAACCTTTAGAAAATAAAGTATGTTTATTTTCTAAAAAATTCCTGATGACATCATCATTTATTAATTAATTAATTATTTAATTTATTTATTTATTTTTTATGCCATTAAATCCCTTTATCTTAATTAAAAATATTTAATTAAGAAATCCCTCCCAAAAATGTTTAAATCTTATTTAAACATTATTTCTTTATTTATTAATTATTTAATTAATAAATTGACCAAAAATCCCAAAATAAATAATTAATTTTTTTTTCCCAAAATTTGGCCAATTTCCTTAAGACCAATAACCTCTTCCAAAATCTTCTAATCCTTCTTTAATTTCAATTAAAGGCTAATCTCATCATTTCCTACCCCTAATCCCAACTCAAAATATTTAATCAAGATTAAATATTAATCCTCATGTTTATTAAAAAAGTTTTAATAAATATCTCCTCAACCCAAACCCTTGAAATAAATAAAACTTTATTTATTTCCTAAAAATCTAATTTATCATCATCCTAAGAAGTTCTAGACTCTTCTAGAACGTCTTCATCCTCATCCTAGGAAATTCTAGACTATTCTAGAAAGTCTTTATCCTCATCCAAAGTCTAGACTCTTCTAGAAGATGTCTTTAAACCCTAATCCTAATCCCCTCCTAACCTTGTCACATTCCCTAAACATGAGTTAAAACTTCTTAACCCAAGCCAAAGTTAACAAATATCTCCTCCTTCACCCACCCTCATTAAATGCCATCCACTTGCCTATCCCTAAGCCAATCCTAAACCCTCCTAATCCATCCTCTAATCATTTGCACAAGCCTAAGCAAGTTTAAAACCCTCCTAATCAAGTCCAAGTCAAAATTGCTCTCATCACCCTCAAAATATCTCAACCATAAAACTTTATGAAGTCCACTAGGCTATAAATGACTCTTACAAGCCCTTTTATTGCTCTTACATAAAATTGCTCTCATCCATGTGCTCTCTTCTCATGCAATCTGAGCCCTCCATGAGCTTTTTCCCATCCTTGCATCTTAGCCCTCAATCCCTCAAGCCTCTTGCCTATAAATTGGATCCTTCCCTTTTGCAAAATAACACAATCCATGAAGTAAAGTTATAATGCTATTTTGAGAGCCAAATCCATACTAAAGCCATCTATCCACACTAAAAATCCACAATCATCCATTGAAGCCTTTTGGAAGCATATTGAGCATACATCCTATCCATTTAGATAAAGCTACTCAACAAGAGAGCTTCTTATTGAGAGAGTCCATTAATGGCTCATATTCTTAATTGAGAGTTCATCTTAGTCTATCTTGAAATTTATGAATTTTGTTTAGTTTGTAGAAGCTTTATTTAAATTTGGTTTCTATTAGCATGCTAACATTGCTCATATACATTTTGGCACGCCCGGTGGGACCCCGCATGGGTCATCTTCATTAACTTTTTTAGTCAAATTTTGTATGTCATTTGCTGATTTTGGCTAATTTTGCTTGTTTTTGTGATTGGTAGGATTGTATAAATTGGTTTTGTAGGTCCACGTGAGTATGAAGAAGACAAAGGAACTTATAGTCTATCTCATAGTATTTGCAGATTTTTCAAGCTTATAAGTGGACAAAGAACTTGAAATTCTTCTTCCTCTTCTTGTCTATATTCTTCTTATTCCATCTACTTCTTCTTCTTCTTCTTGTGGGAGATCTTGGCCATTTTTTTTTTAAGGAAGCAAAATCATACACACTTCTTTTTAGTGCTTAAAATGAACCCCCAAATCATACTTAAATCCATTGAAAAATTAAAAATTTGCAAAAAAATAAAATAAAAATCTTTTAACAAGTGAAATTAAACCAATCTAATCATTTGCATCCTTGCAACATCAAGGTTTTAGATGCATTCATGCAAAGTTAGGAACACTTCATTTTTGGGAATTTAAAAAGAACTTCAAGTTTCCATTTCAAAAGGTTCAAAATCAACACTAAGTGCACACTAAAATCTAAATCAAACTCAAAGCATCAATCAAGGATAAAATGAACCTCATTTGCAAATATTTTAAAGTTCTTTTAAAAATCTCATGAAAACTAAGAGTCCTAAATGGTTGCCAAAAATTGTCCTAAAAGCTTTGTTATTTGTTCCAAACAAATGTCTTGTTGCAAAATCGTGAATGTTTCTTAGGTTTTTCATGCATCAAAACAATCTAGGAATATCATTTTTGGGCTTAAAACATGCAAACTAGAACACAAAATCTTGAATGAAAAGCAAAGTCCAAAGAGTCATTTTCACTTTTGAGTCCAAAAACAATCTTGAATGATCTAAGGTTAAAACAAAGCACTTCAAAGTTCTTAAAACAACACACAAAATCTCAATCTTGAATGCTCAAAGGAAAAAACTTGAATGTTTAACCACTTGTCTTTGAATGCATGTTGCTAAAATCACTCTTGAATCCCATGGATTAAAATCAAATTTTCCTTGAATGCATGATTAAAACAACAAATCCAATCTTGAATGCCATAGATCAAATAATCATCTTTTGGAGCATAAAAAGAATCTACATTTTTGTAATCTTTTAAGTTATAAAAACAAATAAAAATGTTTTGAGTGAGTTTATCGTTGGACTCACCCTCTTTAATCACCCATCAATTTAACCATTGGTTGCAATCTCAGCGCCATTTATGGGGATGGGTCTACTTGAAAAAGGTGTTAAATGTTCCACAATCTAACTCACTCACTTGGTCTTTGAACGTTTGTTTTAACTTTATCAAAATTCTTAAATGATCAAAACTCTAGATTAAATCGATCAAACTTCAAGTTTGGGCACTAAAATTGAGCAACAACTGACGTGGAGAGCCTCCGGGCGCACGCTTGAAATCGAATCTCACACACTTTTGTTTTGGGCTTAAAACAAACTCACACTCAATCTTGAATGCCTAACAATCAATGAACATTACATGCTTTGGATGCATTTTCAATGATGCTCGCATTTCTTATGTTGACGACCTCTCAACTTTCATTATGCTGACGATACTGTCAAATTGGAATGAACATTGTATGCCATAATCACAAGTGTCTTCAATCATAGCTTACAAAATCTAAATCATCAATTGGAATAAACGCGTGTCTTTTAAAGCCCAAGATCATGTGTGTGGTCTTGTTTTACACTTTTTAGGAGGCCTGCTTGGGGATTTCATCACCCCTTGGGATGACCTCAACTCCAGTGTTTCGACAGAGTATAAAAATCGAGAGGTAAATCCAAAGACACCTCTCTTGGGATCAAAATTTTGTCACTCGAGCTAAGCCTCAAGGAACTTTATACCCTTGAGAAGTGAAAGAGGAGAAGTGGGTTACCGCTCCTCCCGGCTGTGTGACATCTTTTTGGTTTCATCTACGGATTTGGGCCTCACGTACCTTGCGTATATCGAGGACTCCCTAGCTAAACCAAATTTCATCCTTGTAGAAAGCTTCCTAGGATGTTGGTGTGTTTGACGTGCTTGCTTCAAAATTTTGTCTGCTTGTTTGTTCATAGCTTTTGAATGAATGTTTGCCAATTTTGGTCGAAATCCTAGAAAACTAGAAATCTCCCAGCTCAAGGCATACTTAGCGTAGTCACTGCCTTATCAAAAAATTATCCAAGCTCCCCCGCTGCAACCGAATCTATCTAGTTCTTTGTCTTAGAACAATCCCAAATCCAAAGTCCATCCAAATCATCCCCCTAGCCAGCTAGCAACCCAATCCAAAATCACCCAAGCCTTTAAAGAGTTGTTGTCACTTTGCCAAAATTTTCTATCCAATCAATCTATCCTACCAATCAACCAATCTCACCAAAGTTATCCCTCTGACAGAGCATTGTCTAGGGTAATCTAGCTTTGTCACTTGCATCCCTCATCACCTTGAGCTAAAGGTTGGGATCCACAAGTGGTCAATCTCGTGTCATGCCCATAGGATCATTAGTCTATCCTCAAGTTGACACAGCCACCACCAAATCTAGCGCATAGGAAAGCAAAACTCTCACCTTTTGACAACATGCCCTTGAAGTCTTCCATCCACAAGAAAGCCAAAAATCTCCAGCCAATCCTCCTTAGGTCTGTCATACAGCTTTGACTCTCCCTAGGAAATCTTTCATCAGCCAATCCAAAATCTGTGCTTAATCCAAATCCAACCATGAGCTTCCGTGTTCATCCATATGCAAGACCCCATTCCCATCAAACTCATCATCAAAGCATGAAGTACCAATCCTATCATGATGTGTTTGGTCACATTGTCCTTGCTCCCGCCACCTCCTATTCCAATGATGATGAAAATCTTGTTGACTATGACGGGTATATTGAAAGCCTTAGAAACATTCCCCCAAGCATCCCCCAAAATCCAAGAGTTATTCCAAACTATCTAGTCATGCCATCCGATATTCCAACTTCCCCTCCATCACCCCATCAACCAAGCTTCCAATCTTCCACCCCCATCACACTAGCTATTCCTGTCAATCCACCTCCACCTTCGACACACGAGTCTCCAAGAAATATCCTAGAGGAAATACAAGAAAAGTCGCCTCCAACAGTCGATAAGCCATGTCATCTAATCCAACCATGTGAAGTAGTCAGTGATGAAGCTTCCCCATCTATAATATCACCTCCATCTCCCATAGCTATCATCCCCATACCATCCATCAAATTGCTTAAAATCCTTCCACTTCCTGCAAGCATCAAAATCCCACCACCTATCAAATCCCTCCAAATCCTATCCACATCACCTCCAAGCATTTCCCAAATCTCTCGTAATGACCCTTATGCATCCATCTTCTACTCACCCATCTCCACTACTGAATCTCCCATCTATCCATCCGCTGCCTTTGAAGAATCCATCCCTTCACCTCCTATCACACCATCCACTCCAAACCAATCCTATCAAGATCCTGCCCAAAAGCATGTTGACATCCCCCAAAGCATAAATGAAGATATCATCGTACCATGTCTTCCATCCATAGTGCAGTCACCATCTCCTCCATCTCCAAAACCTCAAGCCATATCTCCTCCACTACAAGATATCTTGTCATCCCACCAGCTACATCAAGATCCTATCCTTCCATCTCCCCCGCTCCATGCTTCCATCTTACCACCTATCCAAGCTATTCCACCATCTAAAATCTACCCTCTTGGTTCACTTACATTCATCCACGGTGGCCCTCTCTCAGCAGAAGAATTAAGAACAATATCTCCCCATTACAATACACCTAATAAATCACTTCTACCATTTTCTGCAAGCAAAAATTTTCCTCAGCTTGTTCAAATGCTCAATCGATGGCATTATCAAGGTCAAGGTTTAGGACCACAAGAGCAAGGAATCAAAGAGCCTATTATTGCACAAAAAAATCTAGGATTTCATGGTCTTGGATATGTATCCAAGGGCTCACCATCTAAAGGTGTTGGTACACCACATCCCCAAACCAAGCCTATCTCCAAGCCCACCATGCCAGCCTCCCATCACTCCTTCAAGAAATCTTATGTCATCCCCCCTCCACCATCTTTGCAACCCAAAACAACCTACCATATCCCCCCTTCATCCGCTAAATCCATTTTGGGTCCCTATGTCCCAAAATCTACCATCCTCCATCCTCCTATCAACCATCATAAAAATCCTATTCCATCCATTCCTATGCAAGATCAACAAAGGCACATATCAGGGCACATCATCCATCATCATCCCCCTACATGCTCTTTCATATCCTCTCCATCTCACAAAGCTTCTCCTAACCATCTTCCGAAAGCTTACCACAGCAATGTGAATGCCAACTTCAAAATGCATAAAGCTAAAAATCCACATCCTAGGCAATCATATGTCTATTCTAAAAGACATACTCCAAAAAGGAAAAATCCAATCAAAGAATGCAAAACAATGCAACAGCCTATGAAAAGAAAATCCAAAACCATGTGGATCCCCAAGAAAAAAGTTGAAACCCAATGCATAATGGCATCCACCATTGCTAATCCCCCATCTAGTGACTCATGTCCCCCATCTCCTAACTCCATCTTGGGTGCCTATATCCCCAAGCACGCTTCCACAAATCCTCCATCATGCCCGCATCTACCATCTATCCCCCATATGCTCTTTTCACACCCGTCCCAACATGTGCCAATGTTGCTCTTGCAAGCATCCCCATCTCATGCTCCTTTCCAACCTTTTCATCCCTCCATATCTTACCATCAATCCCATCTAATCCAATCTATTGCATAAATCACACATCTAGTGTACCAACAACTAGCAACAAAATTGAACATTCCAACAGCTAGTGAAAAATCCCAAAAAAGCCAAAATAGCTGAAGAAAGCCAAAATCATTCCAGCTAAGTCCAAAGTCAAAAAGTCAAAAAAAAGTAAAGAAAAATAAAGCGTCCACTGGTGAAAACTTGGCAATTCAAGCGCCTTGGACAAGTACCATGATGAAAACTTGGCAAACAAGCGTCATGTGTAATCCCGCCATCCCCAGCTTAGCCTTTCACCCTCATGCTTTTGGTCATCTCTTGACATCCAACTCCATCTTCCAATCTAACCACCTATCCTCCATCCTCCAGCTTCCATCTCACACCATCCACTAATCTTATGCAGCTTCAGCCAATCATCTTAGCTATCATCCATCTCCCTAGCCCCTTCAGCTTTTGCCATCCTAGCTTCAATCCTATCACATCCATCATAAGACCTCCTTCTGCATGTTATCTTCTGATTGGGGGCACTATATTCCTTGGAGATCTTGTCTTGTCCATCCTCCCTTGTCATTGGTATCTAGCTCTAGGCTATCCTCATGCAAACCCAATGTCATCTCTTTATATCCATCATAATCCTAGCTATCTACCATCCTATCCAGCCATCTCATCCTGCTCCTCTAGCTATCCTTGGTCACAAAATATCTCATCATCATTGGATGCATCCTGCCAAATCCATATCTTTCACTATCACCCCACCCTTAGCTTTCACATCTTGCACAACATCAAACCATCTCGCTATCTTATCATCCTGAGCTTTTGCCTGCTTGTAACTATCTTGGTCAGCTTCAGCTTGTAAATATCTTGGTCTGTCAGCTTGTACATCCTCTTTAGCTTAGTACCATTGTATCTATCCAGTGTTCATGTCATTTTGTCCTTGATCAACATCTTGCACCCATCACACATCTTGGTTAGCTATTCCAATGCATCCTTTAGCTAGATTCCCTATCACCAAAGTGTTATCTTTCTTAGTTCAGCTTGCCAGACGCATCACTCATCCAAATCCACCAGCTTAGGTGCTCTTCGATAGGTCCTTGCAGGATATAGCTTTCCTCATGTCTGATCTTGGTCCGTTAGTACCTCGTCCTACCCATCTCGTTGGCAAACAGTTCTCTTTTGGATTTTCGCTTTCTTTTGATTTGGACTCTTCCCTATTGGGTCTTGAAATATCTTTTCCAAGCAATCTCCTTGTTCCCTCCTCAAGGTTGCCACAATCTTCCATATCATGGTATACTGTGAATGGGGCAATCAAAGCGTAAGGTCTTGATCATGTCTTTTGCTTGTGGGTTACCCAGTGTCATTTCCACACTGCTTCCTCTGGGATTCATGTGTGATACTGGGGCAATCCTTGTGTGTTTGTTTTGAGTCAGTTCGTCAGTCCTTTGGACAGTTGGTGAAAAGGCCTTGATTTTCTTGGTAACCTTGGAAATTAACCAACAGTCCTATAGCAAATCTAGTGCTCAACTACATGGTGGTACTTCTCTTTGAAGTATCCCCCCCTGCTCAAAAAGCTTCAATGGTTTTCCTTCATCTCAATTATCCCCCATCCATATCCAACATCTGTCTCTCCTACCCCAGCTTATGCATCAGTATCTCTTTGAATCACTCCTCACCTTTAGCTTTAGGGATCCAAAATCCTAGTCTTAGGGATCCACCAATCCAAATCAATCCACAAAGCCTCATCTTTCGAGATCCACAATCCTAGTCCTAGGGATCTCCGAAACCCATCTTCCGCCAATCTGACTCTTTGAAATCCTGTTGCATCAGCTTTTTTGATCCCCTCATCCATCTCCCCATCCTGGATTCTTTTTTATAGCGCTTCGCTCCTTCATCCTCTGCAATCCCTGAGATCTTAAGCTTGTTTCCTCTTGTGCCTCTGATTCTCCCTTTATCATTCTCCCATAGTGAGAGTTTGAGCTAACTAAACCTCTTCTCTTAAGCCAATCTGAGTCTTCTTGCTCGTCTCAGATTCTTGTACTTTTCAAGAAGCCGTCGAGCCTCGCTTTCTCTCCCTGTCGCCTTCTTGAGGGGGCATCTCGCAGTCCATTCTCTCCTCTTCTGCTCTAGCCTTGGGCATCTTATTTTCTTATCTTTGATGTCATGCCACTTGCGGAATCACATCAAAGAGGGGCAAAATGTAGACACCTAAAAAACCTTTAGAAAATAAAATATTTTTATTTTCTAAAAAATTCCTGATGACATCATCATTTATTAATTAATTAATTATTTAATTTATTTATTTATTTTTATGCCATTAAATCCTTTTATCTTAATTTAAAATATTTAATTAAGAAATCCCTCCCAAAAATGTTTAAATCTTATTTAAACATTATTTCCTTATTTATTAATTATTTAATTAATAAATTGACCAAAAATCCCAAAATAAATAATTTATTTATTTTTTTCCCAAAAGTTGGCCAATTTCCTTATGACCAATAACCTCTTCCAAAATCTTCTAATCCTTCTTTAATTTTGATTAAAGGCTAATCTCATCATTTCCTACCCCTAATCCCAACTCAAAATATTTAATCAAGATTAAATATTAATCCTCATGTTTATTAAAAAAGTTTTAATAAATATCTCCTCAACCCAAACCCTTGAAATAAATAAAACTTTATTTATTTCCTAAAAATCTAATTTATCCTCATCCTAAGAAGTTCTAGACTCTTCTAGAAAGTCTTCATCCTCATCCTAGGAAATTCTAGACTATTCTAGAAAGTCTTTATCCTCATCCAAAGTCTAGACTCTTCTAGAAGATGTCTTTAAACCCTAATCCTAATCCCCTCCTAACCTTGTCACATTCCCTAAACATGAGTTAAAACTTCTTAACCCAAGCCAAAGTTAACAAATATCTCCTCCTTCACCCACCTTCATTAAATGCCATCCACTTGCCTATCCCTAAGCTAATCCTAAACCCTCCTAATCCATCCTCTAATCATTTGCACAAGCCTAAGCAAGTTTAAAACCCTCCTAATCAAGTCCAAGTTGAAATTTCTCTCATCACCCTCAAAATATCTCAACCATAAATGACTCTTACAAGCCCTTTTATTGCTCTTACAAGTCATTATGAGGGTCTTTATGAATATTTTATCCCTTGAGCCTCCTTTGTTGACTCATCCTTCCCCTTTCCTCCATCCTCTCACCATGTGACATGTGTCACTCCTTGATTGGCTATAAGGAAGCACAATCCATGTGCTCTCTTCTCATGCAATCTGAGCCCTCCATGAGCTTTTTCCCATCCTTGCATCTTAGCCCTCAATCCCTCAAGCCTCTTGCCTATAAATTGGATCCTTCCCTTTTGCAAAATAACACAATCCATGAAGTAAAGTTATAATGCTATTTTGAGAGCCAAATCCATACTAAAGCCATCTATCCACACTAAAAATCCACAATCATCCATTGAAGCCTTTGGAAGCATATTGAGCATACATCCTATCCATTTAGATAAAGCTACTCAACAAGAGAGCTTCTTATTGAGAGAGTCCATTAATGGCTCATATTCTCAATTGAGAGTTCATCTTAGTCTATCTTGAAGTTTATGAATTTTGTTTAGTTTGTAGAAGCTTTATTTAAATTTGGTTTCTATTAGCATACTAACATTGCTCATATACAATAGGGAGCTCAATTCAGCCACTAAGAAATACCACTTTCCCTTACCATTTATAGATCAAGTTCTTGACAACCTAGCTAGCAAGAAATAATTTCCTTTTCTAGACGGTTTTAGTGGTTACAATTAGAGACAAATAGCTCCAGAGGATCAAGAAAAAAACAACTTTCACATGCCCATGGGGTACCTTTGCCTACTCAGTCTTACGCTTTAGCCTGTATAACGCCCCAACCACATTCCAATGAGCTATCATAAGTATCTTTTCAAATATATCTACTAACTGTATGGAGATCTACATGGACAATTTTACTATTTATGGGACTAATTTTGAGGAAGAAAAAGCCAACTTAGAGACAGTGCTCAAGAGATGGCAATACTATAACCTTTCCCTAAATAGTGAAAATGTTTTATGATGATGGAAGAAGGAGTAGTGATAGGTAATTTCATTTGATCTCAACGCATCCAAGTAGATCCTACCAAGATTAAAGTCATTAGTACCTTTCCTACGCCAAAGAAGTAGAAGGATGTTCGAAGTTTCCTAGGACATGCTAGATATTATAGAAGATTCTTCAAGAATTCCAGTCAACTTGCAGCACCCCTTTATAACTTCTTAAAAAAGGATTCTTAATTTGCCTAGGAATCTACATGTGCTACATCTTTGTTGTAGCTTAAGAAGTCCTCACCATACCACCATTTTTAAGAGGACCTAATTGGGGACTACCTTTCCACATCCATACAGATGCCTCAAACTATGCTATAGGAGTAGTGTTAGGCCAAAAGGTAGACTCAGTTGAGCATGCCATTTATTTTGTCAGCAAAAATTTGCAAGGTGTAGAGTTTAACTACACAATTACTAAAAAATAGTTACTTGCAGTTATTTATGCAATGAATAAATTCAGACATTACATTACTAGATATTAAATATTTATTCATACTTATCACTCTACAATAAAGTATCTGATGAATAAGTCTACAATATCAAGATGATTATCTCGTTGGTTGTTACTTATGTAGGAATTCGATATCACCATAATAGATCAACTCAGCAAGGCTAATATGGTAGTTGACTTTCTCTCTCGGTTGCATGTGCCTGATGATCCTACTGTCGCTGGTAGAAACTGTGTAGCCGACTTGGTTGTCGTCGGTGATTTTGTACTTTGTAGTTGATGTCATTGATAAATAGTTTGTAGCCAACATATTATGTGGCCGACAGACTCCTTGGGGAAGGTTCGGCGGACAGTATTTATACCCCATCTAGGATCATTGTAAATGATCTATAGTCATATACTCTAGATGTAATGTTCTGGAATTTGTGAATAATCTAAGGAGTTCTATTGTTCATGTTCATTATCTGTGTGCATTTCTTAATTAACCTATGCGGTAAACATTTGGCACCATTGCTCGATGGACTTAGAACAAAGGCTGGAATGAAATCTGATGCCGAATCAGCTAAATAAAACTAAGAACAAGGTGAAGGAAAAAGATGAAATTTGAATAGCTCAAGGTAATTTAATTCTGGCATAGCAGGTAGAGCGCCAAAGGAGATTCCAGAAGATTGTCGAAAGAAATAGGAGCGCAGAGGAATTGTTGGAGGAGACTCGACAGTGGGTGGAGTTGGTGGAAGAAGCACGGGAGGAGTTTTTGAATTTTTGTTCACCGAGGGAAGAGAATTCAGATGGAAGAGCATTGACTCACACGGCTCGGAGTGCCGAGGGAGCATGAGTGTGGAGTGAACTCTTCGTCTGGGATACACTTATGCGAGAGACAACTTTAGAAGATCCTTCTTCACCAAAGTTCGCAGCTATTGAGACTATCATTGTGGGAGAGTAGATTGTCGGTGTGGGAGTGCAGACCACCAGTGTGGGAGAGCAGATCGCCAGTGTGGGAGTGCGGATCCCCAGTGCATGAGTGCAAAGCCACGGTGTGGGAGTAAACATCACCACAGTTGCAGGACTGAGAAATGCATGTTTCCAAAATCCATTTGTCATCGTGGGACCAAAATAAAAGTTGCCAAAGTTTGATGGCGATAGTACAACCGATCCCATCTAACACTATAAAACATGTGAAACGATCTAGAGGGCAAATGGAATAACACATGTAAACGAATGGGTGAGGCAATTTCTGACAACCCTACCGGGTGTGGCAATTGATTGGTTTATTGATACAGATCCACAAAATCTAGACAGTTGGGATAACATTAAATAGGAGTTCCTTGCAAAATTTCAACTGTTGTGTGATGATAATGAAATTGTAATGGAGATAATCAATACTAAGCAGGGGAAGAATGAAACTATCTGTGTCTACGCCAAGAAATTAAAAGACTTGCTAAACAAAATGGAAAATAAGTCGGCGGATGAACTTTAGAAAAGATGGTTCTTGGAAGGTCTATGTCGAAAGTTGCGAAAGAAAATGAAAATTGTGTCGTTGTCATCATACACGGAAGCATATAATAGAGCACTCAACTTGGAAAGTGAGCAGAAGACAAAGAAGAAGAAGAAGACTAGCTCATCTGATTCTGATGATGATGAGCCTTCCAAAGAAGATAGGAGCAACGATGAAGGCAGTAGCAAGAAGGTCCACACCCTATAGAAGGACATGCTCCACATGATGGAGTTTAAAAATATGGAGAAGGAGACAAAGAGCAGTGAGTTGTGGTGCACAGAGTGTAAGATCGACGGTCATACTAAAAGATCTTGTCCAAAGAACCAATTATGTGACATTTGTTAGATCATGGGCCATTCGACAAAGGAATGCCCCTTTAACATGAAAACCAGAGGATCTCCATAGGTGCTTCTTACACAAACAGATTCCACGTCAAGAGGGAGCGAAAATGCAAATATTGATGGTGCCACTTCGGGTGGGTATAAGAATAAGGGAAAAACAACAATAATGCAAACAATAACAATAACAATACCAGCAGAAGCCGAATCTAGTATGATGTGAATGGATGACTGATAGTACAGTGTTACGCATGTAATTTGTGGGGTCACTTTGCTCGAGAGTGTCCAACGATGAATGCACCCAAATTATTATGCAGATGGTGCAGACTCGGCGATCACGAAGATTCTAAGTGTCCAAAATCTGGAGTAAACTTGATCACTGTTAGGACGGATGAAGAAGAGGTTCTGGCAATTACACAAAAGAAAGCAAAAGAATACCCGGACCCCACCGAAGAAAGGAGGAAATTTGGGGAAGTGTGGGCGGAGATTGAAAAAGCATCGTAGGCAAAAACATCTCGGTTGAAGGACACCATCGGCACTTCAATGAGGAATTTCGCAAAACAAAACATAGTACAAAAAATTTTGCAGATGAAGGTACCAGTCAAGCTAAATGATTTGCTTGTCACAATGCCTCAGCTCCGATCCACTCTCACAAATATTACGCCAGCTCCTAAGTTACTGGGAGAACCAAGTCGAGGGAAGGAAAAGGAAATTGCTACAGGTGGAGAAGACCAAATGTTGCTGGCCCTCACATTTGAATAGCATCCCACAATCATCGGGATGGGGATCCTCGGACATGTTCTCACAGACACAATAGTCAACGAAGGTTCTGGCATAAATGTCTTACCCGAGGAGACCTAGAAGAAGCTTGGACAGCCGACATTGTGGCCTCCTAAATTTTAGTTGTTGATAGTGGATCAACATGACATTAAACCTCTGGGCATCCTCATGGAACAGCCGGTAACAATTGGCACTCAGCCATTCCTATTGGATTTTGTGGTGATTCCATTGAAGAGAAAAGGATACGATGCCATCTTGGGTTGTAGATGGCTTATTGAAGCCATATTCTGACACAACTGGAAGAAGAACACCTTATTAAGAAAGTAAGGGCTGGCAATTTTTCATTGATCTGCACACCCAAATGGTCGGGGAAGAGGCCATGTCATCATATTCTGAAGAAGAGGAGGATGATGCCAGAAAATGTATGGAACCAGATCAGGAGGGAATCCTACGGCTAGATGGAGGCTCAATAGATGACAATCTAGACTCAGTGAATGGTCTCTTCCATTAGCAGATGGAGGACTACGAATTGTTTCACAGCTACAATGTACTGTCAATGGAGGAAGGACCGCAAGGGAATGAATTTCTAAAGGAGTTTACCAAGGTAAAGGAGGGGGAGGCACCACTCACTCATACATTCAGTGAGGGGGAGACAATTAAGTATAATGAAGCCACACTACAAACCATGAATTTGGGAGATGAGGCCGATGAGGCAACTTTGAAAAAAGTGGAACTACAATAGAATGAATTAGACAAGAAGATCGAGGTTACTATGAAAACTGTGACAGAGCAAGAGCTCTCAAAGAAAATGGAGATCAATGAAATGGTGGAGAAAAAAATTGAGAATGAAGAAAGTGAGGGCAAGCGTAAGAAGAGTAAGAAAAGAAAGCAAGCGAACAAAGTAAAAGGAAGAGAAGTGAAGAAAATCACAGAGGAAGATAGAGAAGGGAAGAAAATACCACCAAAAGTAAAGAAGAAAACCATAGGGGAAGAAGGACATATGAAGAAAGAGGGAGAAGTAAAGAAAATCACACAAGGAGAAGGACAGCTGAAGACAACGAAGGTTGATGGAAAAGTAGAGAAGAATTCAAAGGATGATCGAAGAGCGAGCGAAGTTTGCCTGGACAAGGGTCCCGCGGACACCTTTTTCGTGGGTTGTGTCTCCGCAAGATGTCTTTTGTTCCCTGTGGCCTTCCTTTATCTCTTGTGGACTTTTGTTGTGCGGATGGCTTTCTGTTCTCTTCGGATTGCATCTTGGTGTTCGTGAGCTCATCTTGTTCATTAGCGGCTTCACTTTTTCAACCACGACGTAATGCGACTTTTTCCTGTCTTCAGCAGATTCTTCTGCATGATGCATTGTGATTGCAGATTGTCTTCATTCTACCTCAGTGGCATCTTCTTCCACCCCCGGTAGTGTTCTTTCTTCCACAGTTTCCTTGGATGGCTCCCTAGTTCAGTGGGTGGCGTTGTTATGTGTCTTACGTCTCCCTCATCATTGCAGGATGGCGAGGTCAGGAGGCAAAATTGAGTTATTGTACTTGTTCAAAAAAAAACAAGAAGAAAAAAATTTAAAAATTTTCTTTTAAAAAAGAAGAAGAAAACAAAAACAAAAAGAATAGTCTCACGGACTATGTTTTGCGGGCAGACTGCCCCACGGACACATGTTCCACGGGCAGCTGTCCACGAGAGGTCCTTTCCCCGCAGGTCTTTCCACGAAATATTTTCCTCTTCCCGCGGAGACTATTTTCTTGCTCGACTGGCCTGGAGATTGTTGCTCACCAAAGATAACAAACTCGCATTTTCCCACGGACTCTCTTTTTTTCGCATTGAGACCATTTCTAGCTGTTGAACTTGTGATTTGTAGGGAAGTCTAAGTCTCTTTGATTTGTGTCTGGGCTCCAAACCCATGGCCTGTAGTTAGTGGAATGTTGAAGAACTCGGAGAAGATTTCGAAAGCCAGTTATGAGAGCATTCCATGAATTTTTCGGGTCAACTTAATAGGAGGAAGTTGCATCACATATCGAATGCTTCTGCTAAGTTGTGGCTAGCAATTCTGCAACCATTTTTTCTGCTGAAGCCACATTGTAAGGCAGTTCATGAAAGAAATTGAAAAGCGGTGAGGAAATGAAAAATTCAATTCAATACAATTATGAGGATCAAAGCTGTGGGATTTGCATCTGTGTGAGCTGGGGTAATTGTAAAGGTAGATTTCGAGAAGCTTTTGATTTGTGGCCCAGCTATTTGTAGGCACGAGATTGGAAAGGAGTATGAGAAGCTTCTAATTTTTGGTTGGGATTTGGACCTGGCATGTCTATGAGGTCATGGGATTGGATTTGTAGCTGGGAGCTATGTGGATTTTTGTTTTTGGAAAGGATTTTCCGCTTTGGATCAATTGGAGGCAGGCAGGCATCTGGAGATCTCATGCGGGTTGGTTTTTCCACGTGTAGGGCTCCCTCAGATATTTTTATCTCTGTGCAAATAGGGTTTTTGCAAGATCTTTTGAGGATTTTTTTCTTGGGGATACCTGTGGTGGCATTCTTTTCTTTTTCCATGGAGGTTTTCTTATAAAAAAAAAACAACGACGATAGATTGGAGCTGTTCGAAATGAGTAATGATTGATGCCAAAGGGAAGGGGAAGTATCAGTGATTGCCAAAATAATTGTGGGATCAGAAGCAATTAAAAAAAATAGTGTGTTCCATGCATTTTTGTGTGGGTTTAGGAGTGTTAATTTGGTCTTGGCGGCAAGGGGCGCTGCCCCTCGACCCCACCCTATATCGCGACAGGGAGAGCACCTGGGGCGCTGCCCTTGGACCTCCAGTCGTTGCAGATATTGGTCGTGGGAGTTTGACCAATTGAGAAGACTTGGAGCTGCTATAGGCATGAAGTGTTTGTGTATGAGAGGCACTTGGAGTAGGTGTTGGATGTGAGGCTGTCGTGGTGGATGCATAGAGAGCTCAAGAGGAGCTAATCATCCAGTTGGAGGCAATACAACGACACTTGGCTTAAGGTACCCAGGAGTTGGAAATAGAGAAAGTAGGCTATCAAGGTCAACTTGATTAAGGAGATAGTATTTTGTTAGCAGAGGCTGCAGATGCAATGTGGTTTGGAGACCAGTTTGGTGCAGGCACGAATGTGAAAGTGATGTGACAGAAGCAGATTTATCTTGTTGTAGTCAATCTGTTAATATATTTTATTTGTTAATTTGTCTCAGATATTTTGTAATTATCTTTCGGAGATGACTTTTTCTTTTGGGGGGGGTGATGTCGTCAATAGAAACTGTGTAGCTGACTTAGTTGTCGTCAGTAGAAATTATGTAGCCAACTTGGTTGTCATTCATGATTTTGTACTGTGTAGCCAATGTCATCAGTAAATAGTTTGTAGCAGACATATTATGTGTCCGATGGACTCCTTCAAGAAGGTTTGGTGAATATTATTTATACCCCGTCTAGGATCATTGTAAATGATCTATAATCATATACTCTGGATGTAATGTTCTGGCATTTGTGAATAATCTAAGGAGTTATGTTGTTCGTGTTCATTATCTATTTTCTTAATTAACCTATGCGGTAAACACCTGCATCTATTGACAATAGTTTTCTAGATAAACACCTTTTCTTGTTACCATAGGAAAGATGTTAGCTCACTTCTCTACCAAAGAAAGGAAATTACTCTCTGAAAAGAGCTTTAATAACTCTTGGATTGTTGGATTTATGTTTTATACTGTCCCTGATCAAGTAATGTGTCAATGCATCAGAGTAGATGAAACATATGATATCTTGAGAGCATGTCATGATGAACCTCGTGAAAGTCACTTTGCAACCAAAAGGACAACCTTTAAAATATTGACAATTGGGTACTATTGGCCAAATTTACACAAGGATGCAACTAGATACACCAAGAAATGTGATAAGTGTCAACAAATGGGAAGACCCACTAAATTCAATGAGATACCTCTACAGCCTCAACTAGTTGTTGCACCCTTGGATAAATGGGGGATTGACTTCGTAGGCACTATTGAACCCTCTTCACAAGGAAAATCCTATATCTTAGTTTGTACTAATTATGTAACTAAGTGGGCAGAGGTTAAACCCATGAAACACCCAAGGGATAACAATGTTGTGAAGTTCTTGTATGAATCTATCTTTACATAGTTTGGAGTTCCCAGAAAGTTGACATTCGACCAAGGAGCTCACTTTATATCTAATCTAATAGTTGCTCTCATGGAAGAATATACTATTTGGCATGGTAAATCATTTCCTTACCAACCACAAGATAATGGCCAAGTAGAAGTTACCAACAGAGAGATGGAAGCCATTCTCACCAAAACAGTAGCACTTCATAGGAAGGATTGGGCCATGCACCTTTCTAAATCTCTTTGGGCTTATAGAACCACCTGGAAATCTACCACAGATTTTACTCCTTTTGATCTCGTCTATGGTAGGTCAGTTGTAATGCCTATAGAGTTTGAATATGAAACATTGAGGACTGCTTTGGAGCTTGGTATGGAACTTTTTATTGCACAACAAGACCGAATCTTGAGTTTAAATGGGCTTGATGAATGGTGCAAATCTACATCAAACAACACTAAACTTATCCAGCATCAATGGAAAAAATGGCATGATAAGTTTATCAAAGATAAAATGTTTGTTGTAGGAGATTGGACCCTTCTTTATGATTCCATGTATTATCACAATCCTAGAAAGTTTCGAACTTGATGGTTAGGCTCGAATGAAATTATTATTGTATTTCCAAAGGGCACAGTCTAGTTGTCCACTATTGATCCTATTCAATTCAAGTTACTTATCAAGGGGCATCACCTCAAGCTCTACAAAAAACCAGTAAGTCATGGGGATTTTTTGCCATAGTCTCAACACACTCAAGATATTCGCGTTCTTGCAACCAAGCAATCTAGGTCTTCTGCCTTGACTACTACCAAACCAGGAATTCATTCAACCTTTTCATAATAAACACTTTCTTCTTTAAAGTACATTCTCTATCTTTCATTTCATCTCACCTTCTCTCTTTTCCATCCTTCCACCCCATCCCATCACTCCATCATTTCGAATGATCTTTTTCAGGACCCTTTCCTGTAGCACCTACCAGGTATGTGCCACATACTCTTGCATACATTTTATTTTACTCACTCTTTATTTAGAAATTTGTGTTGTTTGACTTTATTCCTCTTCCATTTCCTAGCTTGGTGGGACCCAGGCCTGAACTTAGTTGGGGGGCGGGGGGGAATATTCATTCCAAAAAAATTCAATTGCATGTAAACGTTATTGTCTTATGTAATGTCTATCATCACACATTGATGACTTGTCCTTCTATGATTGCATCATTAAGGGAGTTAAGGACATTAAAGTTGAGTTTAACCTTTAATGATAATTGGCAACATGTTCGAGGTGATAGACCTTACACGAGTAAAAATTATGAGACTAGATGTAAGGAAGGATATCATGAGATTATGTGCATTAAAAACATTTATGAAGCACGAAGTGATAGTACACCATTTTCTCTATCTGGTGTCATAATATTATAAATTATGTTAACTCCCCATTGTTGAACTTTGGAGACTGCCACGATCTTTTCAAAATTCTATTGTTAGTAACAATGGGTGGAGGTCTCCAAAGTTATAAACCAATTGATCACAGATTTTTTTGGGTGGCGTGGCCACTTACAAAATGTTTCGAAGAAGGGGATGGTTAGATTACTACCTTCAGTTTTTGAGCACCTGTAGGATGGTTAAGGGCCTCAAATTAAATTTACAGAAGAAGTGGTAGCCAAATTCATTGGGTTACCTTAGGAAGGAGAAAATTGGGCAAAATATTTTGACCTAGGAATGGCTAGGGCACAGTTCACTATGCATTTTGACCCTCCATTGGATATTGACAAGAAACAGGATACCTCTAGACTTTTTTTTTCATTGGAATTTATCTAGCTAGCAACATTCATCATTCAATACTTCACTTGTGAAGGTTGTTACAAATACATGCATGCCCTACATTTCAAGATTCTAGCTCATCTACAACACAATTATGACAGGTAAATCTTCCCAATTTCTTGTTTAGCATTGTTAAGAAGCGAGATTCTTTAGTGAAATTAGGAAAAGATCAATCTATCCCCCATCATTTCTTAATAAAATTAGTTGTGGAAAGAGAATTGAACAAATAATCAATTGGGACATGGGAAGAGTTCTTGTAGTTAAAAGAGGTAGAGCCTAGGTTGGTCGGTCCTAGAGGCCAAGGGGTTGGATGAAGGGAAAAGACATCTACTATTATTTGTAAGGTCATTCCTAGGATTGAAAATGTTCCTAAAGCATCTCCCTCCATTTCTAGACCAGCTAAGAAGAGAATATATAAATTTGATGCCTCTATCTCTAGCGAAAAGAAAAGCAAAAATAGGGAAGTTGCTAGTGCCCCCAAGACCCCATCATTTGTTAAGACTAGGTATACTATTAAGGAAGGCAAAGGTAAAGCTATGGAACCTTGTTGTTTAGTGTGGAGCCTAATCAGTCCCCAAGTGGGAGATTGTTAGATTGTGGTGACTGATCAGGAAATTACTGTACATACTTCATAAATAGTGGGGTTTGAGGCATTGCCCCGAAAAAAAAATTTGGGCAGTGGTCGACATGGTAGCTGACATATTATGGCCGACATATGGTCGACATGTTATAACCCTAAAAGTGGTTTAATACTTGTATAAAAGGGCTTAGGGTTGGGTATTTTTCATTATGTTGTGACGTGAAATTGGTTCTTGTGGCAGTATTGAGTTGTAACGGATTACGGATTGTAATCAGGTTGTAATCACTGGACTGTAATAAGATCAAACTTGTTGTTTGGTGGATGTAGCCCAGGGATTGGGTGAACCACGTTAAATCTTGGTGCCTTGTGTTCATTTCTCTGTGTTCTATTACTTTCTGTTATTGGTTATATTTGCATGTAGTTTTTATTTCTGTCTGTGGTTTATCCTAACAAACCTAAGGAAGAAAAATTAGAACAATAGCTTTATGATAAAAGTAATGATAATGAAACCCTACACACATGAAGCATAAGTTTCAAAAAAGACCTCCTAAAGCAGCTACTATCGAAATGTTTGTAAGCAAGAGGAAATGAAAGAATCCTCCATGCCGGTCTACACCTCGTATGAGGTGAAGTACTAGGTTTTCTGAGGGAAATAAGGTTACTGAAGCCTCCATTGCAATGGTTGACTTAGAATCTTCTGAGGTTGGGAAGGAGTCCTCTTTGGAGGAAAAATTACAACAAAACATAGCTACTAATAATGAGTGTAATAACTAGACCCTAGAACCTAAATTTGACCTTAGTGTTAACTATGTGATTGTTGATAGTGATCAAGAGTCTGATGAACCTGAAGCATTTGAGGAATTTGAAGACATCCTTGTTATGCAGGATATTGGTGAGAATCTAGAAGACCTTCTAGTGCAAGAGCATCTAGGGGTAAGGTCAAACCCTAAGGGAATTTTGGTTTGTACATGGTATAACCAAACATGGAAAAAATAAGGACTCATGTAAAGTCTCAAGGTTAGTGTAGATAAGTCAATTTGATTGATTTGAGTTTAGGAGCTAAAATTTGCCAAGTAGATCCTAGGAAGAAAAAAGTTGCTCAAAAGTGCTCAAACTGGAAAAATACTATGAAAGGACCCAAGGAGTGGTCAAAGTAGGTGTAAAGTGGTCCTTTTATGTTGTGAATACATGTGGGAAGGTTTGGAACCAAACTAGTCAAGTTTGGAGTCTTAGTTTGCAAAAGTTGCAAAAGTTGTCAAAAGTTGCTCATTGACAACTTTTCAATTTTGCAAAGTTGCTTAGCAACTTTTTAGGAATTTTTTGAAAATGAAATACTTGGAGCAATTATGGATCAGCTAAATGGATAAAAAGGAAAGTGAAGGCTATTTAAACATCCTTCAATCCAGTTCCAGGGGTTGGATACTTGGATATACGTACAGTACCTATAAGTGCAGCAGTGCATGAGCATTGGAGAAGCTTTTTGATAACTAATAAATTTGTGGACTTTATTGTGTTACTATTTTCATTGATTTAGATTCCTTTGATAATTTTTTTAAATTTTACATAGTTGTTTTGATTCAAGTGCTTCATTTCCTTAGGTTTAGAAAATCATTTTGTTTGTGCAATACTGTTGTCCAGTTTTGAGTTATTTGCTTAGCAATGGCTATGGGTTGAACTTCCATGGTCAAACTCTTATGGCTTTTGGAAATCAGTTAATATCCTCTATATATATTTTAAATATGGAGGTTGGGGTTTGTGCAAGACCATTGGCCATATTTTCAAGCGAGCCCTAAGCAAGCTAACAGAGCTTAGCAAGCACAATGAATGCTTGTAAAGAAGTGTAGTGGTGAATAGGGGATTCGTATGATTAAATCCCTATAAGGTATAGCAAGAGTAGGTTACTAATAGTTTTGGGTATAGAGGAGAAGGTAGGGAGTGAAATTGAACACCTTAGGAGGAGAGAAACCTTGCTTTTACCTTAGAAACCCTCAAAATAGGGGTTTTCAAAAATTGTATTGTACAGACAATACTAAAACCTAAGACCACCATAATATTTTATCTTGAGTCCATAAGAAACAAAGTCCTTTAGACACCAACTAGCCTTATTAAGGTGTTTGGGAGAAATTTTTGAACCCTTGTTTTTAGGAGGGCTAATAGGGGCTCTTAGAGCTACAAGGCCAATTTGAGGAATTTGGAGTTGTGGGTGTGGTGGACCTAAAAGAATGATGAAGAATGGTGGGGAATGTGTCAAGAAACTCATTAGGAGAGCCTAAGCTTGATTTGTGCTAAGGAATAGCAGTGTGATGGGATTTTCCCTTGTAGGCTTAAATATGCCTAGTGGAAAGAATAGGAAGGAGGAAGAGAAAAATTGAATTGTTGGAGAGTTTTCTTGGAAGAATGGGACCCAGAGTGTGATTCCCTAGAGTAGGGTTGAGGAAAGAACCCTACGAGGCCATAAATAGCCTCATTGGAGCTAGTGAGCTCTTGTGGAAGAAACTCCTCATCAAAATGGTATTAGAGATTAAATATTTGTGGCTTGTGGTAGATGTTCCAACCTACTAAATCAAGTGGATAAGTGCAGATGGTGACCAAGAAAGAGTTGGCCAACGAAGTGGATGAGTAGAATAAGCTCTTAGAAGAAAAGACCAAGGTTCTAGATGAGGCTCTAGAGGAGATCAAAGATAAGTTGAAAGAGATAGAGGATGCAGCCCAAGCTAAGGAAGATGGAGATTGCAACAAGGGCAAAGAGAAAGTAAGTTTGGAGGATGAAATCCCTAAACCAGATCCTCCACTTGGTGAGCAAGAACCATTCCTAAAAGCTCTCAAAGCATTTGGAGGGAAGATTCTAGAGAATGTGTCTCCATTTCATGGCAAAATAGATGCAAAGGTAGTTTTGGAATGGTTGGAAAGCATTGACAACTAATTTGAGTGTAAAGGGACAATAGAGGCCCAAAAGGTTAGGTTTGCAAAGTCTAGGTTGAAAGGCCAAGCTTTGATATGGTGGAAGTTTGTGTAAGAAGAAAGAGAAAGTGAGGAGAAGAAACCTATAGCTAATTGGAAGGCAATGGTGGGAAATCTCAAAGAGACATACCTACTAGAGGACTATGAGATTCAAATCCATAAGTAGAGGCAGAATCTCAGACAAAAGGAACTTGATGTGGCTACCTACACCAAGGAGTTTTAGAAGTTGGCATTAAGGTCAAGGGTACAAGAATTAGAGAGTATGAAGGTGGAAAGGTACTTAAATGGCCTTAAATGGTCCATTTAGGATTAACTAAGTTTATTTAGCCTCACCACACTTTAAAGTTATTTTCAAATGACTAGAAAGGTGGAGGAAAAACTAAGGAAGAAAAGGGACTCTAGTTCAAAGTGCATCACCTAATTTAGTGTTGTAATATGAGTACTAACTACTAAATGGAAGCATTAACAAAACCAAACAAGAAAACACCTAAGATAGGACTGATTGTTATCACCACAAAAGGAAGCAAACCAAGAATGTTAGGCTCTTAATGGTATAACATCATGATGCAATGGATTTGTCCCTGATTTAAGATGTTTATGCTCACAAGATATGCTCAAGCTTTAGATGTATGGATGGAGTGAATGAAGCAAGGTTTCAACAATGGATTCATGGAGTGATTCCAACATTATAATTGTATTTTCATAGTTTATGAGCTCTCAAAATAGCATTATAACTTTGCATGGAAGGTGGATGATTTTGTGAAGGAAGGAGGTTCAATTTAAAAGCCAAGGGTTGGAGGAATGGAGGGTCAAGATGTCAAGATGATGAGATGGTGAGGGAGGGTCAGGATGCATTCAAAAGGGAGCACAAGGATTGTGCTTGTTTAGCACCAATGAGGAGGTGACAAGTGTCACAAGGAGAATGCATGTGAGAGGATAGGAAATGGGTTGGTGAAAGGCTTGATGAAGGTGGTTGAGTATGTAAGAGTCATGTAAGAGATGTAAGAGAGGATAGGAGAGGTGTAAGAGTCATAAATGTTGGAGGGTGAGGGGAGAAGATATTTGTTGACTTTGGGTTGGGTTAGCAAGTCTTAACCCATGCTTATGATTGTGCACATGATTAGAAGGGGGTTTAGGATTAGCTTAGAAGGGAGGTTAGGGGGTAAGTAATTTAGCCTTGATGGGATGGGTTAGTTAGGAGGCTAAGTGAGGTTAGTATGGGTGAATGGGTTGGATTAGGGGTTAGGATAGGGTTTAGGAAAGGTTTTTAGGATTTTAGATATTTTATTAAATGTTTTATTCAATAAAAAGAGAGTATGGAATTAAATTGAATAGATTTGATGATTTATTCAATTTAATAGAGGAATTGGGATTTAATTGATAAATTGATTTTGGGTGATCATTTGATTTTATCAATTGGACTATAGTTAATTAAATTAATTAATTAACTAGGGGATGACGATTAATTGATTAAATAGTAAATATTTAATCAATAATGTCCTAGGAGATGACTAAATATGATTACTTATTGATGTAATCAGATTTAGGTGTCTACACAAAGAACAGGGGTAGAGGCAAAGACTTTAGAGGTGCTTCAAGGGGAGGCCCTAGTGGTAGGAGTATTGAAAAAAGAAGCTACGGAGACTCTAAGTGGAGTGAATAGTCCAGTGAGACCATTCAGAGAGGAGGATCTAGTAGAGGCAAAGGATTCAACAATGGTGGCAGACACAAAAATGGTAACAACAGAGGATCCCATTTTAGCAATATGAAATGCTATAATTGCAACAAGGTAGGAAATCCTACTGATAGATGTCCTGATAAAGCATCAAGGTCCTATGGAGGAAAGAAGATAGTCTATGTGTAGGAGGAAGATAATTAGAAATAAGGTGAAGTGGATCTTGATTTGGAAAAGGGTGAAAACCTCATGCTAAGGAGGGTTCTAGTGAAGGAGCCAATAAAGGAAGAACATAAGCAGAGAAGGGCACTATTTAGAACTACTTGTAAGATATTGGGCAAGGCATGTAAGGTAATCATAGACTTAGGGTCTATTAACAATGTTATGTAGGAGGAGATAGTGCAAAAACCTAGACCAACAAAGATACCACATGTAATTCCATATAGGGTGACTTGGTTGAAAAAAGGGCAAAACATCCTAGTTAATGAACAAGTTTGGGCAGACATCACAATTAGGAAATATCATAATAGGATCCTATGTAATGTACTCCCTATGGATGTTTGCCACTTGCTGGTAAGGAGACCTTGGTAGTTTGATAGAGAAGCAATACATCATGGGAAAGAGAATAAATATTCTTTTAAGAAAGATGGGGTCACCTATAGGATACAGTCCATAGTAGAGGAAGATAAAGTAGAAAAGGTTGCTTATAAGACCTTGTTAATGAGTGGCAAAGAATTTCTCGAGGACTTGAAGGAGAATGAAGGAGTAGGGTATGCCATTATGGTGAAAGCCTAAGAAGAGGAGACATCTTCATCAACACCTATCCCTGCTGAGGTATAGATTTTGTTAGATCAATTTAAGGATATTATGTGTGATGGGGCACCTCCTACTCTACCACCTAAGAGGGCTATAAGAAATCAAATTAACTTCATACCAGGGGCATTATTTCCAAATAAAGTTGCTTACAAGATGACACCAGAGCAAAACAAGGAGATAGCAAGACAAGTGCAAGAATTTCTTGAGCAGGGGCTTATTAGGAAGAGCATCAATCCTTGTGCCATTCCTGTAGTCCTAGCACCCAAAAAAGGGAGGTAAGTGGAGAATGTGCATTGATTCTAGAGCAATCAATAGAATCACAATTAGATATAGGTTCCCCATTCCTAGGATAGAGGACCTAATGGATTATTTGGGTGGGGCTAGTTACTTCTCCAAAATTGATCTCGAAAGTGGCTATTATCATATTAGGATGAAAGAGGGGGGTGAATGGAAGTCTAAATTTAAGACTATTGAGGGTCTATATGAGTGGTTGGTTATGCCATTTGGTCTTACCAATACATCTAGTACCTTCCTGAGGGTCATGAATGAGGTATTGAAGGACTATATTGGAGAGTTTTTTGTATTGTACCTAGATGACATCCTCATCTTTTGCAAAAAAAAGGAGGAGCATATGAAGCACCTTGAATTAATGTTGAAGAAGTTGTAGGAGGAGAATTTGACAATCAACTTCAAAAAGAGTAAGTTCATGAAAGGGGAGTTTGTATACTTGGGGTTTGTAGTGTCCTAAGGCAACCTAATGATGAATAAAAGTAAGGTGGAGGCAATCTTGAGTTGGCCCACACCTAGATCTACTACAGAGATCAGGATTTTTTATAGCCTAGCTCAATTTTATAGGAAGTTTGTAAAAAGGTTCAATGAAATATGTGCACCAATGAATGACACCATCAAAGGGGGCATGAAGACCAAGTTCACATGGACCAAAGCAGTAGATGAAAGCTTTGATAAGCTGAAAAAAGGAAGTGGCAACACAACCTATATTGGTTTTGCCTAGTTTTGAGAAACCATTTGTGGTGGAGTGTGATGCTAGTAACATAGCAGTAGGGGCAATCTTTGGTCAAGAGGGAGGACCAATAGCATTTTTCAGTGAGAGGCTTAGTGAAGCCAAAAAAAGGTATTCTTCATATGATCTAGAACTTTATGCAATTGTCCAAGCCCTTAAGAAGTGGAGGCACTACTTATTACCAAAGGAGTTTGTGGTCTTCATGAATAACCAAGCATTGAGTTTTATTAACTCACAAGAGAAGCCAATTCTAAGACACATAATGTGGATGGAGTTCCTACAATCTTATACATTCACAATCAAACATAAGGGAACAAACAACAAGGTAGTTGATGCCTTGAGTAGAAGATTATTAATAGTCCAAGAGGTCAAGTTGTAGAGCATAGGTTTGGATGGATTCAAGGACCTATATGAGGAGGACACTGATTTCTCAGAGACATACAAGGTATGTAAAGATTTTGATAACCATTTTCATAGTGCATTCTTTGAATATACCTTGTAGAATGAGTTACTATTTAAGGGGCCACAGTTGTGTATCCCAAGAGGATATATGAGAGAGAATCTCATACAAGAAAAACATGATGGTAGCATGAGTGGGCATTTTGGTTTGAATAAGACCTTGGATCTTGTGGATAGGTTCTACTGTTGGCCCAAAATGCATAGAGACATAAGGAGATATGTGGAACAATGTAGCATATGCCAGAAAGCAAAGGGGACTTCATCAAATGTAGGACTCTACAACCTCTACCCATTCCCAATAGGCCTTGGGAGTGCATCAATATGGATTTTATAGTGGGGTTGCCAAGAACCAAGACAAGACTAGATAGTGTATTTGTGGTGGTGGATAGTTTTAAAAAGATGAGTCATTTCATCTCATGAAAAATAACAAATGATGCAAATAACATTGCTAATATATTTTTCAAGGAGGTGGTGAGAATCCATGGCTTACCAAGAAGTATAGTAGCTGACAGGGATGTGAAGTTTATGGAGCACTTTTGGAAGACCATATGGAAGAGACTTGGAACAAACCTAGCACATAGTTCTTCCTACCATCCTCAAAAATATGGTCAAATGGAGGTTATAAATAGGGTCCTTGGAAACCTTTTGAGATGCCTTACTAAGGAGTATGGGCAAATTTGGCTACCTCAAGTAGAATTTTCTTATAATGATAGCAAAAATAGGACCACAAGGTTAAGCCCTTTCCAAGTTTTGTATGGCCCACACCCTAGGGGTATCATGGAGTTGAGGGAATTAACTTTACATAAAAACATTAGTGAGCATGTTGATTATTTTGTCCAATCTATGAAAGAGGTGCATGATTAGGTTAAGCAAACCTTAATGGAAGCATATATGAAGTTGAGGGAAAAGAAGGATGAGGGAAGAAGGAAGTTAAAATTCCAAGTGGGAGACATAGTAATTGTTTACTTGAACAAGGCTAGATTGCCCAAGGGAATGTCAAGCAAGTTGCAGATGAAGAGGATTGGGCCATGCAAGATACTTGAGAACTATGGACTCAATGCCTAAAAGATAGACCTACCAAGGACATGCTATCTCTCCCATCTTCAATGTGAGAGACCTTATACCATATAAGTGACCCAAGGTGGATGAAGGATAGTATCAAGAGGAACTAAACAAGGATTTTATAGACTTGCAAGTACCTGAGAGGGAGCCACCACAGGTGGAAAAGATTTTGCACTCTAGAGTGAAGAAAAGTACAAGAAACAGGGTGTACCAAGAGCACCTAATGAAATGGATGGAAAAAACTAAAGCTAAAGCTACTTGGGTTTTACAAAGTGATTTCAAGAAGCAAGGCATCAATAAGGAGCTTGTCAGTCCAAAGGTACCTTGAACCCTTCTTGACAGGAGGAGAATGGTGCAGAAGCACCTAGGGGTAAAGTAAAACACTAAGGGAATTTTGGATTCTACATGGTCTAACCAACTATTAAAAAAATGAGGATTACATTTAAAGCCCCAAGGTGAGTGTAGATAAGTCAATTTGGTTGATTTGAGTCTAGTTGTCGAGTAGATCCTAGGAAGCAAAAAGTTGCTCAAAAGAGCTCAAACTGGCAAAATATTGTAAAAGGACTCAATGAGTGGTCAAAGTAGGTGGGAAGTGGCCATTTGATGTTGTGAATCCATGTGGGAAGGTTGGTCAAGTTTGGAGTCTTAGTTTGCAAAAGTTGTAAAAGTTGTCAAAAGTTGTTCATTGACAACTTTTCAATTTTGCAAAGTTGCTTAGCAACTTTTTAGGCAATTTTTGAAAATGAACTACTTGGAGCAGTTATGGATAGTTCAATGGCCAAGAAGGAAGGGGAAGACTATTTAAACATCCTTCAATCCAGTTCTAGGGGTTGGATACTTAGATGTATGGACAATACCTATGAGTACAACAGTGTATGAGCATTGGAGAAGCTTTTTTATAACTAATGAATTTGTGGATTTGATTGTGTTACTATTTTCGTTGATTTAGCTTCCTTGGATCATGTTTTCAAAATATATATAGTTTTTTTGATTCAAGCGCTTCATTTCCTTAGGTTTGGAAAATTATTTTGTTTGTGCAATATTGTTGTCCAGTTTTGAGTTATTTGCATAGCAATGGCTATGGCTTGAACTTCAACAATCAAATTCTCATGAATTATGGAAATCAGGAAACATCCTCTATACAGGTTTAAATATGGAGATTGGGGTTTGTGCAAGATAGTTGGCCATATTTTCAAGTGATACCTTGGCAAGCTAATAGAGCTTGGAAAGATGCAATTAATGCTTGTAAAGAAGTGTAGTGTTGAATACGGGATTGGTATGAGTCAATCTCTATAAGTTATAGCAAGAGTAGTTTACTAAGAGTTTTGGATCTAGGGGAGGAGGTAGGGAGTGAAGTTGAACAACTTAGGAGGAGAGAAACTTTGCTTTTACCTTAGAAACCCTCAAAATAGGGGTTTTCAAAAATTGTACTATATGGATAGTAGTGAGACCTAAGACCACAAAAATCCTTTAGCCTAGGTCCATAGGAAACAAAATCCTTTGGACACCAACTAACATTATTAAAGGTTTTTGGGAGAAAATATTAAACCCTTCTTTTTATGAGGGCTAATAGGGACTCTTAGGGCTATAAGGCCAATTTGAGCAATTTGGAGTTGTGGGCATGGTGGACCTAAAACAATGATGGAGAATGGTGGGGAATGTGTTAGGAACTCATTAGGAGAGCCTAATCTTGGTTTGTGTTGAGGAATAGTAGTATGATGGGATTTTCCCTTGTAGGCTTAAATATGCCTGGTGTAAAGAATGGGAAGGAGAGAGAGAGAGAGAGAGAGAGAGAGAGAGAGAGAGAGAGAGAGAGAGAGAGAGAGAGAGAGAGAGAGAGAGAGAGTTTGAATTGTTGGGGAGTTTTCTTGGAAGAAGGGGACCTAGAGTATGATTCCCTAAAGTAGGGTTGATGAAAGAATCGTAGGAGGCCGTAGATAGCCTCATTGGAGACAATGAGATCTTGTGGATGAGACTCCTTATCACCTTCCTTATGAGGACTACCCAAAATTTAGGTAAGAAATTATTAAGGAACTAATGAAAAAGTGCAATCAGGATGGGCTAGATACACTGGCCACGGCTATAGCTAAATCTAGTAAGAAAGAGAATGTGGTGACAACAATTGTCATAAGAGAAGGAGAATGCTCCACACCACAAAGTGTCAACAAAATTCCTCATTTAACATCTAAATGGATAAACATTTTTAACCAAGAACTATCACCACCACCCAATTTGTCCATACCTTTATTTTCGGGAATCAATTTGTTTCAATAGTTGTTATGGGAAAGAGCTCAATCAAACTTGGAAAAGGAAGATTTGAAACATGTTATTAATGAATAGAGCTATCAGTTGAAATAGAGCTTAGACCATAATTAAGTTTTAAAAAGGAGGAGTGAACAAGTTACAAGATTGATTCTTGAATTGATGGAATGCAGATCATCCTCACCAGTGTATGCATTGTTTCTCAAAGAGTAGCTTGTAAATTTTAAGTTGACTAGAATTATGGAAGGGCTTAATCCCTCTATTGAAACTCCACATGAGATTTATGATGCATCCCAATCTATTCCAATGCCTTTAAAGAATCTATTGTGTGAATTGTATCTCCACAATTTAGCAGTTCCTAATGACATAGAGTGGAACTCACTCTTATATATAGGGGATGTGCAGTTGAGAGCAGTGATGTCTTGGATGTAGAATGAGATAAGTAGGGAACATCAAGTTGTGCCTTATAGGAACAGTGAAATAAAAGTACCTCTTCTAACGGGACCAGAATTTCAACACTCTAGATGGATATTTCTGTTGGTCTTAGAATAGTTTTGACATTTGAGTGTCAACACACTTAACCACTTTCTACATTGATGTTGAGTACACTATGCATGTGTTGAGCATTATACAGGTGCCGAGTGATATATAGGTGTCAAGTCATAGTTGATGTCAAGGAAGTCAAAATAAAACATGTGTCAAGTGAGCTAGAGTCATACATGTGCCAAGCAATACAAATGTAATAGGTGTCGAGGAAACCAGGATCAAACATGTGTTGAGCACTAGTAGTCCAGTATGTGTTCAGTAACTCAGAATCAGCATGAGTTTGTGGCTTCACAAACTCAAATGTAAACCATTTTTGAGCTAACATAGAAGGATTTTGAAGGTCAATAAGGATAAGAAGGAATCTTTTATATTTCCTATGCAATCAACATGCGGCCAATAAGAAAAATGGGGAAGGCATGCAACCAATGAGAAAAGTGCAAGGAATGAGCAAGAATTAAAGATTCAATATGGATCGTAGATCCATACCTAACCCTAAGTCTATGAAGTCTTTATAAGAAGGCTTGGACACCATGATTTTAGGTTGTTCAATAGAAATTAACGAAGTTGCTAAGCAGATAGAAAAATTGCATAATAGGGCAAATAGCAAGGGCATCAAAGACTTAGTGAATTTAGCAGCAATTAGACATCCAATTGATCATAATAGAACAAGGGTTATGAATAGATATTAGATCAAGCGAGGATCACATTAGAATGAGCAGATCAAGTGCCTAAAATAAAAAATTGAAGATTGTAAGCACTCAGGTCAAAGGTTTCTAATACTCTCTAGCAATTCTATTAGATAGTGAAAACCCTATGTTGATAGGTTAGCTTAATAACTATTTTGTAGATCCTTTGAAGAGATGATTAAATCCTTTAACAAGGTGACACTTTATGTAAAGTGTTTGTAAATTCTTTAACCAGGTCACTATTGACACAGTGTAAAGCCTTTAGCAGGGTAGGCCTTTCACAGGGCAGACCATCAGAAGTGGTCAAACAATTATTGCTACAGTGATTTTGTGGGTATCATCCCCACCCCAATTTTACCTTCTTATTCTTGGAGGTTTCTAGGTTACCAAATTCTGGTGTCATGTGTTTACTTGCATGTGTTTACTTGCATGTGTTTACTTCATGTTTATTTGATTGTTACATGCATGATGTTTATTTTCAATTAAAAGTTTTAATGGTTAAAATGAAATACTTATGATTCACCCACCCTCTCACTCTTCCCATTTGAATATTCCAACAATTGGTATAAAAGTAAAGGTTCTCACAAGGAGAAGCCTAGCAGCTTAGAGAAAAGATTTGAAAATGGAAGTCTTCAAACTTGGGAACATCGTAGACAATCAGGTGATTGATGTGCATCTCACTTTACACAAATTCGAGAGGAATTGAGAAAGTCCTTGAAAAGAAGGAAGGATATAGCCATAGTTGAAGATGACATACACTAAAAGGAGATTGATACACACATGTGTTTACTAATGGAGATTCCAAAGAATTTGATGCAGCAATAACAGAATTGATGGAGAAGAATAGAGCTCAAGTAGAAGAAATAAGAATACTCAAGCTTGAACAAGAATCACAAGCCATAATGCTTTGTGAAGTAACTGAACAAAAGAGGAAAGCCATTGAAGACAAGGCTATGATAGAAGATGACAAGAGAAATCTTACCAATAGACTAGACGAGAAGACAATTGAGTTTCAAAGAATCTCAAACATGCAGCTTGACACCTTAAGTCAGATGATGAATGCTCATCATGAGCTAAATATGAAGGACATTGAGATCTCCACCTTAAAAATACAAAATGAAAAATTGCAAAATGACCTAAAAAGAGAGAAAGAGATAGTAGAAAGCTTCAACATGATAAGCCTAAGAATGCAAGCTACTATCACAAGTGCAAGAAGCAAGGACATCAAGCACATGAATGTAGGACCAGGACTATCAGAACACCAAGATTTGAGGGTCACTGCTACAATTGCAAGAAATATGGACATAAAGCTTTTGAATGCAGATCAAAGCCTATGTGGACACCTAATCAGCCTACAAGGAGAAACAACCATGCATACCACTACAACTGGGATTACAACACTAGGTATAGCTATCACTACTGTTAGAAGTATGGACACATTCTTGAAAATTGCATAAGGACACACTTTAGAGGCAAATACAACAAATGGTTAAGTCAAACTACATGTTTCAATTGCTTGAAGACTAGTCATATCAACAGGTATTGCCCAACAAAGTCAAAGGCACCCAAGACAGAAGTCAACAAAGGAAAAGAGAAGGTTGATGCTAAACAAATCAGAGGGCAAATGAACAAGACTTGGAAGAAGAAAGATGAGTGTACCACATCAAATGGAGGGATCACTTCACCTAAGAGGTCAAGTGATCACACCTCATCCAACTAAGCATGAATAGATGTATGGGACTGATATACAAAGTTATATCATACATCAGTCCCAAGACAAACAAGTATTGCAAAGAAGAAATCAGCATGAGCAAAGATGCCAAGACAAAATTTGAAGTTTTTGCAAATACTGTCGTGTTGTCCTCAGATGCCAAGTAAATTTCCATTGGATGCCGAGTTGCTAATAGCGACCGAGTTGATAGTCAGTGTCAAATTGAGAAATGTCAATGGAAGCTGAGTCATGTTGAAACCTTTAAGTGTCGAGTTTACTATTGTATGCACTAAATATTTAATGCTAGGTTTTGAAAAGTATAAGGTCAATTTTGATCATTTTTATGCCATTCAAACCCAAAGCAAAGGCAAAAAGAGTGTAGAAGAGATTGAAAAGAAACCTTGAAGCCATTTTCATCGATTTCAGCAATTTAGCATCATTTTCATCAATCTAAGGTATTTATCAAGTGCCGAGCTATGCAATGTTGAAGTTTTTAATATATTAAAACCCTAGTTTAGAATAATGGCTTCTAGTTCTAAGAACCCCAAGGGAAAGGAAAGTCATGAAGTCCAGCTAGTTAGTAATGAAGTAAAACAACCTGAGTTTAGACCCATTCCCGAGGTATCCTACAAAAATGATCCTATTGCCGCGTTGTCCATAATTCCACCCAAGGTTTTCATGGTACAAGAAATAAGGAAGTGTTATAACTACAAAATAAGAGCAGTAGGTGATCTTGAGATATTCCAAGCCTATGATAAACTGTGTGAGAACAAAATTTTGAAGGATGAGTTCTAGATTGTAGAAAAGAAGGGTTTAACTCATGCCCTAGTTTACCCTATAGGTTTTAAAATAGAATGGATACGAATTGTCTTGAGTAGGATTCACAATGGATGTTTGTAGTTGGAAATAGGACTAGTTAAGATTACCAAGAGGATAGTGCATAGGGTTACGGGTTTCCCAACCCTAGATTGGCCCAAGACCCTGTACAGTGATTCAAAAGAGGTCATTAAAAGGAACACAGGGGAAAAGTGGAACAAGAGGGGTGTGACAATTGACACTATAACAATTGACATTGTAACATATCCCCTTCTATATTTTGCAGTGAGAGTAATATCTCATAAATTTTATCAATCCAGTAGATTGAATAGTGTACCATGCATTTTTGTTGATGTAGCATATAAGCTTGTAAAGAAAGATCATACATATGATCTAGCAAAACTAATGCTCCAGTAGATAAATGAGAACCTAGGAGCAATAAGGAGATCAAAAGGAGCTCAATGCAAGTTTGGTTTAGTTCTTATGTGTATATTCTTTTATGTCATGGAGGAGTTTCCTTCTATTGGAAAGGTAAACTGGAGTTCAAAAAAAGCTACAATCACACAAATCAATGAGTACATTGATCAAATGGGTGATAATTTTGAGGCCCAAATGACAAGCTATTTTGAGGATTTTAAGAAAACTATGAAGCAAAGGGTTAGAATACCAATTTCCTTAGTGGAAAATATATCAATGACATATGTTTTTTGGTTGGCATTGACTATACCTATATCTAGGTAGTAATTCCAAGGGTAAGATGGCTAAGGCCATTAGGTTATGAACTTGATGTGGATGAAGCCTCAACAGCAATCATAGCATTGCTTGCAGAAGAGATTGATAAAGAGGAACCTCATTTTGGAACATATGATGTTGTTCATTCCAAGGTTGATATGGAACTCAAAACAACCTCCACCCTAAAGAAGAAAGATAAGTTGGTGAAGAAAATAAAGAAGAAATTTGGTGCAGATATTGAAGGGGCAGTAGGTGCTAAAGATGAAGAAGAAGAAGAAGGTGAGAGTGAAAAAGAAGAGAAAGGGCAAGGCCTAATGGAATTGATCTAGGACTTAGGAGAAGACAAGGAGAAAGGTGCAAAGGAAGAAGAAGCCAAGGAAGCACCTACACAAGTCGAGCAAAAGAAGAGAAAGGCTAAAACTCAGCCTCTAGCCCAGCCTAAAGCAAAGAAGGCTACAGGAACAACACAAGCCAAACCAAAGACACTAGTAACAAGGTCTAGAACAAGGGCATCTACACAAAAGGCCAAGGAACAAACAAAAGAAAAGAAGAAGGCCACCGAACAAACTGAACAAATGCCAAAGAAAAGAAGAAAGTATGTGGCATAGCCAGACACTAATGATGAGGAGAGAACAAGTCAGAGGATATCATCCAATTCAAAGTGGTAAGCCATCCTCCCAAATTTGCTATAGATAAGATTTGTGAAAATGTTAAGAATGTAGATTTGAATGATTTGAAAAGTCTTGATTTCAATAAGCTAAGTATAGAAGAGCAAAATAATAACCTCTAGAGCTAGACAATACCATGCCTAAAGAATTATATGAGATAATTGAAAAAAAATGGCATTATTGTCTAAAAATGGAAAAGGAGATCAGAGAATCTACCTTAGTACAAGTGACGCCTGACCTGACAAGAGGTCAAATAACAAAGGCTAATAAGAAACATGGTGGAAAATTTACATCTAAATATAGAGCCTTTAGCATCCTACAAAATAAAATTGAGGATGTAGTGAATAAGTCCACACAATTGTGGAAGACAATCTACAAGAAAACTAATGACAAGGATGAAGAAGAAAATAAGGCAGAGGTCAGTGCCAAGGAGAAGATAGAGGAAAAGAAGACAAAAGAGAACAAAGGAGAGGAAGAAAAGAAAGAAGAAGAAAAGAAAGAGGAAGAGGATAAATAAACAAGAAAAGAACCAAAAGAGAAAAGAGAAGAAGAAAAGGAAAATGAGAAGGATAAAGAAAAAGGAGAGCAGGAAACACAAAAGGGAGAAGATATGGAAATAGCTGAATAGTAGCAGCAAGAGGAACAAAGTGTGCAAGACACACAAATGTCACCTCCTAGCCCTCCTCATGTAACCATCACACTTGTAGACACAATAACTATCAAGGATGTTCCTGACACTTTTTCTCAAAACATCAATCCCCTAACTACAGAGGATCTTTCCAAGATCCTTCCCCAATCCACTCTACAAGCATAGTTATGCACAAATCCAGTATTGGTGAGTGTTGACGAGTTACAGAAGGCAGTAGCAGAACCAAAAAGAGACAAGGTGAAACCACAAGAACCACCTTTCACCTATACAGCTACTAGCACTCAAATTTTAATGCTTCCACCACCAATAATAGTAGGTAACACCACTCAAAAGCTGAGTGCAAAAGAAGGGAAGTCTGATGAGAAGGAGGATACATCAAAAGAAAAGGAGCAAGCTACTATTTAGACATTGATAGAGCTACCAAAAATAGGCACTCCTACAAAAACCCTTCAGAAGCTAAGCACTGAAGCCATACCTTTGCAAATCTCTACATCAGGCTCGAGGTCAACTAAGGTGACCATAGTACTTCACTATGGAGACCTTGAGTTAGATGAAGACATAGTCATACCTACTTATGACTCAAAGACTATCACAATGGAGCAGATTGTAGAGATGCAAGATGCAATAAATAGGAGAAAGAGATAGGAAATACACAAAAAAGAGTATAAACATAAGCAAGCACTACATGAAATTAAGGACATCTTTATCGATGCCTTCAGCTTGTAGTCACCAGATGAGTCAAAGCCCATAATGGAACAATTATCAGACATAGTTGACCAGGTGACAATTGAAGACCATGATACAAATGTCAAATTTATGGAATGGTCTGAAAGGAAGTTTGAAGGAAAGGTGAATGAGAAGATATCAAGTGGTATAGCACTTGCACAAGTTGAATTGGCCAAGCAGATTGAAAAGGTCAAAACTGTACTTGAGAACATTTTCTCATTGTACAAAAAGCTGTGTGATTTTTCCAATTTCATGCAAGAGACAAGCCGGAGGATAATGAGCTAGGAGAGAAATCTAAAGATTTCTAGCATGCAATTACCAAGAGATCCAACTCAAAGTGAGAAGCATTTTACCCAATCACTTCACACTCAAAGAGAATTAGCTACACTAACAAGTGAAAAGGCCAAATTAATGCAGATTTAGTCCTCCATTACCCCACATTTGGAGTCCTCCACAAAGAACAAGTCTATGCTAAAAATGTTCTAAAGAAAGATCCTAATCTTTCTACACTTGATGGACTTGTGCATCTTGTTGTAGAGACTGTCATCCAGCATAAGTCACTTGAAATTACTTTGGAAAACTGGGATGCAACTCTAAAAATGATAATAGAGGTAAATAGTACTTTTTTGGCTAAATATGGTATTACTCCTTAGAACCCTTTGACATAAGTGTCAAAAAGGGGGAGAAATAATGTTTTGGGGGAAATGATAAGTTAGATATATATAATGTTTAGGAGGAGTAATAACAATAAGGAAGATATGACTAAGGGGGAGAATACTAAGCATTTTGATTACATTTTTTCATTCATTCTTTTTGAAAATAAAGGGGAAAGATTGTAGATAATCAAAAAGGGGAGATAAGAGATACGGTATAATGTGACGGAGATACAAAATTTTGGGAATTGTATGGAAGATAGCTCTAATACAGAATACAGGAATACAAAGCATAGGTAAAAATTACCAAAATAGGGCAAAGGCAAAAGAGTATCAGGTACAATCAGCACAAAATTTTGGTTGCAAGAATAGATAAGGAAAAATCAACTCAAGGGAGTTATAAGGTATTTTGAACAAATTTTAAAATTTTGTACATATGCAGAGCAGATTGGATAGGGTACTCATAAGGCTAGACCAATAATGTTTAGTTAAGTGTTTTTGACACTCATGTCAAAGGGGGAGATTGTTGGTCTCGGAATGGTTTTGACATTTGAGTGTCAAGACACTTAACCACTTTCTACATTGATGTCGAGTACACTATGTATGTGCCAAGCATTATACAGGTGTCGAGTGATATATAGGTGTTGAGTCACAGTTGATGCCGAGCAAGTTAGAATATAACATGTGTCAAGTGAGCTAGAGTCATACATGTGTCGAGCAAGATAGAATGTAATAGGTGTCGAGCAAACCAGGATCAAACATGTGTTGAGCACTAGTAGTCTAGTATGTGTCGAGTAACTCAGAATTAACATATGAGTTTGTGGCTTCAAAAACTCATATGTAAACCATTTTTTGAGCCGACATAGAAGGATTTTGAAGGTCAATAAGGATGAGAAGGAATCTTTTATATTTCCTATGCAATCAACATGCAGCTAATAAGAAAAATGTAGAAGGCATGCAACCAATAAGAAAAGTGCAAGGAATGAGTGGGAATTAAAGATTCAATATGGATCATAGATCCATACCTAACCCTAAGTCTATGAAGTCTTTATAAGAAGGCTTAGACCCCGCAATTTTATGTTGTTGAATAGAAGTTAAGGAAGTTGCTAAGCAGATAGAAAAATTGCAAAATAATGGAAATAGCAAGGGCATCAAAGACTTACTGAATTGAGCAGCAATTACACATCTAGTTGATCATAACAGAACAAGGGTTACGATAGATATCAAATCAAGCAAGGATCACATCAGAATGAGTAGATCATGTGCCTGAAATTAGCAATTGAAGATTGTAAGCACTCAGGTCAAAGGTTTCTAATACTCTCTAGCAATTGTAGTAGATAGTGAAAACCCTATGTTGATAGGTTAGCTTAACAGCTATTTTGTAGATCCTTTGAAGAGGTGATTAATTCCTTTAATAGGGTGACACTTCATGTAAAGTGTTTGTAAATCCTTTAACCAGGTCACTATTGACATAGTGTAAAGCCTTTAATAGGGCAGGCCTTTCACAAGGCAGACCATCAAAAGCGGTCAAACAATTATTGCTGCAGTGATTTTGTGGGTATCATCCCCACCCTAGTTTTACCTTCTTATTCCTTGAGGGTTTATGGGTTACCAAATTCTTGTGTCATGTGTTTGCTTGCATGTGTTTACTTCATGTTTATTTGATAAGTTACATGCATGATGTTTACTTTCAGTTAAAAGTTTTAATGATTAAAATGCAATACTTTTGATTCACCCCCCTCTTAGAAGTACTCTTCCCATTTGAATATTCCAACAATTTCTAGATTGGATTTCTATTCTAGGCAACCTGCTGGAGTTGGAAAAGTATGCTCAATCATAGAACAAGCCTTTGTAAATTGGGAACATCACTCCTCTCAAGATTTTGAGACAACTATTATTGCTTCAAGACAAAGATGGAAATAGATGCCACATGACTTGAAGATAAGAAAATCTCACTCTCATCAAAATTTAACTCTTACTACTATTAGGATTCCATGGTATATTTAGTTGGGAAGGAATTGGTGCAAATATTGGATCCATTAAAGTATCAACCCCCTATTCTCCTGCAACCACTACTAGTAGTAAATAACAATGCAGAGGATCATGATATGACAGCAGAAGTTCAGCGATGGAGAAGGCTTAAGGAAAATTATGGGTACTTTGACTATGTTAAGAATGAGCTAGGGGAGAGGACAACCAGTAATTGGAGAGTTCAGGCCAGAATCAAAAACTTCATGGTTGTTGGGTACTAGCAATAACTCAGTTGGGGGGAATGATGGGCCTCTAAAGGACCATTTTTTTAAGATCTTTTAATCTTGTTTTTAAGCAATTATCTTCTAGAAACAATCATGACTTTGAGGTTTTAAGAAAATGAACTTATGTTTTCATTATATGCTTTATATATGATGAGACATTAAGTAGAATTATGAATAGTTCAAATATGCTATAATTGCTTGAATCTATGGACAAAAATGGTATAATGAAGTGATGTTGCATGTTGATGAACATTTCGTCATTTATGCTATGTCTTGGGTAGTTTTCTTGCTTTAGCCATATGATTTGCAAGAGTGGTAATTTGAACTTACACCATTTCTAATATGATGATAAAATAAATATATGTATGTGGAAGTCATATGCACACTGAATGTTTTTCAGGTACTTGATGTGGATATTCAAGAGTTAACACCTCAGTGTTAAAGTTAGAGCCAACTGGATTGTTGAATCATCACGAGTGGAGCAAGTCAACAATGCACAAATGTAGCTTCCACAACCTAATATATTCTTGGAGGATTTATTCATGGTTAATGGTGATTCTGTTTCAAACTTTATGAGATTGCAATTGGTCCTCATTAATGGAGTGATCATAGAGTTAGGGAGTAGTTGTAGTTTTCTTTTAAATAATGTTTGTTGTAGCTCCAAGGGTAGTTTTTGAAAAAGAAGAAGATAGGTTGATTTTAGTAGCAGTAGAGTGTGATTCAGTTTTTAGTCAAGTGTAATTCCCTTCACCATGAATGATTAGAATGAGTAGTTCAAGTCTATTTCTCTTATTTGATTATCTTTTCTATTCACTCATCCAAGGGGGCCCAATTGGTGACTGAATTGTTCTGTTAGAATAGATTTCATTTCCTTTTTTTGTTTTCTTGCAAGATAGAATTATGTTTCTCCTACAACCATTAATAACAAAATCAATGAATTTTTACAATAGCATAGGTGAATAGATAGGTTTATTGTTGTAGCATTACTTTCAAGCTTTAAGTTAAGTTGATGTTCTAGTTGCTAGTATAGAATTCCTTCAACATTTCCTTCACATTAGTTGTAATGACTTGAAGGAGAATTAGAGCATAGACTTTACAATCATCCTCTCAATTTTATGATCTCAGGTTAACAAATTAAATGAAGTTGGTGTACTATTTTAAGTAAAATACATGATATTGTCTGACCATGGAATCACTGTGAAAGGATGTCCAATCCTTTATTATTAAAGTAATAAGATGATTAGATAGTGATTCCCTTCTAGCTATCCATTTCTTGTTAAACCTATCAAGAAGACTATTCCAGAAAGAATTAGGGGGTTTGAGGCCCATAGGGAGACCCAAATAAATAGAGGGAAGAATACCAATGCCACAACCTAGAATAGCTACCATCTTCCTCTATCTTTTAGCCAGGGTATTGATGAAAAAGACAGAACTCTCGTTCCAATTAATAAGTTACCTAGTACCCTTAGTGTAAGAGCTCAAGACCTTTTTGATAGCCCTAGCTTCCACAACCATGGCTTCACCCCCCAAAATGATCTCATCCACAAATATATGATGAGAGAAAACCAACAAACCAAAAGAAGGTTTAATCCCTTTCAAAGCCCTTGAATTTATGCTAGCTAATATCATCCTTCCAAACACTCAAGAAAAATGATGAAGAGGATGGGCAATAAGGGGTCCCCTTGAGGGTTTGAAGAATTTTGCAAGAGAGCATTTGACCAAGACAATAAGACAGGGAGTAGAAATCATCTAGTTGATAAGCTTGTAGACCTTGGTATGAAGCTCAAAGGCTTAAAACCTTAATGTGAAAAGATCGATCAACATGAGCATAAGCCTTGGATAGGTTGAGCTTGAGGAGAAAACTTTCACGCTTACCCTCTTCCAAAGAATGGAAGACTTCATGAACAATTGTGATAGAATCCAAGATTTTCCATCCCAAAAAAAAACCAGATTGCTGAGGAGCAATGATAATAAGGAGGACCTTGATAATCCTACTTTTTAGTACTTTAGAAATAATCTTGTAGAAAGAATTGCAGAGGCTTATGGGTCTGAAAAGATCCAAAGAGTCTGCCCCCGAAACTTTAGGAATAAGCACCAAGAAGGTAGCGTTGCTCTATTTTGGCAAACCTTTGGCTCTGAAAAACTCTCAGACAACTTTAATAACATCCTTTTGAACCACTTTCTAGAATATTTGGAAGAAGAAAGTGGGGAAACCATCTAGACCTGGGGATTTATCAACTAGGAGGGAGAATACTACCTGCTCAATTTCCAAAGGGTTAGGGATGGCCTTAAGCAAAGAGTTGTGCTCTAGCTGGATCAAAGTCAAAATGTTGGAGATAATGTCATGTTGTTCTTCTCCTAATAGATTGAGGTCTCTAGACAGAAGAGCAAAGAAGAAAGAGATGGCCTCAATAGCAATATTTTTTTTTCTTCCTCCTAAACTACAACCCCCCTATTGATTCTGCTTATTCTATTATTGCTCTATGATTCAAAGTAGAGATATGGAAGAATCTAGTGCTTTGATCTTCCTCTTTAAGTGAGATAGCTCTCAATCTCTATTTCCAAAATGCTTCCTCTTGTCCAATAATGTCATGAAGCTCATAAAGAATAAATTTTTCCTCCTCCAGCTGCTCCTCATTATAACCCTCCTAAATGACACCCTAAATGATGTTGAGGTCCTCTGAGATTTGAGCTTTCGATTGGAAGATGTTACCAAAGTCTGATTTATTCCACTTCTTGATTTTTATTTTTTTTGTGTCTCAACTTCTTGGCCACCTTGAACATAGTAGTACCCTCAATGTGAATATTCCACCATTCTAAGATATGATTAGAGAGATCTAGGTGAGATGTCCAAAAAAATTCAAATTTGAAGGGGAGGGGATCAAGAGTGAGAGAAATAGGGGAGTGATCTGACCCAGTCTGAGCCATTAAAGAAAAATTATAGTTATTAGAATTCATCCAATCTAAAGAGATGAGAACCTTGTCCAAAAACACTTGAATGCAGTCTCTACCAACTCTTTTATTAGACTAGGAAAAGGAGTCTCCCTGAAGCTCAATATCCAATAACACCAAATCATTGATAAAATCTGAAAGGTCCTACCTAGCATCCAAATCTGGGGCCAAACCACCTTGTTTCTCATCATCCCTGAGAGGGGTGTTAAATTCACCCATAATAATGCATTTTCCCACTTGGAATCTAGATAAAATATTTCTTATTTTGACCCAATAATTCCTCCTACCGATCTTAGAGTTGGGAGCATAAACATTCATAAGATACCAACTCTCATTATCTTTGATATTAAGAACTTGAATGAGTAAAATATTAGCTTCACCATATAAGGCTTGGGGCTTGAAAATGTTTGTAGTTGTAGAGGGTGAGCAAACCACCTAAAGAACCATTCTAGTTTGTGGAAAATCTCTCCAAAATACTACTAAAAGAAATCCTCTCCACATGATGTTTTCTCATTTTGGTTTCTTGAATAAGCATAAAATCTAATCTATGATTCCTAATCATATTTCCTATCACCTCTTGTTTGTGGACTCCATTAAGCCTGTGAATATTCTAGGATATGATCTTCACATCTTCTTTGAAAAGAAGGCCTCTTGGATGGTCTTTTAACTTCCATCTATGAGATTCCTTCTAGTTTCCTCTTGCCTATTCTAGCTAAAATTGTTCCTTCTAGGAGTTTTAGATTTTGCTCCAACATTAGCTTTCACTCTACTCCTAATGGTAGCTGAGGACACTGGTGAGGGGTCTCTACTTTTCTTTTTCTTCTGAACTATAGTCCACTCCCCCTGACTCTCATCCGCACAGCTCACAAAAAGAGTCTTCATTCTGGTTAATTATCTTGGCATTGAGGATCTAACAAAATCCATCAATCTAGAAATCTTCCTAGGGGAAGCAACCTCTAGGATAAGGTTGATAATAGAATCCTTGGAAGTAGACCTACTCTTTTGGGCAACATCCCCTCACCCTTCAAAAGCTTGGGAGTCTAGGACTTCTGAAATCTCTTCATCATCTGCATGAGTTGTACATAAAACCCCTATCTCCTAAAAAGTATGATCCATATTTTTATTTACCTCCTTAGGAATTGATGTATGATGTTTAACAGCTTCCTTGAAGGTGATTTCCCCTAAAAATGCTCCAAGAGGAATGACCTTGGTGCTGACCTCTTTAGTAACCTAGACTACTAAAGTCATATTCTTATTAGCTTCCTTAAAGGTGGTATCCCCTAATACTACTCCAAGAAAAATGTCCTTAGCACTAACCTCTTCAATATCCATTGGTTGGGCTTCCATCAGATCCTTCCTTTAAATATTATGCCCTCCTTGTGGAATTGCATTGTCCTTTTGTTTCTGTACCTTAACTCCCTCTTTAGTATTCTTATTTTGATCTTTGGAAATAACCTTGGTCTTTTTCTTACCCGAAGTTTTCTTCTTGGCTTTTTCCTCCATAAATCTAAGGTATTTTTTGCCACATGCCATACTTTCTTACAATGAAAGCATGCAAAAGGGACAATCTCAAAGTCCAGTTTTTGAATGTGTTTACCTAGTTTCAAATGAAGATACAAAACCTCAAGAATTTATTTTCCCTCATCAACCCCTATACAGATCCAAGGATTGGTTAATCTCCTTCTAGACACTGTAATGGGGTGAATGGAAAGAAGCTCCCCAAAAGATTTTGTTGTATAGTCAAAAACATCTTCATACTAGAATTCCATAAGTAGTTTAGGTAGTCAAACCCAAACAAGAGCTTGGAAAAGGAGTCATTTAGATCCAGCTATGATGATTATTTCTACAGAGCAAATGGTTGATCGACCAAAGACCGAAGATCCTATACAAAGGATCCTAGTGAGATCCTCTTGAGAAGAGAACTTGAAAGAGAGGAAGCCCTTGGCCATAGTTGCAATCTCAACTTGACCTTTGAGGTCCCATTTATTCTTGGCAAAGGCTCATATGATGTCAATGTTCAACTTAGGTCCAATGAACTTCCCAACCAGAGTAGAGGCCATAGCAGCAATGTTATGATCTACTAGCTGATCAGGTATTTCAATAGCATATTGCCCCTTTTCCTTACCTGAAATAACTTTATCTTTGGGAAGGAAGACTTACCTGTGAGTTTGGTACCAAAGAGCGAAGACTACCAACTAGCTGATTTTCTCCAAAGACATTCAAAGTAGAGTGCGGGCCCGACATAGTCTTCCCAGATCTAAATGCATCCTTCCAAGGATCCTTCCTTGGTGCTTGTGGGGCCCCATTCCTAGAGACTATCTTTTTCCCCTAATCTTCCTCCCCCTGACAGGCCTTAGATCCATTCCTTGCACCATCCTAGACCGACCCCCTGGAAGTAGAATTCAAATTTATGATCTCTTCTATTCCCCCTCCTACTCCTGGACACGTGCAATGGATGTTATTCATTGGATGTATTTTCCTTGTATTAGTTGTACTTATGTATTTTCTTATGAGATAAATGCATTTATTATTTATCTATGATCATGAGACGTTATACTTGGGACTTAAACCAATTAGTATAAACTTCTTAAATGTGACTCAACGTGAAGGAACCCTTGAAGAATGGAAAGCTATATTTATAATTGCTTATGTGTACTTGATGTGTATGTGTATATTTCTTCCACATTGTTATCTTGTATTGTTTAAACTTTATTAAAAGTTGTTTAGTAAACATTGTAACATGCTAAGTTTATTTCCCTTGGGTTCTTGAGTGGGGTATTACATCTAGTATCATAACACAAGTTACAATATTTGAAACTCTATACATATTGTGCATCATCTATTTACAAGTAGTTAAACTTGCAACAAGATTTTACGACAAGAATTATCAATATAAAATATAAACAAAAAAAATTTGAAACAATAGAACTATGAAACTAAAACTTGGATTCATAACACTTGGTGTTTCAAACACTATTTTGTGATTATATATTTCATCTTTTTTATCTTAGTAGTGATAGTCGGCTTCCAGGAGTAAGCCTATTTTAAGAGGGGGATGATGTAATACCTATCCTTCGCTATCATTGTAGACTTAAGTGTTAAAGTTATATATGACTCTTGTATAGATGTGTTAGCCCTTATTTTATATTTGAAATGTAATACTTTGATCTATTGAGTAATTGATTATGGCAGGCTATAACAATTTCTTACTTACACTGATGATACAATAATTGCTCTTAGTTAGTTAATGAAATTACTTTTAAGATTATGTCATATGATGCGTCTTAGAAAGATGTTTATTATGTCCTCACAATGATGAGATATTCATGTTAGAATATGATGTTATTTATATGTATGATTTACTATTATACTTACTCCATACTTGCATGTGCATGGTGTGTGTGTCAGTTTTACATTTATATTTGATGGGCCTAATACAGTTGAGGGAGGGAATCATATTCACCTGCTAGTCAAGATCTACACAATGTACCACTCCCTATCATTGCCCATTTAGCTTAGATATATATACACATGTACATGCTCGTCTTTTATATAGATTTGCAAGTATCGATCATCAACTTCCCTGAAATGTCAGGATGACCATGCCCTATCGCAATAACTCAATGGTAAGAATGGGGAGATAATGTTCAAGTCCAATCCCAGCCATAGCCTTGTTGGTGTAAATAAGTATTTACTTATTACACTTTACTTAAGTTTACTTAGGTCAATGCATTATTTTATTATTTATTAGTTTGACACCTAGGAATTTGCGTACTCTTATGAGTTGTCATGTTGACAACACTGGAGTAAGCAACTCTAATTCAACACATGGTGTCTACAATACTGGAGTTTTCATAATTAACTAAGTTGTCATGTTGACAACACAATTATTCACACTCCAATTTTAGCACATGGTTTCTACAACATAATTTTGCGTACTACACCTTTGTAGGCTTATCCTCTCATCATCACACTTACTCATGTGCTTAATGGAGGATAGTCCACTTTTGGTGGACATGTGTCTGGTTGTAAGAGTTATTAGTGTGTTGACTCCTAGACATTCTAGAAGCATTCCAAAGGCATTTATATATAGGTACTCCTAGTGTGTATGTATAGAACATTACAGAACATGACTGAACATTGAATGATAATACATCAATTTTGGATATTGTTAGTTTGATCATATCTTGTTGGTCTACTATTGTGCTTGTGCTTGAGTTCCTTGATCTTGGTTGATTTTGCCCTAAGGCAAATTTTTACATGGTATCAGAGCTATACCAAATTCTTACAAGCCTAATTACTTGTCTTGAGAAAGAGGAAATATATCTAACTTTCCACCATTTTTAAACCCATGAGTTTATCTTTGCCTATGTTGTTTAATTTTGAGTTTTGCTCAGTTATAGTAATGTTTCTTTTATATGGATTTGGCTATGTGATTTATTCAGTAAATGATTTAATTATAATATTTGAGTTAATCATATAATATTGAGAATTATTAAACATTATTTGATTAAAAAGAAAATATGAGAATATGAGAATATTTAAATAAATAAAAACTAATTAAATATGTGCTTTCATCTAAAAGACTTAATTTGGAAGTCTGATTTAGGAAATTGGTTAAAGAGAAATTAAAATATGATGATATTTAAGTAATTAGAAATTAATTAAATATGTGTTTCAGTTTAAAGATTAAATTTAAGAAGTTACAGTAAAAAAGAGAATTAAAATATTAAACGATTAAAGATTTGATATTGCTTTATTATAACTATTTAATTAAATAATAATTAAATTAGAGTTGCATTTAATAATGAGCTTTAATTATTATTAATAACTTAAATAATAAACTATGCTTTAAATAGTGCTTGCACTAATTAATAAAGTGGAGGAAAAGAAAATAATATTTTAATTAATTAATAAGTTCTTTAAAGTGTGCATGAAAGGATTAAATAATTAAAGTAATTATTATTTAATAAAAGTGGTGGCTTTTAAATATGGGAGAACAGAAACCCTAGTTAGGGTTATGGTTCTTTATTAGGGGTTTGGTATTTCATTTGAGAGACACACGGGTTTTGGGGAGCAAAAATTGGAATTGGATCAAAAGAATTGTTGACACTTTCAGAGGGTTTGGATTTGCATGTGTTCACAAATTGTCTCAAATTTTGGCTATGGTTTTGAGGTAGGTTTTTAAAACTATTGTAGAATTTTATTGAAAGATATGTCTATTTTGTGTCTTCCTGGGTGCTTGCATAATGCTTATTAATTTATTGTATAAATTACTAGATAAAGAATTATGTTGTAGATTTTGAAAATAAAAAATTATTGATGGAATTAAATCATATGATTGAAAATTATGTGTTTTCTTATATTCTATTTATAGACTTGTGATGATTATTTTTCAAGATGGTCTTCTTTGTGGGTTGTTTAGTTGGCCAAGTTAGGATGTGCACCAGAGGCATTTTTGAGATTTCTTTTATGATTATTTGACTTGATGTCATGATGATGTAATTTATGATTTGAATTGAAATTTATGTTTTATGAGCTTTATGCTATTGAGCATTTATGAAAACTTGGGTTTTGAGAACCAATGTTATTTTTGAGTTGCTTTTTAAGGAACCAATTTTTTTCAGTATTACTTTTGTGGTATAGGACACAATTGTGGTTTGTGACTTTTGGGAAGGTAGTCTAGGTGCATGTTTATGGAAGTGGCTTGCAATGGGTGCTAGGGCCCAGAGTGGCTATAGGGTAATTCATTGTAAGTTGTGTAATAAGTGATAACATAGTAATTTTAAATATTTAGAAAATATTTTAAAGATAAGTTAAAGATTTTGCCTCATCCATGCCTTGAGTGCTTGTATAGGCTAAGGATTAGAATGGGATGATACTTAGTGAGAGGTATGACTAGTTTTCCTCATCTTCATGAGAGGGTAATCTGGTTATATATGGAAGTTATAAGTGATTTACAAAGAGTACAGCAGAAACAAAGTGCCTAGAAACTAGTTTTTGATGATCATATTATATCTTCTAACAGAGATATAATAAGGAGATGTAAAGTTAGATAGTGATAGAGGACAGTCTGATAATGATGTCAATGAATGTACAAGTCCTAGAGTCACACGTGTGAGAATTTTTATAGATTGTAAGCTGATAGTGCTATATGGTTGCAAAATAATTAATTATCTTATTGTGGTCCTATTATAATTAATTGAGAAATCCTCAAGGCCGACTCAAGGAACTGTTTTGAGGACTTGGTATAAAGGAAGGTATTTTTCTTGTTTGTAAAAAAGTTATGGAGTATGTGAAGTGATCAAAGAAGTGTGAACAAGAGCAGAGAGTTTGGTAAATGCAAATAAGAAATCCATGAGATTATTGGATGTGAAGTTTGTAATTTGGTATTGAGATCAGAAGGAGCAGAAGTCTGGTTGATAGGATAGAGGAAGAGAAAGGAGAAGTTCATTTCAATTCTATAATTTTGTGAGGGATAATACAAAGATCATTTGGACAGTGGGTTCATTGGTCTTTCCCATAAAGTTGTTTGGACAATGGGTCCAAATACCTTCTACAACTCCTAACAGGGTTGGCACAACTCCTAACAGGAATTCAAAGTCTCTTAACAAGGATTGATATGTGTTGAATGTTTTCATAAACTCCTAATAAGGTCCATCTTCTAACAAAGAATATTTATATTCGTACATCATCTTGTGGGTACCATCACCACCAAGGTTTTTCATCTGATCAAGGGTTTCCCTAGTTAACATATCTAGTGTTATTGTGCATGAGTATATTGTTGTGTTTTATGATTATATTGCTCATATGGTTAAAGATTTAATAAGATTGATAATTGTGATAATAGTTAAATAACTAATTACCCACCCCCCCCCCCCCCCCTGGTGGACTACATATTCTAACAATTGGTATCAAAGCATTAGGTCCTTGAAGGGAAATCTTAACAGGTTTGGGAGATCAATGGCAAGTCATTTCAGAAAGGATAGTCCTAAGTTTGATGGGGTTAACTATGACAACTAGAAGGATAAGATGAAGACTCATCTATTTTTTATGGTTCCAGGTTATTGGCTTTTGACAAAAGGAAAGAAGGAAATTGTGGAAGAAGAAAGGATTGAAGAATGCAGTGAAGTAGAAAGGGATCTATTTATGTATAATATGTGAGCTAGAGAAGCCTTATTATTAGCTCTTCCAAAGAATGAATACAGTCAAGTAAAGTTTCTATTTACATCTCATAAGATTTGAAAAGCATTATAATCTACTTTTGAAGGTGATACACATACAAAAAGAATAAGATTGTGGAATTGGATATGATCATTTCAAGATGCTAAAATGATTGAAGATGAATCTATAAGAAGCTATGTTGGTAGGACATCTGAGATTGTTGTGAGAATCAAATTATATGGTGGATCCAAATAAGAAGATGAAATTGTGTGGAATAACTTAAAAACTCTGACAACACCATTCAAACAAGTTCCACAGATGATTGAATTGTTGATACCCTACACTGAGAAGTTCACCATGAAAACTTTTCTTGGAAGATTAGAAGCAATAGAAGCAGGTTTGAGACAATCTAGAGAATTGACAAGAGAGGAGATATGTTTTAGTGCCTTTAGTGTTTGCCCATGTCTATATAGAAGTGCAAGTACTCATGAATATTTTGCTAGCAGTAGTAGAACCAAATCTGATGAAGGTAGGAAGATTGAAGAAGGTATAGCCCTTCTTGTAAGAAGAGAACCAAATGATAAGAATATCTTCAAATGTTGGACTTGTAATGAATTTGGTCATTATGCATCTAAATGTCCAAAAAGAGAGAAAAAGTATAAGGGAAAGTGTGAGCCTAGAGGACCTATAAATTGTTTATGTAAAAATGAAGATGAGGAATTTGATGAAAGAGTTCTGAGTGAAAGTACTAGTGAGCTATGATTTGTAGCCATAAAAGAAGATGATCTTGACATAGAAATTAGAGAAGAGAAAGCTCTAGTTTCCCAAGTTGAAAAGGAATCTAATTGGATAATAGATAGTGGATGTTTGTATCACATGAATGGTGATATGAATAAATTTGTTAAATTCAGGAATCATGATGGAGGTATTATTAGAGTTGGTAACAATGCATCTTGTCACATTGCAGGGATAGGATCTATTACTCTTGTTGGAAAGACTGACATTGATGATGTTTACTTTGTTGATGATTTAAAGCATAACTTGTTGGGTGTTGGATAGTTGGTGCAAAAAGGTTATCAATTGCAATTCACTAGAAAAGACCTACATTATCAAAGACAAAGATAGTAAGTTGATTGAAAAAGGTACAAGATCCAGAGGTAATGTATTTCAGTTGAATCCCATTGAGATGACATGTTTGGTTGCTAATATGGATAACATTTAATTATGGCATAGGAGGCTTTGTCATATAAACTTTTATAACATTATAAAGGTCAGTAGCACCTTTGAAGTTAGAGATTTACCTGAGATAATAAAACCTACTAATGTTGTATGCAAAGAATGTATCATGAATACACAAAATAAGGTATCATTTTCCATTAAGAAGTTCTCTACCACAAAGAAACTATAAATTGTTCACACTTATTTGAGAGGCCCTACCAAGAGAAGAGGATTCTATGGAGAAATGTATTTTATGATTTTTGTTGATGATTTCACTAGAATAATATGGGTAGCATTTCTTAAAGATAAATCTGGAGCATTTGAGAAGTTTAAGATATTTAATAATAGAATTGAGAATGAATATGGTGTTAAGATAAAAAGTTTGAGATCAGATAGAGGAGGAGATTTCACCTCTAGAGAATTTAATATATTTCTTGAAGAGAATGGAATTAAGAGATAGTTATCTTCACCTAAAATTGTTGAGTAGAATGGAATAGCAGAAAGAAGAAACAATTCAATATCAAAGGTAGCAAGAGAAATGTTGTTTGAGAATGATGTATCCAAGATATTTTGGAGAGAATCGGTCAATACAATAGTATACACCATGAATGGGGTACAAATTAGAAAAGGTATGAACAAGACACCTTATTAATTATGGTTTGGTCATACACCTTTAGTAAAGTACTTCAGAATCTTTGCAAGCAAGTGTTACATAAAGAGAGATGATGATGTTGGTAAGTTTGATTCAAGAAGTGATGAAGGTATGTTTCTTGGTTATTCATTGAAAAGTAAAGCTTATAGATGTTTTAATCATAGAACCAAGACAATAGTTGAATGCATAAATGTAAAAGTTGATGAAAAGTTTAGAATTAAGGAAAAAATGATGGATTACAATTCTGACAAAGAAGAAGAAAATATTGGAATAGTTAGAGAAAATGTTGAAGTTTTCTTTGAAAGTAACAACGATCTACAGAATGATGTGCAAATTGTTAAGCAAAGAGGAGAACAAATATTTGAACCAAGAGAAGAGATAAGAGTTGGGTTAGAAACTCCTACCTCTAATAAGAACTTGACAAATAATCACCCCCTAGAGAAAATAATTGGAAGCAAAGACAAGGAAGTAATGACAAGAAACAGAGTTAATGAGGAATTATGTTTTATTTCTAAAGTTGAACCTAAGAGTGCAAATGAAGCATGCAAAGATTACCATTGGATTCAAGTAATAAAGAAAGAATTAGATCAAATTATGAAGAATGACACATGGGAATTAGTTCTTAAATCTAAAGAAAATAATGTTATAGGAACCAAATAGGTATTCAGAAACAAGATGAATGAGCAAGGTGAAGTTGTAAGGAACAAAGCTAGTCTTGTGTGCAAAGGATATTCATAGAAAGAAGGAATAGACTATGAGGAGACATATAACCCTATAGCCAAATTGGAAATAGTAAGAATGTTCTTGGCTTATGCAATGAATAAGAAATTCAAAATGTATCATATGGATGTCAAATTAGCCTTCTTGATTAGAGAACTTGAAGAAGAGGTATACATTGAGCAGCCTGAGGGTTTCCATCTGTCAGAAGAAAAAGATATGGTATGCAGATTGAGGAAAGCTTTGTATGGTCTAAAGAAAGCATCTAGAACCTGGTATGTAAAGTTGGACAATTATCTGGAAAAAATTGGAAAGCTTTGTATGGTCTAAATCAAGCATCTAGAACCTGGTATGCAAGGTTGGACAAGTATTTAGAAAAACTTGGATTTGCTAAAGGTACAACAGATAGTAACTTGTATTTGAAAGCAATTGAGAATGGTTTGCTGATAATGGTAATATTTGTCGATGACATAATTTTTGGAGGTGATGATGAAGCAAGTGATAAGTTTGTTGAAGAAATGAAGAATGAGTTTGAAATGAGTACGATAGGAGAGATGAAGTTCTTTCTAGGTTTGAAAATTGTGCAAAACAATGATGGCATTTTTATTTCACAAGCTAAGTATTTGGAAGACTTGTTGAAAATACTTGGTTTGGAAAATTGTAAGCATGTTGGTACACCAATGATAATTGGTCACAAGTCATCTAGCAAGGATGAAACACCTATAGTTAAGCAAAATAAGTACAGATTCATGATTGGAGGTTTGCAATATCTAACTCACACTAGACTAGATATAGCAAATGAAGTTGGGGTTGTAGCAAGATTTCAAGTTGATCCTAAGGAGTATCATTATGCAATAATAAAAAGGATATTTAGATATTTGAAAGGAACATTTGATTATGGGATATGGTATGAAAAATCAAGTGATTTCACTCTATGTGCTTATACTGATGTGGATTAGGCAAGAAGTATGGATGATAGAAAAAGCACCAGTAATGGAGCATTTTTTCTTGGAGGAAGATTGATTTCTTGGCTAAGCAAGAAACAAGATTGTATTTCACAAAGTACAAATAAGGTGGAGTATATAGCACTAGAAAATAATTACAACTAAGTCATATGGATGAAGCAAGTGCTAACTTGGATATTTGGATAGAATACTCATAACATATTGTCATATATTGTGATAACATGAGCACAGTAAATATGTCTAAAAATGTTGTATTGCATTCCAAGACTAAGAATATATCTATTAAGTATCATGTTTTAAGAGAGAAGGTAACAGAAAAAGAAATCATATTGGAGTATGTCATACTAAAGATCGGATTGTAGATATCTTTACAAAGCCTTTACCTAAAGATACATTTGAGTACTTAAGAGATATGCTTGGGGTTATGCCCCTGCCTACTTCACAGTAGATGATGGAGAGATTGTGTTAGTATAGTGGTATAGAGAACTATTGTTTTCCTAGACTGAATGTTGATGCTTCCCACATGGGAGAGTATCTATGATGAGCAGAGTCATCAAGGACTCTTGGTAATTGGTCTTGAAACAATGTCTTTGGACACTTGAATTGGTTGAAGACATGGAATATAAAATTGATATAATGAGGCATTGTCATTAATGTCAATGGGGGAGATAATGCATAAAAAATATCTCCTAGGTATAAATGGGGGAGAATAGAAGTGTGCATGGTAAAACATCTCTACTTTGTTAGGGAGATCTAGAAAGATTGTATAAAAAAGGAGAAAGAATATCTCTATAAGGGAGATATAGAGCATGAAGGTCTATTATGTATGGGGGAGAATTTGAGAGTTGTTTAAATATGTGAACAACTAAGGCTAATCCTAGAAGATGTAGAATACAATAGTGTTATAGAGGATTTTAAATTTGATTAATCAAGAGGATTTGAAAAGATGAGAGCAGAAGTAGCAGTAGCAAAGTATTGTTTGGTATTCTTGGAACCTAGATGTTTTTCATCTATGTTTCCATCAATGCCAAAGGGGGAGATTGTTAGCATGAATGTTAATGATATTTCTTTGGGGGAGTATCCTAATCATTGGAGAGCATGTGGCAATATTAAAATGTTGTATCCATGACTATTTTTGTCATTGACATTAACATAGTAGAAATTCTATGAAGACTGGAAAAGTGACAAATAGAGATCGTGGTTGTACAGACAGAGTTTTGATGATCGGGTGATGCAAAGTAAAGCACATGTTCCACATTGTGTCTAGATGATGAGGTTAAGTTCGTGTAACCTAAGTGAAAGATATACAGAAGTTATAAGAGATTTACAAAGAGTAGAGCAGAAACAAAGTGCCTGGAAATCAATTTTTGATGATCATATTATTTCTTCTAATAGAGATGTGAAGTTAGACAGTGATAGAGGATAGTCTGATGATGACATTAGTGAGTGTGCAAGTCTTGGAGTCACACATGCAAGAAGTTGTATAGAGTGTAAGATGACAATGTTATATGGTTATGAGATAATTAATTATCTTATTGTGGTCTTATTATAATTAATTGGGAAAGCCTCAATGTGGACTCAAGGAATTGTTTGAGGACTTGGTATAAAGGAAGGTATTTTCCTTCTTTGTAAAAAAGGTATGGAGTGTGTGAAGTGATCAAAGAAGTATGAACAAGAAAAGAGAGTTTGGTAAATATGAGTAAGTGATCTAAGGGATTACTGGATGCGAAGTTCATGATTTGGTATTGAGCTCAGAAGGAGCATGAGTTCAGTTGACAAGACAAAGGAAGAGGAAGGAGAAGTTTAGTTCAATTCTATTATTTTGTGAGGAATAATATGGAGATCATTTGGATAGTGGGTTCATTAGTCTTTCCCATGAATTTGTTTGGATAGTGGATCCATCTTCCTTCTACAACTCCCAACAAGGTTGTAATCTCTAAACAGGGATTCAAAGTATCCTGATAGGAATTGATGTGTATTAAATGTTTTCATGGAATCCTAACAGGGTCAATCCTCTAATAAGGAATATTTATATTAGTACATCATCTTGTGGGTACCAACCCCATGGGGGTTTTCCCTCTTATCAAAGGGTTTCCCTAGTTAACATATCTACTTTAATTATGCATTAGTATTTTGTTGTGGTTTTTGATTATATTGCTCATATGGTTAACATTTAATAAGGTTGATAATTCTAAATAATGGTTGGATAATATTGGTGGACTACATATTCTAACAAACTCAATTAGTTTGACCATATGATGACATACCCTAGTATTTAGCTTGAGTCTCCTTCATGGTTTATTTATATTTGCCTCTAGTGCTATACTTTTTGGATATTACTTTTGATTGTGTAATTATTGTGAGTTGTTACTTATTGATTGGATGTCATTTATAGTTGAAAGTTGATTTTTATTGATGATTGTTAGTTATTCATTGATGGTGCTTTTATTATTGGACTTGGTGATTAGTGGTTTACTTTTATTGACATATGATAGTTGTTATCTATTGGTTACTATGTTTGTGACACTTGACATTTATTTGGAGGTGGTTGTATCTTTTTGGTTTTGATATTTGATTTATACTTGGTATTTGTTGTTGATTTTGGTATGTGATGGTTTGGATGAGTGTCTTTTACTTTGCTTATCTTTTCTTTATTAGTAGTTTGTGTTACCCTTGAGGTAAATTTGGCTATCAAGATTCCTTGCTTAGGATTTTTTTATAATTTGATTACCTGTGTGTGGATTGTACATTATCTCTCCTGCACGAGGGGAGTGGAAGCCTGACTAGATGACCACACAGTCCAGAGGTAGTGTCTTCTTACCATTTGAGTCCCCCTCAGTTTGAAAAATTTTAGTTGTTCATGGATACAACTGTACCTTTATCATTCTTATTCATATCTCAAAGACTTATATTTAGTTGATGCATGTACGTTATCATGTATCTTTTATTCTAATGTTCTTGTATATATTCTCGCATACCCTGTGACATGTGCAGTGGATATTATTCATTGGATGTATTTTCATTGTATTAGTTTTACTTATGCATTTTCTTATGAGATTGTGTATTTGTTATTTATTTATGATCATGAAACATTATACTTGAGACTTAAACTAATTAGTATAATCTTCTTAAATGTGACTCAACGTGAAGGAACCCTTGAAGAATGAAAAATTGTATTTATAATTGCTTATGTGTACTTGATGTGTATGTCTATATATGCTTCTGCATTGTTATCTTGTGTTGTTTATGCTTTTAAAAAATAGTTTAGTAAACATTGTAACATGTTAGGTTTATTTCTCTTGGGTTCTTGAGTGAGGCCTTACATCTGCTATTAGAGCCTAAGTTTCAACATTGGGAACTTTGGGCATATTGTGTGCCATCAGTTTACAAGTAGTTAAACATGCAACAAGATTAAATGACAAGACTTATCAATAGAACATATAAATAAAAAAATTCAAAACAATAGAACTATGAAACTAAAACCTGGATTCATAACACTTGTTGTTCCAAATGTTATTTTGTGATTATATATTTCATTTTTGTTATCTTGCTAGCGATAGTCATCTTTTAGGAGTAAGCATATTTTAAGGGGAGGAGGATGTAATACCCCTCCTATGCTATCATTGTAGACTCAATTGTTAAAGTTCTATATGACTCTTGTATAGATGAGTTAGCCCTTATTTCATATTTGAAATGCAATACTTTGATATGTTGATTAATTGATTATGTCAAGTTGTAACAATTTCTTACTTGCAGTGATAATACTTTAATTACTCTTAGTTAGTTAATGAAATTACTTTTGTGATTATGTCATATGGTGTGTCTTAGAAAGATGTTTATTATGTCCTCATGATGATAAGATATTCATGTTAGAATATGATATTATTTATATTTATGATTTACTAGTATACTTACCTCATACTTGCATGTTTATGGTATCTATGTTTGTTTTACATTTATATTTAATGTGACTGATATGGTTGAGGGAGGGAGTCATACTCACTTGCTAGTTAGGATCTACATGATGTACCACTCCCCGTCATTTTCTATTTAACTTAGATATATATGCACATATACATGCTTGTCTTTTATATAAATTTGCAAGTACAGGGCATTGACTTCCCTGAATTGTCAGGATGAGTGTGCTCTATCCCAATAACTCAATGGTAAGAATGGGGAGATAATGTTCAGGTCCAATCCCAACCATATATTTGCCATGAACTAATTACTTGTCCTAAGAAGGAGGACATGTATCTAACTTTCCACCCTTTTTAAACCCATAAGTTTATCTCTGCCTGTGGTGTTTAATTTTGAGGTTTGCTCAATTTTGGTAATGTTGCTTTTATGTGGATTTGGTTATGTGATTTATTTGGTAAATGATTTAATTATAATATTTGAGTTAATTATATAATATTGAGAACTATTAAATATTATTTGATTAATTTTTTAATTAAAATATGAGAATATTTAATTAATTAAAAGATAATTAAATATGCGCTTTAATTTAAAGGACTTAAATTGGATGTCTAATTTAGAAAATTGGTTAAAGAGACATTAAAATACGATGATATTTAATTAATTAAATATGTGCTTTAGTTTAAAAGATTTAATTTTAGAGTCTAATTTAAGAAGTTGTATTAAAAAGATAATTAAAATATTAAAAGATTAAAGATTTGATATTGCTTTATTAAAACTATTTAATTAATAATAATTAAATTAGAATTTTATTTAATAATGAGCTTTAATTATTATTATTAATTTAAATAATAAACTATGCTTTAAATAGTGCTTGCACTAATTAATAGAGTGGAGGAAATGAAAATAACATTTTAAATAATAAGTTATTTAAAGTGTGCATGAAAGGATTAAGTAATTAAAGTAATTATTGTTTAATAAAGTTAGTGGCTTTTAAAAAAATGGGAGAACAGAAACACTAGTTAGGGTTATGGTTCTTTATTAGGAGCTTGGTAGTTCATTTGAGAGACACACAGGTTTTGGGGAGCAAAATTTAGAATTGGATCAAAAGAATTATTGAAAGTTTCAGAGGGTTTGGATTTGTATGCATTCACAGATTATCTCATATTTTACTTTTGGTTTTGAGGTAGGTTTTGTTGGAAATTTGATCGAAAAGATCATTGTGAGAAGAAGATTGAAGATCAAAGAGGGAGATTGTTGTCAACAGAATGTTTTCAATCATTGTTTTGTCATTGATCTCAAACCTGTTATTTCTAGGAATGACATTTGCTTATAAGATCCAAGTACTATCACTTATTTGATTGATGAAGAGGATTTGATCAACAATATGTAACAAGAGTACCTAAGGGAAAGGTTGAGTTATGATATTGCAATGAATTGCAAGGATCAATTAAGACAATGGTTAAATGATGTATTCATAACATATTCAAAGATATTGAGGTTGGTCATACTTAGAAACATTGGATGAATAACTTTGTAACAACGTTGACTACAAAGCTTAAACTAAGTTCATTTTTGGGTGTCGAGCAAGCTAGTTGGAGTTAAGCAAAAGAAAAGTCAAATGTGTGTCGAGTGATCTTCAGGTGCCGAGTGAAGTTCAAGTGCCAAGAAAAGTATCAGGTGTCGAGCATCAATAAAAATATAGTTGATGCCGAGTAACACAGTATGTGTTAAGCATTAGGATTTCAATAGTGTCGAGTTGCTGCATTATTTTAAATGATGAAGATTCACCAAATTTGAGCAAACAGTTGTTGTCTTGAATTTTGTGAACTAGTTGAAGGATAAGGACGATGAGCTAGTGGCACAAAATTCTATGTAAACCATTTTTGGGCAAATTCAAAAGGATTATAAAAAGTTTCTAGAGGAAACAAAATATGGGTTAGATACAATGAATCCTACCTAATCCATACGAATTGAAATCAAAGGAAGGAAGAATCGAGCGGGAAGAAGAGTTCCAGACTTCTATTTAAGGAGTCATACACCAAGAAGCAAATGTTGCTGATGCTGCTACTGCAGAAGTGCCAAGATTGTGAAAGTGATTAGAAGGGTGTCAAGGAGAAGGAAGAGCAATGAGACTCTACTTCTACAAGTGGTCGAGAAGAGATGATTGCACTGGTACATTGAGCATGAAGACTCAAGGAGACTAAGCTTGAAAGGGGGGCAAGTTGTCAAGACTTGCAGAGACTGAAAGCCAGGCAATGGTATGAGCTGAGAAGTGATCTAAAATCTACAAGTTAAGTTGTATGTTGTAATCAGATCAAAGATTTTCTAATACTCTCTAGCAATTGTATTAGATATGGAAATCCTATGGACTTAGGTTGGTTTAATAGCCATTTGTAAATCCTTTAATAGGGTGGCATTCCAAGTGAATGTTCTAAAGTCCTCTAACCAAGCCCACTTCTAATAGGGTGGTTAAATCCTCTAACATGATCACATCTAACAGTGTGTTGTGAGCCTTTAATAGGGTACGCCTTTCATAGGGCATCACTTTAGAAGAATGAGAATTGAGTAACATGTTACTAGTGGTTTTTTCCAAATTGGTTTTCCACGTAAATCATTGTGTTATGTGTTGATCTTTTATGTGTTATGCTTGCATGTTGATTTACAGTAACTTGCTGACTAGGAAAGTTAAAGCTTGGATGAATGAATGGTTGAATGGGCTCACTACACCTATTGAAAAAGTTTTAATTGGACATGTTGGACCTTGAATAATTGATTCACCCCCCCTCTCAGTTATTCTAAAGCATTTGTAACAGGTTTTAAAAACCCATCGTAGAATTTTATTGAAAGATCTATCTACATTTAGTCTTCCTAAGTGCTTCTATAATGCTTATTAATCTAATTTATTAATTTTTGGATAAAGATTTATGTCATAGATTTTGAAAAAGAAAAACTTATTGATGGAATTAAATCATATGGCTAAAAACTATGTGTTTTCTTATATTCTATTTATAGGATTATGATGTTTATTTTTTGTGATGGTTTTCTTTGTGGGTTGTTTAGTTGGCCAAGTTAGGATGTGCACTAGAGGCATTTTTGAGATTTCTTTTATGATTATTTGACTTGATGTCATGATATACTTTATGATTTGAATTGAAATTTATGTTTAATGAGCTTTGTGCTATTGAGAATTTATGGGAACTTGGATTTTGAGAACCAATGTTATTTTTGAGTTTCCTATTAAGGAACCAAGTTTGATTAGCATTACTTTTGTGGTATAGGACACAATTGTGGTTTGTGAGCTTTGAGATGATAGTCTAGGTGCATGTCCATAGGAGTGGCTTGCAATAGGAGTCGGGGCATAAAGTGGCTGCCAGGGTAACTCATTGTAAGTTGTGTAATAATTGATAACATAGTAATTTAAAATATTTAGAAAATATTAAAAAGACAAGTTAGAGATTTTGCCTCATCCATGCCTTGAGTGCTTGTATAGGCAAAGGATGAGAATGGGATAATACCTGGTGAGAAGCATGAATAGTTTTCCTCATCTTCATGAGAGGATATACTAGTTTCTCATGTGTCATGTCGGGGGTCTAGGGTCTAGAGTGACCAGTCCAAGGTAACTCAATGCTTGAGTGCCTGGGGTCTAGTAAGAGACCATCTGGGTAACTCAAGAAGTTTGATCATGTGATGACACTCCCTAATATTTAACCTAAGTCCTCTTCATGGTGTTTTTTATATTTTCCTCTAGTGGTGTACTTGTTGGATATTACTTTTGATAGCATTTGTATTGTGAGTTGTTACTTATTGATTAGATGTCATTTATTGTTGAAAGTTGATTTTTATTTAAGAAATGTTAGTTATTCATTGGTGGTGCTTTTATTGTTGGAGTTGGTGATTGGTGATTTACTTTTATTGATGATAGTTGTTATCTATTGGTTATTGCATTTGTGACACTTGACATTGATTTGGAGTTGATTATATCTTTTTTGTTTTGATATTTGATTTGTACTTGGTATTTTTTTTTCATTTGGTATGTGATGTTAGTTTGGATGAGTGTCTTTTTTACTTTGGTTATCTTTTCTTTGTCAGTATTTTGTGTTACCCTTGAGGTAGATTTGGCTATCAAGATTACTTGCCTAGGATTTTTTCATGATTTTATTATCTATCTATGGATCGTACATTATCTCTCCTACACAATGGGAGTGGAAGCTTGACTAGGTGTCCATGCAGTCGGGAGGTAGTGTGTTCTTACCATTTGGGCCCCCCAGTTTGATAGATGTTGGATTTTTGTGGATAAAGTTGTAGCTTTATCATTCTTATTCATATCTCAGAGACTTCTATTCAGTTGATGTATGTACGTTACATGTATCTTGTATTTTGATGTGCTTGTATCTATCTCACATACCTAGTGACATGTGCAGTGGATGTTATTTATTAGATGTATTTTCATTGTATTAGTTGTACTTATGCATTTGCTTATGATATTATTTATATTTTATTTCTTTATGGTCATGAGACATTATACTTGAGACTTAAACTAATTAGTATAAATTTTTTAAATGTGACTCAATGTGAGGAACCCTTAAAGAATAGAAAACTATATTTATAATTGCTAACGTGTATTTGATGTGTATGTGTATATTACTCCCGCATTGTTATCTTGTTTTGTTTAATTTATTTTTTTAAATAGTTCATTAAACATTGTAACATGTTAGGTTTATTTCTCTTGGGTTCCTAAGTGGGGTGTTACACAAATGATTTGCATAAAAATCATTACCACCAAATATAATATCATCCACAAATATTTGAACAATCAACAACATGTTTTCATCTTCACTTTTAAAATACATATTATTGTTTTCACTTGTTCTAAAAAATTCAATCTTAATAAAATATGAATGTAACCTTTCATATCATGCTCTCAATGCTTGATTTAGTCCATACAAAGCTTTGTTCAATTTTCAAACCATGTGTCCCTGATTAAGTTCAACAAATCCTTCTGGTTTTTCTTTGTAGACTTCCTCTTCAAGTATTCCATTTAGAAATGTTGACTTAACATCCATATAATGCACTTTGAATCTCTTATAGGTAGCATAAGCCAATAATTTTTAAACTCCTTCCAATCTTGCAATGGGGGAAAACATCTCACTGTAGTCAATTCCTTATTCTTGGAAATAACCTTTGCAAAATAATCTTGCCTTATTCCTCCCAACCTCACCATTTTTATTTAGTTTGTTTCTAAATATCCACTTTGTTCCAATCACATTGTTGTCAACTGGTCTCAGAACTAGTTTTCATGTATTGTTTTTCTTAATCTGATCAATCTCTTCATTCATAGCATTAATCCAACCTTCGTTATCAAGTGCAAGTTTTATAGTTCTTGGTTAAAATTTAGCATTTAAAAATGTACTATACTCCAACTTACTTCTTTTCATGACTCCAACACTTTTATCTCCAATGATTCATTCAAGTGAGTGATTCTTTCTCACATGTTTTTCTAGCATAATTTCAGTTTTTGGATTACTAGCACTATGTTAAGTTGGTTGGGGCTCTTCATCTTGCTCAGGGTGTACTATCTACAACTCAGGTACTGCATGTTGATGCTCGATGGCTCTCTACTATTGTTCAATCATTATGTTAGAGCCATCTTCATATACATAAACAAACTTGTTTTAATTTTTTCTTTCCTAATCATTCTTATCTGCAAACTCATCAATTCTTTTAGTAACTTTGTTCAAACTTTTATATGCCTTGATTTTTGAAGAACATCCAAGGAAAATTCCTTCGTCGCCTTTTGAATAAAATTTACCATTCCTTTCATCTTTAAGAATGTAGCATCTACTTCCAAATATCTTGAAATAACTCACATTAGGTGTATGACCATATCGGAGGTCATAGGGTATCTCGTTTGTTCTTTTCTTTAGTTGAACTTAGTTGAGAGTGTAGGCTACAGTGCTAATATCTTCTCTCTAGAATTCCTTTTCAATTAGTAGTCTTCTTGCATAGTCAATAATTGATCTATTCCCTCCTTTTTGAAATCCCATTATGTTGTCGTGTCCTTAGTGCTAATAATTGTCTCTTAATACCATGCTTAGCACAAAATTTAATAAACTCAATAGAAGTAAACTCGCCACCTCTATCAGATCTTAAACATTTCAATTGTTTACCAGTCTCTTTTTCAACTCTTTCTTTATACCATTTGAACATATCAAAAGTATGTGACTTCAACTTCATGAACATGATTGTCATCATCATTGAATAGTCATCAACAAAAAAATATGAAATACTTGTCATCGTAATAACTTTCTACTCTCATTATTCCACACAATAAGTATGCACTAACTCCAGAATGTCATTAATAGTATGGATCTTACTTGAAAAACTTGAATTTGTCATCTCATCAAATTAACATTGTTTGCACATAGCATTCTCGGGTTTATGCAAATTTAGTAAGCCTCTAGCTCTTTTCTTCCTACTTACCTTAACTATAGTCTCAAAGTTTATATGACATAACCTTTTTTGCCACAACCATACATATTCAACTTTTACAAACAAGCATGTATCAACTATAGGATCAAGATGAAACATATCACCTTTAGTTTGTTCACTAGTGCCAATCAGATTTCCACTATCATCATAGATCTTGACCTTTTTGTTCTAGAATTCTAGCTTGTTACCTATATTATTCAATTGAGAAACACTCAATGGATTGTATCTTAGTCCTTGCAACTAATATGCATAATCACATCAGATTTTGTCATCCAACATCAATGAACCTTTACCTTTTACTAGACATGGAATATCATTCCCTAATTTTACAATTCGACCGTCACATTCCTCAAATTTATCAAACTTGCTAAGATCTCTAGTCATATGATAAGAGAATCTACTATCAATGTTCCATTTATCATTCTTAGTAACATGTGGATTAAGAGCTTTATTATCCTCATATCTTTCCTTAGTAGTATCTTATTTAACAACAACATACACCACATCTACTTCATATATCTCATCTTCAATATCTTTTTTTGAACTACCAATGGTTGGTGAAGGCTTGAAAGAATTCCTAATTATAGGTACATTATTATAAAAATTACTCAACTCAAATGTATTCAAGCGACCAACTAAACCAACAAGTGTAAGGTTATTACCAGGCATAGCTCTAACTTCTTGAATTGTAGAAACTTTAATAGCATAGATGGGTAACATATTTATAAAAACTTTACTTACAACTTCATAACTCCTCTCACAACTTTGATCGCACTCACAACTTCTTTGATTCAATTTACATACTACACAACATTTTCACCTTCCCTCATTCTCCTGTCATCATATTTGCCTCTCAAACATTTCTCTCTTTCTCTCAACACAATCTCATCACCACCATGTACAAGTGCCAACTTGTCCCACATCTCTTTTGCATTAGTATAATTCATGATATCATCAAAGTCAACATCATTTAGGGCATATTCAATCTCAACCATTGAGATATTATGTTCTTTCTTTTGTGCTATCTCTTCAACAATCATAGGAGGGGTAGAAGCAACATATGCATTTTCTATCTAGTGTAGAGTATTGTGTTCAATACTAGATACATGTACCCTTGTTCTATTTTTCCATGAGGATAATTTCTCTCTGTTCAACTTTAGTACCTCTCTCTTATACATCTTATCTTTAGCTCAAGTTCCTTCAAACTTTTTCTTCCAAACACTCAACTCTAATACCAATTGTTGGATAATTGAGAGGGGTGGGGGTGGGGACGTGTGAATTAGTTATACCCATTTATCCTAAAAGCCTTTTAAATTATTCAGTACCAAATTAAACTTCATAAACTTTTTTGTCAATATCTTGGTAACCACATTCAACATCTCATATCAAACTTATGTTAACTTTACTTCAAGTTGTTATCTCACTATTCTTTATTTTGTCAACTATTGGAGTATTGACTTAGCTTATACCAAGTTGCAACAATATGTAAATAACATGAAAATCAACTTGTAACACATAATAAACCACACATTTTGACAAAAATATTTAATGCAAAAATAAGGACAAAAACTACTTGGGAATCAACAACCCAAAAAAATCACTCTTATGAAATGAGCTCTGTTAGGAGCCAACCTTGTTAAAGGTTTGCATGCACATTTTTAGTATGACTTGGTTAGAGGATTTTAACCAAAGATCTTCTAGATCTTATCACCCTTTGTCATTACTAAAGAGTGGTTTTCTCTAAAAGACTTACAAACATCACTAATTGATGTTACGATATAGGATCTCACAAACTTGTTAGGTCTACTTGGTTAAGAAATTTTGTCTTCTAGAATGGCAAGAAAGTAATAACCAAATGATTTGCAAGGTTTAACACTACTTTACTTGTTTAGATCTCTGCTCTACTTGATTCTACTTTTTGATCTATTTTTGGCTGATTTACACTCTTTCTCTTTCACCTCACACTTCCTCTCCTTGATCGTTCTTCCTTTGTTCTACTTGATTCACCTTGTTATTCTTTCTCCTTCAATAGTTCACACTTTATTAGCAAACAATCAACAATGATCAGAAATGAAAAATGGTCTCATTCATATCCTTAAATGGTTAACTTCTCCCTTCTAGATCCTTCTAGATTTTGCCACTTAACTATAATCATAGGTCTCAGATTCATTGTATATAGTCATTCTTTAAATACTAGTTCACCTCAAATTTTGTGCTCATTTTAAAAATAGAAAATCTTCTCCATAAGATCATGTTTGAATCATTCTAGCTATTAATCTCATAACAAACTTTTCCCTTATCTTTTATGCTTCTTGTACATTCTCAATTTTCATCATTTGTCGACCTCAAATTAATCTTTTCTTTTGTTCTTCACTCGATGAACATTGCAACTTTACTTGGGCAACACATCACTCGATTAACACTAGAATTACTCTTGGTCTTTGTTCATTGTCCTTCCAATAGCCTCTCTTTTAACTTTTTCAACCTTTTTATTACCTCTACTTGGTTTCCACCTAGTACCTCTCCCTCTCTCCCTCCTTCTCTTTTTCTTCTTTAGTCTCATCCATCTCTACACCTACATACTTCTCAACTCCTTGCTGCTCTACTACCCTGATGATGGTTCATAGAGTGTGACCCGAAACATTGGCCCAAAAAAGACTCACACAATAAAAAATCTAGAAGCACAATTACTATTATGGATTGTGGAAATGCATTTACAATCAGAATTACTTAATTAACACTAAACTTTAACTTTTCTTTGCGAGATGCTTAGTGACAACTATAGTCACTTGGTTAATATTGTAGTACTTCTTTCACCAACTCACTAGTTACAAGCTTAATCACAACATAATGTGATTGCAAAGCAATCAAACCAATATTATATTGTCATAGTTATATTCATTCAAGTACCCATTGAATACCAATACTTATCAACTCTATCATCATCATACTTTCATAAAATTCTCTTCACCAATAAAATGATATGGTACTCTACTCAATTAGTATAATGCCTAGCTAACTGGGGCTTGACCTCAATGATAACACAACAATTGATATGACTCTTTTAAACACAAAAATAGCATTCTTAGTTATAACATTATTTGGGGCTAACATACACATACACATGTACAATGTATTTATCTATATATTTATATATCATGTTGATAGGCATCTGTGTGGGGACTACCCATTGGGAAATTGTCATCCATCTTGACTTTTCTTTCTACCTATAACCTTCCATGGTGTTTTCCTCTGCAATAGTCATGCAACTCACCATCCAAGTCTTGATGCATCATTAGATGATTGTGGGTGTTTATTTCCATTCAATTCACTTTGCATGTCTTATTTTCCAATATTGAAACCTACAATGCTCATTAATATATAATTTACTAAAAATGATTTTTAACTTTTTCTAGTGACTATTTGAATGAACATTGATATTTATTCAACAACTATTTATATATTTCTACTAGACTCAAATAAATATTGACATTCATAGTGGTGTTTAGAAGCAAATAAAAGGAACCCCATACTGTAGGCATTACACATTGTTTCATTGACAAAGGCACACTATAGAATTATAACTTTTTGAAAACAAGACATTCAACAATCCAAACATTAATGTAAGAAGTCATTGCCAAATTGGTATATTTTCTTGTTACCTTGTAAAGATGTGAATGCCTTTAATATGCTAACAACAACATCCACCTCAAGTTATTTACTAAAAATCATCCACATAGGAAATCAAAAAATATTGCTCCCCAACATTAACTCTTCCCAAAGTATTTGAATTGTTTTAAGAAGATGATATGTTGTTGGAAGTCTTATTGGAAAACAAGATACTAAGAGGGGGTTGAATCAAGATTTATAAAACTTTAGCTCCTTAACTCAAAATAACATATCAATTGATCTAAAATGAATCTAACTATGCATGTCATCCATGAAAATAGAAATACATAACACAAGATTTCGGTAAACGAGAAACCCTCCAAGGTGAAGGTAAAACTAGGGTGGGGATGACATCCACAAATCTTTATTATTGCAACAACAAAGTTCACCTATTAGGGCTATAATTTGATCATTTTCGATGGTCTACCTTGTAAGGGCTCTACTTAGTTAAAAGCAATACAAGAAGGTTAAGTCTACTTTGATTAAAGGATTCAAACTTACAATTAAGTAAGCACACTATTAGAAGATTTAACAAGGTCTATTAAAACCACTCTGTTAAGAGATTTTCCCTAATACACTAGTTAGAATGTCTCAGTACCTAATCCTTCAGTTTGCTCTATTAAGCTTATTACAGATCTCGTCTCTACAATATCCAAATTTGATCTCCTTGTCTGATTTTCTCTGTTCTTCTCTTTGTTACTAGGTTTCTTTGTATGATTTCTCTATCACACTTAGCCTTCCTTGCTTTGATCTTCAGTTTCTTTGCTTATACACAATTTTCCTTTGCATTCCTTCACACTCTTTTTCGCTTCTCCATGCACTCTATAATTTAGGATTTGATTCCTTCTTAAATAGAAAATCATGGAAGGTTCTAGATTATAATAAATGATCTAGAATTCACTCTTTTTTAGTTTAACCCTTCTAATTTTTTGATTGGTTAGTATTACTTTCTTGGGATTAATGCCTTCTAGAAAAATGCATAATTTTCTCATTAGTTGTCTCTACAATTTATAAATATCACATAGAAGTCAGCTAAAATGATTTGCATAAGTGTTTTTGTCATTACAAATACATATGCCAAAAATTGTTTACTCAACAATTAATGTCCTAATGCTTGGTCAAGACTAACATTCATGTCGTCTCTTAGCTTCTATAGACTCAACATATACCAATTCTCTAGGCATAAGTCAACTTTTCATCACTCGATCTCCATATGTTTCACTGACATGTATAGTAGCTTGGTCTCTACTAGGGTGCTCCATGACCTTTGACTTTCTTGACATGTAGTGAAAAATAAACAAGTCCATGTGGCTCGGCCTTCTTTAGATGGCTCGATCATAATAATAACCAACCAACACTGCCTATGAAATGACTAAATTTAGAAACTAATAGGACACAAGGCTTAGAGATCAACAATCTTCCCCTTCAACATTAGTGGAAAAAATACTTTGTCATGGCTTAGTAATCTATTCAAAATTACAAAATTTTGTACTCTCCCTTTGACTGTAATTCGGTCTCCAAAAACTTGACTCTGATATATGCGTGCGCGTGTGTGTGTGTGTATGTGTGTGTGTGTGTGTGTGTGTGTGTGTGTGTGTGTGATCAATGATGCCGAATCATTTGATTCATCTAATTTTCCATGTGAATGATTGATGTCATGAATGATTTCCCCCTTATTTTTAACACTTTATGGCCTGGGGTTTGTAGGGGTCAACTTATACTTGTCCAAAAACAATTTGTGATTTACTAAAATTACCTCTAGTCCTTGATTCCATATGCTACGTAATAATTCTAGGACCCAAATATGGATTTCTAGTTTTGTGGGTAGATCAATTAAGTTATGTACAGTTAACAGATGCATATCTCTCTTGACTAGATTTTGCGCAAATGGTCACCCTTTTTGCATTATTTCCAAATGTGATAGAAACATGAGTTGGATTTCAATTTATTTCTAATGTTGTTGTCTCTAGCCATTGACTCAACCAATCTTCCTAGATCAAATGTCAATTTATTATATGAATGTGAGCTTGAACTTGTGTTCTTACTTAATGAAATAGTACATGCTTTCAGATCTACTTGTATTTGATCAATGGAATGTTGATTCTCCATAGAGAAGAAATCAACATCACAAAGTTTCATATACAAATAATGAATAGCTTTCAAAATTCCTTCCAAACTAGTGGTAAGGTTAGAAAGCTAAACCTACCTAATTGCAAGTTCTATTGAGACTTTCTCCAAAACTTTGTGCTCAAACCTTTTCTTAGACCATCTCATCATCTTATCATTGGTACTATATCTTCATTTTGTACTTTGTCAACTATATACACTAATTGCTCCAAAATTGGATGCTACTCATTTACATTATGAATACCAAAAGTATCTACAAAAATCTTCTTAATGTCATAAAGGACCTTCTTTTTTTTGAAATCTTTCCTTAGTTGCTCTTTCTTTATCTTGTGACTCATAAAATCTTATATATATTGCATTTACTCCAGGGTCATGTTGTCAAGGTTATATTTTGGCAGTAAGATGACCTCATCTAGAATGACTAGTGTCTCTGGAGTATCACTCTTGTGTCCCAATAACTATGACTAATGGGTGTTGTCACTAGGTAGTGATATCTGCAATTGTTTCCCCTTTGTACTCGGTCTAGGTGTAGTTGATGTCACCTACTAAACAGGTGTAACAATTAGTGTATCAATGGAAATGACACTTAACAACTCAAAAAGAGCTTTGATAGCCTCTTTCTTTTTAGGCTTCTTGGTCTCTACCGATTTGGTCTCCTTTTCTCCCTATTTGGTGTCTATAGCAAATTGTTTTGCTTCAACTTACTCTTTCATTTGTCCATCATTGACATGAGTAAACTTTGGTAGCACAATGATTGCCTTGCCTTGTTGCTTGACACTCATGTCAAGAACAACTGTAATTGATGTAACTTGAAAACTATCAGTTGGTGCACTATCAATTCAAGGATAATCCTATATTTGTAACAAAACTATGTTGGTGCATGGAAGAAAGGTGTATGAGGTATTTGATACAATATTTTCAAGTCTTCCTCAATTAATGTAGTCTAATTATGTGGTGATAAATCAAGAATATCCTCTATAGTGACAACATCATGTTGTTCCCTCCCCTCTAACAATTGCCTCACTTCTTCTAATTTGGTAAGTTCTTCTTCATTATCTTGACTTTCTAACTCTACAATATCTCTGCCCTCTTCCTCTTCTTCTTCTTCTATTGGAATTGTTGAGTTTTTGTTTTCCATGATGCTTAATGACAGAAATCCTTTTGAATCTCTCTCTTGAAGAGTTGATCAATGACCAACTCCAAGGTTTTAAATGGATGTTTTTCAACCTGATGGATAACTCAATTGAAGATAAATGTGAATGTTCATGAGGAGGCCTTTACTGGTACCTACCATTTTTGCACAACTATCTTGAAACATAACCACAAAAAAGATAGATTTTTGTATTTTTTATTTTATGATGAATGCAATTTCTAATAAATGCAACTATATGAATTCATATTTTAACCAAATGTTTAAAAAGAAAATAACAAATATAGAGTAATGAGAGATTAAAGCAAATTATTGAAAGGGAAATTCCTAATGGACATAAGCCAAAGTAACAACATGTATGCAAATTAAGTTATCAAAAGGACCTAGTAGGAAACCAATGAAATAACAAAAAATGCTTCCTCAACTCCACTAATCCAATCATTGATGGGAACTTCAATAAAAAATGAAATATGTTTCACACTTCACCAAATCGTGAGGCTACGAAAAGTGTACTCACACGAGACAAAATACTATGTAAGAACAATGGTGATCCTTTCTCCAATTCATCACAATAGCAAAAAAATTTAACACAAGGTAAACACCAAAATTAAAAGATCACACAATTATAACCAGACAATAAAACCATTAGCTCCATTATTATTTATGAACATGCATTCGAAAAAATAATACACTCTAGCAAGATTTACTACATTGAAAATGAGAGCACCTATAGCATATATTATTACATCAAAATATCGGCCTGGAGTACATATTACATCCATGTATTTAAAAGAAATCCTCTCTTCCTTTTGTGTTAGGAGTGAGAGCTCTTCTAATGCAAACTCATATTAAAAAACTAATACAATAAAACTAATTACATATAGACTGACTCTTGAAATGGTGCTATGTAGGTCTCCACCCTTGTTTATATCAATTAATGGGTGCATGAGCCTTTACATGACTTAAAACAATAAAATAAGAAGAAGATAAGAAGAGATAAGCCATGAGATGTCTAAGAGTTAGTGGGACTTCTAAAAATGCAAGATTTTCCTTCTCTAGGTGTTTATGGGGGTTAAACTATCGTTAAAACATGTTTATGATGGATGGAATGCACAAAAATAGCAACTAGCAGTTAACTATTGATGCACTACTTCTTCTTTAAAATTGTTGCCACACCTCTTCATTTGGCACACCTTTGAAAAGAACACCTTGATGACAAAACCAAAATTGACAAAAAAAATCTAACTCCACAATTTTCCAAGGGGAAATTTTTTTCTAACTACACAAATTTTCAAGGTGAGAATTTTTCTAACTTCACAATTTTTCAAGATTGAGAATTTTTTGTAACTTCGCAATTTTCCAAGGGGAGAATTTTTCTAACTCCATAATTCTTTAAGAGTGACAATTTTTTGTAACTCCACAGTTTTCCAACATGAGAATTTTTCTAACTCCACAATTTTTCAAAGTGAGAATTTTTCTAGTTCCACAAATTTTCAAAGTGAGCATTTTTCTAACTCCAGAATTTTCAAGAGTAAGAATTGTTTTAACTCCACAATTTTCCAAAGTGAGAATTTTTCTAACTCCACAATTTTTCAAAGTGAGAATTTTTCAAACTAAAATTTTTCAAGAGTGAGATTTTTGGTAAGTTCACAATTTTGAGTTTCCATCATTTGGGTCTTGTTGACCTTCAACCAAACTAATGTGTAGATGTTCCCCTTTGAATTTTTAGATGGAAAAGGTGGTTTCTTGAGAAGCTAAAAATTCTAAAGCTTCATACTTTACCCTCACTTTCCTATGGAAATCACAATGTGTGACTTCTTGGGCATTCCTTGGAACTTAAAAGTAATGAGTTAGAGTGTGATCTTAGCTACCATAGAAGAAAATGAAGACATGGTAATGTTGGGCACCTTAGGGACCTCTATATGTTTTAGATATGTGCACCTACACACATTTAGAGACAATTCTTTCACCAAATATTCAAATTACGCACCTGTGCACCTTTGAAAAGTGTGCCTTCAGGGAAGAGCACAAGGTGCTCAATTCACCCAAAAATAAAAGTTCTCATTTTTTAAAATGATTTTTGGGTTTTTCTCAAATGAGGTCTAGGACCACTCTTGTGTACTTATTTTTCTCTTTTTGATGATTTAGGCTCATTTGTGTCATAGACTTGAACTCCTTTTGCTTCTTCTATCCAAAATCCTAAGGCGACTATTTTGAAAATGCACATGCAATAGCATGGTAATTTTTTGTGCTAGGAATGATGATGATATCATGATGACCTAGACAAAAGATAAACATTGCTATAATGGTCCTAGGGGTTAAAAATGATGCTAATTGACCAAACTCTTAAAACCAAACTACAAAATTTTCACTCCCTAAGGCACCTTGGAAGATACCCTATTCTAAGGAACGAACTTTTGTGAGGAAAAAAGGGGGTCCTCATTTCTAAAGTAAAAAAATGGGGCATGTGTTGTGGAACCACAACAAGAACTAACAATCCAAATACTTTCTTCCATATGACAATGCTCTTTTTTTCAACTTCATCAACTTTATTCTTCAAAATTTTCCATGCCCTCACTTTGAGCACAAATTTCCTTGCAAAATATTTTAGGGAAACATATATATGTGTCTTCCCTACATCAAGCATTATTTGGGCTAATGTTGTCTCCCTTTTTTTTTCTTTAAGTGAATAATACCCACTTCCATAAAATTTTGCATCTAATTTGTTATACAAATCCTCAAGAATACCTTCGCCTAATTTTAAAGGTGTGTATCTAAATTTATCATCATATCCAACATTTCCTTCTCAATCTTTTCTTGATCATCTTTATTTAAAGAATCATACTTAATCTTCTTAAAACCTTTTATACTAGCTAAGTCTTTAATCTTCTCGCATACTAGATCAATGGTCATGAGAGGTAGTTTGGGTCAAATTTGAAGTTCTTCAAATCATTAGGCTAGGTCTCTTCTTCATCTTCCTCCTCCTCATCATGTGTAGCAATTTTTTTTTTCTCGACCTCTTAGGTAGGCTCTGCTCAGTTCCTTTGGTTTGTTTCCTTTTTGTTGGGCTTCTTCTTGCCTTCGTAGTTGGGGGCTGAGCTACCTTGGATCTGGTTACTAGCCTCATCTTTGGCTCAGGTGCAAGAGGTGTGACTTCCTTCTTCACATTCCTCTTTATATCCTTTTTGACCTTAGGATCAATAATCACAACTTTATTTTGTTTGGTTGCCTTGGGATCGACAACAAATAGCTCTTTACCTTTTGATTCTTTATCTTCTCATTCTTCATTAAATTCTCCATCATTTCCTTTGCCCTCAATTATTAAGAGTTTTCATGTACGAAGCTTACCCTCAAGATCTTCTATCATCTTCTTTAATCTTTATCCATCTTGGGCACTTCTTTTTGCATTAGCATTTTAATACTGACTAACTCGTAATTATCAAAGGGCTCAACATTCTTGTCAATTTCCTCAGATAACAGTGCAATAATTATTGTTGTGACTTCATCTACATTGACTTCATATTGTATTGGCCTTACCATGCAACCCTTGGCAACACTACCTGGGCATAGGTGTAATCTATGTCTACCATGAAACATATAGCATCAAAATAGTGATATACCACTGATTTTGGAATCCTCATTCTATTCTTCATCTTGTTCTTAAACTCATCAAAATAGTTGTCCATAATAACCTCAAAATTTTTGCCTAATTGTTTAATGAGAACATTGATTTGTTCAATGATCGATCTATTTCTATCCCAAACAATTGTACAGATAGTTGGAAATGAATTATGTACATAGAAAAATATTAAAACTAATAATAATCCAAACTTTCATGAAGTATTATTTTCCTTCCTTATTGCTTCAAGATTTTTGGATAATTGTTGCAGCTACAACTTAACCAGATCATAGTTGTGATCTTTCTTTACAATCTTGTAACCAATGTTGGCTGCAATACACATAAAATTGTTCAATTGGCTTGATTGATAAAGTTTGTGTACAATTACACGTACTAAAAACTCAATAGCATGATCTTTAATTCCATCAATTGACATTCCTTGACTATTCCATTTGGCCTTCCTCTGTTCTTCAGCAATAACTTTCATGAAACATCTCATTTTCTTTGCTCTATCTAGAGTGGAATAACCAATAACTTAGTGAATGATTACATTATTTATCTTTATTAGTTCATCTTCCAACCATAATTTCATGTCATGTACTCAACTTAGTACAATCTTGATCTATTCAACATTGGATACCTTCAGAAAAAGCCCTTTCTCGACAACAATCTTATTCTCATCTTTTAAAACTCCATTATCATAAGTTGCTCGCAATTCATAATCTTCAATTTCTACAATCTTGCACATATAGCATGATCAATAATCATGAACATAAATACTTTCTATGGAATCGATGATAGGGCACCAAATGTATCTCTAATCATCTCAATGTTAGGGTACTCCTTGAATTTGGGTGGACATTGATCATTCCTGACAATATGTGCATTACTCTCTTTCAAAATTTTCTTCCTAGATACAATGGATACTATTTTGAAACTAGAGTTTAAAATAATTTTACTTCAACAATTTTTAAATCAACTAAACTCAGCACTGTAAACTTACTTACTCAATTCCTCAAATCTTATTGATGACACGTTGTGATTCACTTGTTCTTTTGTTGAAATTGCCTTGATTGCCTTTGAATCACTTGTGTGCACTAAAATCACTTGGTAAATAAAAATGTGTAGCAAAATTTGATATATACCTTCAATTTGTTGAACTAGGTCTTGCAATTAATGCATTTTATTTAAGTAGGTGCATTATAGTTCTCTAAGTCCTTACATGTTATGATTGCACTTCTTTCCTTTAAATTCTTGGTCACTATTAGCTTGGTCAATACCATTTAGTTTGGCCAACACATTAGCTCAGTCATTGTAAACTTTTGATCTGTATTGCAATGCTCAGTCAATACATACAATATTATTGATGCTTGACACTTGATAGTGTAATTGATTTCATTGCCTAATTCTTCTCTCAGATCTATCCTAGTGCATCTTGATTCATGCTAATATGCACTTTTAATCACAACTCTTGTTAGGAACAAGTGTGTAATTTGTCATTCAATTGTACAGTCCCTTCCATATCTCCTTTGCGTAGTTGGATGTGGTGTGATCACCTAATCCATTGGATGGGGTGATCTCATCTTCACTGGGCTTACTACTTTCACCTTCTACTCCCTTTTTAAAATGTTGACTTATCTCAACCTTTCCTTTTCCTTTGTTGCATTCATTCTTTGGTGTTGGTGCTAGGGTCTTATAGTTCTTACTAACATGTCCAACCTTGAGACAACTGAAATAAATTGGGCTTTCATTCAACCATTTCTAGTAATTTCTTTTGAAAAGTGTTCTAATGCAAATTTTTGCAATGTGACCATATTCTCTGAAGTAATGACAATTATACCATGTGTTCTAATCCCAATTGTAAGAGTTACCTTGCCTAGGTGCATGCACTTTCCTTTCAAATGTCCAATTGGATTTTGCTTTAGATTTTCCTTCCTGAGCTCCATGTCCATATTTTTGATAAATATAACAATGTCCTTCAAATCTAGGTGAAGTAGGTGATTTATTTTCCTTTGACTTGCACTCATGTTCTTGATGCCCTTGTTTATTGTAGTTAAAATAGCTTCCAATAAACTTGGGTTTAGGATTTTGCATATAATTCTTACTTCTGCAAATGTTTCTTATGTGTCCCACTTTGCCACAACAATGACATGTAGGTTTACTTTTAGGTTTCACATTTCTTTGCTCTGCACTATTGCATGGCTCTCCTTCCTTAGTAGATGAAGAGTGCTTGATATATCCTAGATTAGACGTATCACTAGATGACATTGGTGACCTCATTAGTTCTTAAAAATATCTTATAACTTCACTTGGTTTATTCATCCTCTCGAAAAGTTATTTATCAAATCTTAGCTCCTTCCTTAGCTGGTCACTTTGTGAATCTACTATTGTTGCATCACTTTCATTGGAATTTCCACAATTAAGCAATCCTTTGGTATCTACTTCCTTGTATTGTGTATCATTTTATTGAATAGCCATATCTCTTATTTTCTTTAAGGATTTCCTTAACTCTTCTTTTGCTACTTCAAGTTGCTGCAATATGATTTGGATGTCAATCATTTGATTCTCAATTATCTTTCCCAATTTGTAAGCCTCCATCTCCAAGATCTAAACTCCTAAGTTGTTAAACTTCTTTTGAGAGAACTAGGCTTTCATACCAATTTTTGGAAGTCTTATTGGGAAACAAGACACCAAGAGGGTGGGGGAGGGGGGTGAATTAGGATCTATAAAACTTTAGCTCCTTAACTCAAAATAATAGATTAACTAAACTCACTCCCAATCCATCTCATATCTTAGATCTCATACCATTTAATCATGAAATGTAAAATTGAAATGAATCTAACTATGCTGGTCATCCATGAAAATAGAAACACATAACATAAGATTTTGCTAACCCATAAACCCTCCAAGGTAAAGGTAAAATTGGGGTTAGGATGATACCCACAAATCTTTACTACTGCAACAATCAAGTTTTCCTATTAGGGCTACAACTTGATCACTTCTAATGATTTACCCTATGAGGGGTCTGCTTAGTTAAAATCAATACAAGACTGTTAAGTCTACCTTGATCCAAGGATTTAAACTTATAATGAAGTAAGCACTCTATTAGGAGTTTTAATAAGGTCTTTTAAAACCATTTTGTTAAGAGAATTGCCCTAATACACTAGTTTGAATGTCTTAATACCTAATCCTTTGATTTTCTCTATGAAGCTTATTACATATCTCCTCTCTAAAATGTGTAAATCTGATCTCCTTATTAGATTTTCTAAGTTTTTCTCTTCACTACTACATTATTTTGTATGATTCCTTTATCGCACTTGAATTTCTTTGCTATGATCTTCAGTTTCTTCACTCATACACAATTTCCTTTCACATTCCTTCTCACTCTATCTCGCTTCTCCATACACTCTATGATTTATGGTTTGATCCCTTCTTAAATAGATAATCATGAAAGGTTTTTGTAGAACTTGATGTGCAAAAATCAATTTCATAGAATCTACAATGATCACCTACAACAAAATAACCTGTTACAAGGTAGAGAGAAGCAAGGAAAGAAGAGTGGCTCTCAAAGATGAAAATATATTCAAGAGAGAAAATAATGAATCAAAAGTGATACAAAATACAAGGAGATCAATCCTCATAAAAGGAGATCAACTATTCTAAAAAAGGAAACCCTAAAGAAACCCTAAAGAGATAATGCGATATTTAATAAAAGAAAACAAATATTAAATGTCACATTCATGAAAAGACAAAAGTCAATACTCCAATAGTGAAATCTTAAGAGTAAGTAAACCTTTTACTCTAACACCCCCCTTAAGATGAGCGACAATGCTACTACAAACAATGCAAACAAAAGCAAGGAAACTACAATGCAGAAGGAAACTTGGGTCCTAATAGCAAGGATTGATTAGGTACCCAATCACAACCAAATCTCTATAAAGTAGAGAAATAGAGAAAACCACATGGGGAAAAACTCTACTCCAAATAGAGATGAGAAAACATGCTAAAAAATGTGAAAGAAAGGAAGACCTCACTAAGACCCCCCAAGGACAACTTCCTTCACTCCAATCATGGTACACAATTGAAGATAGTGTGGTGATCCAAAGGATTTAATGAAGAGGTTAGCAACCTATGATTTTGTAGGAATGTACTCCAAGAGGAGAATACCATCCTAAATCAACTGTCGAATGAAGTGCATGTCGATCTCGATATTCTTACTACATTGATGCTCCACTGGGTTGCAAGAAATATGTATGGCACTTTGATTGTCACACCAAAGCAAAGTGAGACTATCAGGAGGAAACCCAAACTCAGTCATCAACAATTGAAGCCACAAAATCTCCTGACTAGCTAACACTGCTGCTCAGTACTCATGTGATAAGACCAAAGAAAAGACAAAACAAAGAAGAAGTAGACTTCCTATCATCAACGTCACCGACCCAATCTAAGTCAGTAAGCCAACAATGTGTGGGGATCCTATAGTGTAGTGAATACCAAAATGTGTAGTGCTTTGAATATACCTCAAGATATGTTTGACATATCGCCAATGGCTCTCATGAGGATAATGGGAAAACTAAGAAACAAGACCAACCACAAAGGAGAGATCAGGATGAGTATGTGTCAGGTACAACAAAATGCCAACCAATTATTAGTATAAAGTGGGATCCACTGAAGCTATAGGACAAGTGGTAGAAAAGACAACACATAACTAAAATGGGGTAGGGACAGGTTTGCAACCAAGCATGATGAAGCGTTGGAGCATATCAAGAGCATACTTCTGTTGATAGATGAAAATACCAATGAAAGTTTGAGTAACTTGTAGGCCCAAAAAATAGTGAAAAAGACCAAGATATGTCATCTCAAAATGCTCCATAAATGCTCTCTAAATACTTTGAATCATGGATTATGAGCTACTGGTGATGATGAGATCATCAACATAGAGCAAGGGTATCACAATATTAGCCCCTTGATGCTGAATGTACACTATATGATCAAAATGACAATGTATGAAGTTTATAGAAAGCAAGAATGAGTCCATTTTCTCATACAAAGCTCGAGGGGCTTGTTTGAGACCATACAACGAATGTTAAAGTCTACATACTAATGAAGAGTTCTACAGATCTCCTCATGAAGATCACCATGCAAGAATGCACTCTTCACATCCATCTGAAAGACTAGTCATCCTTGTGAAGATGCTAGTGAAAGGACAAAGTGAATAGAAGTCATCTTGGTGACAGGGGGAAAAGTCTCAAAGTAATCAATGCCACCAATCTATGAGAATCCCTTTGCAACAAGACATGCCTTGTACTTATCAATAGATCCATTTGCAACATACTTGGTATAGTACAACCACTTGCACCAAATCAACTTTCTTCCTTTCAAAAGAGTACAAAGATCCCAAGTTTGATTCTTCATCAAAGAAGAATACTCATCATCCATAGCCAAATCCCACTTTGGATGTCGTGTTGCCTCTAAAAATCTCTATGGATCTGCGAAAATAACATGACTCATAAGGCTAGAACTAGATGTCTAATCTCGAGTACGACGAATATTTATAGGATCTCAGTCTAAGGATCAAATGACTCAACTATAAAATGGAAAAGGTGGAGAATTTGGTGGTGGTGGGTGAGGTGGATCATCATCTACATCATTGTTAGAAGATGGAACATCCTTAAGAGATGAAGAGGAAGGAATAGGCAATGAGAAGAAATCCAAGGAGGGAGAATCTAGAAGAGGAAATCACTCATCAAATTGGACTTCTCATTGAAACAAGACTTCTCTAGACTCGTGATTAAATAACCTGTACACATTCACATCCTCACAGTAGCCAACAAAGATGAGTGGACAACTCTTCTTCTGCATAAATTTTCTCTGAGCACTGGGAATAAAAGCCCATGCCTTACCATGGAAACATTGGGCTTGGCATGAGACCAAGCCTCCTTAGGAGTCATCTTTCGTAATGCCTTAGGGGGCATCCGATTCCAAATGTAGTTAGCACAATTGATTACTTCAGCCCAAAATGAAGATTGCATATCCTACGACTAAATCATGTAATTCGCCATCTCCTATAAGGTTATGTTCTCTCTATCGACAACACCATTCTACTAAGGGGTGTGTGGAATTGAAAGGTGATGTAGTAAATCATGCTTAGTGCAAAAGTCTTTGAATTCATGATTCACATACTCCCCCCATTATCTGTGTGTATCTATTTGAGAGAAAAACCAAAATGCTTCTCCACAGAAGTCTTAAAGATTTAGAAGGAATCAAAGGCATTAGATTTGTACTTGAGAAAGTACACCCATGTATGTCTGGAGAAATCATCAATGAATATGAGCACATAGCGGGCCCCTAAAAAAGAAGTAGGAAAGGACATAAGATCACTGTGAACCAACTCCAACGGTGCCTTAACATGAGTGACTAGTCCTAAAGGAAAGGGATCTCGATGATGCTTGTTGGCAATGCATCCACGACAAACACCATCAATGCAAGAGATCTGTGGTAGCCTAGAAGAAAGTGCCTTTGTACTCATATGTTGTAAATAGTGGTAGTTGACATGTCCAAAATGCTCATGCCAAAGGTTTCTCATAGAGTTTGTATGTGCAACAAGAGAAGAATCCACACTATTTGATCTCTCAAAATCATCAAATCGGTATAAATAAGACTAGGGATCACATTGCTAGTAGTAATAACTGAATCAGAATCAAGGATATCTCAAGCAACCACATCATGTGGTGAGAACTCGACTGTCTTACCAAAGCTAGAAATAAAAATCTAATAAACTAAAAGAAGGTTTGTAGAAATGTCAAGAACTAGAAGAACATCTTGAAGAGAACCACCAACTAGTGAACTTGAACCTAAACCTAAACCACCAAGAACTGGGAGCTGTATAGAGTCACCAAATGCAATATGTGATGTGGCATTATGAACAAGTGTAGTGACCAAATATTGTGAGTGAGTCATATGGTGCAAAGCACCATAATCAATTATCCAAGATGATTTTGAAGATGTTGCTTGTGCAAAAAGAACATGACCCTTCCCCATAGACAAGGAAGGTGGATGAAGAGAGGAGATGTGATGCTACTACATTACATCCTCTAAAGCCTCTAACTATTTCCAACACCTAGAAATTGGATGTCCTTCCTTGCCACAAAAACTGCAAGGATCATCTGTGGACTTCTTAGTCTTGGAGGAAGACTCACCAAATTTAGAAGAATCACCCTTCTTGGGGTTGGATTGTGGTTTGGAAGTAGATTGTGTAGATGGCTTGGAGGGATTCTCATGACCAATTGAATCTATCTTGGGCTTCGATGTCTACTTTTTCTTCACTATAGATGATTGTACAACCAATGTTGTGGTCTTTGATCCTGATAGAGAATCCAACTGGGAAAGATTGACCTGTTCTCTAGTCAAAAGGTCACATAATTCCTCAAATGTTGGCATGGTGAAATGAGTGCTTCCTTGAAGCTTTGACATATCAAGAAAATACATTATTTATCTACCTTTGTCTTGCCACAACCTTGTAACAACGATCTCTATTGCTTAAATTTCATAAAAAAGTCCTCAATGTATTAGGTACAAGTGATGTAAGCTCTGCTTCAAGCTAAAGTGCCTTGAACTCACTAACTGTACCAAAAAAGGTCTTGAACTTGAGCCACATTTCCCGAGGAGTAGTACACTCATCAAGATCAAACTGTAAGCTCTCTACAATACTAAGAGAGACAAGACCCATGACCTCATCCATCTTATTTTTGTGTTAATATGTTTGAGACGGACTCTGAAATAAAGGTTGGTCCTCATCAAAACAAGACCACAAACCCTTGGAACGAAGTAATTGTGTAATGGCAACTGCCCATGTGTGATAATTATGTGGGTTTAGAGGATCTAAACAAGAAGAGGTCTCAGCCATTATTTTAGAGAAGGTGTTTTGATTTGGAAAGATATTTGTTGTACTGAAGTAAATGACAAAAACAACATATTGAAAACACCCCCCACAGTATAAGAAACCAAACCCCAATAACAAAAAGAAATGCAAATATAATGAGGGGAGAAAAAAAGATTCAAATGAGTGATTAATGTACCTTTGAAAGATTCTGATGAAGAGGACAATAGATCTAGTGTAATGTCCCCATTTTAGCAATTAACCAAGTGTGTGTGTGTTAGCCTTGTTCTACATGGTCCCGAGGGCTAACAGAGGGTTTAATGGGATCCTGGAGTGTTTTGGCCTAGTCATTTCCAGTTTGGGCCAAAATGAAGCTGATTTACTCAGTTTCAGGCATACTTACTATTTTTAGTAAGTCGGCAGGACACAATGCAGGTCAATTTTGGTGATTGGATTTGATACTCCTCGGTGAGAGCTTTCCGATGAGCTATCACTCGCATTATTCGGAGTCCGATTGCTAATACATTTTAATGCCTGAAGTTTTATTAAAGTAACGTCTAATTTAATTGTAAAATATTAAAGTGTTACTTTATTATTTATTTTATGGGGATGTGTACCCAAGGGAGACATAAGGGGTATTTTAATATATGTTTTATATACTACACATCTTTTATCCCACATTGCCCGTATGAGTTGAGCGGACCCTTGGAAATAGAATAAAAGGAAGCATTTGTGGCTTCATTAGCCAGGTTGAATATGAGAAGAAATTGGTGTGTGAGTTGCAGCTTCGTTCTTGGCATTTGAGGACGTCTATCCTCTCTTGTAACATTCTAGACGTCATTCCCTTGGGGTTTGGCCTTTGGAATTCTTTGTTATTAGCTTCATTATCAAGCAATTTAGTTGCATTTCCAGCTACAGGCAGATTTGGTATTTTGCTCATATCTTCTTCGCTACTTTTTCGACACTTATGCCACTTTGAGGGAATGATATTACTAAGGTAGTGGACTGATTGAAGGAAAAAGCACTGTAGCAGCAAGTTCGAAAGCATGGGCTGGAGTATTATGTCAATACTACTGAAGTAATTAGTGAGTTGATAAATCTGCCATGTATTTGGTTTTATGAATTCTGAAAATAACATTTTATTAGTAGCAGTTCATTTCCACTTTGCATATTATTGTAGTTTCTTTCTTGTTTATGTTGTATGATACCAATTCTATGCACAAAACACAACAAACAAATAAACGTTTGATTTTTGGAGTTATAAGGGGTTTAAAACATTAAACGAAGAAATAAGAGGTTGAATGCAAACTGTTTGACAAAATTCCTTTCAGCAAATTGGTTTAGTTTTTTGGGACATCCAGGGGTGACCATTACATCTAGATAGAGAACTATAAGAACTTTCCAACACCTTTTTGTTTGTTGAAAATGGAGATCAAACACAAAAGATATGGCCCCTAGAGTGCAAAAATGAAGTTCAACTTTTGACAAGAAAAATAGGTACTTAAACAAAATCAAATCTGATGAAACCTGCACCATCGCGATGGGCTCGGAACTAGCTTTCCAACAATATTTTGTTTTCTACAAAAAAGTTAGTATGCTCAAGTTATGAGCAAAAAACTAAACACTATTCCTTATGGCATAGAAGGGCATCCATAGTGTTGATGCTAGTACTTCAGCTAATGTGGTAGGTGACCTGGCGTAGACTAGGTGCTGATGAAGTACTGACGTGGTAGGATGGCATGGCAGATAAGGGCCACATGGAAATGCTAATGTGACATAGATGTGATATATGAGTACCACATGTTAGTTGTAGACACGATTATGTAGCAGTTGACCAAGTGGTGGTCGGGGATGCGATGGAGTGACGGTCAGTAGGTGGTCAATTGGTTGCGATGGTAGCCTAGCGGTGACTGTTGGGTGAAGCTAATAGGCCAACTACGGGCAGTCCATTTGAATTTTTTGAAATTTTTTTCTTATTGCGTCATAAGGCATGTCAAAGCCTCTGAATCCATCAGTGTCCAAATGGGATGAATTTTATATAGAAATAGGGATTTTTGGGTGCTTTGAGTCTAATAGTGAGGTTTGTTTGGGCTCAAAGCGCTCTAAAATTTTGACCCCCCAAATTAACAAAAAAAAATGCAAAACAAGAGAGAGAAAAGGCCTCCAACGACAATTTTGTCCAAAATGGATAAACTTTATATAAAAATAAGGGTTTTTAGGCCTTTTGAATCCAATGGTGAGGTTAGTTTGGACTCAAAATGCACCAAAAAAATGTTCCCCTTCAGAACCCAAAAAAAGGTATTTGAAACCCTTTAATTCGAAAGCTTCACAAACTGCCTTCAAACACAAACATGAAGCTAAAGGAATGACTCTGATACCATGTAGAAGTTGATGTGCAAAATCAACTTCACAGAATCCACAATGATCACCTACAAGCAAATAACCTATTATAAGGAAGAGAGAAGCAAGGAGAAGAGAGTGGCTCTCAAAGATGACAATATATTCAAGAGAGAAAATAATTAATCAAAAGTGTTACAAAATACAAGGGGATCAATCTTTATAAAAGGAGATCAACCATTCTAAAAAAGGAAACCCTAAAGAAACTCTAAAGAGATAATGTGACATTTAACAAAAGAAACTAAATGTCAAATGTCACATTCATGAAGAGACAAAAGTCAATACTCCAATAGTGAAATATTAAGAGTAAGTAAAACATAAATTTTTTTTTACCCCAATAGTTCTATATTATAATCAACAATCCATAATTCACTCTTTTGTTGTTTAACCCTTCTAATTTGCTGATTGGTTAGTCAGCCTTTCTTGGGATTAAGCCTTTTGACAAAATGTGTAATTTGTTCCTTAATTGTTTCTACAATTCATAAATATCACATAGAAGTTGGCTAAAATGATTTACACAAGTGTTTGTGCCACTACAAACACATATGCCAAACCTAGTTTACTCAACAATTAAATGCCCTGAAGCTTGGCCATAACTAACATTCATGTTGTCTCTCGGCTTCTATAGACTCGACGTATATTGATTCTCTTAGCATAAGTCAACTTTTCATCGCTTGGTCTCCATATGTTTCACTCGACATGTATAGGAGCTCAGTCTCTACTGGGGTGCTCGACAATTTTGACTTGCTTGACATGTAGTGAAAAATAAATAATTCCATGTGGTTCAACCTTCTTTGGATGGCTCAATCATAGTGATACCTGACTAACACTGCCTAGGAAATGACTAAGTGTTAGACACTAATAGGCAATAAGGCCTAGAGATCAAGAATACATATATTGCTTGTGTCTCTTGAGTAGGTATACAAAGACAAATAACCTTTTAGAGACAACTTGTACCCCAAAAGGCTTGCCCTCCCTAAAAATTTACATCAAAACATAGAGAAAACATGGCTACATACTGTGAGCCAAGTGCAAACTTAAATGCCTTTATCCCATGGAAACAAGGTATGTGGATAGCTTGGAAAGAAAGGGAAACCTCTATGACATAGGCATCTGGTATATAGCTTGGTTGATTCTCACCATTCAACAATCTACTAACATAATGAACTACCACAAATTTTGCCTTTGTACTTTTTCCTTTTATTGTAGGTTGCAAAAAATTGTGCATTCAAGATAAAAATATCAAGAATCCATCAAAAAATTATCACATGCGCAAGACGCATTACGATTTCAAATTACATTCCAACATGTTAACACACCTTCTCATGTATCCATCTCACTTTTTAATATATATTTTTTAAAAAATTGCACACTACTTATAATTTTTTATATCCACCATGACATCCATATTGCATGTAGCCACTAAAAAATGTCATATACTTCTCTATTCTTTATCTATCCTCACTTTTGTACTATGATTATTATGATATAACTTTTTATGGCTTGTAAAGACTACATTTTTTTGTTTCTTGTGAGCCCACATTTTCCAACTTTGTACCAACTACATCCAACAACCATTGTAACTAAAACACTCCCAATAACATTTTTCGTTAACAATTCTACTATTATTTGTGAGCACCACCAAGATCCAATGCGTGCTAAGTGTTCCATTTATTCTCATGAGAGATGGATTCATGTTGAATCACTACTCATGAAACATTTGTCAATGAGTTTGGCTCAAAAACTACATAGTTAAATCCTGATAGCAATATCACAATTCTACCATTGTAATTCACTAAGAATTTTGTTTTGCTCACTTACTTGAAATGTATAAAACAAATATACACATATCTTATTTTATTGTTTCATTAATTGCACAATCCACTCTACATACATCACTGATAGTTTGTTATTATTGTACTTGTTGTAGGCTAGTACTATTGCATTCACTTTGCACAATTATTCAATTAGTTTGAAATCTATCCACCAATCACATGCAATAATTTTTGAATAATTAAAATATTGCTAAAGTTTATTTATTTATTTACAAATTTTATATTTCATACAAATTACATGATTGGCTGAACTCATTTTGTGTTATAGGAGCCCTTTTTTTGGAGGTTCTCCATAATGCAATATTTTCAGCTAGAATCAAGGTAAAATACAAGATAATTGCATAAGGTTTAGTTTCTCTTTACATATGCTTTGGCTAATGCAAATTTACAAATCAAATCCTACTATAATGAAATCTTAATAAATGCAATAACATGACCAATTTTAATTTACCTTGTTGGAGCCCACTAGCTCCAACATGGGGATAGGGGCTCGAAATTTTACTTTAATCTTCTTAAACATAAACATATTAAAGAGTCCATTGATAGACTCTCGATTGATAATCAAGACATTTCAGACCCTGAGATTATTATCCTGACTTTTGTTGATTATTACAAGACTCTTTTTACTTTAGAGGACTCCTCTGAGGCTAAGTCTTTAAGAAATAAATGCAAAATGCTTATTCCTAAAAATTTGGACTCAGATGATATTACTGTGCTTACTAAAGATATGGGTAAAAGCACAAACCTGTGTCACCTTTTATAAAGGAGAAGTGATATCAGAATTTAAAGTTTTCAACTTTAACGAAATAAAAGTGGCATTTGTGCTTAGAATTTGATGATGATGTAAACTAATGAAATGTGTAAAATTGGATGAAGTTTATATCTATAATTTTTTTTAAAAAAAATTGAGTGAAATTTTTATTTATTTTTGAATTTTTAAAGTGTATTTTTTAATTTTTTAAAAATACTAAAAATATAGAGTTTTTTTCCCGTCAAACAAGTATATGCAAATGTTCATATTTTGGTTTGATTTTGGAATACGTTAGAGTTAACATGTATACCTGGTGCACCAAAAAAGAAAAATTGAAATTCGGCTAATATTTTTGAAGTTATAACTGGTCAAAGTCAAAGTTATCAGAAATAGATAGTTTTTTTCTCCCGTCAAACTTTTTCCATCAAATCTACATATTTTTTTTTAAAAATTACATATTCTTGAAGAAGACTCTCTCCTCTAGTGCACCATAAAAAAAAAAAATAAAAAAAAAAAAAAATTTAACATGATTTACTATTTTTTTTCTTATTTTTGAATAGACATCTTCCTGAATCTTAAGATACCTACTTGTAATATTTTTAAATTATAACATATTATTCATAATCAAAACTTCAAAAAAAAATACAATCATAATCGTGACTCTGAGAACTAAAAAAGTATATTTTTAGTTTTAAAAAATACTTCAATTTAGTAGGTCAAATTGGCCTTCAAAGTGAGATGTTTACAGAAGTTATGATTTTTGCTTGTTTGGCTGCCACATAGGCTGCCACATAGACCGTTACGACTGAAACTGTTTCTGCCGTAACTGTGAAACCGCTAGCGGTTAGTGTGACTTTTTGATATAAAAAAATATTGTTTTATCTTTTTTAAATAATTAAATATACAAGGACAACAAAAATTGGAAGAAGATTTGCAAAAAACAATTAATTTTGAAGCAATTTTCAACAACTGTTTTGCGGATTTAATCAATATTGCAAAGGATCGAATATTTTGAAGGTGCTTTTTTTCTCTTCTAATTATTTTTATTTTTATGTATTATACATTGAACCATTAGCTGATATTTAGTGAAATCTAAATTTTTATTTTTATTTTTTCTATAGGTTGAATTATTCAATGGGTAGTAAAAGGAAAAGATTAAGGAAATATGATAGAAAAAGAGATGACAAAATGAAAGGCCATACAAAAAATGCTCAAAACCAACCTACTGAAATTCCTGAACACGATGAGATTCATGAAGAAAATGAAAGTAATGAAGAGGAAGAAATTGGTAGTTCTATTGATAGAGACAAATTAGAAAGCATAAAAAATTTGATGGATTTGGATGAAGAACTACTTTTTAACCAAATTCCATCTAAAGATATGATAAATGATAACACTATCAAAAAGCATTGTCAGAACATGTGGGATGAATATTTCAAGGATAAAAGTATATTTGGACAGGCACAATTATTTGTCAAGTTATTTAGGAGAAGAGATATGAGACCTGTCTTAGAGTTGTTGGGTGTTGATAACAAGAAAAGCCATGCTCATAATATTAATAAAACAATAGTTGAAAATTTGCAAAATGCTTATAATTTAATTGACAACACAACTCGAGGAGGTGATTTGAGTAATGCACGTAGAGCATTGATGACTACTATATCTAGTAGAAAATTGACACATAGAAAACAGGTATGTGCAATTTTTGATGTACTACATATATCTAGAAGAACTGTCCAGAGATACTTCAAGAGGAGAAATATGCTAGATGATAACATTGAGAATAACTGGGTGAATATTTGTAGAGTTCCTCGAAAAGATAGGATTTCTGAAGAAGTAAAAAGACAAGTTATTGAATTTTGGACCACACATTCTCGTGTTTCTTCTAACAGGTGTGATACTATACAAATTAAAGATCAAGAAACAGGGGCCAAAATTGAACATCCAAAACATTTCATAGATATAACTCAAAGTGAACTTTTTGAAGCATTCAAACAAGAATTTTCAAATGTCAAAATATGTCAGAGAATGTTTGAGAGTTTACGTCCTTCCTTTGTACGCATAAATAAGATGCGAGAAACTTGTTGTTGTAGAAATCATGTTGAATTTGGTCTACACTTGCAATCATTTAAAAAAGTTATGGCAATACTTGATCCTAATTTGGTCATCCCTAGCAGTACAACACAATTTGTGAGGTCCATATTATGTGATAAATTAGAAGATTCAGATAAATTCAAAGTGCAATGCATCAAAAATCAGTGTGAAGTTTGTGCATATTTACACAAATTTTCTCAAATTATGCAAGTTGAGAATATTAATGAATCCACACCAGTTTCATGGATGAGATATGAATATGAGACATACCAAAATAATAGAGGGGATGAATCCAGAAAAATTGTATTGAAGGAGAGTGAATTGCATTATGATGAGTTCATGGCCAAGTTTCGTCCATTGATATATCCACATATCCAACATTGTCATGGTGCACGATGGCAAGCTAAACAGTTTCGTGATTCCAAAAATTGTTTTCCACCTGGTTGTATACTTTCAATTGTAGATTTTTCTGAGAATTATACATTTGCACCTCATACAAAGCTCCAAAGCCAATATTATCATTCTGAACAAGTTACAATATTTGTGCAAGTGACCTATAGACATGCACAATTTGAGGTGGATCAGATAGAAAGATTGGATGAAAATGAACGTATCATCATCAAAGAGGTTCATTTATATATTAGTGATGATAAAGTTCATGACAGGAGTTATGTGGCTCATTGTTTTGCAATGTTCTTTGAAGATCTCAAAAATCGTGGAATAAATGTTTCAGAGCACTGGATTTGATCTGATGGATGTGCAGGTTAGTATACACGAAATAGTTACACATTTATTTAACTTTATTTTAACTTGTATTTATTTGGACATGTCTATTTCTATTTAATATATGTACTTGGATAATTGTAGATACTTATCATGTTTCACGTTCACAGGACAATTCAAATCTGCAAAAGCATTTAATTGGTTAGCAATGCAACATGCTAGAACCAATGTTAAGTTTTTATGGAATTTCTTTGAAAGTGGACACAGAAAAGGGGAGCATGATGGAGCAGGAGCATGTATAAAACGTGCGCTTCGACAACATGAACTTGCAGGTAAATATATGCATTTTTTAAATGTACATGTTTAATACTTTAATAGCATATATTTTAAATTTTATATATACATGCATATTTTATGTACATACAGGGAATAGGATAGAGAGCGCAAATCAAATTGTTGAATGGTGCAAAGTTCATTTTGCTACTTGAGATACTGAATACAATAAGTGTTACTTTTGGGAGGTGAAAGGTGAACTAAGTTATATTTATTTTTAATGTCTTTTTCAAATCAAGTTGAGTTTTTAATTAAATATTTATTTTGAAATATGACAATTAGTTTTTGTATTTGTAAAAGATATAGATCGATCTAATCCTTACAATTTTCAAACGATTTATGGAATTAGAAGTTTACATCAAGCGATGACTACAGGAAACCATAAACCTCTAGTACTTAAAGTAAGAGAGAAAACATGTTTTTGTGATGACTGCATTAAGGACAATGTAGTGAGTGCATGTGAAAATATTAAGAATGGATATGTTTCACATTGGAATTTGAAGGAGATAGTTAGAAAGCCTCCTTTTGAAGATGTTGACATTGACATTGACATTCATGATCTTGTATATTCAGCTGATTATGAGCGCATTTTTGATTTAGTTGTGGCAGGTTTGTGTGCATATATACATATATATAAATTAATATACATGTATATTTGTTTTAAAATTAATTTATATTTCTCTTTTTATATACATGCAGGAGATATTTTTGTAGTTCAAGCCTTACCAGATAATGCAGAAAATGTGGACTATTATCTTTTAAGATGCACAAAAGCAAAACACAAGTTGCTAGAAGGAACTATAGATGCCGATGAACAGTCATATCCAATTGGATCAGTTGTTATTGAAGGAACATATTATCAACAAACAAGGGTAATTGGTAGTGGTATTGAATTTATTGAATACAAGCCTGGAGAAAAGGTTTTACACTATAGTAACCATGTTATAGCAACCAAATTACAATTTGAAGCAGTACAAAGAAAAGGACGTCGTGGAAATCAAAAATGGAAATTGCCTATTGAAGAACATGAAAAACTTCTAGAGATAATAAAAAGTAGAGAGGATCCTAACAATACATTGTTTGTGGAGCTCTAGTTTACCTATGTACTTATTGTGGAGCTCTAGTTGAGTTATGCCTGTATAGCTCTTATACTTTCATATTTAGTATTGATAGGATATTTGTTTTATATAAATTTTTGTACATTGGATCATTTATCTTGCATATGCAAAATCAGACATGTATTGTTATTTTTATTTAAATTCGACATGGATATCTCATTTAAGACCAGGTCTCTTAGGACCTCCCCTTAAGACAACCTTTTTAGTATTTGTATGTATTTGTATGTACATATAATCTTTATATGTTCTTATATGATACATTCTTTATGTTTGCATATAATCGTTATGTTAAGATTACATGTATATGTTATATGAACTATGTTACATATAATTACATGTACATTATATTTTATTAATTAAATGCTATTAATTATAGTTAATTAAGAATGTATGTCATTAAATACAGTTAATTAAGTCATTAAATAGAGTTAATTATTAAAACATTAAATATAATTAGATTAAATATAGTTAATTTGAAGGTTAAATATAGTTAATTAAGGCATGTCATTTTATAGAGTTAATTAAGTCATTAAATAGACTTAATTATTAAGACATTAAATATAATTAGATTTAATATAGTTAATTATAGTTAATTAAGGCATGTCATTATATATAGTTAATACATGATCTACATTAAATATAATTAGACTAAATATAGTTAATTAAGACATGTCATTAAATATATGTTATATTGTTATGTACATCGACCATTAAAATTATATAGTTAATTACACTTAGATTAAGGCATTAAGATGAATAACTATACATATACATGTAAACTTGAATATTGATAATATGAATAACATATAGAAACATGTGCATAACACATACATAAGTTACATAAAAGATGAAGACATCAAAAGATCAATAAAATAGACGTCTACATTAAAAGATCAATAACATACATGTGCATATATCTGGAGAATATAATGTACCCATATTAAATGTATAAAAATAGATCATGTAGATCAAATGTCTGGAAATAACATATATAAAACATCAAAATCTCCATATAAGCATGTATCTCGAAATAACATATATAAAACATCAAAATCTCCATATAAGCATGTATCTCGAAATAACATATAAAACATCATTTAGTGTCCATGATATAAACACATATCTAGAAATAACATATAAAACATCAAAGTGTCCATATAAATCATGTATCTGAAAATAACATATAAGACATCAAAGTGTCTGGATATAAAATGTATGCATATGGAAATAACATATAAAACATCAAACTGTACATATAAATATGTATCTAGACATAACATGTGTGTAATAAAATAAAAGGCCACATATGATCTAATCAGCTACATCCCCCCTCCTAATCCTGGGCCTTGTCCCCAAAAGGGTCTATCAGCTGCATCTGAACCCTGTGTCAAATGATAACAAGTGAGCCATTTAATTATGTGTACAGACAAATTATATCAAGATCTACATGTATATAAATCATATATATATATATATATATATATATATATATATATATATATATATATATATATATATATATATATATTGTAACATACCTAGGACTCACAACGTGTAAGATCTGTCGGTGTCTGCAGATCAGCAAAACGTAACATACTATCACTCAAACCTTATAGCACATACACAAACATGTACACATATACATTAATTTAAACATATAGACATATTATTTACTATAATAAAAATAAATCTAAACATATAGAGATATTTACCGTAGCATTATGTAATGCTCTGCCGATCTGACTGATATTTGAATCATATAATGAAAAAATAGTATCAGCATCCAAGTCAATAGTGCAGCCCTGATCTGAAAGCATGGAAGTAAATAGACCAGGTTGTATGGTGCCACTGAGATCCTGAGTAGGGGGGGGGTGCTGTAGGGTCCTGAGTAGCTGGGGCTAGTGCTGTAGCCTGGGCCTGTGTAGCAGTAGGGGTAGTAGAAGGTGCACAAATGTCCTCCTGCCTCTGTGAATCCTCTGGGACTGCTATACGTGACAAAATATGTCTAATCTGAGAGCTCATGTCATGAAGTGGAATCCATGAGAGTGTAGATAATGCTCGATATGCATCTAAAAGATCAGATGCTAAATATGATGCCAAACGATGCAATGCATCCACCTCTAAGACTGCAGAAATGTCTACAGGAGAAGGTATGTCTGCAACTCCATAATCATCATCAACAGGTGTGCTAGATGATGCAGCTGTGGGAGTGGTACCTTGAGACCGTAGCATATATCGACTACATCAATCAGAAGAAATCTCGTGTAACTGTGTGGCGACAGTGGAGATGCTCGAAAAAATCTATGTCCTAATTGCGTCATCAGGAACACTCACTTGCAGTAGCCATTTGTGGACCTCTCAGCATAACCAAAAGGTTTGGACCCACCATTGCTCGTTTGTTAACGGGCACAGGAGTGTTCGCGGGTCTAAATCTATCAGAAAGTCTCCCCTGACCCTGCCCAACATGCCCTAGATAATCTGTATAGTCAACATCATAGTGTAAATGAAATTCTGCAAACAATTGTTTGCAGAAATATAGGGGGAACTCATCCTTCTATGGCCATCTATGATGAGTAGCCAACCAACGAGGATACATCAATGGTGCGACGAGTGGATCAATACACTTCATCACAGAGTAGCCTCTGACTCTGCGATGATCTGCATAAGATGGAAACATGGTTTGTACTTCACAGTGCCAGTGACACTGTGAGATAAAGAAGAATAAAATGTCTCAATGCTCATATCATCAAAAGGGTTGTATGATTCAACTGTCTGAATCATACGAAATAACTCCTCTCGTATCGTTATGACCTTCTCCCTATTAGGGAGGGTGGCAAAAGAGGAAAGCGAGCTATCCAAAACCTGCATAGCACGAGATAATCTCGCCACTGTATCTCTAAATAACTGTTGTCTATCATGGGTGGAGGTCGATCTACGTGCTTACTAGACTCAGCACTCTGACCCCCACCACGAACACTAGCATCCCCTGAGGATGCAGGAGCACGATCCCCAGAACCGGATGCCATAAAGTATATATGAAAATAAATATGACAATATGAATGTGAAGCTACAATCTGAGTGATAAATATCTAGAGATCTGCACATGCATATATATACAAATATAAACATACAAGTCTATTTAAATTAAAATAATTAAAAGTTAAATTTAATTTGAAACACATGTACATATAAATACACAACATTAAATGTATGGTGCTAAATGAACAATCATGTAACATACATATGTATTTTAAAATAAATTATCTTAGAGACCATATCTAATGTACATTGTAATGTGATCATGCAAATGTGAAAAATAAATATTCGTACATGTACATGTATATGCAATAAAAATAAAATAAAATTTCTTGATTAAATGATAACTAAGTGCACACATGTACATACATGCAATAAAAAAATATAATTCTTGACTAAAATCTAAATTTTGATGTAAATGCTTTGATGATTATGGGGAGTGTAGATGAGAGTTAGGACATAGGGATAGAAAAAATTGTTACTAGATAAGTAAATGAGTTTAGTTAGCAAATGTTAATTTACAATTTAGAACTCATGACTTAATTTAGTAGTTTGAATTAGAGTTAAGAATGTTAATAAAGTAAATGGGATATAGTTTTATTAAGGTTGATAGTAAGGTCAGTCTATTATGTGCTAGTTTAAACATATGAATACCTATTAGAACCTATAACAGATGTAATGACCTAGTAGGAGTCCCTAGGTCCCCTTAACATATATATGGATAAAAATACATAAAAATGTATCATGAGGTCGTTATGTGTCATTTGGTAATGTAAGAATCATCATTACCTAATAAGACCTATTATATCCTAATAATACATATTAAGATTTATTAGAACCTATAAAAAATAGTATGACCTATTACGACTCGTATGTCCCCTTAAGACGCACATGTATGGATAATGTATTGAAAAATACAATTGACATAAGTGATCAAGTAATGTGTTGTTTGGTAATGTAAGACTCATTATTACCTGAAAATACCTATTATGTGCTAGTAAACATATGAATACCTATTACAACCTATAACAGACGTAATGACCTAGTAGGAGTCCCTAGGTCCCCTTAACATATATATGGATAAAAATACCTAAAAATGTATCATGAGGTCGTTATGTGTCATATGGTAATGTAAGAATCATCATTACTTAATAAGACCTATTATATCCTAATAATACATATTAAGATTTATTAGAACCTATAAAAAATAGTATGACCTATTACGACTCCTATGTCCCCTTAAGACACACATGTATGGATAACGTATTGAAAAATGCAGTTGACATAAGTGATCAAGTAATGTGTTGTTTGGTAATGTAAGACTCATTATTACCTGACAATACCTATTATGTGCTAGTAAACATATGAATACCTATTACAACCTATAACATACGTAATGACCTAGTAGGAGTCCCTAGGTCCCCTTAACATATATATGGATAAAAATACCTAAAAATGTATCATGAGGTCGTTATGTGTCATTTGGTAATGTAAGAATCATCATTACCTAATAAGACCTATTATATCCTAATAATACATATTAAGATTTATTAGAACCTATAAAAAATAGTATGACCTATTACGACTCCTATGTCCCCTTAAGACACACATGTATGGATAACGTATTGAAAAATGCAGTTGACATAAGTGATCAAGTAATGTGTTGTTTGGTAATGTAAGACTCATTATTACCTGGCAATACCTATTATGTGCTAGTAAACATATGAATACCTATTACAACCTATAACAGACGTAATGACCTAGTAGGAGTCCCTAGGTCCCCTTAACATATATATGGATAAAAATACCTAAAAATGTATCATGAGGTCGTTATGTGTCATATGGTAATGAAAGAATCATTATTACCTAATAAGACCTATTATATCCTAATAATACATATTAAGATTTATTAGAACCTATAAAAAATAGTATGACCTATTATGACTCCTATGTCTCCTTAAGACACACATGTATGGATAACGTATTGAAAAACATAGTTGACATAAGTGATCAAGTAATGTGTTGTTTGGTAATGTAAGACTCATTATTACCTGAAAATACCTATTATGTGCTAGTAAACATATGAATACCTATTACAACCTATAACAGACGTAATGACCTAGTAGGAGTCCCTAGGTCCCCTTAACATATATATGGATAAAAATACCTAGAAATGTATCATGAGGTCGTTATGTGTCATTTGGTAATGTAAGAATCATTATTACCTAACAATAACTAGTTGTTAAAATGAACATCATCAATATCTAAGTGTGGTTCATTCGGTTAGTAGAAGGCCTATGTTATGGTTAGAATGTGGTATGGGTTATGATTGTAATTAATATAAGGTTATGTTAGAAGGTATATTTAATGTCAAAATTAATTTCACCATAAGATATTATTGTTTCACCTCTAGATCCATCAGGTTATGTTAGAAACTGAATAATGTTCCCTAAAAGTTTGCTACATTTTTTGCTAATATTTTTTTACATGTTTACTTCATAACCTAATATTTTTCTATATTTTAACCTAATGTTTTTCCTAATGTTTTTCTATATTTTAACCTAATGTTTTTCTATATTTTAACCTAATGTTTTTCTATATTTTACCCTAATGTTTTTCCTAATATTTTTCTACACTTATAATTAATGTTTTTCTACGTTTTTATCTTATGTTTAACTACATTTTTGCTAACAAATTAATTTAAATACCATTCTAAAATAATTAAAATAATTTAAACATATTAAAAAATAAACAATTTAAAGCATTTCACTCACAAAATACGTAAAAAACAACTATTTTAAATACGATTAACATCTATTAATCAAAAAATACGTTTAAAAACTATTAAAAAATAGGGAGGAAAAAACCACCAACCAGTTACGGCTGAAACCCTTAACCCGCTCTCCAAACAGTCAGGAACTGCAACAGTAACAATGATAGCCGCTAGAGGTTTGCGCCGAGTTTTATTCCACCTTGGGGTTTCGGCCGGAACCCTTTCAGCCGAACCTGTTTTGGTCGAAACAGTACGCACCACATAGGCGTGCGAAAATCGCCACGTGTGTACGATCGGATCTGTTACGGTCGAAATCGTTATGGCCAAAAGGGTTCCGGCCGAAACGGTACAAGATATCACAAAAGGTGACACAGGTTTGTGCTTTTACCCATATCTCTATTGAGGAGATTGAGGGAGCTATCAAGGTTCTCAATAATGATAAGGCCCCAAGTCCTGATGGTTTTCCTATTGAGTTTTATAAATCCAATATTAGTTGGATATGTAAGGATCTCCATGACTTATACTCTGAAGCTTTATCAATTGGCTCCTTGGGACAAGATGTTAATAGAGGGATCATTAAGCTCCCCCCCAAGGACAAAGATAAGACCCTCATTAAGAATTGGAGGCCGATTACCCTTCTTAATTTGTCATATAAGATGTTAGCTGAAATTATGGCTCTTAGGTTAGTAAATATTCTTCCTAAATTTGTTAACTCTACCCAAACTGGTTTCATCAAGGGTAGATATATTCTCGAGAATCTCATAACTAGTTGGGAAGCCATGGAGTGGTCTAAATGCTCACACCAAAACTCGGCCATGCTTCTTTTGGATTTTGAGAAGGCTTATGACAGGGTTGAATGGGGGTTTATTCTTATGATGTTAGAGGCCTTTGGTTTCCCTCCCTCATTTTGTAATACTGTGCAGGTGCTTCTTAGCGATGCTTCTGCTCAGGTTGAAGTTAACAGTGTTCTCTCTACTCCTTTTTCTCTAGGGAGATCCATTAGACAAGGGTGCCCTCTGACACCTTCTCTTTTTATGATTGCTTCAGAGGCTCTTTTCTATATTCTCAGAGATAATTCTTTATCTCCTGATGTCAGAGGTATCTATTTGCCTAATGATGAAGAGCTCATCAATTGCCAGTTTGCGGATGATACCACATTGTTCTTTGATCTTTCAAAAAGTAATTTTAAGGCTTTGCAATATAAACTCAATTTTTTTTTGTTCTATATCTGGGGTTAAAATATCTCAAGCCAAATCAGTTTGTTTGGGGTGGGATGTGCAGCCCTCGGATTGGTTTGCTTAATACAATTATCAATGGGGAGGCCCCAATAAGATCACTAGATATCTTGGTATCCCTTTCTCGGTGGAACCTGTCCTCAAAGACATGGTCATGGGTTAAAGAGAAGATTGATAAGAAGCTTAACAAAATGGCATAATAGGGCATTATCTCTGGCAGGTAGAATTCAAGTTTGCCAAAAGATGTCCTCTTACACCATTTACTATTCCTCTACCTGGTTTTTTTAACAATTATCAGATTGCTGAAATTTAGAAGTTCGTCAAACAATTTCTTTGGTCTGATGGCAAGGGTAATAATAAAATTCATTCTGTTAAGTGGGCTTGGTGCCACATTGACAAGGCCCTTGGGGGACTTGGGCTAAAGGATTTAAGAATTCAGGGTATTGTCTTATCTGCCAAATGGATTTTTCAATCCATGGAGGGTAACTGTCCTTGGAAAGTGTTGGTTAGAAACAACATTGAGAGGGGTGTGCCTAAGAAAGCCAAATCTTGGACTAATCTCCCCTTTTGCGACCTCATTACTAGCAATTTTCCTGTCATGGTCCAAGGTTCTGCAGTCTTCAGATCTATTTGGAAAGCTTGGGACCATGTTAGGAAATTCATCACTAACAAAGATTTCCATTGTAATAAGCAACTCCATGGTGAAAGATCCATTTGGTGGAATCTTCACCTAAATGGTAAACCTTTGGCCCTTACCCAAGGGTGTTCTGCCAGACTGTGGGCTAAGAAAGGTATTAAACAGTTCATAGATCTCTTTGAGCAGAATCAAATCACTCCTTGGGATGTGCTTAAAGATAAATATGATATCCGTGATTCCCATAAAAGAACTTATAACATGATTGTGCAAGCTGTTAATGGTCTTCCCACTATATGCCATGTTGATTCTCAAAGGCACCTTAAATATAACTGGCCTGGTGGAGTTGTCACGAATTTGCTTAAGGCCAAGAATATATACAAAATCCTTGATTGTAATACATATATTATTGATCATGTCAATGCTATTTGGTACTCTTCTTATGATGCTGATTTTTGGAAAAAATACTTTGATATCTTGTGGAAGAATTCTGTTGAGCCTAAAATTAGATGTTTTAGATGGTTAGTCATGTTGGACAAGCTGCCTATTAAGAGAGATTTATCTAATTCTGATATTTGTAATTTATGCAGAGTTCCTGAAACTGGTAGACATATTCTTTTAGATTGTATTTTTGCTAAAGAAACATGGAGAATGTTTGGCATTGTTTATCCTATTGATGTTAATATTCTTGATATTATCACTGGTCATATTAATGGTCTTCCTAAAGATACCAATTTATTTTGAAATATTTTGTCGTCTAACATTCTCTGGCATATTTGGAAGTGTAGGAATGAGGAAAGGTACCAAGGTAAGTCGAGGGATCTTACTGAATTTTTTTTCTTCGAAAACTCACTTATTTTAAAATTTCTTTGTAGGTGCAGGCTACTATGTTGATTGAGCGGGACAAGATAAGAAGGTTCCTTCATGATGGGCATGTTGCTTTTTTCTACTATGAATTGAAGCATGGTTACCAATGACGTAGAACCCTGGATGATCTGCAAACTTTTAAGCAAGCTTGCATTAGGCTGAACAGAGAAATCAGTAAAAAAGTGAATGCTAGAAAATAAGATTTATTCAGGCTGATGTAGATTCAAGATCGTGAAAGCGTCATTCAGATGGAGGGTCCCTTAGGTTGGACTACTTGGGCGGTCAATTACTGATGGGGACACAACCCAAGAACAGAATGGACACAACAGAAAAGAGAAATTGTATTAACTGAGAAAATAAGCTAGTACAAACAGTACAGAGAAAATAAACTTCAAAACATGCCCTAAGGGCTTACAATAGCATAAATCTGGAGATAGTTTCTCCTTTCAGTACCTCCTCTCAAACTCCACTCCGAACTGACTTTTACAATGCCAAAAATCTCCTTAAATAGACCCTAGAGGGTTAAGGACTAGGAGTACATTCTAGAAAGTGCTAGTAGGCATCCACCGACAAAATAGAAGGTTTTAGAAGCTACGTTAGAAGTCGGTGCAAATCTAGAAGAATCCAGAAACGATAACCGAACTTCCGGGAGGCATAACTTTTGAACCGTAGCTCCGATTGACGAACCGTTTACATTTTCGGAAAGCTCTCGAAGCGCTCTATAGCCCTATGGATGAGCTTTGCTCATCCCCCATTTTTCAACCCTTTTTGAGGTCATTTAATGCCCCTAACCTGACTTTGAAGCATTCTTAGGAGGTCTCCAAAACCCGAAAAATTGCAATAACTTTCAAACCGTGGGGCCTTTTGACCTGATTCTTTTTCTGGAATGCTTTAAATCACAATTACATTCATCTGGCCAATTCACACCTTCTAGGTCACCAAAATGGTGGCCAAATTGCATGCTCCTATTTTTTCGAGATTTTCTAGCACACTGATAGTTGAACTGTGAGAGTTGGAACCTTTATTTGACCCAAATGGGTGTCCAAAAATGAAAACACATGAAACAGAAACTAAGTCTAAGTACATTTTTTTTGGGTGACACAGGATTGCCCTTATACCTCTGGATGCTCCTGCTTCAATTACTATGATGTTCTTAGTTAGATAGTCCTTCTTCTCCTCTTTTTGTTATGTTGTACAACTGATTCTATTCTTCCTTAGTGAGGCTTGGCCTCCTTGTTGATTTCCGTGGTGATACTTTGGTTGTTTTGTATTTTCTGATACTCTTATATCTAATAGTAAAAAAATATGAGAATGTTCTCACAAGATGTATGAAAGTCAAATGTATTTACAAGCAACTACCAATGAGATAATGAGAGTATAATAATTTTTACACTATTCTATTTACTCATTTATATTTATACTTTGAGAACTTACTAATTATAATTCTTTTTTCACTTTTCTTAATAATTTTTTTTAGTTTTCTAATAATTGAATTATATTAGATTAAATTTATTAGAAATTTATTTAAAAATCTACAATTTCTATAGATACTTACAATTACAATTAATAACAAGTAGTCAAGTATATGCCACTATGTGACACTTGTTTTCTAATGAAAATCTTGGACATGCTAAGAATGTGAAATTACTAGTATAAAAGAATGAAAACACCTTTCCCACGTTTAAAGATGACCTTTTAATTTGATAATATAAATTCCAAAATTCACATATCCTACTCCCACTCTTTAACTTTATCTAACGACCATTGCAACTAGCACACTCCCAATAACAATATTTGCTATAAACATTTTACCATTGTAATTCACCTGTACCATACAACTACAGACATGGATTCGGAATAGGTACCACACCGACAAAATAAAGTAGGGAATGCATCCTTATTCCAGAGAAAAAGATACAACGGAAAAAGCCACAAATCCACTTCAACAGTTTACCCAGTTAGTTATTGTCTCGTCTATCATTCCATTTGACCATTTATTTCCGTTTGTTGGAAAACGCATGCTCTTAAGCTACCCATCTTTACAAGAAAAGGTTAGGTGCGCTGAAGATTATTTCCTTTTCTTAATTATTTTTATCTGTATATCTATCTTTATCAGAACTTTATCCTTGAATTAATATGGCAAAAACGATTGCACGCAATTCCACTTCCGCTCTTTTTCAAACTACCAATCGCCATCCCAAAATAAAAAATATCGTAATTTGCTAAAGACGATCAAGGGATCTCCACGTGTCAACGCTCCCAAAATCTAACGGCGGCGAGTTTATGTTCGAAATGAAGGCGTGGCGGAACGGATTAAACGGCTCAAGCATGGTCAGTTTCAGAAGGGTTGAGAGGCCACGTGGCTCAGCTGAGGTTATGTGGCCCCGCCACGTGGCTTAACTGAGATTATGGGTTGGGTGGTCTCGTGGCTTTTCGGTGGGCAGTTAGAGGGAGCTTAACTGGAGTTTAACTGGCGTCATCAGGAGGTTTAATTATGGTCAGGAGTCGAGGGGCCGCGTGGGTTAGTCACACTCAGGTTCACAACCCGCTAACCCGGGGTTAAAAAAATTAAAAAAATTATAGAATGGTAATTGAGTAAAGTAATTAGTAACTGTGAAGCTGGGCAGAAAAGAGGATCTGAGATTCTGCAGAGAAAGAAGGAAAGGAGTTGGAGTTGCAGTGGGGCGAGAGAGAGAGAGAGATCTAGAGAAGGCTCAAGAAGAGAAGGGGAACAAACCCTAGGGCGTTTGGTCGAAGGAAAAGCTAAAAGAAAATGTCGGTAATTGCGAACTATTAGCAGCAGGACGAGGAGCGCTTTTTGTATCTTCACCGTTTTTAAAGCTAAAATATCTGGTAACTTTTCGTGTCTAATTTGGCGGAGATTGAAATGGTGCCACTAAATGCTTGGGTGCATTTGGTCGCTTTCATCTCGCAAGTGTAGAGAAATGTTATCAGCGTCCTAGCTGCGGGAGGCTTCGGGTACAAATTGCACTGCTCTTGTATTAATTAATTTATTTTCTTTGAGCATTTTTTAATCAGATTCTCCTTCAATTTTGTTATTTTAAGAACTCAATTCGTTGTTGTAGTGTTTTGGAACCTTTGAGAAATTTAATTCGTTGTGCTTTGATAATGGAGAAAGATGATTTGTAAACTATGAGCGTAAATTGATGCTGACCTAATTCCGGAAAATGTAGAAATGATGTGTAATGGTAGACGAGCTGGCTTATGTTGCGCGCTTGAATTTAAATTTGCATGTATGTTTTTCTAATTCATGTATATAGTAGAAGATTTGATGCTTCATCAGTTTAAGAGAATTGGATAATATATTTTGTGAAATTTGTGATAAAAGTTTTGGAATTTATAGTTTAAAGGTAGTACGAGGTCTGCAAAGTGGTTAAATAAGTTTCAGGGCTCAACTGTATGCATTGTTCAACAACAGATTTTCTTGAAAATCCATGAAAGTATATGTAGTCCGTCGCTACTTTTTGAAATAATCCCTTGCTATGCTACACCTTATGCTCCGTTATCTCTTTGGGTACCTCAGTTTTTGGTTTTATTTTGCCGGATTAAATGGTATATTAAGTTGATTAATAGAGGCAAACTATATTATAGAAATCTGTGGCACTGATCAAAGTAGCTCAATGTAGCTCGATCCTAAAACAATTTGCCCTAGATTGAACAGTAAGAGTTTTCTTAATAAATGTATAATCTTTATTTTACTGCGCTCAATTTGGCGTTGTTTTGGGTTTGTTGTGTTAAATGATATGTTAAATTGTTTCATATGGAAAGAAACAAAATCATCTTAAGTGAAAGTGAAATGATAGAGGCATTTTCAGAAGATTGTTTCTTTCGCTGGTGAGTGTACACTGTCCAATAATTAGGTTTTGTGATGTGTGCAAAACTAAGCATCAAGCGTGATGAATTACGGTGAAATTTGTAGATGGACCAATTTGAAGACCCTGGGTGTCTGAGTTTAGAATCAACTGACATCAGCTACTTGAAATAGATGGTCCTGCCTGAAGAAACCTATGAAATTGAGATATATTGTAACATTCATACTTTTTCATTTCATTTGAGAAATTTAGTCGAGCATACAGCAAAGCAACTGTAGTTAAGTCGCATGCTACGGTCTTTAATCAAATGTCAATATTTAATGACGGTCTCAACTCAATTTCTATGTTTTGTGTTCAGGTATAATTCTACTCAAGCATTAGTTTAATTATGGTAGAATGAAAGTATTGATTGATATTGTGCTTTAGCCTTGAATTAAGAGGTTAGGAAAATTGAGATTTTCTGCTTAGTAATTTCATTACAATTACTGTTCTTCAAAATAGAAGACCTTTTTAAACTGAACTTATGTTAGTAATAAATTGCGACTGCACTTGTCTTCTGTTTTATAGGTTTAGTGCAACAATTATGGAAATAGCGGAAATGATTGTGTGATCTTATACCAAGGAAAAACTTGAATGCATGGTGTGCTCTTTACTTTATAATACTATACATTTAGATGGATAGGTTTTCTATGCAAAAGTAACTCGGATTCTGAATTCATGTTACATTCTGTTCAATATTCTGCAAACATAGTAGTCTCTGTTGGCATATTTTCAGAATTCTATATCTAATTGTTTTTTAAGCATACTTACTTTTTCATTCCTCTTCGGATTTCTTCAAGGCTTAAATTGAGTAATGTGTTGGAGCTGTATTAAACATAATGGAAGTGGTTACTGTCTGTACCCTTTTTAATTTTGTGGAGGGCTTTAGTATTTGAGATTTGTATATTAACTGTTGGGTGCTGTATCTGGTTTTGTGGATGCCATATTTGGCCATTTAAAGTACTTGTTATAGTTGTAGTGCTCCATTTATTGTTTTGAACTATCATGCTTTCAAAAATGGATAAACTTATGGTTTAGGCAGACTTTGGAAGATAGCATGTGATTTTTTTGGCGAATGTGAGGATGGATTATGTTCCTTGGAGTTTGAATTGGTGTTTGGTTGTTACTCCAATAAACATTTTTAATGTTTGTTTATTTCTAATTCTGGCAATTGTATCTTTGTATTTTTAACTAAAATTTAACTTGTGTTTTTGAATACAGCAGAAATCAGGGGACAAGCTTGTGGCTCTTGATCATACTCAGGTTTTCACCACTTGATGTGTTGAACTGTAATATTGGCAGAAATTTAACATTGTTCTAGGTGGATGGTGGGGTCAAAACTTGTTCAGAGTGATGAAATCCTTTGATAATTGAGCTCACACAAGTTATATTGACCTAGGCCACACAGATGTGAATGAGATGAGATGTGGATGGATAGAAGGAAAGGGAACTTCAGAATTATTTGAAGAAACAAACAAAGAAATTGTATATTAGAAGTACATTGAGCTGTTTATTAATCATAGGATTAAGGCCCAGTGCCGTTACCTTAAAAATGATTATATTTGGCCAATCATCATTGAATTTGTAAATTACATCTTTCAATGCTTTTGAATCACTATAAGCTGTAGATGTCCTCTCTGTCATTATACTCATGGTTTATGACGTGTTCAGGGCTGCAGTATGGCCAGTTTCCGTGGGAAATTTTGTCTGGGGCTGTTTATCCTCTGTTTATTTTGCATTGCTTTTGGCAGCACTTTTGAGGAGTCTGTCCATCTTGAGCAAGTTGTATTGGTGGAATCTGGCATCTCTGACGGTTTATCTGAAATTGTTAGTGAAAGTGAGAAGCAAAACATATGTCACATAAAAAATTCCTCCTGCATATTTCAGGACACAGAGCAGTTATTTTCATGTGAAGAAGATTTAAAAGGAATTGGTTCATTGAATACCACTTGTCAGTTGAATACAAGTTTGCACTTTCATAATGATGTTCTGATTATTGGTGAAGGAAATCTAGAGATCCTACCACATGTTTCTGTCAGCTGTCTTTTTGCAGGTTGCCAGATAAGTATCAATATATCAGGGGACTTAATATTTGGTGAATATTCTTCTCTTGTAGCAGGGACGTTGATTTTGGATACCAGAAATCTGAGTTTGCAGAAGAATTCATCACTCAATACAACTGCTTTGGGTGGGTCCCCACCTCCACAGACAAGCGGAACACCCCTTGGTATTGATGGTGCAGGTGGAGGTCATGGAGGCAGAGGTGCTTGTTGTGTGAAGGGTGAGGGTAAGGATCAGGAAGATACTTGGGGTGGAGATGTTTATGCTTGGTCTTCTCTTACCAATCCTTGGAGTTATGGAAGCAAAGGTGGGACAACAACCAGAGAAAAGGAGCTTGGTGGTGGGGGTGGTGGGCGAATCAATATTGTTGTAAGCAGTGTTTTGGATGTTAATGGATCTATTAGTGCTGATGGTGGAGATGGTGGTCTTGGAGGTGGAGGTGGCTCTGGAGGCAGCGTTATTCTTCTTGTGGGTAAATTGTAAGTTAACATTATTCTAGATATTTTTTATGGCTAAATTTAATCCGATAATGTCCATAATTTCTTCCTGAATTAAGTTCCACTAATGGGTATTGAGAGTGATAATTTAATAGGTTAGATTCATAAGAATAATTAAGGAATTTTTTAATATTTAAGTATCAATGTTGTGTGTTCTATCTGCATTCCATTTTATTATATATTGTGAGCATTATGAGTGGCTTCAGAAAGCCTATCATGTGGAAGTTGAACACATTATTTGTTAAATTTGTATGTGAACCTACTGCAAACTGGTCTCCATTGCATTTTTTAGAAAAATAATACTGTAATAAAAAGCAGTAATTGTAATCTTTACCTTTTGGCTGCCCTTTTTGATATAGTATAGGTTTCGTTGCAATGATGGTGAGCCACTGAAATATTTGTGTAAAGAATTTACAAATTGACATGTGTTGACAATAATGAGGATTTATATTGAGCACTTGCTCAATTTATAGGTTATGCTATTTGAGATTAAAATCTAAGACCTTGGAGCACAAGTGTGAAAATATTTTCTTCACCTTTAAATGCTTTTGGAAAAGTTTGTAATGGTACAGTTTATGTCTAGTTAGATTTATCAAAATTTAAGTCTAGGTGTTTGAATAAGATCATAATCTTTAGAAAAGACTGACATTAGAAAAATAGTTCAGTTTTGTGAAATAATAAAGATACAAAGGGACCTCCAGTTCAATAGATATATTTTAATAGATATAGCCATAAAAAAACATCTACCCAACTATTTAAACGAATAAAAAAAGGGAGATGCAAAGTGTAGAGATACAATCTGCTCAATGTGCATGAATCAATCATTATTAAAAGAGAACAAGGACTTGTATAAGATGCACAACTTAATGGCACCTTCTCTGATTTCATTGCAAACCTTCATCAAGCTGCCCACTTACATCTTCAACTTATGATTTAAGTGCAAAATTATGATTAATAAGAGACAATATTGATGGCATCATATAATTTCTATTGAATTGCATATTGGGGGGTCTTAGTATGCTCATTATCAATATCCTAGTAGAAAATCACATGTGCGAAACTATCATTTGTCCTATCAATGCTCAAGAAGCTAAGAGTTTAATAATCCTTTGTAGGATTTGAGTGCAACTCTACAATTTCCTTAGTAGATTGTTTCTCAATAGTATTAATGCAATTGGATCGACAACAACATCTACATTAGGAGTAGAGAAGATCAATTCACATGATTTCATCATCAATTGAATTGACCAATATCCATCCATCCAAAATGGATACGCCTCATTGGTTTTGTAGGTGGCTCCATTACATAGCATTGCCTTGTTGAATGTGTGTTGATTGCATGATAGCCAAGCATGTAGATCAAAATAATCACTAGAGGTGGTGCATTTTGATATTTTTCAATGACATGTTTGGAATTGATACGTTTTAGCATAGGTTGATTTTGATTGACATGATAACTTTTTAATTGACAAGGCCGACCAATAGTTTAGGGCTGAACTTTTGTTTTGAATATGTCTAGACACAATTTTTATAGATTGGAATATTTTCGTATGTTAAATCTTACAACATCTATGTACCCTTAATCAATGCAATCTTTGTTGGGTTTTTTCTCCTAGACATTCATAATAGGTAGGGCTAAACCTACCAAGGGACATTACATTTGACAATGTGAGGACATGCATGCATTGCATCTATCATATGTTTTGAAAACACCTTTTTAGGTTAAACGTTGTTTTGTGGCACATGAGGAGGGACATACATGAGTTGCATCCATGGTAGGTTTGGAAAGTACCTTTCTAGATTGAACATTGTTTTGTGGCACATGAGGGTACTTTTTATCTTTGGTAGTTGTTTGAGTTGAGTTCCTTGTAGGTTAAATGTTGTTTTGTGGCACATGAGGAGGGACATACATGTGCTGCATCCATGGTAGGTTTGGCAAGTACCTTTCTAGATCGAACATTGTTTTGTGGCACATGAGCGTACTTTCTATCTTTGGTAATTGTTTGAGTAGAGTTCCTTGAAGAGGAACATCTCTGTCCATAATATCTTTGTCCAATTTTGAGGCATTGGGTTGCTTGTTCTTGTAGTTAATCTTTCAACTTATTGATCTTTTGCTGCGATATCTATTGTTCGCAAAATTGCATGAGTTAGAGGTTTATATTGATGCCTATATTTTGATATTATCTTGCCTTTCTTATCCTTCCAATCTAAGATACTCTATTCTTCTCGGGGGCTTCAAAATCAGGTATGGGTGTGATCTAGATCTGGGTTTGCCCCTCCAAGTTCGTCTAGGTGCAACGTGACACTCAAGGAATTCGGGTGCCAGGGCTACACCTAGGCATCCATGAATTTAATTGTGATAGTGTGAGGCTAAAAATGACCCCAACTAACTTCTAAAAGATTTTTGAAAACATAAATACCCAACAAAAACTAGTTTTGACCCTTAGTATTTTGTTTGCTCATTTCATTCATTTTTCTTTATCATACCTACATTTTCACCATTTTTTTTCTCAAGCTTTTTTTGAAGGTTGTTGCATTTTTTTTTAAGGGTGAAGGCTATAAAGCAATGAGACATGCACTAAAGGCTTAGGAATTGTTAGAGAAGGAAGATTTAGCTGTCAAAGGTGTCTGAATCATTTTTTCTGAATTCTCAATTATTTGTTTTCAAGTTTGTTAAAGTATTTTTCAAAACTTTCTATGATTGTGTTACAGCTATATTGCCAATTTTTTTCAATAATGTTGTGTTTTCTATTTTAGGTTATTTATTCATACACAATAGTTGGAAGTGAAAGTTCTAGTTTGGTTGCCTAGGGATGAAATGAAGAGAGCTCTTTTGAGATTTAGCCCGGTTCACCACTTTTGGAGTTAAGCAAATGTCTAGTGGGAGTTTTGTTTAGCAGTGCAACCATTGCAAAATAGAGTATATAAGCTCATGCTATTGAGTGAAAGCTCACTTTTGTACCATTCTTGGACACAATATAAGAGCTTGTCAAGGGCTAGAGAAGAAGGGTTGTCAAAAGGTCTAAATTTGCAATATATGAGAGAACAAGAGGAAGATAACATAATCATCCTCTTTTCAAGACATCCTTCCATGTCAATGGCACCATCTTTTGAACTAGAGGATGTTACACAAAAAAGAGGCTAATTGGAATTAAAAAAATGAAATTAGAAATGATAGAAATCAGAGCATTGCTCATTGTATTTATGGCAATCGATTTCCTCTTAAATATTTTTCGATCACCTTATTGATGGAAGATGGTGAATACGATTTGAAATACGCCTTTTGACAATGTTGGTCCTAGGTATGAAAAGTTGCAAACCACCTTATTTGCAAAGGAACAAGATTCAATAGAGACATCATTAAGAGTGATCAAAGATATATGGCCGAAAATATGCGACCATTTTTTATGGATAGAAAAATTGCAAAATAAGTTATTGATCAAAATGTCACCTAAGGGGGCATTGTTCTTGAAGGGAGTGGATTGTGAGAGTCAAGTGAAAGATGCAAGTCTCATTGCCAATATTGTCATAGAATCCATTGAGATGGCACGACCTACAAATATTGTCCAAGTCACAGTAGACAATGTTGAAAGTTGTAGGGCAACTAGGTCTATAGTGGAGCTCACATATAATCACATTTTCTAGACATCATGGTTAGTCCACTCGCTCAATTTAATCATGCAATATATTGATACACAAATTGATGGATCAAATAGGTTTATGCCGATGGTGAGGAGAGTTAAATATTTTTGATTAATCATCACATGTCACAAGCCAAATTCAGAATCTTCTCCAGTTTGGAGTTGTGGAAGTTAATGCAAATTTCATTTTTGGTTTTATTTATTTATATTGTTGATATATGACATCTATATGTTTATGCCATATTAGGTTGTCGAAACTTGATTTCATATTGCACAATCGTCTTAAAATGACTAGTGAAGTTGCGAGAGGCCTTGAGTGCAATGTTCATCAACACATTGTGGAGTGTGTGGAAGTAGTCCAACCTAGAAAGAGCTTAGACAAAATAAGAGTATGAATCCTCGATGAGGAGTGGTGGGATCATATGAATATGTTTTGACTTGTACTGAGCCCATCATTAGCATGATTAGGTATGCTATATTGATCGCCCATGTTTGGTTGAAATTAATGACAATGTGGGGACCATATTGGAGAACATAAGAACAATAGTAGAGGCTAAGGGACATGCCCCAACTGATATATTTTCAAAATTGTGCACAAAATTTTCTTTATAGTTGGAAGAAGATGATGACCTCCTTACATCTCTTAGTGTTTGCTTTGTTGCCTTACTTTTATAATTAAGAGATACTTTCATTTCTATGGAAGGTGGCACCTTATAGAGATGCAAAGTTTGTTAGTGGGTGCAAGGTTGCAATTAGAATGATATATTTATGCAATGAAATACAAAATATTGTCTTGAGTGAGTTTAGTTGATTTTTATCTTCAAAATATCATTATACTATCACCCTTCATCCCAAATATAGGATGAATGCTGATTTGTGGTATGTACATGGTCAAGGTTCCATTTTCTTGCAATTTCTTAAAACGGAAATTCTCTCCCAAGTATGTATATTTTTATTTTATATTTTAATCATTTTTTATTTGATCCTATCATATTAAAATATTTTTATTTTTTATTTTAATCATTTTTTATTTGATCCTATCATATTAAAATATTTTTATTTTATGTATGTGTTTTAATTTATTAACTTGTGATTCTTGAATAATAAAATTAAATTCTAAATGTTGTATGCAAACTCAATAGGTTGCGAATTCTTCTGCAGTTGAGTGGAATTGAAGTACCCACTCCTTGATACACTTGGTCAAGAGTAATCATTTGGTTGCAAAAAAAGGCAGAGAATTTGGTCTACATACACTCTAACCTTGGTCTTTTGTCACAAAAACAATCAAAGTACAATGAGGATGTGACAAGGAGTTGAGATCTAGCTGTTGAGTTTGCTGATTTAGATGCCACAGTTGTACAACTTGGTCAATTCTCTATACATGAACATGAGGCAGCTCTTGCACATTAAACAGATGTAGCTAGTGTGAGTTGCAATCTAAAATATTGTGAATCAAATGAAGTTGAACCAAATATTGACATTACTGCCTTCGATGAAGATGAATATGGAATTGGATATGGCCTTTTCATTGTGTAATGACATTTAGAGACTTGAAGCATATTATTATTTTTGCAAATTATGAATATGATATAAGGTATTTTATTTATTATTTTATTGGGAATTATGGTTTAATGTGTATCACTTTTCTTTTTATATTCAGAGCATTGATGTTTGAACACGTATACATAAACTTATACATATGCGTGTGAGCACACACGTCTGGATGTACCTGTTATTGAGGAAAAAAATTGCTGCACTCGCGTATCCATATCTGTATTCATACCCAAGTTCCATTGATAATACTCAGAGACAATGCAATTATGCCTTTGCTGTCACGTGAAAATGGATTGGTTACTCATAGCTCCAAGAGGCTGCCTTTTCTATAAAGGACTAGATTAATATTTTAAACTTCTTAAGATGCTAGCTTTTTTATTGTAGTCATTGATACGTGGAAGAAAGCTCGCCTTTCATATTCAACATGAAAGTGATGTTAAAGCATGTGAGAGTAGATAGGTATGTGCAACATGGGTAACACGTGGAAAGGATTCACCCTATTAGTGACGCTTAAAAAGAAATAAAAAAATTAAGTTAGAATTTATGTTCTGCAATAGCAATAAATGGGAACTAGGGTACCTTAAATACTGAATGTTGTTAGTTTGCAATAAAATAATTTTACTCTAAAACTTATTGTTTTCAAGTGTTTGACCAAATACAACTTATTGTTTTCAAGTATTTGACCAAATACAACTTATTGGTTTCATCTAATACAACTTATTGTTTTCAAGTATTTGACAAGCCTAAATGTTTCACCCTCCCACAGTACTTGAGAATGTCATATACATTTTTAAATGATAAACAAATTCAAATTTAAATCACCATTCCATATGAAAAAATACTCCTAAAAACCTTGCATCGATTAAGTTGAGGATGCAGTAATCTAACTTGTTTCAATTTTGTACTTCTATATTTTATTTGTCTTATTTTTGTACTTTATTTAATTTTTAACTGACTCTGTTAAATCCTTGTAGGCTTGTGGCTAGTTACTATGATTTGATTTTAAGTAGTTGCCGATGGTTGTGTTATATTTGGCAACCATCAGGCACTTTTTCTTAGAATTGGAAAGTAGTCCAATCTTGTAGATGCTTCCAGATATATGTTGTGTAGAAGCACTTGTCAGATTGAATAAAGCAATTGTTGATATTGGTCTGCCATTTATTGGAATGTTTTGTTCAAGATAGATATTAACAAATTCAATCAGTTTTGACTGAAGAGACTGCTGAGTAGATATTCTTTTCCATTTTTCAGTATCTTTGATGTAAGTCATCGATCTCTCTAGGACGTAGACATGTTAGGAAATCTAAAATCTTTTATATGCTTTGGTACTTTATTACAGATTATTAAAGAAAATTCAAATTTAAGGTTGTTGTTTACACTAACTATGGATGCACTTTCTTTGCTTACATTCATATTGCTACTATTGATTGTAGCATTGAGGATACTTATTCTTGCCCTGTGTAGAAAGGGAACTGGTATGATAAGTGCTTCTGGAGGTAAGGGATGGGCTGGTGGAGGCGGTGGCAGAGTGTCCATAAAGAGCTACAGTAGGCAAGAGAGTTTGAATATCCTTGTGCATGGTTAGTTTCTTGTCTTTTCTGTTAGCTAAGGAAGATAAATCATTACCTGAGAAACAGTTGAGTTTGTCTAATGAAAAATGCTAATTGTGATTCTTTCAGCTAGACATAATTCATGCATCACATATTGTTGGCTATTATTTTCTAGGTTATTATATTGGTATATTTTCTTCTGTATCAAGTCTCCTTTAGAAGGAGAAATGAAGCATATCTGCAGTTTCAAGAATACTTGGCAAGCTCAATACATGAAATTCCTGTATGCTAGGCATCGTGTGAGAAGTGTAGTCTATGTCTTTTTCCATTTTATATAAGACTTTCATACTTAGTGCACCTTTTTTTCTGTCTCCTCAAATTTTAATCTCTTTTAAATATGCTTAGTCTTTCATTCTGCTTTTGATTGGTAAGCATCCAGGAGAATGGGAATGAATAAGTAATGATCAAATCTTGAATATATTCTTTTAGTTGAATATCGAACCTGTCTCTTGGAGTCTGCCTGGAAATGCAATAAATTATAAAATGAATTCGAGTGGCACACAGCCTTTCTGTTAAGCTGTTTTAACTGTTTGGGAACATGAATATAAACATAATTGTTTTGTTAACGCTATATAATAATGTTTTAGCTGACTTATATTATTAGAGAATAGATTTTAGTGATCCAACTGAGGAGCTTGCTGAAATTAACAAACATGTGGGGGCTCAAAAGTTCTACTTGATTCCTGTCCTAAGCCATTGTGAACAGCTTTTTCCTGATGTTTTCTTCCTGAATAAATGTATCATATTTTATCTTCAGTGATGAAAAACGTGAATGAAATATGGAGCACACTATTATGAGAGGCCCCTGCTTAGATGGGCATAAAATGTCTCAATGGCCGTACTATGTGGAATCTTAAGATCATAAACATCACAATCTAATTTTTAAATTCAATATCTAATGTTAGAGATCCCATCTGTTTCATAACTCAAGTATTCTTCACTTTTTGTCTCTTATTTTCTTGCTAATTAATATTTATTTGTTATCAGAATATGACATTTTTTGTGCTTTATGACTTAATTGGGATTCTAACTTGGTTCCCATGCTTTTTCTTTTGAACCAGGTGGAGAGAGCCGAGGTTGTACAGAAAATGCAGGTGCTGCTGGGACCATGTTTGATGCAGTTACACAGAGCCTTGTTGTTAGCAATAATAATTTGTCAACTTTCACTGATACTTTGCTTATCGATTTTCCTACCAATCCTCTTTGGTCAAATGTCTATGTGAAAAGCCGTGCAAAAGCTGTAGTCCCTTTGCTTTGGAGTCGTGTGCAGGTTTGTGAAATCGTCTTTATGGACAATGAGTTTGTGCTATGTTTTTTGTGTTATTACAGTACAGTTTTTTTTCAAAATTAACAACTACTGCAATAAATTATTGAGAAAGATTTGAGTGGCTAGCTGGCCTGTCATTATGTGCAAACTTATTTCTTAAGGTGCCGATTTGCAGTTGACGAAGAATCTGTGTGTAAGGCTTAGGTGATGGTGAGGTTATGTTTGTCCATATAACTTATTGTCCTAGTATTGTGTCTTTTTGTACACTCTGGATTCATGGAAAGTACACAAAGACACTATTATAGGAAAAAAAGCTGTGCTATTGCATAACTTGTTTGCATATTAACCTTTTTTGCAACTAAAAGGCCAATTGTGTCTAGATTGCCTAATTTGATGTTTTAAACATAAATTTGATGTAAGGAGATATACAGAAGGTTAATTGGATGTTAAAAGTCAATCAGGTAAGTCTTTAGGCCAATTGCTAGAAAATGACAAAAGTTGTCACAACATTGCTTGCTAAGAATTGTCATTTAAAAAGTTGTTAAAATACAAAAAAATGCAAAAATGAAGGAACTAACGTTCATATGGTTTTAAATGCGGTTGAAGTTGGTTGCAAATGAGAGGAAATGATGTAAAGGCCTTTGGATGGCCGAATGGAAGTTGGTGGGATGATTGATTGAAGAAAGTTAATGAAATCAAACTCTATTTCCTAATTTCCCTCCTTTTTCTTTGATTTTCAGTATGGTATGAACATCTGTTGTACTGTATAGACACAAAATTTATATGGATGGATAGAGGAAGAAGTTAGTTTTCTGGTTTCATTAGACAGATGTCCGCACCATATATGAAGAGAAAAATGTAGGAAAATCAGGAAAATAGTTTTTGATTTCACAACTTTCTTCAACCATTCATCTCACCAACTTCCATTCAGCCATCCAAAGGCCTTTTACATCATTTCCCTTTTACATCATTTCCTCTCAGTTACAACTGACCTCAGTTGTGTTTAATACCATATGACTGTTAGCTTCGTAATATTTTCATTTTTACACATTTTGACAACTTCTTTAATGACAATTCTTATAGAAACTTTGTGAGAACTTTTGTCATTTTCTAGCAATAGGTTTGAAGACTTACCTGGTTGACTTTTAACATCAAATTGACATTTTGTAACTCTGCTGACATCAAATGTATGTTTAAAACATCAAATTAGACAATCTAGACACAATTGGCCTTTTAGTTGCGAGAATCAACTTGACAGCCTTTTGACCATATGACCTCATTGACTCCTCTAACAAGGACACAATAATAGGAAAAGAAGTTGTGCAAGTTTAAAGACTCCTTGATTATCACAACACAAGGGAGAAGGTTCTGCTTGTGGTATGTGCATGCCAACAAGTATCCTTTAAAGTCAATCTGCCTTATACACAGCCTTAACAGTACCCCGATATTCAACTTCAGTGGAGGAGAGAGTTTCTGCCTGGCTTCTTGCTAGTTCATGTGACCGCACCTTTGTCTGATTGGGAGCATACCCAAAAGTAGATTTTCTGTGATCAACACAAACTTCCCAATTTGAGTCTGTAAAACCAATGGTTCTAGGATTTGTGCTTCTGTTGTACAAATGCCAAAATCAAGAGTGCCCTTCACATATCTCAGCATACACTTTGCTGTAACCCAAATTTCATCTTTTGGGGTTGTCATGAAGTGAGAGATGTTGCTCATAACATAGCGGAGGTTACGTCTAGTGGCAATGAGATAGATAAGACCGTCCACTAGTTTGCCTGAATGCTGATTTGGCTGAAAGCTTCAACCCTTTCTCTATAGGTATTGACGTAGGCTTGCAATCATGCATTCGAAACTTATCCAACAGTGCTAATCAAGCCTTGTATTTATCAAGAGTTCCATCAGCCTTATACTTGATTTTATACACACACTTGTAGTTAGTGGGCTTCTTTCTTGGTGGAAGATCTGACAACACCCAAGTATTGTTTGTCAAGAGACTCTGATGTTCAATTGCCATAGCTAGCCTATTCCCACTTTGGTATACCTTTAACCTTTGAAAATATCTAAGGCTCATAAGTATTGTAAATGTTTACCATATGAGCAATTTTGATTGCAGTATGCTGCTTGCTATTATTCCTTGTTGATATACGCTCTATAAGATTATCATCATGAAGAATGAGCTTGGCCCACCACATAGGCTGGAGAGTAGAAGAACCACCATCCATTCCAAATGTCTTGACGAAGGCAGGTGGCACAATGTCATCTAAATCCCTCTCATCAGATGAACTAGAGGGAAGTCAAACATCCAAATTTATAGCCTTTGGAGGCTGATCCTTAGGGCTCAACATAGGAGAAGGCAACTGAAACGACCCTTGTTCTTCATCTAACACCACATCTTGACTGAATACGAGATTATCAATATCAACATCAATCAAATGATAAGTCTTATGATTTTCATTGTACCTTGTGAACATCATTTTTTGAGTCTTGAAATCCAGTTTTGTGTTCTTGGCACTTGGAATCCAGATATAAGCTGTAGAGCCAAAAACCTTCAGATAACTGATTTTGGGTATTCATCCAAACCAAGCTTCCTCTAGGGTCATCTTCTTAACAACTTGCATGGCGGATTGATTGAGAAGATAAACAATAGCATGTAATGTCCCATTTAAAATTTTTTTTTGGGAGGAATTAATTATAAGGTTATCAATTAAAAAATATATATTACAAGGTAACTTTATAAATTAAATAAAGAAAAGCTTCTAGAGGTTGCTGGAAGAAGCGGAGGAAAAATTGAAAAGGGAGACCGACCTATCAAAGAAAAAAGAAAAAATAGGCATTGAGGGCTCATTGCCTATCATCGAGATTTATTATTGATTTTTGCTTATGTGTGTTGTGGAGCCTAGGGTTTCTGCAAATAGTCACAATTGGCCATTGAGAACGAAAACTCTCAATTGATACGCAATTTTGAGGGTGTGAGAGATCACCTGAATTATTGCAGCGGTGGGAAGGATATTTCAGTCCTTTCATTTGTGCTTAATTGCTGATTTGGAGTTTCAGTTGGAGTTGTACTTTCACCATATCATCTTCAGCATTCAGTCTCCACCATTTGATTAATCCAGGTTCTTCATTTCAATCTGTAGTTGCAACAAGTTTTCAATTGTATACAGCCAGTTAGGGTTTCTCTGTAAGGTGCTATGTCATAATGTTTTGGTGCTGAAATTTTCCATATCATTTGTAAAAACATTTGGTTTTCATTGAATGAATACATTGGCACTATTATTTCTTTTATTTCAGCAATATACTTTAGCTGTGCATTAAATTTAGGGTTTTGTTTAGTGGCCTATTGGTACGGGTCATTACAATGGTATCAGAGCGGTTTCCTGCCAGCCTGATAGGGTTACCCAACCACCATTTAATTTAGTTTACAAAAGAACCAGCATAACTAAGAATATGGCTGAGAGACATTCTCAAAGTCCATCCAGAAGTGTGTGAAATGATGAGACCTTACAGCAATAGGAGAGGCTTCTACAGTCAATAGAGGCAAGTACACAAGCAATGATGGTTATGATGCAACATTTGATTGGGGAAAATAGGAGAAATAATCATGATCAGGATGATAGAAGCATGGCAGGATCACAACATAGGACACGGTCTGGAATAGCTGATAGACCCACACTTCCTACATTTAGAGAAGAAACTCCAGCACGCACACCTGATGCTATGGTAACAGATATTGTAGATAAACTCCGACAAGCAAGGAATGAGTGGGATTCATTACCAGAATATGTACAGGATGGATGGACATTTGATAGGTACCTGAACTATAGAGCTGCCAGGCAGAAGCAAGTAGATAAACACAGTGAGTTGCAACAGGTCACCAACAAGTTGGTATTACCCACATTTGATGGCAGCAGAAAAATGACTACTCGTGCTTGGATTCATAAGGTGGATACTTTCCTATCTTTGAAGACTATGACAGAAATTGAAGCACTCAAGTATGCCACTTTACACTTAGATGGGGTAGCACATGATTGGACACATGGCATGATCACATTGCAACACAATCAGGTAACCACTTATCAGGAGTTTGTGGATAGATTGATAGAAAGGTTTGATAAAAAAAATCCTGAAGTTTATTTCCGGAAGTTAGCCCAGTTGAGAAAGTCAGGAGGCTTAGAACAATTTATCAATGACTTCCAGAAGCTTGCAGTGATGGTGCCTGACATTTCAGAAACACTCAAGGGGTGGGTAAAGGCCTTTGATCCTCCTACATTACAGGAAGCCATGAAGAAAGCCCGCAGTATGGAACTTGCAGCTCCAGCAAACTGGTTTAGTTCAAAGGGTTCTTCATCATTTAGAGATAACAAAGGGGAATTCAGCAAGGGTAAAGAGAAGGTTAGTGACTTAAAAGACAAGCTAGTTGCACCTTGGGATAAGGAAACACTTAATGACTTGCGTAGGAAGAAGCTATGCTTCTCTTGCAAAGGTCCCTATGAGTTTGGTCATGATTGTCCTATGAAGCCTAAGGGGAAGGCTAACCGGGTGATGTGGGCTTATTATGAAGGTTCAGATTCAGACATTTCAGAGCACCATGATGAGGATCCTGATGAGGTAGAGGGTGAACAAGGGGTAGATAGTGCTGAGAAAAAAGAGGCTCCAGAGATACATTTACAGGAGGCACGTCTGTCTAGTATTCAAAGAGAGGGATCTTTTAGATTTCGAGGAGTCTTGGCAGGACAAAAGATTATTACTCTGTTGGATACAGGTGCCACGCATAATTTCATTGATGCACAATTTGTGGAGAGGCGTGGACTCATTACTGAGGAGTTCGAGGGACTGAGAGTTAAGGTAGCTGATGGATATACTCTTCGTTGTGATAGGATGGTGCGAGATCTACCTTTGCGCCTGAACAACTATGAGTTTAAGGCGGACTATCATGTGGTCAACATAGGTGACATGGACATAGTACTTGGGATGCAATGGCTACATTCTTTGAAGGAGGTTACCCTGAGATTGGAGGATATGGAGATACGATTCGTGGTGGATGGCAGGACTCATGTGCTGAAGGCTATCTGTAATGGTGATGTTAGGACTATCTCATTTAGGTAGTTGGAGAGATTAGCCAGGCATAATAATATAGAGTGGGCAACAATATGTGCCTTGATGCCTACCCAGGGGGAACAACATAAGATTGAATATCATCCAGATATTCAAAAATTGAGAATTAAGTATGGGAAGGTATTCAGTGAGATTCCACCAGGCAGACCACCAGACAGAGGTATTGAGCACATTATCAAGTTGGAGGAAGGTGCTAAGCCTGTCATGATCACACCATACCGACACCCAAAACGACTCAAAGATGAGATCGAGAGGACCATCAACGAGTTGCTAGCAATGGGACACATCAGACCAAGTAAGTCACCTTTTGCATCTTCTGTTGTTTTGGTAAAAAAGAAGGATGGAACTCTACGAATGTGTATTGATTATAGGGTGTTGAATAAGAGAACTATAAAGAACAAGTGTCCCATCCCACGCATCGATGAGCTGATAAACGAATTGCATGGGGCTTGTTATTTCACAAAAATTGATTTGAGATCAGGCTATCACCAGATCAGAGTTCGAGAGCAGGATATTGAAAAAATTGCTTTTAGATGTCATTACGGTCATTTTGAGTTTGTAGTTATGCCTTTTGGTTTGACTAATGCACCTGCCACTTTTTAGTCCACTATGAACAAGGTCTTCCACCATCAATTGAGGAAATTTGTGCTAGTGTTCTTTGATGATATTTTGATCTATAGCAGGACATGGTAGGAACATTTAGAGCACTTGGATATAGTATTAAGCATTTTACAGAGCGAGTCCTTGTATGCCAAGGAGTCCAAATGTGATTTGGGGATGACAAAATTGTTGTATCTTGGACAGATCATTAGTGCAGAAGGAGTTAGAATGGATCTTGAAAAGATCCGTGCTATTGTTGATTGGCCACCACCAGAGAACTTTACACAGTTAAGAGGGTTTCTTGGTTTATGTGGATTCTATCGCAGGTTTGTTAGTGGCTACTCACGACATGCAGCGCCCATGACATATTTGCTGAAAAAAGGAGCATTTGTGTTGACTCGGGAGGCACAGGAGTGTTTTATGCGGTTCAAGGAAATAATGACTACATGCCCAGTATTAGCATTGCCTGATTTCACGAAGCCATTTGAGCTTCAATGTGATGCTTCTGGAGAGGGAGTTGGTGTTGTACTCATGCAGGACAAGCATCCTATAGCTTATGAGAGTAGGAAACTCAGAGGGGCTGAGAGATCATTCAGCATATATGATAAGGAGATGCTGGCCATCATGCATGCCTTGGCCAAATTCAGACAATATCTTGTGGGCAGCAAATTTTGTATTAAAACTGATCATAATAGTTTGAGGCACTTTTTGGGACAGCGGGACCTGAATGATCGTCAGCAGAAGTGGGTGAGTAAGTTACAGGCATATGATTTTGATATCACATATGTTAAGGGGACACAAAATATTGTTGCAGATGCTTTATCCCGTAGGCCACACCTCACTTCTATGATTCGGATATCAGAAGATTGGCGACACTTGATTGTAGCAGAATATGCCAAAGACACGTGGGCCTCTGCTATAGTGGAGGGAACAACAATTGACACTAGATACACTCTCATAGATAATTTGATCATTCACAAGAACAGGATTTACTTAGTCCCAGGATCGAAAGTGAAGCAGTTGATTTTTAGAGCATTCCATAATTCACCTACAGCAGGCCATCTTGGATATTTCAAGACTTATAGGTTAGTACGGGAATGATTCACTTGGAAGGGACTTAAGGCTGATGTTTTACGGTATGTGCGTGAGTGTTATGTTTGCCAGTAGAACAAACAAGAGCACACTTATCTAGCAGGGCTCCTTCAGCCACTTCCTATTCCTGATAGGAAGTGGGAGTGCATCTCTATGGATATTATGGGCTGGCCTAGGGCCCAGGGGCGTGATTGTATCTATGTGGTGGTGGATAGGCTAACAAAATATGCTCACTTCTTCCCTATCGCTACTACATACTCAGCAACTCAGGTGGCAGAGGTATTCTTCAGGGAGATTTTTAGATTACACGGGTTACCTCGGAGCATTGTGAGTGATAGGGACAGTCGCTTCATGAGTCACTTTTGGCAGGAGATATTTCGGTTGTCTGGCACTGAGCTTACACCCAGTACCAGTTATCACCACAGACTGATGGTCAAACAGAGATTGTAAACAAATGGGTGGAAGGGTATTTGAGGAATTATGTGGCAGATCAACAGCGAGCTTGGGTCAGATGGATATATCTCTGTGAGTATTGTTACAATACTATATATCATATGACTATACAAATGACACCCTTCATGGCACTTTACGGTTATGAGGCACCTAGTTTCTTAGATTTGTTGTTGGGAGACAGTCGAGTACCCCGTGCAGGTGAACTATTATAGGAAAGTAAGGATATAGTTGCTACTCTCAAAAACAACATTGCTAGAGCTCAGAACCAGCAAAAACAGTATGCAGACAAGAACAGGACTGAGCGTAGTTTTGAGGTAAATGATATGGTTTAACTCATGTTGCAGCCATATAAGCAGTCCACTCTCAAGAAGAGTGGTACAGAGAAACTCAAGCCATGCTATTATGGACCATTCAAGATCATCAAACGAGTTGGTGAGGTGGCTTATGAGTTGGAGCTTCCCACAGATAGTCGAGTGCACAATGCGTTTCATGTATCACACCTCAAAAAGGCGTTGGGTCAGAATGTGATGCCTTCTGTAGTATTACCTCCCTTGAATGATGAAGGGAAATTGATCTTAGTGCTAGAATTCATTCTGGATAGTAGAGAGAAGCAGCTTCGCAGGAGAGTAATCAAAGAGTATCTAGTTAAGTGGAAAGATTTACCTATTGAAGATGCTACATGGGAGGGAGAAGTGACTTTGTAGCATCCAGCATTAAGATTGCTTGAGGCCAAGCAATTTTAGGAGGGGCGGATCTGTAATGTCCCATTTTTTTAAATTTTTTGGAAGGAATTAATTATAAGGTTATCAATTAAAAAATATATATTACAAGGTAACTTTATAAATTAAATAAAGAAAAGCTTCTAGAGGTTGCTGGAAGAAGCGGAGGAAAAATTAAAAAGGGAGGCCGACCTATCAAAGAAAAAAGAATAAATAGGCATTGAGGGCTCATTGCCTATCATCGAGATTTATTATTGATTTTTGCTTATGTGCGTTGTGGAGCCTAGGGTTTCTGCAAATAGTCACAATTGGCCATTGAGAACAAAAACTCTCAATTGGTACGCAATTTTGAGGGTGTGAGAGATCACCTGAATTATTGCAGCGGTGGGAAGGATATTTCAGTTCTTTCATTTGTGCTTAATTGTTGATTTGGAGTTTCAGTTGGAGTTGTACTTTCACCATATCATCTTCAGCATTCAGTCTCCACCATTTGATCAATCCAGGTTCTTCATTTCAATCTGTAGTTGCAACAAGTTCTCAATTGTATACAGCCAGTTAGGGTTTCTTTGTAAGGTGCTATCATAATGTTTTGGTGCTGAAATTTTCCATATCATTTGTAAAAACATTTGGTTTTCATTGAATGAATACATTGGCACTATTATTTCTTTTATTTCAGCAATATACTTTAGCCGTGCATTAAATTTAGGGTTTTGTTTAGTGGCCTATTGGTACGGGTCATTACATAGCATAGATTTACTATTTATAGTAGGTCAATGGATGGATCTATGAGCTCAGATGAATTTGAGGAGTTGAATGGTGCTCTTGGTTTTTATTTTTGGCTTCTAGTTTGGGCTCCAAGAATCTTGGAGGGAGCATCTATTTTTAGTAAGACACCCGTCAGGTTCATTCACGGTCTTTCTTCATCAAGATTACTCATGTGCTGTCAGATTTTGATTCTGATGCTTGTTCAGTCATTTTCACAAGATGGGTGAATGATTATTATTATTTAATTACATAAGATAAGGTTGTTGTTTTTGCTGGTATTGTATATTGGTCACCTTAGTGTTATAGCTTGTTGGAATTGAGTTGAAAAGTTTTAAATCTTACGCACAAGAAACAATGACCTTGTGTGTTAGAATATAATGATATTGATGAAAAGGTCATTTCTGGAGCCAAAGGGGAGTTAATAAATATATTGTTCAAATATTTGCCTAAGTATAAAGCAAAGGGCATTTAAGTGAAAATGGTCTTCATGAAGCTAACTGTTGGAGTGATAAGGAAGATTTGTTTTATTATTATAAAAGCAGTGGCTTGTTGTAAATGAACCCATTCTTGGATATTTTTTGTTTGCACTTTGAGCCATTTTTGACAATGGTGAATTGTGCCATGGCTTTTGGGTGATCCCTCTGCGATTTGGCAAGCTGATTGTATGTTCTCTGCATAGAATTTGATATGAATAATTTCTGGACGTTGGGAAATTGAGTGGCTATGATTGGATACCTTGATTCTACTATCATAGGCGGCGTTTGGAGTTATTACAGGCAAAAGGAAGAGGCTGGGATCATATTTTCTGTAGCAGCGTTGAAAATATTCCAAGCTGTGATCTATTCCTATTACAGCATTTCATGGTTATGATCTGCGATTTGAATTGTGGTTGCAGCATTTGAGCAGAGGGGGATTGCATTTGTGATTTTAATGCATCATCAAAGGTTCCACATTGAAGAACTACATTTACTAGGTTCCTTACAAATTCTGAATTAATTGTGTTGCATTCAGCATTGTAAACATTTGCATATTTCCTTATGGTAAACAAAGTTAGTGTGCAAGTTTGGAATTGCTTTCAACTTCTATGTATTGTTTCATTTCGAATTCTGGAAACACCAAAAAGCATATATTTGGAAAAAAACAAAAAATCTATTCTTTAGCATAGTAGTTTGAGTGAGAGCCAGCAGGGCTCATTACAACTCTAAAACTAATGAGTTACAAATGAGAAGGCCTTGGCCTTCTATAGCTGTTCAAACGCAATGGATGCCAAGATCAACTCAAGATCAAGGGCTAAGGTTATGATGACAAAAGCTTTGTACAACTACCAGCTACAAGCATTAGCTGCTTGACCAATTACATGAAGGCACCACCTTATGGATCAATGAGAAAAATTACATTTCTTTTGTAGACCAATTAGAAAATGGGTTAGGTAAAAGCATATTTGGACTCCACATCTACACTTACATGATTAGATTGAATGTGCTTGGATACATGCATCTGGACCCTTTTGATTGGTTGAAGGTGAATTGCGCCACCTCAACATGCTCATCTTATGACTTTATCAATATATACTTTGGAGATGAGAAAAGATCTCTTGATACTCAACGTTATTAAGCATCCAATTGATTGTGGCAGCCCAAGTTGTTTTATCTTCTTGAATTTTTTTAATCTTCTTTTCATCTTGAAATCTTGATATCTTACTTAGCCTTGTCTTGAAATGATGAGACCCTTCATGAACTTGGATTATTCAACTTGATCCAATTGAACTTGGATTTTTTAAAGGGATTTCAAGTTGATGATGATCTTCTTCTACTTGTAGGTTTGCTCATTTCCTTGCAGAACTTGTTCTTTAGATGTCCGATTATTTTCTAAAATGATTTGAACTTTGATCAAAATCTTGACCTTCAAACTCGAGCCATCTTCGTGCTTGAAGTTCTCCATCTTACCTAGCAAAACAAAAAAGGATGCTTGGATCAAATTTGTGAAATAGATACAAAATCCTTGATAAACTTAGCGTTTTTCATCTTCAAATATTGAGATTAGATAGATGAAATCATTTTGAAAGTTTACATTTTAACCCAATTTGAACCTTTTTAATTTGATTGTTAGAAGTACTGTTACATTTGAAGCAGGGTGGTTTGGTTTGAAGACTGGATTAGATCCTTATAACCTGACAGAGATTTTGGGAAGCTTGGACAAGCATGTCCAAGGTATAAATTTCCACACCTTTATCCTTAAAACAATTTCCATGCCCCCTTTCTTTCACTTCTCATTTTCGAACATTGGGCTTGTTGGCTCCTAGATCTCTAATCCCACCTCTCGGGCTCTTGACTAACTGCAGGGCTTCCTTACTTACAACTCCACTTCTCTAAATAGGCTTGACTCCTAAGGACTTGCATGTAGACCTGGTTAAACTAAGCCTATCAATTCAATGACCCAAAATTGCCACCAAGGCTAGACGATTACCCCTATTGCCAAAGTGAAAATAGGGGGTCCCCATTTGCAATGGGGCGATGGTCTGAAAATGTCACAACAGGTTGTTGTTCAACTTATATGTTGTTGAATTAGGGGTGAGGAGTGGAGAGTTGGAGGAGGAATGGTTATGATACAGCACAAATATAAATGGGTGAGTTAATAAACAAAACAAAACTAAAATAAGACATAAAAGTTACACATGATAGCAGACCTTTTACCCAATGAGAGGTTTACAAATTATGATTGCAACAATTGGTTAACTTGTACAAACAGCTTAAAAGTAAGAGCCTTCATATTTTTAAATGCACTTCAATACTGCTTCTTACTTGACCCAATTGAGCATACCAAATGAAAAGGTAGCTTCAATACGTTAGCTTAACACAGTTACCTTTTTGATACTGGTTTGATACAAAATATGTATACTGAGCTCCAATTGTAGTGTGATCAAATGTATGCATTTGTCCTCAGTTTGACAGAGTAGGGGGTGTTCTTAGAACTTGAATTCTACAGTAAATCTGTAAGGTGCTACATATGTTTTGAACAATAATTATTAAGAATAATTATATTAGGGCATCAACTATGTTGTGCATCTTCCTTGTGTACAATTTGAAGAGCCATATCTCTATGTAAGAATTCTTCCACGATGGATATTTCATGATTGCTTTTTTAATGCAGTATGTATTTTAACTTACTAATATGTCAATTTTTAAAGAGCCTTTCCTTTGTTTTTCATTCATCCGCTTAGACAAGTTTCTTTGTGAAGGTGCGTGGACAAATCAGCTTGTATGAAGGGACTCTTAGCTTTGGATTGTTGCATTATCCATTTTCAGAATTTGAGCTGATGGCAGAAGAGCTTCTAATGAATGTTTCAACAATAAAGGTTGGTTCACCTTGGCAATGACCTATTCTTTTCTCTTTCCTAGCCATGAAAGGAATTTCTTTTTGTTTTCTTGGCTAACTAGACAGCTAATATGACAAGTCTATTTTTGTAGCAGAGATCCGAGTTTTCCATTATTGTATGTAAATTTATAGTTTAAAGGCAATGCTGGTGTAAAATTGACAAAGCTATTTAGTTGGTTGGTTTTTGGCTGGTGCAGTTGCATGTAGGCATGTGGTTTCTAACACATTCTCTTATCCTATTGGTTTTGTGGATTTGATTTAGTCCAGTTTTCTGCAAAAGCATTTGTGTTGATCATTGTGACAATCCAAGACATGTTTAGAGTCATTATGAACTAGACTTTAGTCAAGTTACTTCAGTCAGGAAGCCAAGAATACTAATTCTTTAGTTTTATTGCATGTCACGGTTTTTTTAGAAGTGTGGTTAATAAACATAAAAGGCAACCACGTCTTTGCTTATATCAGAATTAGAACTATATGAATAGTTTTTTTGATGTTACTTTTCTGTGTTTATGTTGTCTTTATTAATTTTTGATCTATTTGAAGTTAGTAGCATATCTTTGTACTCTTTTATTCAGTTCATTGGGTTCTAATTTTCTTTGGCAAATAATAGGTCTATGGTGCATTGAGAATGTCTGTGAAGATGCTATTAATGTTGAAATCCGAACTGCATATTGATGGTGGAGGAGATGAAAATGTTGCCACTTCTTGGCTGGAGACTAGCAATCTGGTGGTTTTAAAGGTATATTTCCGGATTGTGCATCTCACTGGATATATGTTGATAATAGATAAAATTCTTTACTTTGAGATGATTTTATTCTTCTTTTGTTTTGTAGGGTAGATCAATTATAAGGTCTAATTCAAATCTGGGAATCCATGGACAAGGTCTGCTTAATTTGTCAGGAGCAGGAGATGCTATTGAGGCACAACGCCTTACCCTTTCACTTTTTTATAATATAAATGTAAGTTTCTTTGAAAAGATGACATTTATTTGTGGTAGAAGATTTATTGATGTTTGTGAGAAGATAAAGATGTAAGCTAATGCTTTATCACTTTTTAGTATATGCTTTTGCTAGAGTCTTTGACTTTCTTTAGGTTCCCTTCTTTTTTGTTCTTCCTTTGAATGTTTATATGATTTACAAGAAAATTTATCATATGCATCTTTCTTATCTTTAACCACTAGCTCCTTAGGATGGGAAATATGATATTGTGACAATGACCATGCCACGTGTTCATGGGAAGATCAATGCATTATATTTTTAGAAAGTTGTTACATCTAGACTTTTAGTAGGGCCATCTCTCTTCTAAGGAGACATGTACAATGTGTTGAAATAAAATTCGAAAACACTGAATTAATTTGATTGCTTTAAAGTTTAAAATAAACACATGGACCTCTAATCCTAAATCATGTTGATGCAGTACAAGGCCGAGAATCCCCAAAGGAGATGCCCTAGCCCCCAACAAATAACCACAAAGAATAATAATAACATAGATATTTAGATCCAAAACAACACCAATTCTTATAATAGAATGATAAGATTTACATCCATCATGCCCGACTGTAAGGCCTTCGGGTTACAATCAAATACAAAGCAATTCCAATTACAGTTTTGCAAGCCCTCGCAAGATCCAATCTCTAGCTAGCCCAGATCCACAGTCTGGTAGAAACTCCAAGAAGATTCTAAACTTGTGCTCGCAAGCCACCAAGCAACCTTCTTGTTTTCCTAAGTCCACACTTAGCTACTAGCTCTGCTGAACTTCGCTCCTCGCAACTACTCCATGCAGAACTCCATAATGACTCTAGACATCACAAGACCCTCTACTTATACTAAACCAAGCCACAAGTCGGCTCGGCAACAAACATTAACTACATGAAATAACTAAATACTTAGGTCAGGCCCCAATTTTGCAATGCATAAGTAACTCATATGACAACATCAAAGTACGTGCCCTTAGGTGTAGGTCCATGTGCCATCCAACGACCCAAATCCAAGAGCGCATGAGTCAACTCACACGGATTGAAGTTCGCGGAAATAATCTCCAAAGTCTATCCAGGAAATTAGGAACAGGCTACTAGCAGCCACCAAAATGGCTCTAACTCTAACACGATAACTCCAATCTTAATGTGCACTTAGGAAAAGGTCCACCAATATGTCTCTAACATAGCCCTAACTTTGCAAAACATTTGTGGAGGCTATCAAGGGGTAGTTGAAAGAAGACATTAATCTGATCAAGGTTATTAGTGAATGCTATCACCGACATTTGTGACACATGAGTCAAGATTATTAGTGGATCTTGTGAAAAGAAGCAATTGTTGGTAAAAGATTCAGCTAATTATTGACAAAATACTCAAAAAGGAAAACAACGAGCAAGAGAAAAAGGAATTTGAATGCTCCAACATTCATGATCAGAGGTTTATTCAGGTACAAATGTTAGAGTGTAAGAACAAATACAACAGCATCATCTAAATTAGCCAACATAGAATAAATAGACTTTTCTAGAACTATCTAAACATAAATAACTTCTAGCACTTTACCTAACCCTATTAGTTATTCCAGGAATTTCTAGAATCCTCTATTATGAGCCCTAACTTTGCAAAACATAAGTCCACAAATCTGAGCTCGATGCTCCTGCATATAGGATTGCTGACTACCCCAGGATGCTCTTGCATCACATGTTATGATGAAAACCCTTCTTTTTAATTGAGATTGGAAGTGTTAAAGAAATACAAGGTCTAATATTATAGTAACCTGGTCAATAATGGAGAGGTGTACATGACAATTTTCTTTTGAGGGTAGTAGAGATAAGTGTATTGGATCTGCTTGAAATGAAAGATGTGATTGATCTATTAAGAATCTCAGACCCACTTATTTGACAGTTTTGTACATCATGAAATTTTTAGGAAATGCATTTTCTTTTTGTGTTTTTCTATGCTCAATATTTTACATTTCTAAGGCCCCATGCCATGCATTTTGTTGGCGACTTTTGGACCACGCTTAACCTATCGTGTAACCTGAGTTTTTCCATTTTGAAGTGGGCTGTTAATTGCTTATTTAAGCAGGTTGATAGTATAGAAGTATAGAAGTGTTGGGGTTGATTAGGTTGGATGGGAACTGGCACGTTTTAGTTCTTGACCAGGCTTTCCAATGTATATATGAACTTTGGATTTTGTTTAATAGACTTGGAATTATTACCTCGGCTGATTCAAAATGGATGGAAAAATGTATTTAGGAGTGGGAACTTGATAAAAAAGTGAATTCAGATGCAAAAAAAGGCTAGTAGTCAATCCTCAAATGAATACATTATTTACTCGTGCTTAAGTTTTCTTGGGCATCATTTATTAATTGCAAGTCCATTCTTCTTTTAGTTGGTTGATGGTTGATTATTTGTGAATTGTGCTCCTAGGAGGTAGTGTACTCCAACAGAATGCATTGTACCTAGTCTTGGCGCGTACCATCTGGGATTGAGAGGAAAGGCTGCCATATAAAACTAGGTGTTTATAGTGTTCCATTGCCGCATTGCAAGGGGCTTAATTTCTTTCTCTTGCTCATATTATCCTATTAGAAATCGCTTGCTCCATTTTTCCTATAATGGAATCAGATTTCTCATAAATCTCCCTCCAAGACTAGATGTAAACATTGTAGAATAGATGTAAACATTGTAGAATAGATGTAAACATTGTAGAATAATGTATCCATAGATGTAAACATTGTAGAATACTCGCCGAATAAACAAAAAATTGAGAGTTCTTTTGCTCAATGACTTAGGAAGTTTTCGCAAAAACTTGCATAGTTTGAGTTAAAAATTTGATTGTGGCAAAATAACTTGCCCAACAATGTAAAAAAGAAAAGAAAATTTCATTCTATTGGTTGCTACTCAGGAGATAGAACAATCTCCCAAGCTTATGCAAGTTTATTTGCAAGCATTTTAGTCGATTTGAAGCACATTTGTAAGGACTTTAAGCATGTTAAGTTTGGGAGAAAAATGCTTAAAAAATGAAGCATCTGAAGGCCAGGACCCCATTGCATTGCCCTTTGACCCCACAGAAGGCTACTGCCCTTAGACACCCTCTTTCAAATTAAAAACAAAAGAAAAAATTAATGGGGAAATTGTTTTGAATCAAGTTGATTTTTCTATATCCATTTTGCTAAGTTTCAATGATGAGGAGTTTAAATCTAGGTTTATAGAAACTCAATAATGGCATTTCCTAAGTACTCAATTACCTTAAAGTCTAATGAACAAGATTTAATACCACTTTTTCTATGATGGAGGTTGAACCCATAGCTAGTCTTGCCAAGTGACAAGGTATAGCCGTATTGGACTCATAGGTGGAGCCACTTTGCCTCTCCACTAGTTTTAACTAGAACTAGGAAGAGGAAGTTGTAAACTGTTTTATATGTTGTATTTACATATGTTTTTACAAAGACAATTTTCTATTTTAATTTTCCTTTAGACTATTTGGCTACCAGCCGACAACATTTCACATGAGAATACCATTTTGTATACAATTTGCATTTTAATATAACTTAGAATTTGCAAGTTTGGAACTTTATGAGAAGCTTAGAAGATTTTCTCTTAGCAAATGCTTTGTGTGAGTTGAAGAGTGGATAGAAAAGCTAACAAATATTAGTTAATTTATAATTTTTGTTTACAAATTCTGAGTTTGGAGCATTATGAAAAGCTTTAAAGATTTGCTCTTATCCATATCTTTGTGCGAGTTGAAGAGTGGATTGAAAACTTAACAAACTTATTCCATTTGTACTTTGGCTTCATTCCATAATTCACATCTAATGAAATATGGGAAACCATCAAACACATACAAGGTGGAATTTGTTGTCAAATAGTGTGGTTTGTAAAGCTTTAATCAGAAAAACATGAAGACTATTTACAATAAGATTGTAATTGATAAGTTGGCTTGTTTTGCAAAGATGTTGATAGAGAAGGAGAAATGGATTATATTTGACAAGTTGGCTTGTTTTGCAAAGATGTTGATAGAGAAGGAGAAATGGATTATAATTAACAAGTTGGCTTGTTTTACAAAGATGTCGATAGAGAAGGAGAAATGGATGGCTATTGGTAATTTCATCTCAATGAATTTATTTGTCAAACATTGATTAGAAGGATAAATACTGTTAATCATTTTGACGGCTTTATAAAATAACACAAGTTACCAATAAATTGTGGAGAAGCTTTTCAATTTCAAAAGTTTCATATACTTCCAAAACATTTTGAAAAGACCGAAATAGCTTTTATTGGGGGATTTAAGAAGTTTCAAAAGCTTAACATAACACTAAAATGTTATATGGAGGGGTATTTACTATAACTATGATCAGTCATTTTGTTAAGTTTTATAAGTGTTAAAAAGAGAATGAAATGCTGAATGTGATGGTAATTATAACCATAATAGAAACTTAGCAAAGAGATGTCATCTCTAGAAATGCAAACAAATTGTGAAAGTGTAGAGGACACCTTGAAGCATTTCACATCCCCGCCTCAAAAGAGAGGTTGTCCCAAGTAAGGTGGCGATTCCAAATATTTTCAGTGAGTTTATTTGTTGAAAAGGTGAAAGAAAGTTTCTAAGAAGTGCAATTGGCAGGTGTTGAGTAGTGTTCTACAAAGTTTATTGGAAAATATTCTTCTCGAATTTGAGTAAGAGTTTTGAAATTGGTGTGGACATCCTTCAAAGTGTGAGATAGATATTATAGTTAGAAATGCTTTGCAGGCATGCATGCAAATATGGAACCATAAACAATGCACTTCATTGTGTCAATGTGTGCGATGGTAGGAAGATTTATCATAAAAGATTTGGCGAAACAACTTTAGAAATTATCAAGTTACGACAATGGGAACATGAGTAAGGCCCATGACCGTCTTCTCAAAATGCCTCAAATAGATATTTCATTGCGAGGAATGAAATGAAAATGTCTTTGAAACCTGCATAAAATACATTTGTTGAAACAGTTTTAGAATGTCTTGAATAAAAATGTAAATGGTGGATGTAGAGTTGGTTGCTGCGATCCTTGCCACCCTTGCCAACCTCGTTATATTCCACGCACAGTGGCAGATTTGGAAAAGGCTATGGATATTCACTGTAACATAATAAATTGGGATTCATTATTATATGTTGTTATTGCAAGTGCCCAAATAGATATGCATGAGAGGCACATGTGCATAAAAAATGGTGTGAATTATTTTAATGGACACCTCAAAGAAATGTTTATCTGATGCAATACAATGATTTCAAGAGTTTGTGGAAAATCGATTTACCAAAAAAGCTGCAGAATTAAGCAAATTGAGTTTGCAGGTGTAAATCCAAGGATTACAACTCATTCTGTGCTCTTCCCATTTGTGGTCTATGCATGAAGGATGGGATGTATGACAAAGAAATGAGGAATTTTACCAAATTTGTGGTTGCAAGATTCAGTAGAAATTCCATGTGGTATGGTGGAATTCCAAAATAAATATGGTCTCTTGGTGTCCCATTATCTCGGAAAATGTAGGGCTTGTGAAATGTTAGCTCATGATTGCGTGAGGTTACAGATTTTTTATTGTTGTTTACAGGGGTTTAGAAACTACTTTAAAAAGTTACAATTGGCAGGTTTAAAACCTTTGCACTTGTACTAGCTATTTGAATGCCATCCCAATCCTTCTTATTATGATATCAGCGAATGTTTGCAGTAGTATTTATCATTAGCCTATTCAAATCTTTTTTGCCCTCAAGTCGGAGGCTTTGGAGAAAGTTATGGACATTCATTTAAGCAGAGAACGTGGAGACATTTTGGTGATATTCATGCAAAATGTGAAATCGTGCACAACATTGCTAAATTATTTGCTATAATGCTTCCAAAATATGACAGCTCATAGTACAATGATTGCGGAAAATGCAAATAATCGATTTGTTTAAGAGTCTTCAAAAGTTTTCAAGCAAATGCAATTGGTGGATATAAGTACCCCATTCATTTACATCTACTCATGTACACTCGTACTAGAAACGTGGCATTGCAACGAGACAAGCACTTGAGTTGTTTGATGTGTTGCCTCGAAAAGATACTTTCCCTTTATGCACAAAAATTATAATTTTTCACAAAATGGTTTTCTTGATTGGTGAACAGTGTTCGAACTTCCTTCAAAGCATAGTCACACATGACCATCATCTTAAGGAATGAAATAAAAAGATAGCGGTATCAAGGAATGTGATCTCATGGAAAGTTTTTGAGAGAAATTTTACAAGATGTCATCTTAAGGAATGAAATAAAAAGATAGCAGTATATGCATAAAATGGACATGAAGGAAGATTTTAAAAGGTTTCAAGCAAATGTGTTTTCCATTACAACGAAGATAATAGTTTGTGCAATAATCTTCATGTGTGGTGAAAAGGTAAAATCCGATCTTTAAAGAGGTAGCTATAGGAAGTGGCCTACCTAGGTAGTTATCCTAACTTCTAAGCATAGTTCAAAATAGTGCTGAAATATCTCGGCTTCTCACAAGATTCTAGACTCGATGAGAAAACTCATACTTTTCACGTGAGATTTTGGTCCAGAGAAAATGAACTTCTTGCCGCAATAAAAGGTCAATTTCTTGACGATATTTTTGCAACTTCGTGGAAGGAGTGCTTAAGTTCTCGCAGGCATCGCGTGCGTTTTGCTACTAAAATGATAGACGCCCAAAAATGGTTTTCTTATTTCCTTTTTGCCGTGTTGAGCTTGTTGGGTGTGGGAGGAGAAAATAGGTGTTTGCTAGTGATTTAGAGAGATTGCTGGTGGATTCCACTGAAGGATGTGATTTTGTTACTTATTGCATTTATGTGTATCTAGATCAGCTTGTTTGTTTTGTTTACTCATTTATTGACTCATGACATGCATCTACTTATTGAATGTTGTGGAAAAAGTGCATTTTAAATTAAATTTAAGTCATTTTTAAAATTCCCGATATTTTCCCGAAAAGTTGCCGATTTCTCTCCGATATTTCTCGAGAAATTTTTTTTTTGCCTCACCGATAAGTGTGTGAGAATGAGATTTTGAACTATGATCCTAAGTGCTTACCTATGTAGTTATCTTAAGTAGTTAAATAAGTGGTTATTCTAAGGGGTTACAAGTTAGTTATCAGGCATAACGTATAAATAAAAAGGTTAGTTTAAATTTAAAGGGGGACTTTGATAGAGTGTATACTATGGAGAGATTTCCAATAAATGTTTGTTTTAACACTATGTACAAAGGACTCTTTGAACTTGTATATTATCAAAGAGGGAATAAAGAATGCATTTAGTTCACATGTCTAGATGTGTTTTTGAGTCATTATTATTGGTTTTTTGAATGCTAATTTGGTAATATCTTTGTGTATCTATGGAATCCACTGATATAAAATTCAAATAACATATGTAATTGATGAAAGCCATTCATACCTTGGTACCTTTGTTTGAATGTGATCTAGTAATATTGCATGCTAATTTGGTAATACGTGTATTTATGGAATCCACTGATATCTAATACAAAGGACATGTAATTGATGAAACAAAATCATTCCTTGGTACATTTGTTTGAATGCGATAAGGTAACTTGTTTCCTCATAAGTTGAGTTTTGTTATCCTTTTCATTATTGCATAGTCAAACTTATTATGTGCTAAAATGCCCTTGTAATCTGTTATTTGTTGTATATCTCAAATGATATTCGTATGTCTACTATTGGGGTTTCCATTATCCATTTCCTTTAGTTGCATCTTGTTTCCTTTTTGTACTTTCAAGTGAAAAGTACACAAAAACTAAAAATACACCCATCATATGAGGACATGTAATTGATGAAACAAAATCATGCCTTGGTACATTTGTTTGAATGCGATAAAGTAACTTGTTTCCTCATAAGTTGAGTTTTGTTATCCTTTTCATTATTGCATAGTCAAACTTATTATGTGCTAAAATGCCCTTGTAATTTGTTATTTGTTGTAAATCTCAAATGATATTCGTATGTCTACTATTGGGGTTTCTATTATCCATTTCCTTTAGTTGCGTCTTGTTTCCTTTTTGTACTTTCAAGTGAAAAGAACACAAAAACTAAAAATACACCCATCATATGAGGGGGTTGCCCCTCAAACCTAGAGGAAGATTGCAATTTGATTGCAATCTTTCTAATTGTTGGTACAGTTGTCATTTCTCATAAGGGAAGTAGGGTCATTTTGAAGAAGCTTTCACATTGACAAATTTGTTTACTAATAGTATGTAAGCAATTTTGTGTCAAATGTAAAGCTCTATATCTTTGCATCCTCGAATCATTTTACACATTTGCGTTTGACTCATATTTTTGTCAATAATAATGCATTCAACAAACTTCCTATCTTCCAATCTGTTGGTTCCCAAAACCGCAGATTGGAAATCCAAGAGCCTGCCGATTCTCCAAGAGGATTCCACAATCAATTTTGGCCAACAAACAAGAACCACCTTGATTCCCCTGTACTTTAGGCTATGCTACACCTAGGCGGGTAGAACTTCACCTCAAATATCGATTGCTTGGTGAGTTCTTCATTTGGCAAAGTCCTAGAACTCGATTAGTATGGATTAATGTGATAGTTTGAAATGAATGTTTTGTATAAGGTTTTTAACAATGGATTTGAGGTTTGTAAGGAGTTATATATTTTCTGACTTCAAATATAAATCCAATATTTCAATGATAAAAAGGCCAGTGCTTTAGCTTATTCAGGCAACAAAGTCAACTAAAATGAAGATCATAGCGTACAACTTTATAATGTTCGATACACAAACTATAAATAGTTCAATAATCAAGACTCGATGGATCAAATATATATACACAATTGTAAACTAGTACAAATTGCGCTTTAACTCCTAAGGTCGAGGAAACAAACTGGACACAAATTCAGAAACAATTAAATATTTCACAATATTTGTGATGATTGAGTTTAAAATGCCAGAGATGTCTTCCTCCACTTATCTGACAAATTGTTTATAGAATTAAAAAATGATTATAAAGGACCAATAAATTGCAATTTAATTCTCCATCCCATTTAAATAATAAAAAAGCAACAAACTTTTATAAGTCATTGGAATATAATATTAGATTATATTACAAGGTCATATTTTGCTCCTTATTCCTCCAGACAAATAAGTATATAAATGCTTTTCTTCTTCTTATTGAATATGATTTTTTTTTAACGTGTCTTGTTCTCTAATATTTATACATAAATGAAAAGACACTAAACCTCAATCAAATGACACATATTTTCATAACCGATAACTAAGAGGTTATATTCGCTAATGATCTATAAACTCCTTGTTATGAATCACTTGCAATTTTAAGATTCACTAGGATACAAATTTAATATAAAGATTGTAATTGATGTTGCTGGTGAACTAATCAAATAATACCTAGAAATGTAGAAAATAACTATGTAGGCAAACCATGCATCAAGAGAACAAGAGACAAAGGATTTGATTTCGGAGTTCACCAGACTCTGGCTATGTCTTCGGATCTACAAACTTGCAAGATCGATGCCATGATTATGATGCAAAATTCATACATCACCATGGTCTTCCATGGAGTTACAATCTGCTTCCCGCTTCCACATTGCGATGACAGGAATTTGCTAGCAACATGTTTGTGCTTAGCTCCTTCACCACTTTTTACAATGCTAAGGAATAAAACTGCAACTCTCTCTCAATGGGCATTAAGCCTTTACAAAAATCACATAATGTTATAAAAAATACTCTCAAGAAAATTCTAAGTTTTTATCTCATATTATGAGACCACTTAGTTCTCTAGAGCATTCTCTCCCAAATTCTCCTTTCCAGAATTACAAAGACTTATCAAAATCCTCCTTCAGGATTAATTTCCAAAAGTCGCCTTGCATAGTCTAATTGCCTCCTTTTTATATTACGATTTTACCCAATTTAGTGAATAATCAATTGGTTTTATATAATATCCTCATATCTCCTATATTAACCTCTTTTCCAAATTAAATCCATTCTACTTTCGGATTTACTAATATTTAAATAGCTCATATTAATTTGAGCACATTTATGGTTAATGAAGATAGGGGATTAGGCTCTTACATGACCCGTCAGCTCATGCTAAATAGAACATCCACCGAATGCATCTTGAAAATCCCATCAGTACAGTTGGTTGAGGACAAAAATAGAATGTTGTGTGTTGTGGGTTCAACTCTCACTAAGGTCGCTTTTGTCCTGTAGCGGATTTTGTCTTATTTGCAATAAATCATTACAAAACATAGCCACCACCAATAACAAACAAGGAATTGTGAGTGGTGAAATGGTAGAGAAGGGCTTTAAGGAATTAGAAGTTTGCGGTTCAAACCTCACCAACAATTTTCCTCCAACTAGCAACAATACAAGGTGCCACGTGGCAAAAAGTTATTTATCTAGCATAGACACGTGTCCCACTTTAATTGGACCATATTACATTGCCATGTCACTATAGTGGTCATCTCAAAATGCAATGATATTTTTGACGGCCACATCACCATTAAATGCCACGTGTCACTATAGGATTTGATGAAGATATTGACTAGGATGCTGTCATCACTAGTCTATTTGATCAACCCTTTTCCTGGGCAACTTCAAATGAGCATAACTTCCACATACGATATCCATTTTCGACGAAACGAATGTCATTGGAAAGCTCTCAACGAGGTCTTCGATTTAAGACCCACAGTTGACTACTTTTGAAATGGTCAAATTTCATTGTTTTGGTCAACCCCTAGTTCGCTGTTTAACCTCAACTGTGACCAAGCATATCTTGAGCAAACAGACTCCTTTTGACACACTTCAAGTTGTGCCGGGAACATTTTGTCGTGCTCTATGCACTAATACCAATCTTGGGAGATTTTGAGTGGGTTAATTTTTTGAGGTCTTCAAGATCCAGCTGAATCATTCCTCCCCACTAAAGGAACTTTTGGACCTCCAAAAGGTTCATAATTAGAGACTAAGTGAGAGGAACACTTTCCCACTTTTCCAATATCTATCCACCTTATTTGTGCACCTGCTTCGCTAAAAAACTGTACAATAATTATGAAAATTGCTATCACATTGCTACCCATTTGCATTTTTCCACATCTTTTTGTATTCATTACATGTAATGTCCCCTTTTTCTGGGACATTATAATTCTGTGTTGCCAACTCACTTCGCCTAGGTTTCAGGGGCGAAAAGGTTCTTTACGGAGTTTAGTTCAAGATTTGACCTAGACATTTCTAGTTCCAGACCCATCATAGCAGTTTTGGTAGGTTGTCCAGATGCTTACTATTTTTAGTAAGTAATTAGAGCTCAGTATTTTCGGTACCTCAGTGCTTGGTTGGAAGCGGCTTGTTGAGAGCTTTCTAACGAGCTATTGCACATGCTTATCAGAGTTCATTTGGTCAGTTATTTTAATGCCTGATAAATATATGGTTTACTGACTAACTTACTATTAAAGTTCATTTAACTTGTCACTTTATTTAAAAAGGTACTATGTTCACTTAAGTGACTAAAGGACAAAAAAGTGCTTTATCCCACATTGCTTGAATGAGCGTGCATCACATTGGAAAAAGTGATAAAGGTACAACAAGCTCCACATGAGAGCATATGCAGATTATAATATTTAAAACAAATATTAATTTGGGAGCTGGAAACAGTTACTGGTTATCTCTTCGAGGACATAAACCCTTGAAGAAACTTTTGGAGGTTAGACGCAAACCTAGCCTTCTTACAGGTTTTATCTATATTGCCAATCTAACTATTTTTACTGTTTGTAAGATTGGATCATTTGAATAGTTGCATGTTATTGTATTGTTGTTGTATAATACAGTAACGCATTTGGTGGTTATTTGTGTTAATTTTTGGTTTATATATGTACTTTCTGAATATTAGAGAAATAAAACAAAGTTATCTTAGTTTCCTTTTATGTAAATCTGCTAGATTGAAATCGATTAAAGTTCTGGAACTTATATTGAATACTGGTTTTCTATTCGGGTTTAAACTTGCACTTTTATATCACGGGTTTCTTGGTAAAATTTTCGGAAAGGATATTACAGTGGGTATCAGAGCTAAAGATCTTGCCATCTTGTGGAAGTTTATTCAAAGAGAAAAAAAAATTCCTTTGAAGTTAATGCATCATATAGGCAGAAAATCGGCAATGACAAATGTGTTCAGAGTCGAACTAAATGAGAAGTATAGTCGACAAGCCAACAAATACATAGTTGAATACATTGTATTGAGTCGTCCTTGGTAGAATAATATTCCGGACGCAAGGAGTTAGTTTGGGTTAGGGAGAATAGTGTGGGAGATCATACAGTCACAGTGAGGACTATGACAGGGTTTTCTAACAGAGGACGGCACCAGTTTAAAGGATTGCGGCAGTCTCAAAAGACACGGCTCCACCAACAACAGCCACAAGTGATTTCAAATACATTTCTAAACAGGTTACGACAGTCTCATAAACAAGGCTCCACCAACAGCAACAACACGTGGTTTCACATTCATTCCTAACAGATACGACAGAGTTATCATCATCCCACGACATAGTCTCATAACACTCTCAACCATTTCTAGTCGGTTTACCTCTTGGCAGTGGAAATATACTACCCGCGGCCTAAGAAAATCACTAGTCGGGCAAAGATTTGTTGGACGTCTTAGCTATAGGTCAGGTGTTCAACTCACGTGAATGCCAGTGGATTACGTGAGTGAACTAGGAGCCCTTTGTGGCATTAATCACCAAGCAAAAATAGAGGAAATCAAATAGGGCACACCCAAGTGTACATGGAAATACTCCAACAAAGATCTCACACCATTGTAGACTTCGGTCATGTAGTGACTCCCTCCTCCCAAGCGGATTGCATACACTCCGCCAGTAGTTAAGGTGGTGGCAAAGAGTATAGTGTTCGGGTTGCAAGTAAAGCACCAGTCTGGGCGACAGTTATATAGATTGCCAGTTGATGCATTCAAGGCAATATTCAGATACGGGTCGGGTAACAGGTTATAGCATCTACGACTTGGGTGGCAATACAACAAGTCAGAAGTCTTCACGGGATTCAGACTCCTTTCGTTAGCCGACAACAGTTAGTGACTTCGTGGTCGAGTGCAAGGAAATGAAGGTGTCTCACTGGGTTGAACGTTTTTGAACTCTTTGGATTGCCATTCAAATGTGAAGCATAGCTAGATTGTGTGGGAACTGTTGACAAAATCCATCTCAGCTATACAGTCAACATTTTGATCATAAAATTTAGGTTCAGATTATTACTGGTGAAGCACTACTGGCATTGGAAAATGTTTAGAAGTTTGCAGGTTAAAAAATAAGTAATCTTTTTGAATGTCTTTGGGATTGTTCGCCTTTTGCTCATGGACTCGATTTTCGAGTCATATTTGGTGAGCATACTTCCTTGACTGCAAGTTCGGAGCTGTCTTCTAATGATAAGGACCATCGTGCAAGGGCCATCCTTCATCATAAGCTCCCACAACATGATTTATCCTTGGAAACTTCTTGGCATGGAAGATTTGTCTGAACACAAGGTTATTCTTGGAACGCTCCTCTGTCGATATCACTAGATTTGGCATCAGGTTTAATGCCCTACGTGAGTAAGCACACACGGACATTGTGAGGCAGAATACTAACAAGGTTATTCCATAAAGGAAGTCGGGTAGTATTAGTTGAAGTTCAGGCAGCTTATGACCAGAACAAGAGCTTGGAAGTTGTTATGGAGTTGCACCAGTCACACATTTGAAACAAATTACAGATAAGAGGGACTAGAATTATTATAGCTCATTCTAGAGTTTGGGCATTTGTTCATGACTGTTCTTGAAGTTACACCAGCAATACAGGTTTGTTCTGGTGTTCTATTTTGTTTTCGTTCCAGTAGAGAATAATGCAATATCAATAAAAAACATTGCACATTCCAAAAAATACAGTATACATAGCAGGGACGTACACCAAGTGTTTGACCAAATTCCTACGACCAACATTTAAGCTTCCTGTTCAGGTTAGACTGGACATTGAATCAGTTAGTTAATCATGTTTACTTAAAGTACCTAGAAGTAGTGGGACAAGAATATGGAGAAGCTTAAACAAAGTTTGAAAAGGTAAACTCCTTGTTATGAATCACTTGCAATTTTAAGATTCACTAGGATACAAATTTAATATAAAGACTGTAACTGACGTTGCTTGTGAACTAAGCAAATAATACTTAGAAATGCAGAAAATAACTATGTAGGCAAACCATGCATCAAGAGAACAAGAGACAAAGGATTTGATTTCGGAGTTCACCAGACTCTGGCTATGTCTCCAGATCTGCAAACTTGCAAGATTGATGCCATTATCATGATGCAAAATTCATACATCAACATGGTCTTACATGGAGTTACAATCTGCTTCCCGCATCCACATTGTGATGACAGGAACTTGCTAGCAACATGTTCGTGCCTAGCTTCTTCGCCACTTTTTACAATGCTAAGCAATAAAATTGCAACTCTCCCTCAATGGGCATTAAGCCTTTACAAAAATGACATAATGTTATCAAAAATACTTTCAAGAAAATTCTAAGTTTTTATCTCATTATGAGACCACTTAATTCTCTAGAGCATTCTCTCCCAAATTCTCCTTCCGAGAATTACAAAGATTTATCAAAATCCTCCTCTAGGATTAATTTCCAAAAGTCCCCTTCCATAGTCTAATTGACTCCTTTTTATATTACAATTTTACCCAATTTAGTGAGTAACCAATTGATTTTATATAATATCCTCATATCTCCTATATTAACCTCTTTTCCAAATTAAATCCATTGTACTTTCAGATTTACTGATATTTAAATGGCTCATATTAATTTGAGCACATTTATGGTTAATGAAGATAGGGGATTAGGCTCATGCTAAATAGAACATCCACCAAATGCATCCCGAAAATCCTGTTAGGACAGTTGGTTGAGGACAAAAATAGAATGTTGGGTGTTGTGGGTTCAACTCCCACTAAGGTCGCTTTTGTCCTGTAGTGGATTTTGTCTTATCTGCAATAAATCATTACAAAACACAGCCACCACCAATAACAAACAAGTAACTGTGAGTGGTGAAATGGTAGAGTAGGGCTTTAAGGAATTAGAGGTTTGCGGTTCAAACCTCACCAACAATTATCCTCCAACCAGTAACAATACAAGGTGCCACGTGGCAAAAAGTTATTTGTCTAGCATTGACACATGTCCCACTTTAATTGGACCATATTACATTGCCACGTCACTATAGTGATCATCTCAAAATGCAATGATATTTTTTACGGCCACATCACCATTAAATGCCATGTGTCACTATAGGATTGGATCAAAGATGTTGACTAGGATGTTGATGTCATCACTAGTCCATCCAGTCAACCCTTTTCTTGGGCAACTTCAAATGAGCATAACTTCCACATATGATATTTGTTTTCGACTAAACGAACGTCATTGGAAAGCTCTCGACAAGGTCTTCGATTCAAGACCCATTGTTGACCATTTTTAAGATGGTCAAATTTCACTGTTTTGGTCAACCCCTAGTTCGCTGTTTAATCCAAACTTTGACCAAGCATATCTTGAGCAAATAGACTCCTTTTGACACGCTTCAAGTTGTGCCAGGAACATTTTGTCGTGCTCTATGCACTAATACCAAGCTTGGGAGATTCTGAGTGGGTTAATTTTTTGAGGTCTTCAAGATCTGCTGGATCAGCTAATTATAGAAATAGTTTGTGGTATAAACTCGATATCATATCAATTATGTTACTGGCCATATGTTGGGGCAATGTAACCTTCCACGTAGATGATTTCAAGGCTCGAAGCAAAACAAAACTCTTCCCGTGCAGATTCTTAAGACAAATATTTGGTTCAAATATTATAACATTTGGGTATTGTTAGATGCCTCAAAAATTATCAATAATGTTTTCTATAATCTCTGCAAACATATCTTCCTAATTGCTCTAGCCCTTTGTTTATCTTATTAATAAACCAGTTTGAAAACTTCATCCTATGATGTTATGCCCATCGCTTATCTTATTTATTCCGCCGGTCATCTTATACATTTCGTTGCCTCATATGCTAGGATGGATTCACCATCAATGTTTGACTATACCATTAATCACGTCCATCGTTCTTTGAGGAATTCTGAAGGCACCATTCTTTGACCATAATTTCTGTGGAACAATTCCATTTCTCCCGCCATCATCTATCTTCATTGTTGGGCTTATGGAAACTCATGGCCACTGTAGAATTGTTGATGTTTTTATTTTGCCGTAAAATCTCCCAAGTCATTATTCAACAAGGCTGGCGATGTTGTTATGTATCCCATTTGATTCTCTATACTTATTGTGACTCATATTCTGTGCTCATGTAAATCTCCGTTAAATATTGCTGCGTACTCTTTGATTATTTCTTAGATGAAAATCTTCTCTATTGTTAATTCTGGAAATGGCTTTCATCATTTTGATCTGGCTGGTTCAATATTTCCATGCATTGTTTAATATTTTGCACCAAGAAAATCGGTGTTGTATCATGTTGGTCTATACTGCTTTTGTCAGATCTGCTCCATAACTGTTGTTTTCCACAGAAACTTCATGCCGCTTTATATAGATTATTGTCTCTGCGTATATGCTGTGATTCCTATGCAATTCGTGCGTATGCATTCAAGCCATTGTAAGAAATGATCTTTTTCTTCTAACTGTTCAACATCTGATATGTAAGAAATGATCTTTCATTCATTTTCTGTGAATAGAACTTTCAAATAAGCTTTTTCCTTAGACCTGTAATAAGCATTTGCTCTGCTATTAGTAATAACCTGTTATGTGAAACAATAGGCAAAACAGTAACATCTTATTCCAGAAATATTTTTAGTGGACAAGTGTTCAGAGGTTTTTCTCTCATAAGCAATTTTGGTTTGTCTTTTCAGCAATATGAAAATTTGACCCCATCTTCAGCCAGTATGTCTTGTACAAGCACACACTTGAGGAATTCTATCATACATGTGATGCCCTTAATTTCTATTGAGGCTCACAGATATCCAGTAATGCTAATAAGTATGTGTGAATTTATACAAACATAGTGTTTGAATATAAGTAGTGGGTAAATTCTACTAGGATCTTCTCTATTAAAAGCTGGTATGTATTGGCATTTACTACTACAGAGCAATGAGGTCTAGAGGCAACTTGAAAAAATATTGGAGCATAGAAGTGGAGCTTTAGAGTGAACTCTACTAGGATCTTCTCTATTAAAAGATGATATGTATTGGCATTTACTACTACAAAGCAATGAGGTCTAGAGGCAACTTGAAAAAATATTGGAGCGTACAAGTGTTTTCCCTACCATACACCTTGTTCATCCATGGTGATGGTGTGAAAGAAAGATGATTATTGAAAAATGTGCATAGATTATGTAACTCTTAATTTTTTTTTGTTACTGATAGATCCTCTTCTAGGGATAAATGACGTGTTTGTCCAAATTAAACATCTGATTTTTTAATCAAATTGGTCTTAAGATCATTATGGGTGAGGACACTTGGAGGATTTGTTTCAAATCCAATAAATTCCGAAAGAATGGTTACTACTTCCTTTTAGTTTGAGTGACGCAGATGCAACGTTTACGAGATTGGTGAATAATGTTGTGAGCGATTTCACATTTTGTTTTTTGTAATATGAGTCAATATCCTATCTAGACACTAGAATATAAACTAATATGTATTGCTATATGTAATAGCATCTTGTTAATATTAAGTAGGTTTTGATGTTTTAGAGATGAACAATTGCTATGCAGTCTAAAATAGTGCATAATTGGTAAATATTCATCGGTTTACTTAGGGCATGTTGTAGTAGGTTAAGAACTTAGGTTACATGCATCTGAATTGAAGCAATTAAAAATTGTTCAAGATGATTCAAGATGGAAAATGTTGCACACTCCTTTACATGGAGCAGCTCTCTATTTGCAGCCTAAACTATTTCACATTGATAGACAAGGTGATGCTGAAATTATGGTAGGGTTTTATATACCATTAGTAGATTTGAACTTGATCCAACAATTGCATCTCTAATTAGAGAACAATGTTGGAAATATAGGAAAGTGCAAGTGATCTTTGGAATAGGAGCAGCCAAATATGATATGGCATGAGATGATGTACCTGGTTATGGATGGTGGATGAGCTATGGGGATGAAACCACTGAACTTCAGTTTTTTGCAATTCAAATATTGAGTGAAGGAGCAAGTTCATCAGCTTGTGTGAGAAATTGGAGTTGCTTTGACAAGATCCATTTCAAAAAGAGGAACAAATTGTTGTCTAGAAAGTAGGGAGATCTTGCTATGTTTGCTGCAACTTAAAATTGCTCATGAACAAATCAGCAAATGACTCATCTTCTTCACAACAAACTTTAGAAGGCATAACAATACTAGATGCAGATGAGCCTGACCTTTTTGATGAGGAGTTGTGTAGTGATACTTATGATGATGCTACACCATCTGTGGCAACACCATCTGAGCTAAGTGCTCTTAATGACTTAGATCTCTTTTGAAGTTATGAAGTCTTGACTTTTGATTGTACCTTTGCGACAAAACCACATGTTTGCTATTGTGATTTCACATGTTTTTTATGTTTTATACTTTTAAATGTTTCATCATGTTTATAAACTTCTCAAATCTAATTTTAAATATTCTGGTAACTTATAGGATATATTACATATATTCAAAAATAATTAAAGTTATATAAGGCGAATTTAATTTGATTTTTTTTCCGAATTTTTACTTTTACCGAACTTTGTTCAAATTTTATAGTTGCCGAACTTAAATTCAAATTCGAACCTTGTGACTTAACTTACATCCACTTCTTATGATAGAGAATTTTCTATTACTAACTAACCATTCTAAACATGTTTGGGATATTTGCCTTGTAGTCAACTTGATTTAGTTTTTGATTAGCAAGAGAATCGAGTGGCACAAGCTAATGAAGCGAGGAAAGCATCAAAATTTGTTCTAAGGACTACAAGTCCAACTCAAAGTAAAAGAACAAGTGAAAAGAAGCAACAATTAAGGATCAAAAACTTAAGAGGAAAAAATATGGTTTTTTCGGGACAAGGAGCTGTAAGGACAATCAATGATTTTTTTAGCTAATACGGTATGGATCCTTAGGTAATACTTTAGTTATTTCATTGCCTTACTGCGTAGTTAGTATTTTGTTCACATTGGGGTTGCCAAGATAGAATTTTGAGCATTGTGAGTTATCTGGCATGAGTTTTCTTTTGTTTTGAATACAATAGTCTCATCTCCAAAGATAAACTTCATTTCCAATAGGAAGCAGCAAATATATAAAAATGTGGTTGATTTTTAGATTCTAATTTAAAACTTTACTATGGATCGCTGGTAGCTAGGGATACCCAAAATTAAACGACTCCAGCGAATGTTTTCTATTAATCAAACGTTTGTTGTTATTTGACTTGACTTGTCATTATTTGACTTGACTATCCATCTCAACTTCCAAGGACATGGGTCACCACCTCAGTGCAAAAAGCTTTAATTTACTCTTTTAGTATGTTTTTTGTGTCTTGTATTATGTTTTTTGTGTCTTGTAGTGTAAAGCTAAAAAATAGCCAGATTCAAAGCATTGAACAGAGAGTAAAACATTAATCCTTCTAGCGGAGTTTGCACATTTTCTTCTCTATTGAAATAAGAATCTATGTTGTTCAGGTATTTAGTAATAAATGTCTTGTTTTATTGGTACCTATCTACATAAAGATTTAAGCTCCGTAGCTAGTGTAGCATCCTCTGAAGTACCATTTTAATTCAGACAAGTCATCAAGCAGGCATAGATATGTGGGTTGATATCTGGGGAAATCAATGAAGAGGTTTTTGGTAGAAATATAAAATAGTTGGATTTGGGTCTTAAAGTTTTTAGACCCTTTAAGAAAGAGATTCACGCAAAGTGGGTAGAGATTCTTTTGAATTTTTGCTATGATATAATTGTGCTTATTTATTCATTATTTACAAAGGTAACATGATAACATGGATTTGTGTACCAAGATATTCATCAATATGAAAGTTGGGAGTGATGTGCGGCCTAGGGCCACTTCAGAAATTGCTAAGGTTTTGTTGGTGGAATTGAATCATTTCAATAACTTCTTACTGGGATAATTATTTTAGGAGTTGAATGAGCATGTCAGACTTGACATCTACAGACAATACATTACCACTACCTGGGTTAACTCTCCTGGTGGGTTATGCTCACAGATGTCCTTTACGCGGAGCACTTTTTGGAGATGTCTGATGGTATTATTGTTTGTCCTAGCTACCTTTCCTGGAGATGGTCTCATACTCTATATGTGTGTGTGTGTGTGTGTGTGTGTGTGTGTGTGTATCTCTTTGGGATCTTTCAGAGTTGGGTCTCATCATCTTTGGATCTAGATTGACCATCATATTGACAGTGGAGAGCGGATCTGCAGGCTTTGCACTTTGGGTGAGGTGGAGACTGAGACACACTTCATTTTCTGTTGGCCCATTTATTATTAGAGCAGAGGGAGATTTTTCTGCTTGATTTGGGATTGCTTCTCTCTTTATGATTTTTTCAGCTACTATGATCAGCATTATCTTGCACTTTATCTTCAAGAGACCACTATGCTGCGTCAGGTCCCAGACTGACTATTTGCATCAATGACACTCCTCTACAAGTGGCGACATACAGGGCAGGGCCTTTACTCATCGACATACATATCATTCAGCGACTGACTTCTTTTCGCCTAGAAAGGACTCCTAGTCTCTTTCTTGGCCTCCTCTCTGGTTCTTTGTTTGTTTTATCTTGTTGTTGTATTTTTTTCTCAGACACCTTTGTATGCTCCTGCTGCTGTCAGCCTCTTTGTTGTAATTATTCAGTCCCATAGACCCTTTGTTGGTCTTTCGTTGGACATTAATATCATTATCTTATCTTATCTTTAGGCACAGGATGGATGAATATTAGACTTTTTTAGGAGAGTATGAGTAGTATGACATTAGGAATTAATTATTCATAATTTGGAAAATATCTTCAGTGAACACGGCTAAATTTATCAATTAGAGACTGTTTAGTAGTTGAAGGGTGCACTTCAAGAATGCAATATAAGCTGGGATCTGGAGCGTTAATAGCTCAAAATCAAGACCAAACTGTAAGGTATGCGTTGGACAGAAATGCTAGGGAAACATGGATATTTAGTAAAAATGGGTATAGCAATTAGCCAAAATTCAAATAAATAATCTTGGAGCAAGGGGAAAAAGAAACAATTTAGTACCTCAAAATTAGGCCAATCTCAATGAAGATAGTTTATTTTGAATAGTATCAGTATGTCTATCTGGAATTAGACCATTATAATGAAATCTACGTTTGTTTTGTAAAATATTCAAGACTTTCAGCTGAATTTTTTAACGCACTATGCTTTGCTTAGTTAGCTGTATACTTTTCCAGAGCTTTTGCAAGTGTTGTAGAGACATACCAATTTTTGGTTGGCGTCTAACAGGATTTGCTGTTTTGAAGGAAAATATTTAAATTTGCAAGTGCTATTAATCATGTATAATATAACTTAGATTCTCTGATTTATATGGGTAAGATGGTTAATGCCATAGTCACAATGGCCTTTGTGCTATGCTTTTTTTAGGTTGGTCCTGGATCTATGTTACAAGCACCGTTAGAGAATGCATCAAAAGCAGATTTGTGAGTATGAGTTTTTCCTTCTGGAAGGATATCTGAATTTTTACCTGGATCAATTCTCTAATTTTGTCAACATTTGTGTTCTTGTATAATTCCTGTAGTCTGTTTTGATATGCAGAACACCCAAACTCAATTGTGAAAGTCCATCTTGTCCTATGGAGCTTATTCATCCTCCTGAAGATTGTAATGTAAATAGTTCATTAGCTTTCACACTCCAGGTACAACTGAGAATTTATTAATTTTGTAAATATTAACAATATATAGTAGATTTATTCTTACTGTTATGAAGACACCACAAATTTTATTTCTTTGATATTCTATAACATTATTCTATTTATCTATTTCATCTAAGGTTAATTTCCTAACTGCAGCTTTGTCGTGTGGAAGATATTAATGTTGATGGCCTTGTTAAAGGAAGTGTGATTCATGTTAATCGTGCAAGGACAGTAACTGTGAACAGTGGTGGTCTGATAACTGCATCTGGGTTAGGTATAATGTTTAGATGTTTTGTTTTTTATGTTTGTACTCAGATTTTAATATGGATGCTTATATGATTGTATATTTGTTCTTTCTGTGTTTAGCTAAATTATGAAATGCTATGTAGTTTCACAAGGTTGGTTTTATATTTATAGTAGCCGCACCTGCAGGTTGCAGAGGAGGTTTAGGCAAAGGTGAGGTTCTGAGTGATGGTGCTGGTGGTGGTGGTGGTCATGGTGGCAAGGGTGGTGATGGCTATTTTAATGGAAATATTAGTAAAGGTGGTTTAGAATACGGAGATGCATACATGCCTTGTGAGTTAGGTAGTGGTAGTGGAAATTCAACTTCAGAAGGGACCATTGCTGGTGGAGGAATAATCGGTAAAATTTATCTTCTTTTCATTAGGATCTATATGGATAGAACATTAAGCTGTTGATATGAATTGCAAAAGGGATAACTAGTTTAAAATGATTACAACTAAGCTCTTCAGTTTTTGAGTTTAATCTGAAAGTACTTAATGCAAATTCAATGGCATTTTGGGGCATAAATGTAAACCTTTTGTCCAGTGCATTTTAATATTTTTTTTATCTCTTTAATTTCTGAGGGTGGTTTGTTTTGTAGCAATATATTGTGAAATCCTGAAATAGTTTCTTTTCTGTGTTCTATTCATACAATTTGATGATTAGACTATTTATCTCTCCTCTTTTGGATTCTCTGAGCTTTCTTGCTTCAGAGATGACATATGGACAGTACCTGTTTTTCTGTAACAGTGCAGATGGAACAAGGAAACTAAGTGAATGAGAGAATCTGAAACTGGATTGTGCAATGAATTTTGCATTGGGAATATCTTGATTTCGCAGCTTTGCCAAAATGCTGATTTGATTACTGATAAAGTTTGAACTATGTTAGCCATGACCCCAGGAAATACTTGGTTTATGTGTTTTTTTAAGTTTGTTGTCCTTAATGAAAAGTGATGATTCTAATTTTGATTTAACATATATAATATGTTTTATTAATCTTTGTTAGAGCAATCGAATAACATATCTTGCATTATGGGATATATTTGTTGAAATGATAGCTTTATTCTAATAATAATGGATAATAACTTAAATACAATGAGTTGATGATTATATGCATACACATACATCAATATTCATTGCGTATATTGATGTATGTATATACACATTTATATCAAACCATCACGGCCACAATAATCTGAATATTATTTCCAAGTACAATTCTGATTTAATCTATGTTCCCCTGAGTTTCTGAGATGGGGATGGCGAGGTAGGTTTCTAGGACAGCAAATATTTTTGCCAATTTTGGGGATGGGGACGCGGTGGGGGGGGGGGGGGGGTTGGCAAACGGGGATGACTACATATATAGGGAAATTTGCATATATACATTACATTCATATGAAGACATGGTTAAACTGTCATTTAAACATCATAGAACCTTAACATACAACACTTCAATAATCAAACTTAATGCTCAATATGCTATAATAATGCATTCATAATTTGGAATTATTGTCAATGTGCATGTGATATTGAAATAACATATCAATTTGAAATATACCCAAGAACATAATTTAGAATTCATTTTCAATAGCAACAAGGACAACACACCTTCCAAATTGAAATACACTACTATCATTTAATTTTGAAACTACACTTCCAATTCATTATAAGTGGACTGATCTTATTATTAATACAAAAAGGTCCTCTATACAGTTTTTATCATGATATAGGTTTGTTATAGTGGTATCTTGATGCAACTTCCAATATTCACCATATCTTCCACAAGGACCCAGATCAACCCAAGAGCAACCTTGCACTGATGTATGTTCTAGGTCTATAATGCACTTTTTAGACTTTCCTAACGCCTTGCAAACAGTCTACTATATAATTCTGAGCGTGTAGCGTGACTATAACAGCAATATTAATTCCATGATTCTCAACGTAATGCTGTCAAATACTAATTAGAGGGCCTCAAATAGTAGAAATTAACTACCAAACACTAATAAGCATGTTAGGGTGAACTTGGAAGGAGGGGCCCACTTTAAAATTAATTTTAAATTTTAATTTTAATAAGTGCTGATGTTGTCTATGAAATTGGGGACACCTAGCCATCTTGGGGACTTCTTAGGTGTCCCCAACTGTCCTCGGGATGTACGAACGTTCCCAAATTTTTTTGTTGAAATTGATAAAAGCTTAACCCCATAGCTCCCAAGAATCACCTACATGCAAACACCTCTCAGAAAGATAGAAGCAAAAAGCTATGGGGGCTGGAATGGAATTCCCAGATCCATAGATGAGACATTCTTGAAGAACCAAACGAAAAATTGCTATTATCAAAAGTGAAATGATGTGTGTTATAATTACAAAGAGAGATCGTCCTTATAAATGAAATCAAAACCCTAACAGGTAATTAACCTAGGTTGCATTTATAATAATTAATAAAAGAATTAATTATTATATGCCCAAAGTTTCGCTTAAGTAAACTAGAGATGATAAGTGACTTAATAATTAAATGAATATGATTTAATTAATAAGAAAATACTTTTACTCTAACACCCTCCCCCAAGATAAACTTAGGGAGTAGCTAAAAACGTAGAAACTACTACCAAAAGTAGATTTGGAAAACCCTACTCCAAAAGGAGATGGAAATAATGCTAAAAAACACTAGTGAAGGACTAAAGAAGCCTCCAAACTAGGGAATGTCCAGAAGATAGGAACAAAAGATGATCATGAAGAACACTACTAAAGCATGAAGCTGCAAACATTGCTAAACTGCTGATCTGAAGAACCTCTACTGTATAGAACATGACCAGGTAGAGAAGACTAAGTTTGGAGAGCTAATCAATCAAAGATGGAAGGTATCTTCATGGCCTCCAAAAAAAGGAATGAAAGAATGTCGATATGGTAAATGATCCATCTCACCGAAATGCATAGGTATCCAGCCACTGCAATCACCTAGTACATATGACAAATACTAAATACATAGTTCATTGCATTGAACCAAAAAAGCAATAAAACCAAGATAACCCCCTTATAATGTTGAGGGCTAAGCCATGAACATTGAAACTGAATGCAATATCTCTTGCAGAAAAGAACTAACAACATTGAGAGTGCAAAGTACAAACACTTATAATGGCTTGTGTCATCGACACCTCATGAGGCTGATGTCATGGAAGGAACACTCACTTGACAAAGGAAGATGGTGAATATGGTCAACATGAAACCCCCCAAGGCACTTTATAATGTAGTGCGAGTACAACAAAACACAAAGATGTGCAAGATCCTGAAATGCAATAGAGTGGCATTTTACCTTAGTGCATTTGCAAAAATACTACAAAAGGATGTCAACAAAAATCAAAAGAGACATAAGGCTGATACACTAGATAGTACAAACCATGACGAAACATCTGAAGCAACGAAATTGATCCCTGGACTTGAAACAACCAAGATATCCACCAGAATGCAAAAATGCAAAACAGTGAATAGAATGTGCTTGGAGCAGAAAAAGATCTCAAAGTCCTTTCTAAAGATATAAAGAAATCCCAAATTGGAGATTGGATGCTCAAGATATGTCTCCTAGAGTGCAAAATAAGACTTAGCTTTGACAACAAAAACAACCATTAAAAAAACACCAAAGCTGAAAATAACTTGCACCATTGGAACGGGTTTGGAACCAACTTTCCAACGATATCTTGTTTGCGAAAAATGGAGTCCGGATGAGCAAGTTACGACCAAAAAATCACATGTAGGTCAAAAAAGAGCTGGAAGTAAAAATAATACCACCTTGGGATCTGTGCCAAAATGCCACGAAAAGTGTGTCCTCTAGTGCAGAAATTGCCTCGGGAAATGTACAAGTTTTGTACCAAAATTGTCTCTAGAAACGTGCAAGTCTGTACCAAAACCATCTAGATTTGTGTGAAAAAAATCTTGATTTGCATACAAAAATCTCGATTTGTGTGCAAAAACCATAAGATCACCGTCTTGTGAAATGTGCCCAATTTGGGAGCTATATTTTTTTGCCTCAGATTCCAATTGTGTCCAAATTGGACAAATTTTAAATGAAAATAGGGGTTTTTGGGCGCTCTGACCTCAATGGTGATGCTTGTTTGGGTTCAAAGTGCATCGAAAATCAAAAAAGATATACATATTCCAATCTGCCATAAGTCTAATCAATTTTAACAATATTTATACGTGGAAGTGATTATCCATGTATAACAAATAGCTTAAATAAGCTAACAAACAACAACAAACTAAAACCGAACGCTAACAAGCCCAATCATGCTAACAATACAAAGATAATGATGGAATATCCAACTTCCTTTTTTATCACATCATTGCTTTAAAGTGCTAATACGAGAATCCTGAAAAGAATCAAACTTCACACGTACAAGACACTTGCTGAAGATATCAGCACACATACAAATAAGCTTGAGAACACTTTAATTATCACAACAGAGGATTGTGGGCCGATTGTGGTACCGCCAATCCTTCTATTATGCAATCTAGCTGAATTGCTTCTCAAATTGCTGGACTTGTTATGTGATAATCTGCGTTTGTTGAGGAATGAGCCACTGTGGCTTGCTTCTTACTTCCCTGAGAAATAGGTCTTGAACCCAAGAAGAAAGCAAAACCAAATGTAGATTTCCTATCATCAATAGATCCTGCGTAATCTACATTTGTATATCCTTTCAAGTAGAATTGATCATTCCTTTTATATTCCAAACCATGGTTCATTGTGCATTGGATATCCTAACAACAAAACTGATATTTGGTATAGTATATTTCAGGTAAATTAAATTCCCAATCATTTGACAATAGAGAGTTTTATTCTCCCGCGGAGATGTATTAGATGTATTTAACTTCAATCTGGATTCCACAGATGTAACCATGGGTTTGGAATTCATTATTTAGAGTTTCTCTAAGAAGTGTCATGGAATATTTCCTTTGAGATACAAAGTTATGATGATTAGTTTGCCATACCTCTAAGCGTAGGCAATAGTGCAGTAGTGTGAGATCTGTCATATCAAAAGGCTTCTTAAGCTCATTTTTGGTTGTTTCAAGTATTGCTTCTAAACTACTTATGCTAAAATAAGTCATCAACATATACATTTATTATCACAATATCCTCCCCTTGATCTTTGAGTTAGACACTGGGATCATATGGATACCTAGTGAAATCATGTTGTAGTAGATGTTTATTGGTTTTACTATACCACGTTCTAGGAGTCTGTTTGAAGCTATAGAGGGACTGACTAGTTTGTATACCTTTTCTTCATTTCTGGGTGCAAAGTATCCCCCTGGTTGGGTCATATACAATAGTGTAGGAGCCCAAAATCTGTTATATCAATAGCCTTCTTAAGATCGTTTTGGTTGTTTCAACGTTTCAACCATTGCTTTTGAATTGCCTATGACAATAAAGTCATCAACATATAGATTAATGATCACTATATTCCCCCTTGATCTTCAAGGTAGAGATTGCAATCATATGGACGCTTGGTGAAACCATGTTGTAGTAGATATCTATCGGTTTTAATATACCAAGCTCTAGGAGCCTATTTGAAACTATACCGTGAATCGACTAGTTTGCATGCATTTTCTTTTTTACTAGGTGCAATGTATCCCTTTGGTTGTGTCATATATCCTTAAGGTTTCCTTTAAGTAATACATATTTACACCCATTTGTCCCAATTTCCAACCAAATTGGGCAACGAAAGTGAATGTCATTCTAATGGCCTTATACTTAAGTCTTAAACATTCATTTACATCCAATTACATTAGTACTATGTCATAGATCAACAAGCTCCCATGTGTTGTTTTAATCGAAGATTGATACTTAGCATTCATAGCCTCTTACCAATGCTTTGGCTCTGGTAATTGAATAGTAGTTTTCTCAAAATTATCAACAACTGAAGTCATTGAGGCTAAATTCACCTCATTTCGAGTAATGCTACGAGTCCTTGGAAGTGTCTGAAGTGCCATCCAATTTTGCATCTTGGATCGTATTAGTATACCACTCTGCTAATGAGTTTGTGACATTGGTGGGTGTCAATTGACCATCAACATTCCAATCATTTTTCTTGTCTATAGTAGATTATGATGTGGGAGAAGAACTTCATCATTCTTTTCGTAAAAAAATGTATATCTACTATAAGTTTTCCTTGTGTTGGGATCCATCAATTGAAGTGCCTTGGATTCATTACTATATCGAAGAAGAATGCATTGAATTGACTTCTCATCTAGCTTCTTCCTCTTTTGTTTAGGAATGTGCATATAAGCAGTGTATCTAAAAACACAAAGATGAGCGATAGAAGGTTTTACCCCTGTCCATGTTTCTTGTGGAGTGATACCATCGAGGGCTTTAGTTGTAGCTCAATTCAAAAGATAAACTGTAGTGTGTACATCTTCAATCCATATGCATGTTCTAGTTGATAATGTTTGAAAATACTTGGAATCATCTCCATGGTGATGTGATTTCTTTGTTCAACAACTCCTTTTTTCTGAGGTGTGTATGTTGTAGTCATTTGACTCAATTAATGACAAACTCCAATTTCCTTCAGATTGGAGAATTATGGGTTGGTATATTCCTAACTCGATCAGAGTAGAGGATACAAATACAATGATTTGTATCTTTCTCTACAAGGGTGCAAAACTCTTTGAAGTAGGAAAAAGCTTCATCTTTATGTTGCAAATAATATATCGACATTTTTTGTATTAGATCAGGGGGAGGTTCTACTACTTGTTCGAGAGTGCAGGCCCCTTTCCTCATTTTTCAGATACACCGATCAATGGTGTCTTGCACTTTATCTCGAGGAGGCCATGTGACTTTGGGATCTCACTTTGATGCTTTAGTTCTCGTCGCCACAGACTTCAAACCAGTTCATCGCCTCCTTCTTCACTCTCGTGTCTCTTGCCAAGGGGACAAAGTAGTTGCTTGACCCTCCTCCAAGTCACACTAGATCTATGAGGCCTTGTAGAGGACACACTCGACAACATCACCCTACCTCCAACAACTTCTTGAGACGATCGGGGGCATACCCTTACCTTGGACAGTATCCTTCAGTTCTTGACTAGTCATTTGTGAGGAGTTTTAGTCTTTTCTTGTTCTTTTTCTTTCTTGCTTGTCCTTTTGGCAAATACCATTTTGTGCTTCCGTTGCTGGCTGTTGCCTTGTACTCTTTACAGTCCCTTAGACCCTCATGGTCTCTTGTTGGTCATCAATAAATTTATCTTATCTTATCCTTTGTTAGGAGGGTTAAATAGTTCGGTTTGCACCAGCTGCAAGGGTTGACTTGTATGATGCTCACTAGGAGACAAGGGTGCTCTGTGTTGTTTTCAAGTAAGACAACTAGATCAAATAGTAGTTGACTTCTTAAGTGACAAAAGCCCTTTGACAGTGTTTTTTGTCTAAGTTTTAGCAAGTAATTATTTCTCAAATGACCAAATCTATGATGCCAAAGAACATGGAGATCAATGGCCTTTTCCATTAAGGCATGATTATTAGCAATTGTATCAAGCCTAGACATTCTACCAATCTCAACAAGTCTAGCAACAACCTTTGCATTTTTAGACTTATTTTTGATAATATAGACCATTTCATCTTGGCCTGTATCAAATTCATTCTGAAATTTACAAGAAATTGATCTTTGTAAGCCCCGCCATGTAATGTCCCCATTTTTACCAGCATCAGAGTTTTAGGGATTAGCCTATTATTGTGATCCTCATAGGCTAATTATTGTGGATAGAGGGTCTTCTGAGGCGGTGGCTTGGCTTGGGAGGGTCTTGTCTTGTCCACATTTCTGTGAGCTACAAGTTGGTCTTTGTTTGGCTCAGATTGGACTTCATTTGGGAGTTATTATATTTTTAGTGGCTAAATTATTATTAAATCATTAAATGACTTATTATAAAGTTATAATCTAACTTTATAATTTCAGTTAAGTTAGAGGGTTGAGTCATCATTGGAAGGGGCTGTTTATTAAATGCCTAAGCCAAGTATTAAATATTTAAAGTGATGTTGTGTTGGAAAGTTTCAAGGCCCAAGTTCTTTTGGGAAACTTTCCCACTTTATGAAGTTGAGTTCTTTTGGAAAGTTTTATCAACAAAGCATTATAAATATAAGCTCATTTCATTGGAAAAATCACCCTTGATAATTTATTTGCTTTGTTGCCTTTGTGGCTTTTTCTAAGTTCTGATTTTTGTGCCCTTGCTGAAGTATAAGGGTGTGAATTCTAAGTTGTTCCATTGGATCTATAGCTGAAGTATTGTAGATTCGAATCTGAAATTTTATTCTGTGATTGCTTTGCAAACAATTGCTGACGTAAATCTATTTGCTATCTTCTCCTATTGTTCTCACTGTGTCTAAGGAGGAATTTGTTTTCGTTGATTTTTGAACGAATTGGAAGTAATTCGTTGGCTGAAGATAGTCTTGAAGATCTGAGAATTGCATCTGAGCGTGATCATTGTGCGTTTGAAGAAGATAATTTCCCTTCTTGGCAGTGATTTGTTTTAATTCAGTGATATCTATCATTGGACGGCTGCATTTGCATCAAACAGATCCGAATTGCTATCTGCAACTGAGTATTAAGCATCTGTGATTTTTTGTGCGGTGGTGTTTGGTGTTATAGAGCTGGCCGATCCATATTATTAAGCATCTGTGATTTTTTGTGGGGTGGTGTTTGGTGTTATAGAGCTGGCTGATCCATATTATAAGGCCTGCGTTTGATAGAATGTTTTAGAGATAGGCCTGCATTTGATTTCCCATTAAGGTTGACATCTGATGTTTTTGGGTCTGCAATGGAGGTTGGTGAGGGTTTTAATAAAAGTCGTCCAGTATTTAAGGAGAGTGCTGCAACACCTGAGGGCTGTGTTTTCATTTGGGAAGAAGTTTGCAATGTGTATGGACTGGCATCTAAACTTGGGAGTGAATTTCTGCCAATAACAGGTTCCCATTTAATTGTTTGCTCATTTCAAATCATATAGTGCTGGGAGTAGTTTGTTTTGCATTTGTTTTTCCAAGCATATCATTGGAGGATCAGATAGAGTAGCCACATTGGGTGTAGTAACTGTGCTTCTGGATTTTTGACTGTGAGTCTTTTTTGAGCCAACGTTTCGGGTCACTCTCTGATGGTTCACAGAGTGTGACCCGAAACGTTGCCTTAAAAAAGACTCACACAATCAAAAATCCAGAAGTGCAGTTACTATTATGGATTGTAGAAATGCATTTACAATCACATTGGGTGTGACAAACAAAAATCAAGTTCCTTCATTATTGGGAATTGATTTTAGTTTTGTGCAAACTTTTTCATATTATGTTATTTTCCATTGACAAACAAAATTCTGGAAATTTATTTTGCAAAAGTTAACACTTCTAAATCAATTCCAATAATCTGAAATTTGTTACCATCAGGGGCTTTTGATTTTAGACTTATTTTTGATAATATAGCCCATTTCATCTTGGCTTGTATCAAATTCAATCCGAAATGTAAGTCCTGCCACATACAAAACTCCAACAAGCTTAGATTAATGCATGCCAAAGTTCAAAGAGATGTCACCAATACCTTTGACATCGTGGATTGTATCATCTTCATGAGTGATTGTATTTTGACAAGGTTTCAATGTGAGGAACAACTTCTTGTGTCCACTCATTCTTTGTAACATCTGAGTCCACAAAATATAGAGGTTGATCATGGACCATCTTCTGTAGCATGAGCTGAAAGCACATATTCCTCATCTAGAGAATATTATGCTTCAACAACATTGGTTTGTTGTTTCTGTTTGTCCTTCTACTCCCATTGTGATTTGCCACTTGTATATATGGCTTTTTTTGATGTAGTTTGTTGGATGGTCCTTTGTTAAAGGATTGTACCAACAAATTTTCACACCATGGCCAACTCTTTCACATATTGGACATTTATTTTGAGGTTTGGAAGAGTTACCAAATTTGGGAGGTCCATGGAGTGGGTTCATAGGCTTCTTGCCTTTATGACATGTAGTTGTGGCAATATCATCCCAATCATGTTCCTGGCTTATAGTCTCTTCTTTCTGACGAAGATTCAGTAGCTCCCAGAAGTGGGTGTTGTCTTGGTAGCATTTACAGTTGTCACTAAGACTTTTTGTTTGGAAGGTAGTGCACGTAGAACAATAGGCACCAAGATGGCATCATCAATTGTTTGATCCAAGGCTTGTAGGGAAACCCTCAACTCAACAATCCTTTTAAGTAAGGATTCCAACTGCTCTCCATTCTTCATCTTCATGCTGTTTAGCTGTCTTTGAGAATTCATAATTTGATTCTGATTCTTCACCTCATACATGGTTTGGAGCTTGTCTCATGCAAAATTGGCTGTGGACGAGTTTTGGTTGAAAGGCTGAATGTCATCTGACTCCGAAGAAAACAATCAATATTGCCTTTCTGTTGGCTTAATTGAATTTCTTTTGTTTGGCATTGGGCTTTCTGTCCATTCATCGCATCCCTGACTTCCTCAAACTCGAATTGAGTGTTGAGTTTTATCTTCCCTGTGGAATAGTTATTTCCGCACAACAACGGAGTTGGGAAGTAGGAATTTTGGAGACACTGTGTTGTGTTAAAAGATTATTTTGTTCTATTTTTCATCACTCAATTTGGTAATGTGCCATAGAGGAGAGGATAAGATCGGAAAACACATAACCTTTTTAATGGAGTTTTTGTTTTTATTCTATAAATTGAGTCATAGTCTCAAATGATTAAGAAATTTTACAACCAAACATGTAAAACCTAGCTAGTTTCAGCATCAAGAACATTTGATCTACTGTTGTAGATGCAAAATTAGATGCACTTCCAATCAAAATTGCATAGAGCTCAGATGGGGCAATTAATTCTATTGTTGATGTTACAGCTCTTAACTTTAATTTTGTTTCTATAAATTGAGTCATAGTCTGAAATGGTTAAGAAATTTTACAACCAAACATTCAAAACCTAGCTAGTTTCAGCATCAAGAATATTTATCTACTGTTGTAGATGCAAAATTAGGTGCAGAGGTTGATTGTGAAGCTTCCAATCAAAATTGCATAGAGCTCAGATGGGGCAATTAATGCTATTGTTGATGTTACATCTCTTAAGTTTTATTTTGTTTCTGATTGAAATTCAAATTAACATGCATTACAGCTGAATGAGGAAAGGTATAGTTCAAGGTGACATTGACCTAGGATCGTCAATGCATTGGAAATTCCTTAGGCACTTCGAAGACCAAAGCCAACTTAATGACCTGCTAATATGCAAGCTTTTGAAGAGCTGACCTGATCTGGCTCCCAATGAGAGGTGCATAGGCTGTGGTCAGACATTATACTGGTTTTTAAATGTCATACACAACTGGTTGAGAGAATAAACTGAGGCTGATAATATTCATGAGCAGGTGCAAAATGCAAGCCTGATAAAAAATCACCTTGGGATTCAATGCCAATGAGGGCTTCATGCCCTAAACAAGGAAGACAGCTAAACATACCATTTTAATGTCAGCAAGAACAATCATATCTGAATCTATTGAAAATGAAAAATGAATGAGCAGTGTGGGAGCTTACATATATGACCTTGGAGCTTTAGAACGTTGAACAAATTTGGCCCAAAATGGCATAGCAAGAGCAAAGTACAAAGTAGTTTCTCTGTTAAAGCACATGAACAAGCCAGAGAAGCTAATCGAATTTGCTGCGATGCATCAAATTGAGAGACCTAGAAGAAATCAACAGTGATCACCTCTTCTGATGCTCTGACTAAGAGCCAACTCAAAAAGCTGGTGTGCCAATTCATATTGAATACTGCCAAAAGTATTTAACTTATTTTGTATAGCCAAAAAAAAACAAAAAAACTTCAATTCCTCGTCTCTCATTTCTGAGCTGTCTATTGGGATGGGTAGTGACTACTTTTCTGCACGTTGGAAGAATGTGAGTGCACATTTAGAGTGACGAAACCTTCCTGTCTCATTGCTTGAAAACAACACAAGAAGTTAAGCACAAGGCCAAGCCTAATGGGGTGCATTGGGGTTAGTTTTGCCATGGAATCGTATAAAAAAATGCTGTATCTTCCCTCGCGCCTCAATCAGTGCCAATAATCTCTTCACATCACAAGATAGCAGGCATGGGATCTGCATTGCTCTGATACCATACTGAGTATTGGTAGAGCAATTGAATGACTTAGTTTGCATAATGGGATATATTTATACATGGAAGTAGTGATTAACCATGTATTCATGGGTATAACAAATAAGTTGAATAAGCTAACAAATAACAACAAACTAAAAGTAAAGGCTAACAAGCCCTATCACACAACATACAGAGATAATGATGGAATATGCAACATGTTTATGGGTAATGGCAACATAAGCACATGTTTTTTATGCAAACTTATTGTGTCTAGGATAATTTGTCATGAATAAAATTAAAGGTATGAATCTTATTTGGTCTTTCCTTGTGATTTTTGCCTGCTATTACAATTTTATATTGCAAGCAGATTCTATTATTTTTCACTTGACCCTTGGGTAGTTTTTATATGGGTTGATTTTTTATGCGATACCAGCTTGTAAGTATATTGGTTAACGATTTAAGTTAGATAGAGAGAAACATGGGTATGCTCATCTAATTCACTATTTCATGTGACAGTAATGGGTTCTATGGAGCATTCCCTATCAAGTTTGGAAATATTTGGTACAGTGAGAGTAGATGGTGAAAGCAATCAGCCAGTGATTGGAGATCGGATTGGAGAAACTGTGGGTGGTTCTGGTGGGGGTTCTGGTGGAAGTCTTCTCCTATTTTTAGATTTCTTGACACTAGGAAACCATTCCTTGGTTTCTAGTGCGGGGGGTCGAGGAGGTCATATTGGTGGTGGTGGTGGTGGGGGTGGAAGGATTCATTTTGATTGGTCAAACATAGCTACTGGAGATGAGTACGTTCCCTTGGCAAATGTGAAGGGCACTATCCACGCAAGGTTGTATATCTTGTCATTCTAACCATCAATTTGCTTTGGTATTTTGTTTATTTTTTCTGTTTTATCTTGAAACTTTTCAAGCATGGATATCTGGAACTCATTATTTTCAAAGACCTGTAAATCTTAGCAAACTAATGGCAAAATGTTGGGTGAATATGGTTATCTTAAAAAATATTTAATTTAATTTAGTTTTGTTTATGTGTGGTTCAAATTATAATAATATGGTAAAAGCGATTTGTTGAGACTTTTGAGGTCTGTTGTATTGGAGTATGCTTCAAAGTCTCTATCGAAAATTTGCAGACCTAGCCGAGTCTAAAAACACACAAGATCAAAGTGAAAAGTTATTAATAAACCTTTACAAACATTTTGGCCTTACGCTGATGCCGAGTCTCAGGCAAAAAGAAAGTTTGCAGAGGTTTTTTTCAATAGCTAGTCTCTGCACTCTGGGTACTAAGCCTTTCTTTCTGTTACATCAACTGTTCAATCCTCTTAGTTATGCTGCCTTTCTAGTAGGAAAAATAACTGCTTCCCATCTCTGAGGCTTGGACCCAAAGCTTATGGTACTGCAGTTAATTGTAAGGTTTTTTCAACATGTTGTGTAGTTCAATCGTAAGAATGCATGTATGAAAGTTGAAAATTTTAAAAACATTTAGCAGAAGGCATTCTACCTTGGAAATTACAGATGAAATTGTTATAAAAGCAGGATTCCAATTTTAGCGAAGGCACGATTAGTAAGGACTTGATTTTAAAATATTTTTCAGATTGCTATGAAAATCATAGCCTCAAAAATCTCTTGGTGGAAGAGTTGGCAAGCCAAAAATTATGTTTTAAATTAAAAAATTGGGATTTTAATTGGGAAAAAACTGGATTTAAACAAAAGAAGCAAATAAATGGAAAATAAACCTGCTGTTTTTGTAATTCAAAGGCATTCAATAGCATAATTATATAGAGGGCAAAAAAAATGAGTATAGCCCATGAATTGTGGAATATTTTTTTTTTGCCCTCAAGGTTCACATTGCTGATTATGTTGCATTGCGCACTGCATACGACATAATGCATAAACATGTATTGCCCTAGCACGATAATTAGTTCAAATTCACCAAATTTTAATAAGCAACTCAAATCCTATCTCTTTATCATCACCAAGGTCTTGATATGGGGAAGGTAAGACAATATAAAGACCAGAATGAGAAGAATAAAAATAAGAAGTAACTTAAGGGTGGGCTATCTGATCAAACTACAAAGAATTTTAAATTCAGTAATGCAAAAACGACAGATAATGGTATGCAAAATTGGATCATGCCAAAATGACAATTAACAGTTGGAAATGTTTCAGTGTCAAACTGATGGACTGACTCATCTGTTTTTAAAACAGATTTGTAGGCATTGATATTTAAATAAAATGGATCTTATTGTAAAATTGACCTAGATCTTAATACAATTAGTACGGATCTAGCAATTTACAGTCTAGGATCTGTAACAACAGTAATCAAACAGCTGGCAGTAAACCATCCATTTTTTAACAATATTGGATTCTTTGTAAATCATACTTCAAATGATTACTCAACAAAGTTCAAATAACCGAAAACTTTGGTTTGATACCTCTGCATGATCAGCTGAAATCCCAGAAAGAATGTGATGCAATTTTTTTGAAAGTAATTAGAAAAATGCTAAAACCGAAACACAAATGACATACTGAAAATAAATTGCTGCTTACTGATTTGAATGCCTCCCTGTCAAGAGTAGTGGCTGTGATTCGTCCCTATTTCTGATTGGGGGAAGAAAATGAAGTAAAAACCAGACAGAACCAGGCATGCCAGGCTTTTGGGAACATTCTGCACCCCTGCATGATCAGGTGAAATCCCAGAATGAATGTGATGCAAATTATTTGAAAGTACTTAGAAAAATGCTAAAACTGAAACCCAAACGTCATACTGAAAATGAATTGCTGCTGGCTGATTTGAATGACTCTGGTGAAAAGGTACGATACCGTTAAAGATAGTATGGCCTACAAAATATTCTTTTATTAGGCTCTGATTAGTCCTTATTGCTGATTGGTGTCAGAAAATGAAGTAAAACCCAAACAAAACTAGACTGCCAGGCTTTTGGGAGCGTTCTGCACTCTTTTCTCTTGTACTTAGCTATAAATGATAGACACTAGGATAAGATATGGCCATTCATCACAAAATACGAACATCAGTATTTTATCTCCCGGCCAATATGCAATCATAAATAATCAAAACGAATGTATGTCTTGATAGGGACCTTGGGCCTTCAACAGGATTGTTTGTTGTAATAATATATTAACTAGTATGACTTGCGCTTGTGATGTTATTTCATTATAATTTTAATGAAAAAGCAACAAATCATGTCTCATTTAAAATGCAAGAAGACTTTGGAAACAAATCCATAAATTAAATCAAACAACTCCCTTGAGTCAAACACTGAAAATTTGTCAATCATTCAGCACTCTAGGACCTTTTTATGAAATCACACAAATGGCTGGGAGTATTACTTGTCTTTAAAAACATGTCGTGAAAGAGTTCTTATTCTTAAGCAAGGAAGAGTTAATCATTGGATTATTCTCCAAGATAAGATGTGATCACATCTTGAGAAGATGCATAATGAGGGGAGGGATAAAGGTGATACTGAATGGAGCACATGGAAGATTGGTAGGTGACTGTACTATGCCATAAAATAGAAGGTTCTCTTTGTAAGCCATGGTGGCCAAAACATCATACATGCTAGGGAATGGGTGGTCAGATGTTTGTCCACGTGATATTGCTGAATTTTTCTAACACAACTTTTTGTAATCTCTTTATTGGTCTCAGAACATTCCTGTGGATTGATGTCTGGTTTTCTCTTCCACTTCTTGTTCTGCTTCATCCAAAGTCTCTTCTTCCTACAGTCTCCTCAACAACCATTTTGGGCCAGTGATGTTTATCGCTGTTTTCATCATTTTTAAGTATCTTAAAAAATGGATTATTGCTGATACTTCTATTGGAGGCATCCTCACTTCAGCCAAAGGATCTCACTGGGAGTGGTAGATTTGTCATATAATTTCTGGTGAGTAAATGTTTTTGGATTCATTCAAAATGTCTTCACTTAACGTTTGACATAATACTCTCCCAAACCTTGCAACCATAGTGGCCAACCAGCACAAGCAATGAGCCTAATAGAGTTTTCTTGGTTTTCCAATCCCATAACTCTACTTTCCTGCACATATGCTGAAGTGGGTAAGGAGCTCTCCATCCTCCTTGAATCCTAAACCTCACAACCACAGGGGACAACCGACACAACAAATGAATCAAAAAGATTTTTTTAGGGTTTCAAATCACATAACTTTGCTTTCCTTCACCTGTTCTGAAGTAGTCAAGGAGCTCTCCCTCCTCCTTATTCCCAACTAATTCTAGTAAGAAAATAGATTCCTAGGTACTTTTATTTTTCCACCATTTCCAAGGAGCTTCCCTCAAAGATTAAGCTAACCAGCTGATTCTTTTCTTCAAAGAAAATAAATCTGTTTATAATTGTGAACTTTTCCATGAGAAGTGAGGACTTTTGACTTTATATACAATTTTTGGGAGCTAAAGTAAGCTTCATAATTGCATATTTTTGGTAAGTTATATATTAAATTGTGAGATTGATATAACACAAAGCAGTGATCTGATAATTTATTAAGTGTGCATATTATAGTAATATTGGAAATCAAATGTGTTCTATAATGGAATAAGTGGAAGCCTAGAACCAAGTTAAGTCGACTTACACTCAAAATAATATTTGTCAAGGCAGTTATGCAACTACCAAGAGACAATTTGAGTTTCTCCATGTGAGTTTTGATATTATACACAATGTGGCAAGCCAAAATGAACTTTATTATTGTGTTTTTTTTGTTAAGTTTCTATATCAAATTGTCAGATTGATATGATGCAAATCATTGAACTAATAATTTGTAAATGTACATAGTATAGTAATATTTAAAATTAAACTTCCCTACCAAGAAAAGTCAACTTATGTTCCGCATCTTACTACTGGTGCATTTTTCATTATAGAGACTCTAATGATAACGTTTGTACCAATTTAGGGGCCTGAAGTTGCTATCCATATAGAAATTTGATATGAGTTTAATTTGTGTGCCTGAAGAAACATTCTTGTGGGCACATTCCTCAAGAGGTTTTGTAGACACAATGTTGAAGTTGCAGATTCTGTTTCATTTTAGAGGTAGCCTAGAAACTAGTAAAGATCAAGAAACTTCATTGGGGGAAGGAGTGTAGGCCATTGAATTCATTTCATGTCCATTTATCCTTATCCCATTATGGGCTTTTGAAGTCAAGTTGGAATAATTGATATATTTTTTGAGTTGAGTTTTTAGACTAATTGCACAGGATCTCATTTTTCAAACATATATCTAGAACCACACCTCTGATAAGAAAAGTTGAATAGAACACAGTGGTCTCTAGATCTATGTTTTGAGAGCAATAGTAATTTTTGTGTTAAATGTGAGGGTGTTGGCTACTATGCTATTTGGTTGTGCAGGCTGCTTTTGATTGTTTCAATTGCACATCTTTCATTAGAATTTTTTTCAAATAATTTAATTTTGATTTTATCCATAAATTCTGTTCTCTTTAATATTTGAGGGATATTTACGAAATGTTATTACTGCCAAAAAACTTCTCTACCTCTGATAGAGTAATATTATTGGCAGGGGGGGAAACGGAAATAATGGTGGCCGTCCTGGCCAAGATGGCACTATTACTGGTACAGATTGCCCACAGGGACTTTTTGGCATCTTGTGTGAGGCAAGTAAATTTCTTATTCATTATCAATTTATTTGCTATATTGTCGTTCAATTGTAAAACATAAAGAAGGTACCAATTTTGATGTATTTGTTCTTACTAGGGAGATAAATAGAAGATGTTGCATTGTTTTTTAATATTTTCTAATAGGAAAGTTAAATTTTAATGTCCATAGATGACCAAAAGTAAACTAAAAAAACTGGAACATAAATTGCTAAAATAGTGAAGAACTAGGATAAAAGGGGCCCTAGATTCAATGCAAACACATTAAGCAAATTAAGGAAGCAAAGAAATAATTAAGATAGGGTGATCCTCTGAAACAAGCATAAATATAAATTGATGTGCAACTGGAGGACCCCTCAAGGTGGTGCAAGCGGATGAAGACCGGAACTGGTTACCAAGGCAGGGAAAGAAATATAATTGACACCCAAGTTCTATAGATCACTTTCTCCTTTATAGTATTTGGCCAAGTTAGAATTATACTAGTGGTAGAGGGAATATAGACTTCTCAGCAAAAATGGCATAGAAACATCTGTACAAAAAGTAGAATTTTATAGGTTTTTATAAACTTAAGAAACAGTCTTTTAGTACCAGGTTATATCAGTGTTTTTTAGTCAATATTTTTTCCCTAGATGATTATTTTTAAACTTGCAACTCACAAGGGATAAAATATGTACCTTTGAAATTTTCAACATAAAGGCCTCTTTCTTTTTTAAACATGAGGAATTGCAGCATTCAGCATTTCCAATACAAATTAACAGAACTCTGAGATTTGGCTCAAAATGTTGTGAGCTCATGTTATGAGGGTTCACTTTCTTATAAAATATTAAAACTTGATAGTTTGATATTAAACAAGGAGAAGTCGTTTCGTTAAATAGAAAAGTACAATGTAGTCTTTCTAAACGAAACAACGATTTACTGCATACGAAGATAGAAACTAACTAATAAAACTAAACTCACTAATGATGACCATTAGAAACTTTAGATTATTTATCTTAGTACCCTCACTTAATGGTTTATCTTACTAACTACCCTACTGCAAGTCTTTTGGTCAAGGATGCATAGAGGGCTGCCACCTTCTCGGCAGAACACTCTGCACTAAGACCCTCCCTTAATCAGTAGAATTTCTGGAAATGACCAAGATAACCACATACCGTCCAACCTGATGTTTCCATGTAGCCAAAGACACCGAGATCAAATTGAAACTGTGATTTTGAGGAAAGATAGGCAAATCCTTGTGTGCAGAGTGTTCCCCTAACAACTCTAGGTGCGATTCAGAACAGCTGTAAAAAATGACAATTTTTGTGGAAAAGAAAGATCGACAAAACCCTCCAATGATTTTTTTGGGTTTAATTGAAAACCCCAAGACTAGCTATTGAGCATGTTGTTATTGATGTCAAAGGTTAATGATCAAGGTCATCTACATCTCTAAGGATTACTCAATAGAAAATTTGTTGAGCCATGTGCTTGAGATGCTTAAGCTACCTGGTTGCTTGTCTGAGCTGCCCACTTGTCTACTAACTTGTGCCAGCATATTTGACATTTCATTGTTGAATATTCTAAAAGGTCTTTCTTTGGAGTGACTAAGGAAAGTGTGCGATATTATTGACTTTGTTTTTTCTAAGTCATGATAAAGTATAGCCAGGTGTTATTTTTGATGAGCAACGGTTTTCATAGGTGTCGGGTTTGCTGGGTAATGCTTTGATACTAAAAAAAGGAGGGAATCCTTTATGGAGTCCATGATGATTCCAAGAGCCGTTTTTGGCTTGAGTGATTGTGTGCATATGAATGGAGCGGCTCTAACTTTGCAGTCTGTTGCCCCCATGGAAGTGAACTTTGATACAGTTGGAAAAATATCAAGGCGTTGTTCTAGCATTCAAACCAAGTTGTATGCATTGTGCATTTATTCAAAGATAAGAGTGTCCTTCCTTTTAAAACAGAGATATTGTTCATTATTCTGTGCGTATATCTCCTTGATGGGGGACATTTTATGTTTCTGAACAGGGCTGGGCAGTAATGATTAAATATCGAGCAATCTGATTGTCTAACTTATGGTATGCGGCATTAAGTACCACTGCTGGAACAGGGCAGTAGTAATGATTCTTCCTTGATTGGGCGATATTTATAAATTTCTGTGAAAAATGTGGGGTACTTGTGCATGTAAAATCGTTGGCTACAGGTTTGAGTGGAAAATAATTTTCTTTATCATGAAGGCATTTGGACGTTATGTGAAGTATATTCTGTTTTCTGTGTATATATATATACTGCTGCATATGTGAGAAGAAGGGTATTGTATGGAGTCAGAAAAAAACTGATAGGATTGTAAGGATGGCAAGGCTCCAGTGTATTCTCCTTTTGTTGGTTTGTGTCTTCAAGATCCTGGCTGGAATAATATTTGTGGAAAGTGTTACCTGTTAAGAAATTAACCTGGATAATCCACAGGTCTATGGGTGCAGATCGTGCCTGACTCTCCTTGTTATATACTTCATTGAATGGCATTTTGTAATTACTTATCCTTGCTCTATGGGTGCCGGCGATCTGGGTGTAATAGGTTTTAGTTTTGTTTCTTAACTAACTTTAGTTAGAACTAACTAATAACTATTCTGTGGTCGCCGACTTAGGGTAAACTAATTACTTGTTAAATGCTAAGGGTTATGTCCCTTAAGGGACATACCCTCTGAAATGGATATATAAGCGGGCTGTGAAGGCAGTATGGTGACACACAGCACACCTACAGTCTGATCTTCAAGTCTTCATAACCTCACGGGTTATTAGCAAGATTTTCAGTACTCCAGTTTGCACGTATACCAGGATCTACAGTTATCTTATCTGTATATTCAAACCTGAATATAAGATTTATTGCCAAGGTTATTCCTGAGCCTAACTAGACTTTGATCTTGAAGTCTGATCCTGTTATCAGAATCTGCAGAACGTTACATGGTATCAGAGCCCTGTTATCAGATCTAGGGCTCTGCAGATTTTCAATTATCAGAGCCTAGTTACAAATGTAAGGGTTATCAGAGCACTGCTGAAATTTATCGTAGACGAAAGACCAGAGACTCTTAACTTGAAGCATTACAAGACCTTACTGATATGGACAAGAGAAGTAGGATGCGGATTGTTCACATGGCGTTGGATGCTGATCAAAAGTAAATAAATTTCTTGGAATAATTGATCGAGAGCTGCATATATATCATGAATTATGTCGTATAAGAAGTGGACATCTGAGATCTCGATAGAGGATGACATCTCCAACTGATGGATAGAAGTATGAAGGAATTAAGAATTTTGGATTTGAAAACTCATTTATGAAGAGTGATAAATATACAAATTGAGCCCATGGTGTTGCGGTTATAAAGATTTAAATACTTAATATGCGCACGACTGTTGTAAGCATTTCAAGAGATTATATCCATTTGCGCTACTTGTGCAAAATTGACGATAGGTTGCAACACCTCACAATAAGGATTTATGTAAAAAGTGATCTCTAATATATATATATATATATATATATATATATATATATATATATATATATATATATATATATATATATATATATATATATATATATATAGGCTATTTGTCATTGCACTCAGAGGATGAGTGATGAAAATTTAACACCTGCAAGAGATTAATAAGGAACAAATCACATGATAAGAGCAAATTAGGAAATATAATTCATTCACGTGCATCCTGATATAAGAGGAACATGAGACAAGAGATCTGAGTCATAGTTGCATGAGTGACATCGATTTGAACTGGAACATGAGTTTTGGTAACAACACACCAAACACTATGAACGTTGAGTCCCCACCACTCTCTTCACCATTGACCGCAAAAGGCTTAGAAAAGAAAATATTGTAAAGATTGCAAGGCATTGTTTATAGTTTTGAAATTTCAAGGTCTTGCCAACATTGTGCTAGAGAATATATAGTCAAAATAGGAGTTTCAATGACCAAATAACCAGTTCACATGATCACATGTGCAAAATATACAAAGAGATAAGGATAGGAAAACTGTGACATGTCAGTTATTGGTGCTTAGGAAAAACAAAATGATGACATTCACATGAATATTTGTTAAGATATTTGTTAGTCAGAATGTTGTTGAATGCTTATATCTATTGACTGCGGACGGACCAAGAAGTACAAAGAGATAAGTATTCTTTATGGTTGAATAATGCGCTTCAATCCTTCATGTTGTTACTAATTCATGCTATATTATTTGGATAATGAATCATGAATGATTCAAACATTGATATTTCTCTTAGACTGTTATTAATCTCTGTGAAAAGGGGTCAGGATGGCACCAAGGTTAGAGTACCAGATGTATCTAAGTATTCTTCTACCAAGGAGCATTTACTTTTCATAAGAGGAATGCATAGGAAGATGAGAGATATGTAGATTGCTTCATTGATACATTTTGTAAGGTTTTGTCAGGTCAGGAATATTAAAGGAGGATACATCAGGTTGCTGGAGACTAGAGTCGAGCACAAAATTCATTGTAATATTTGGTGACTATCTACCATTCTGGAAGGCCATTACTCAAAGAGTATTTGGTGAATATTGTTGATATTCTAGGAGGCCAATACTCATGATATCATATGCGATATCAAAACATTTTACTCAAGGCATTTCTAATCTTTCCTCAAGTCCAAGAGGGAGTGTTAATGATTAAGGACTTAGAAAAGATGCATTCTATATAACCTTATGACTATTTAGATTATTAGTACTGGTTCTCTTAGAAAGAAGGGAATAAAATGACATCATGCTATGACACTAAGATCATTAGCAGGGTATGCCTTCTTTAAAAAAAAAGGAGATTTTAAATGATCTACAAAGGTGAATCTTGACTTAGAGGGAGTAGACCATGCTTTATTGATTCCTGAGTAATAAAGAATTTGTAGCAGAGAATCATAAGTATCATTTTATAAGAAGGTTACATGTCAAAGAGAGTACCTAGAAGATCGAGTTGAGTCCCCAGGATCTAGGTTATACTAACTCAGACTGAGTGTACCATGCCAAGATTGTGTATACTCATAGAGTACAAAAGTTTTCATCAAGGTCATGATGGAAAGATAAGTATCTATTGTACTTGAGCTCTTCTTTTACCTTATGTCTATAATATCTTTCATTTGTATTTTTATATATAAGAAGAGTATATGCCTTAATTTTTTTTCTTTTCTAAGAGAATGTTCTTGTAGGAAAGAATTTTGGATTCAGAGGGAGTCTGACATCTCATCAAGGCAACCTTGAATAAGGAGCTCAGAAGATTTGATATCCAATAGGAGTATTGAAAATCTAAAGTGAGCAACCATCTGATGGGCCTACCTTTATAAACATCATGGTGTGGAAGCATTTCTCAGCATCAGTTTGTAGTAACAGAAAAGAATCTTCCAGCACGAATTTTCCGTGATAGCAAATGATCTTATGGTGTTTTAAAATCAGTAGAGGACTACTGGCAAATCTTGAATATACAAAGATTCAAGATTGTTGTGAAAGAGACATTTCGATGTCTATGAATCACAACGTGGATAAAGAGAGAATTTAATTATTCTCTAGACTTCATCCTTAAGTACTAGAAATTAGAAAGCAGATATTCTTATCAAACCTCTCTGAGAGTGATCATCTCAGGAAAGATCCAGGTATGATTGAATTGTTTTGTATTCTTATGATAATTTATATTATTGTCAGGACATTGACTGTTATGAGGTGTCACCATTTGTGTTTGTTATTTAAGAGGTGACGATCTTTGAAATAATGAACACTTGTATAAAGGCATTATAAGAGGTGACGATCTCTAAGATAATGTTCTAACCAGTAGAGAACTATTGGCAGATTTGGATGAATTTAAGATCATGTTGTGTACCTATGAGTCACAACTTGGATAAAGGAAGAATTTAATTATTCTCTAGATTTTATCCTGTGTAAGGCATTCTAGTAATGGATTGTTGGTAGAGTCTAGATCTTGGACGAAATCAAGATCATGTTGTGACAGTGACATTTCTAAAACTCCAGACGTCACAACTTGGGTAAAGGGAGAATTTAATTATTCTCTAGTCTTTATCCTGAGCATTGCATATTGCATTCTATGCAATACTATTATCACAAGTTCAGGTAATACTTCATATTACAAGCCTTGTCAAACACTTTGTGTTACAAGCCTAGGTGATTTGATAGTTTGTATTATGAACGATTTGATCACAAGCTCCGGTGATAACTTATATTACAAGATTTGTAATATGATGTGTTTTTCAGGTATCATTTGTATAATGATACATGATGATTGAAATTCCGAAAGGTACAGAGTGTATATCTATGCTTAGTCATCTCTATTGATGTTGCTAGATATGTCTCTATCACTTATCCTATCAAGTTAAGAGGAAGTGTTAATTCCTTGCAACTTTGACAAGACAAGTGTTCTGATTTTCAGATTTGTCTGATTTGGATGCATGAGTTCCCTTAAGTATTGGTCACTAGAACATATTGTCTCCTCTAGACAGTTCGGCATTTTCCTTGTGGCTTTTATAAGCCTTCTTATTTACTAATGTGGTTGGTTAGTTACTAATCATTAGTAACTCTTGGAATGGGCACCAATCTTGAGGAAACAATTATGTTGTTAAATAGGCCAACCTAGAGAGGGACATGTCCATTCAGTAGATTTTACTGTAAGATCCAGATGAGTTTTAGATCGTCTTGTGACATTGACACTGCTATGTTCATGGGTCACAAATTGGATAAAGGGAGAATTTTAGAATTCTCCAGGTTTATCTTGTATTCTGGTAGATCTTAAGCTTAGGATCTTCTTGTGATTTAGAAATACCAGTTTCTATGAGTCACAACATGTGTCTTTTCACTAGTAGCAGTGATTTGTCATATCACAAGTTTAGTAATATGACTTTGTATCATATGTTTTATGATACTATGTATTAAGAAGAGATAGACAGATATAGAGTATTAATTCTTGCTTAACATCTTTATTGATGTAGCTAGATATAATATCTCTCTGTAGGATTATCAGGTTAAGAGGGAGTGTTAAGAAATTAACCTGGATAATCCACAGGTCTATGGGTGCAGATCGTGCCTGACTCTCCTTGTTATATACTTCATTGAATGGCATTTTGTAATTACTTATACTTGCTCTATGGGTGCCGACGATTTGGGTGTAATAGGTTTTAGTTTTGTTTCTTAACTAACTTTAGTTAGAACTAACTAATAACTATTCTGTGGTTGCCGACATTGGGTAAACTAATTACTTGTTAAATGCTAAGGGTTATGTCCCTTAAGGGACATACCCTCTGAAATGGATATATAGGTGGGCTGTGAAGGCAGTATGGTGACACACAGCACACCTACAGTCTGATCTCCAAGTCTTCATAGCCTCACAGGTTATTAGCTAGGATACCGATTCGTCTGGAAATGCAGAGGCTTCCGCATCGGATGCGGACGGATGCGGGATGCTTCTGGAAGCCTTGTGGATACTGGCCGGAAGCCACCTGTAGGCCCCCGGATGCGTTTGGAAGCCAGTATCCAGCTTCCAGACGCATCCAGGAGCCTGTGGGTGGCTTCCGGCCAGCATCCACAGAGCTTCCAGAAGCATCTGGAAGCATCCACGGGCCCAGCTGCATGAAAAGTGTAAAACTCATTCATGTTATTTATCTTTCCAGCATTCATGTTATTTACACCTGCTTATCTTTGTTAGTTAGTTATATATATATATATATATATATATATGTTTTCTTTAAATGCCAAACTTTGATATTGCTAGTGCCTAGAATATTTGATTATTAAACAGTATGTAGATACAACTTTGTTTATGATGTATGATTCTTAATATTTGCTGCTAATCAAAATCTTTGACCAAAAGTATTCACGCAGACTGTATGTCTTTACTGGGTCTTCAATACTAAATACTCATCTCAGTTGTTATATATTAATATATATAGACATATATTAGTATATTTGATATTTCTTGCATTTCTTTGCATATATATATATATACACACGTTTCCTCCCGCATCCGCATCCAAAAAAAATAAAAATCCCCGCATCCCGTATCCGCTTCCGGAATCCGCTTCGGAATCCGCATCCGAATCGGTAACTAAGGTTATTAGCAACATTTTCAGTACTCCAGTTTGCACATATATCAGGATCTACAGTTATCTTATCTGTATATTCAGACCTGAATATAAGATTTATTGCCAAGGTTATTCCTGAGCCTAACTAGACTTTGATCTATAAGTCTGATCCTGTTAACAGAATCTGCAGAACATTACATTACCATGCTTGACACAAATTGTTTGGAGTTTTTAAAATCTGGTCGAACTAGTTACTACATATTTGCAGCAGGAAGTGATACTCTTTATCAAATAAGGCCATACAGAGCTATAGAAGCTATCAAGTGTTTGTATTCTTGGTCTGAGATCGTGTTTGATAAGTGAAGAGTCAATGCTAGTAACTATTTGCGGTATTGATGATAATGGAGATTGTTGTATTTTGAATGGGTTTAGAGTCAGAGCATCTTTATTAAATGGGGTGTGACTGAGAGTTTTGAATATCATGTTTAGCAGAGTTAAAGTAATATTTTCTGCAGACCGAAGTGTTCTGTAATTTTTGTTTTTTGATTAAAGTTTTGAGGAGCGTGCTTCAGTTATTTGAAGTGGTTGCTCCAGAAGGATTGATTCTCTTTGGGAGTTGGTGCTCTCAAACTAGGGTTGGTGTCTCAACTAACTGAAGTTGGTATTTTGAAGAGGTTTGGTGCTCTCTGAGAGTTGGTGTTCTCTTTGGGTTGGTGTTCACTTTGGGTTGTTGCTCGCATTTTGCAATCTGGGTTGGTGCCCTTTGTTAATGAGTTTTATATGCCATGGTTTTTACCTGAAAGGGTTTTCCTTGAGAAATTTGGTGTTACTGTTATAAATGGTGGCTCTCTTCATATTTATGTGATTTATGCGTTTAAAAGTTTAAATGTTCTTGAAATACTAATGCACCTCCCTCCTTGTTCTCAATATTTCCTGTGTGGTCTTTCACTAGCAAAATTCAAAAAATTGTTCAAAACCATATACACATTTTTAAGGGGAAAAAATTATAAAAAACCCATCACATTTTTAAAGGACAAAAATTAGAAAACCTAGAATTTTTTTTGAAGGGACAAAATTGAAAACGTACCCACAAAAATACACGACCCTTCTATCCAATAAAACCACCATTTTTGGTAAAGAAATTAGATCCAATGAGAATGTGCCTGATGCATGGTTTCACAATCATTGCTTTGATCTTTGACTCCAACCATGCCAACAAAGGGCTGCAGCCATATCATGGGCCATGAAATCTTAGAAAAGTCATGCATCTATTAGATGCGAAGAAAAACTCTCTAAAAGCAGCAGAAGTCAAAACAATACTTTAAAAATACCCACTCACAGGAGAATCGCCACAAAATGGAGGAAAGAGCCAAAAAGAGCTGCAAAAATGCAAACACAGGGTTAGAAGAATCATGAAAATATACACAATTGGAAAGCGAGAACCTTTACAAACATGCAATGGGTTTTTAGAACGAATGCAGACAGGGATTGGAAGCTCGACTTGTGCATGCATACACCATGGGTTAGAGAGATATGCAGTGCATTGATTATAGGAGGAAGCTAGAGTGGCCACTTGGAAGCCTAGCTTTTCAGATTATTGTGTTTTAGTCGACTTTTTTTTTGTTTTTGTTTGGGGGGGGATGGATAATGTAGGGCATAATAAAGCAATAATATGATATAAGATAGTTAGTATTAGGTGTGGGGTAGTTAGGAAGCAAAGGGGTGCGTTCATTGGTCTCCTTAACCAACCGAGCACTATTTAAGAACATTGGAACGTGAATGATGTACTTGTTGTTTTTGGTAATGAATAAAGAATATTGTTTTTTGTCGCAATTTCTTGGTATGCTTATTATTGGTAATGGTTTCTTATGTTGGTACTTGTTGAGTAACATGGATCTTTTCTGCAAATGTACTAACATGGCCATTTTGATTGATGTGTTCCAAATGCAGATTTGGATCTCATATAAATATGAGAGGAGACATGTCTCTATGGTGTAATCATCACTTAATAATATTATATTAGCATAACTAATAATATGTATAACAATATATATATATATATATATATAATATACTCTAATATAAATATGTATTATATGCAATAATATATATACGTATTATATGCAATAATATATATTATTTGACATGGATAAGTATATATAGGAAATGATGATTTACCAATAATAATGTATATCAGATCGAATCAATCCAACTGAAGCTACAACTTTAACACTCCCTCTTAGCTAGGGAGGATTTGTAGAACACATTATGTTCTCAAGTATACGAAGAGATATCATTTCAGTATGATATTCAGTTCACTCTGAGGCTGAATTTCTCAACACTCCCTCTTTAGCAAAAAAAGAATTTAAGCAATTATAAGACCAGATTTGAACACCACCTTAAGTGTGGTCTATGACAGATTTAAGTTATGTTGTCTGGCAAGATCCGGCTTGAAGAACCATAACAATTTATTTTCACGGTGTCCGACAAGATCCGGCCTGAAGAACCATAACAATTTATCTTCATGGTATTCGACAAAATTTGGCATGAAGAACCATGATGAGTTGGTTATCATGATAACGTTGAACTCATATTGAGTGTACCATAGCCATTCTACAACTACCGGTGATAATCAAGTCATCATAATAGACAAGAAGAAGAAGAATATAACCACCGGTGTTTTTGTCATACAAATTAAAATCATAGGGAGTCCTTTGGGAAGTCATTATCTGCAAGGTACTTGTCAATGTTTTTTTACCAAGCCCGAGGAACTTGTTTCAGGCTATGGAGTGCTATCGGCAATCTATACTCCTAATGTTCTTTACTAGCAACCTTGGAACTAGAAGGTTGCATTATCTAGACTTCCTGCAACTCATCATTGAGTAAGGTGCTCTAAACACCCATCTGATGGATTTTCCAACCAAATTGAGTTGGGAAGGGTCTGCACATCCATCTAATGGATTTTCCAACCACACTGAGTTGGGAAGGCAAGGACGAGATGTATGGTATTCATTTTGGTCGTAGAAGCAAAAGTCTCGTCATAGTCAATGTCTTTTTTTATGAGAACCCTCTAGCAAGTAGACAAACTTTGTACTTGTTGAGGATGCCATCAGCTTTGTACTTAACTTTATGCACAATAAAAACTTAACTTTGTACTTAACTTTATTTGCAGCTAATGGGTTTCTTCCCGAGATGACAATAAAAAGAACCCAAAGTGTTATTCTTCAGAAAACTATGATGTTGAACTTCCATAGCCTTTTCCCATTCTGGATTCCCTTTACAAAATGACCAAACTTGTGGCAGTAGCTACGCTGATGTTTCTTCTTCTTTGAGATATCTGGAGGTTGTCTGGAGGTTGTCTGTTGAGGTGATAGAGATTTGCTTTTATCCTTGTGAAAGGGTTTTTTCTTGTGGAGGCTTGTTCTATAGAGGATGAAGTGGCACTGCTACCAAACTGTTTTTTCGAGCAGTTTTGCTACAAAAGTTTGGTACACAAGTTTGAAATTCTTAAGTCAACATTGGTTGCAATACTGCTGAGCATTTCGACAAAGTGCTCATAGGATTGAGGTAGACTCTTTAGGGTTGTGACTACCGTCTCTTCTTCCTCTATTTTCTGATGAATGATCTCTAGCTGATCTCAATAATTTTTAATCTTTAGAGATGCTCCTGTAAGGACATACACTCATCGATCATGACACAAAATATCGGGCTCTTTAGGAAGAACACACAACTCTTATCTGATGTCTCATTGGGATCCTTCAAAATAGTTTTGATGGTTGCAGCTGTCTTGTTGGATGGTACTTGTAGCAACTTATCATCAGTAACTGAAAGCTTGATAAGCACGACAACTTCTTGGATGCGCTTATCAAAACTTATCCTAATCTTATCTAGGTATGGCAAGATGAGGCTCTTTACCCAATATCAGCTCATCAAGATGATAATACTTGACGATATTAATCATCTTTTGCTTCTATGCTCTAATTTTTGTCGTTGAATTGCCTACTGTATTCCAACATTAGTAGTAAATAAATTTGAACTATTATCCTTTAACCGGTTACTTCAATTTGTATGCTGAATCGAGATGATCACACAGAAAATGAGAAGCAGCAGCACAAGATGAAAGACACTGTATGCAAATATGACGTGAAACCTAGAGGGAAAAGCCACAGTGAGTAATGCTGCTAGGATCTGCTATCCTAATCCTGCCACACAAGTTAAATCCAGCTACAATAGTGAAGGGCTCCAAACCTATGGAATCACCAAATTCCTGTCTTAGAGCTACAACTCCCATACACATGAGCACCTACCCAACTCTTCTCAATTACCAACTTTTACAAGAAAAATATTAAGCTAAGAATTTACTCAAATCCTTCAAGAGTGATGGGTATAATTGATGTAATTTGCCTTTTAACAGCAGTGAATGAGTTGAGACTTTAAATCAAAATTATTTTGGACTATATATTTGTGAATTGCCTCAAAGTGAATTTTATCAGTTGAGAAAACTTCTAATATTACTTTTGCACTTCAAACTGAAACAATTTTCATCACAGTTGCTTAGACTGAGGAATGTTCTGAATATCTATTTTGAAGCATCTCTGTTATGTAAAATGAATAAGAACTAAAAATACTTCTGCAATCAAGAATTAATAATCTGAACCTAACAAAGCAACTGCCTGAAGAACAGTGTGTAAACATCAGATTTTATTTTGAGGGAGAGATATCAACACTGAACTAATGAAACATATACCTAAAGCTTTACTATATCTGTTGTTTTACCAGATCATATAAACATCAATATTTTCTTTCAGAACTTCCTCACACCAACAGAGCTTTCCTTCTTCGCAGAAATCTTTTCAGCATCAATTCTTCATCTGGCTAATACTCAGTTGTTGTTTGACACTCTAGCTTCATTGATCTAAAACTCATGCGTATCTTCTTCAGTTTCACTCCACACCAATGTATTATTCTATTATATTCTATGATGGATTGAGACTTTTGTCTTTACTTCAATTCATATCACAGCAAAACCTTTTAGAATAATACAAACTTACATAGATGCTCAAATGGAGTCAGTTTTTGTGATATCCCTATCAAAATAAGATTCATACGATTTAATAAATAATAAATAAATAAAATAGTAATAATAATATAATATCAATAACGGTATAGTATAATTTATTAACATATTATAATATTGCATAATAAATTAATATGAGAATTAAATATTATATTAAGCGATAAAATATTTAGATTAATAATCTAATATATAAAGTAAATATATCATGCATTATATGCAATTATATTGATCATAATATTATAATAAGAAATATAATTGATATAATCTATATTACAATATATGTTCAAAGGTATTAACGTTGTTGCAAAATCAAAGGATTATTTGTGGATACAATAGTCTATTAGAGAAAATGTCAAATCAATTTGAAAAATTACACCAATAAAGATTAACCTATATATGATTTGAAAACCAGTTAATTTGAGAATTGTTTTTTTGATTATATTAAGCTAATTTGATATTGTATTCCAATTCCCTTGACAAATAATAAATATTATATTGTTTTATTATACTATTAAATTAATTTAAAAGATTATAAATTTATTTTAGTACTAAATTAAATTAAATTAAAGAATCTTAAATTTAGTATACTATTTAGTTAAGCTAAAGAATCTTAAATTTATGTGTGTTACAGTTTTAAATAAATCACCAGCTAATTATTTTAACTAGATTTTCAATGAACACTTCTATAAAAACTAATTAAACCAAATACAATTAATAAATTGAATTCATTCAATTAATAATTTGGTCCAATGTGTATCCATTATAGTTGATAAGCATGAAGAAAATGACGTTATTTTTATCTTCCCACGGATTATACAAAACAAAAGAAATATCTTCCCTTTATCCCCATGTGTAAGCTACAAGCTCTAGAGCAAACGGTAATAAAATGATCAATCACAAACTAATGCACTTGAATGAATCTGCAGCCTGCAATGCCCATCTGTTCTTGAAATTCACCGCGGCCGCCTGCCTGACTTGCTCCTCCAGTAGGCAACTGGCTGCCTGTTTCAGGTATTCCTTTGCCTGTCTTCTTGGCTCCGGATTGGGCACTTGGGTTTCTGGAATGTCTTTCATGTTATTTCTACTCATGACAAGGGAAATCCGTTCCTTTGAACACCACAAAGAAAGGCAAAACTTTTTGCTGCTCAAAATTAAAATCAATAGGATGAGCCTTAAAACATTAGTAAGGAAGGATTAATTTGGAGAAAATAGCAAACTAAATATCAGATCAGGCTATAGGGCGACATGGATTGGTCAGATAACTAAATAGAAACATAGATGCCTGCTGTTAGAACAATTTACATATGCACAATGAGATTTGACATTTTTGTGTAAAATCTTATTCCTTGAAGGATATGCCAAGCTAAAATGAGGTTTGATAAGACTTTCAACCGGCTAGAAGACAACTGTCATTTTTTGGAGATTTACTACAGAATCTGAGGATGAATGTTTGTGTAGGTGTTGAATGCCTTGTCATCATGGGCAACCACCAGCAGATTGTTTAGTAGTTGCTTTGTTCCTTCCCCAATATTAAATCTATTCATAAACTACTCAGAAATACCGTCAGATTCCATCCACGTTGGGTTTATTACGATATTAGATAGTTTCTATTTACTCTCTCTTCCGTCTTTTTCTAATGGTCACTCTTTTTGTAATGTTTCCATTAACTCCTGTTTGTTATGGAAACTTTCTTTTTCACTCTACAAGAATGTTTCTATTTCCTTTCTCCTGTTCGTTATAGAAAGATTCTCTTGTATCTTGTATATATAGATCATTCATGATCTTTGTTTAATAACACATTCATTATTTTACCATAATAGGGTTCACTGTGGTTACTATCACCGTCTTGTTGGCCATGGAAGCCTTGTTCAGAGAAAATGTACGCTCGCTCTGTTCCAGAGAATTAAAGATGTTATTTTGACTTGTGCCATTTGTCATAGATCAATATTAAGCTCGCCTCTTGCAAAGAATTTGGGGGAAGTATTAAAAACTTAATTTTTGTAATTTTTTGTCTCAGTAAATCAGTATTACCCCACTAAAATTCATACTGACCAATCAAAAAAGAGAAATAAATGAGGGAAAATTAATTAAAAATAAAAATATTTTTTAGCCTTAGAAGTTCGCTAATTAGTAATTCCAAGTATAAAAATTAATTGTGTGTGGCAACTGGGAATATTGGTTCCCTGCCTATATATAGGCAGGGACTAATAATATATGTTATTAATCTAATTAGATTATCAATATAATAGAATTATTATAATATAATTTATGAAAAGATATGACTCATAAAATGAAAATTATATGTCTATAATTTTAACTTTGAGAAATTAGGAAGGAGAGATGGAGAAATATGGAGAAAGAAGGAAATACAGAGACTATAGGAAATAAATCTGCAAGAAGCTTAATAGGAAAATTATTCAACTAAAATCCCAGCAGGGAGCCTTACAGTTTTAGGAAGTTTGAATAGATTACAAACTGTCATATAACTGCCACACCAAACATAATCTTCTATCCATCGTGGAAACTATTTTATGTTGAAGACTAGCTACAATCGAGATCTTTATCTCTGATTTTAATATATGTTGAAATTGAGATAATACATATTTACTGCTGGAGAAGATATTTGTGATAATTATTTGAGATAATATTTTATGAAGAGACGTGTCATGGGAAGAGTCATGCGTTTGGAAATATGAAGAGTCTTTTACTTTGGAAATTGAAGAGACCTTCAGTTGTAATGTGAAGAGTCTCAATTCTTTATATATGTGTGATTACTTTGTATACAGCGCATCAAGTAAAAGCATTGGACTCAAACTTTTTATTATCAATAAAAGACATATGTATGCTGCTACTCATACCTGAAGTGGATGACGGCTCTTTTTTCAAGCTGCTGACTATATCTGAAGAAAATGATAGTCGTTCATAATCTTTTGTCTGTTAATCATCGATCTTGAATAAGCTTCTTGTAGAAAGCATCGTAGTTTGTTCATATTCTGTAGACTTTGCCTCTTGTTAAATATGTTTCAGGATATACTTTGTGTGGAAGGCATCAGATAAAATGCTTTGTTTGTCAAATATGATTCATGTTTATCTCCTTCATCCTTTGACATGAATGAATTGCGTGGAAAGTGGTTCCAGGATATAAGATATTGATATCAACGATGACTAAGTGGTTCCAGGATATAAGATATTGATATCAACGATGACTTTCTTTTGAATCTATTTATGGACACAAGATTGTTTTCCTTTTTCAGTGATCATAATATTTAGTTTATCATGCCACTCATAAATATGAGCCTGTGTTATGCCATGACTGGTCTCATGTCAGTAATAACTATTCTTTTGAAGCCCGATAAACCTGAACCTTTGTCCAATCTGTCTTTTAATGTATATTGTGTATTTGATCAATACAACTAATCTGATACACCTTACATGTTTATTTTTGTCTGATATTCAGCAAAGAAAAGGAGCAAAACACAATCCGCAGCATCAGAGATAAATCCTGTTACCACCTATAACCACTTTTGCAACCATAACATAACTTATGAGATAAAAAGAATCCCGACACAGGATTCACAGAATAACTTCCACAATAAATATGATTCTCAGCATTGAGAAAAAGTCTTTATAGCATAAATCTGCTTTTGGCATTATTTACACATTTACTTTTGACATCAATCGCAAGTTCATAACAGGGGCTAACAGAAACAAGTACAAAAAATTGTTTCATGAAATTTTTTTGATCTGGAAGAAGATGGAAATTTGCAAAAATGTAATAGATTTACACACTTACTTCAGAACAAATACATTGTTGTTCCTCATTTCTAGAAAATGCTAGGAAAGTCCGAAGGACTATTTTGTTTTTAACTTTTTATTTTATTTTTAGTACCATGTTCCACAGGCTCGGAGGATGACATTCTATGATGATATAAGACTCATCTTTCAACTAGTACCTTGGTTTGTTATTGCAATGGAAAAAAATTAGTTGCATAAAAATGGTCTTCCCTCATGGTTGTTGCTTTGAAGTCTCCATTTGTTTCCATCAGTTACTTTGTACCTTGGCTTTTGAATAGTCATTTCATGATGGAAAACAGAATGAGTGATTCTGTTTATGTTTTGACTTGTGGTTTTATTTCGTATGATTTTGTGCGACTTGTACTGTTAAGACTAGATGGTGCTTAATTTGGGGTGCCATAAAATATTTTTCGAACAAATTTTTTTTTCTTCAACTGTGCTGGATATTATGTCTCAGTAGCTGTGCTTGGAGATGAAATCCTTCAGATGTGGATATCAAATATTGTAAGGGTGAAATCCTCAGGGTGCAGTATGCATTTTAGAGTGTTGGTATGAACATCGATGGTTTGCTGTTTGACTATGCAGAAAAAATTGAGAACTACAAAAAATTCAAAAATAGTAATTGCTGTAGTATCACAGGTTATGTGCAATTTTTCTTCTGAAAATTTGCTAAAACAAGATGCAATGCTAGATATACAAGGCATCAGTGAATTCTGTAATCCCACACTTTTTAATATGTTTGGTATGAGTCAGGTTATACTGGTCCAATTTATAAGTTAATGTATGATGCGTTTCACACACAATGCTCTCAATGTTGAAGACATTACACATTGTGACATGAACATCAATGTTAAGAAAATTCATGTTTCCTTTCCTCTGAAATTATTATCTGAGCAAGTGCACTTATTCTTTATCTTTTTTCACAGTCTTGGATGTGGCCACCTGAATAATACCATTTCCTTTTCTTCTATCCTTTTCAAATAATGGTAAATACATAAATGTGCAGATAATTTTAAATCTGTTTCTTTCAAGACAGAGAACACAGTGCTTGATTGTTTTAATTAAGTTGTATTTTCTGTTCAAATACCAATTTGGCAGGTTATTTTTATAGAAATTCGATTAAATGTGTGTTGGAAGATTTGGAAATTCAATTTAAAAATCTAAATTTTATTCAAAATGAAGGAAATGGACTGCTAAATTTTCTTGTTTTAAATTTGCTGTGTTAACAATTCAGTAGCATATAATTTTTATAAATTCAGATCCACATTCATTATGCTGAGTATTTAGGTAGGCATTCTGGTATATGGCTGATTAGTAAATATTTTTGTGCAGGAGTGCCCTATAGGTACTTACAAAACAGAAATTGGATCCGATAAAAAATTGTGCTGGCCTTGTCCACCTGAACAACTTCCTCGTCGAGCAACATATATAAGTGTTCGTGGTTAGTGTTATTTATTCATGTTTTAATGTCATCAATATAATTTTAATTGGTCAGTGAACAGTCCTATCAAGAATTTATTAGAATGTTGTTTTTATCTTTTTGTGGCAAGTGTGGTTCCTCTTGATGTTCTTTTATGCATGTTTACAATTTGAATTCTTTGTAAACAAAGGCTTGTTTGACCATGTGAAGAGTTGCTGGGAGATTTAGGCATTTGGTTTCCGAGTTCATAGTAATTAGGAATATGTATTATTAAAATAATAAAATATTTAGGAAAGTAGCTTTCTTAGTTTAAATGCTAGAAGAAAAGGACCTTTTTTTTCTCTCCCTCAAAAGTAATTGGTTTAATTGGATTTCAGGAGGTGTGACTCAACCATCTTGTCCATACAAATGTATATCTGATAAATACCGCATGCCAAATTGTTATACTCCATTGGAAGAGTTGATATATACACTTGGAGGTCCCTGGCTTTTTGGGCTTCTACTTTCTGGACTTTTGGTACTTTTAGCCCTTGTGCTGAGTGCTGCCCGCATGAAGTTTGTTGGAACAGATGAGTTTTCTGGTCCTGCTCCAACTCCACATGAATCACCAATTGATCATTCTTTCCCTTTCTTGGAGTCACTAAATGAGGTAAGGTGGTAAGAAGTATGACTTGCATTCATTTTTTCTTGTTTCCAGGCAATATGGTCAACTTGCATCTATCATCTTTGGCTGGCTGGCAAATGTCACTTTTAATTATGTTTATAATTCTGCAATTTGAGGTACAGGTTTTAGAAACAAATAGAGCAGAAGAATCTCAAAGCCATGTGCACAGAATGTATTTTATGGGTCCAAATACTTTTGGAGAACCATGGCATTTGCCTCACTCACCTCCAGAGCAGATCATTGACCTTGTGTAAGTTATATTTCTGAAGATTTGATTTGCATTTATAATTCTAATGCAAATAAATCAAAGTAGAGAAGATAAGATAAGATAAAATAATAATTCAATGACCTGGTAAAAATGGAGTAGATGTTGAGCCACAAAGCATGGTACTATTGCATATAATAATGTTTATCAAATAACTCCTTATCATGGAAAATGAAAGAAGCACCATACAAGTAACAGTTATACAAAAATAAAAGCCAAAAGATAGGACATAATTATCTGAGGCAGAATCTATAACAAGGATATTGAAAGCATCATTATTACTTTTAGTGGCATTAGAAGTAGTAGAGAAGGGAAAACTTTTTGTGTTATAGTTTATCTACAGGATAACATGACATACGATAATATTTTAGTTATCTTTATCTCGCAGGTATGAAGATGCTTTCAACAGATTTGTTGACGAGATTAATTCCTTGACAGCATATCAATGGTGGGAAGGTTCTGTACATAGCATTTTGTCCGTGCTTGCATATCCATTTGCTTGGTCATGGCAACAATGGCGTCGCAAAAGAAAAGTTCAGCGTCTTAGAGAATTTGTACGCTCTGAGTATGACCATGCTTGTCTCCGCTCATGTCGCTCACGAGCTCTTTATGAAGGCCTTAAGGTTAAGTTCCTCCCAAACTGCTTGTCTGTATGTGTATGTACAGAGTTTTGTTTGTTTGTAATGCTTACAATTAAATTACAAGAAGAATGCTTGATATTAAATTGATTCTTTGTTCCTTACAAAATGTTGTTACATGGAAGAAATCTTGTTGAACGTCATTAAAAAAATAAAGCTGTGGTCAGAAAGTGAGGTGCAAAGTTGGAAACCCTCTTCAAACTTAAATCAACATTAAATTAATCCATTTTACTCTCTTAGAAAGCTTCATTTTCCAATTTAGAATAAGTATGACACTTCCATTTAAAACAGATGCCTGTGCAGACTGTGGCAGCTGTGAAGTGGAATTTTGAAATTTGTAACGATTGCTTGTATATTTTAAAGGAAAACAACGATCAAATTTTGACATTCTTGAGTAATGCCTAACTAATAGTTGATTACAGGGTACGGTAAACCAAATATTGCCTTTAAGGCTGAGAGTTGAATGGGTGTCAGAAACAAATATAAATAACTAGATAGATTAGCAGATACCTTATACTTTTCTAAACTAACATAAACATGGAGCTGCGAATACCTGAGACAAACTAAAGAAACCTCACCTAAGCAGGGTGTGGGTTGAGTAAAGGGCAGACCGAAGCAATACCCAAATGAGGATCAGAACTTGGTCCAGACCAGTTTGGTTTCAACCTAAAGTTCTGCTGAACCTGGTAACATAGGTATTTGATAATCAACATCATGACATAAACAATCAATTGCCAATGCTTTAAGTTTATAATACAAGAAAACCAGTGCTGATAAATGGGCATACAAAAAAATAGTAAATGAAAATGCTGGTTAACAGATTTGACTGTATGTAAAATAGACTTTAGTTGATTTGTAAGTTTGTAACTCTATTTACCTGGTAGTCAAAGACAAACACTACTGACAGTTGAAGTGATTACCATAGCATTGGTGATCTTCATCTGCATTTGGGAGGAGCATTCCCACATATGATATCATTTCGGTTTTTGTAGTATACTTTTCACCAAAACACAGAGGAAAGCCAACATGTTTGAATAGCCATGACACAAACACCATTCGAAACTTGAAATAAAGAGACGGAAGACAAATGCCAGTTTATTCACTCCTTATCCACGACTAATAATCCAGAGAATGAACAGTCATTGCGTTCAATATATGAGTAGATCAGAATTCCCAGGTTCTGTGACAATGACATACATAATCTGATATAAGAGACAAGACATCAAAGAACAATTGTGCTATTGCACAAAAAAAAAATACAATCAAAAGGAAAGATGATTAAACATACTGATTCAAAATGACTTCTTTGCTTGTTTCATGAAAACGGAAAGGTCATGTGTACAAGCTATAATGTTTAAAAATGAATGCTCTGCTGTTTCCTGCAAAATCAGGTTTTCTTTGGAAAACTATATAATCTCGGTCCCAACCTTAGAGTTCTGTAACTGACCTTTTTGAAAATCAATTACAAAAATAAAACATATGGTCATCTACTTTCCAGTGGTTGCTATGCGTAATTCCTAAAAAACTAAGTTGCCGATTCGGATTCGGGTACGAGAATCCGTTTCGTGTATTCGTGATTTCTTTTCCCATTATGATTCGCATGAATTTTAGTGTGTGTGTGTGTATATATATATATATTCGTGTGTACTTATTCAGAGTTTGACCTGCGGGTCCTTGAGGATTTGAGTGGATTCACGCCAGATTCTCCCAGGTCTTGTGTATTCGTGTTGGATTCTCCCGTGTTTGTGTGGATTCACACCAGATTCTCCCAGGTCTTGTGGATTCGCGCCGGATTTGTGCAAGTTCCAGATTTAGCCTCGTGAGTTGGTCCGTATCCGCAAATTCGGAGTAACCCATAGGGTCAAATCCAGGATCTGTTGCTCAAATCTGGTACAACCAGTTTGCGAAATCAGACCTGGATACGTTCTGTGGGCCGTACGTGCGAATCCAGTATTGTAGCTTAAAAATGAATTAATGTTACCGGTCCGCAAACGGGTTCGAGTACAAGATACAGACACACATATATATACACAGATATACATACATGCAAAAAAATAAGAGAAATATGCAGAAGTGCAAAATGGAATCATTGCATAGTATAACTAAATCATGTCATATTATGATGCTTGATCATTGATCAATGCAAATGCCAAAGATAAACATTAAAACACAATTCTATCATTCTAATGAAATCATTGCATTGAATAACTGAATTAAAATATAGTTCATGAAAGTGTGAAAATCGAAACATGATTCAAAGTTTAATGTTCATCAATAGTCAAAGTTTTATCACTCATCAAACGGTTTATCAAAAGAATCGTCCATATGATTTTTATTATGCACAATTGCTAGTGGATCCTCATTGTCACCCAAACCAGCTTTGCTAGCACTAGATCCACCAAGTGCCATGAGTTAGAAACAATGAAAGAGGAATTTATCATAAATTAAAATTTATAACTTGCCACTTTTATCCTCTGCAACATGATGTCCACGTCATCATAGACATGCCCAAGGCATGGTTCATCAGTATGAGAAAAGGGAAGCTTGGATATGATTGGCTTGGTGAATTCTAATACATACTACACATGATCCCACCAATCATCATTCAATATCATTGCTTTCATTTTTTGGGCCCTTACTGTATTGGACTGCTCTTTCACACGCTGTCTCAAGATGATTGTGTGTGAGGCAAAATGAATTTCAGCCACCTAAGAACATCTTAATATTAAGTTAGTAACTCATTTAAATTATGTAAACAGCAAATTTTTTTATTTATTTAATTATACAAAACATGACATTAAATTTTAAAATTTACCTTCAATAGTTCCAATTTGGAGAAAGTTATGAATATTGGTTGCGGCATATGGTGATTTGTCACAAACATCTGAATCTCCTCACCCTCATGAATTTCCTCAGTCTTATCTAATGTCTCATTGAGATCCTTCAAAATAGTCTTGACGGTTGCAGCTGTCTTACTGGATGGCACTTGTAGCAGCTTATCATCAGTAATTGGAAGCTTGATAAGCATGACAACTTCTTGGTTGCACCTATCAAACTTATCCTTTATCATTCAATATCATTCAATCATCAATGCTTTCATTTTTTGGGCCCTTACTGTATTGGACTGCTCTTTCACACGTCGTCTCAAAATGATTTTGTGAGAGGCAAAATGAGTTTCACCCGCCTAATAACATGTTAATAGTAAGCTAGTAACACATTTTATGTAAACAGTACAATTATTTTTTTAATTCAATTATACAAAACATGGGATAAAATTTTAAAATTTACCTGCAATATTTCCAATTCGGAGAAAGTTCTGAAAATTGCTTGCGAGATATGGTGATTTGTGACAAACATCAGAATCTCCTCACCCTCATAGGCTTGTTTCACCCAATCTACTTGGGTGCCAATTGCCTGCATCAGAAAATTAAGCGAATGCACAGTGCATGGTGTCCAAAAGATATGATCATATATAGCCTCTACCAAAGCTCTTGCAGCCCTGCAAACCTTTGCATTATCCACAATTACTTGGACAACATTATCACTACCCACTGCCTATATGTAATCAACGAGAAGCTGAGAAATAAACTCTGCATCTTTTACTTCCTCCTCACAATCATCCACCTTTGAAATTACAACAGTAACATTGATCAAGGGATAATTTTTACAATGTTACAATCTCCCCTTAATAGGGTTACCTGACTAAGTTGAATGAAAGACCATTGACATAGAGGCACCATGCAATTTTTTTCATCAGAAATATTTCCTGCCTCATTTTGAAATGCTTGATCTAGTGACCCCCTATTGCAGGTGGTGACTTGTGGCTCATGTACATCTTCATCCACCTCCCTAGAAGTTATAGGCAAGAAGGGATGTCAAGAGGCTGGTGTTGGTGGTGGTTTTTGTTCTCGGAATGATAACCACTTTGTTATCATTTGCAACTAATTTATTTGCATATTCTTATTGTTTAATCAATGCTTGTATTTGTCGAGTTGGCAGCCCCTTCTTATTTCCCATTGTTGGCCCTCACACATTAATCCCTTTTCCCCAGGGCCCATAAGTCGAAGTTTTACTCGGGTAGTAGGAGCGTCTATATTTTGAGTTGCAAAAAGTACACATACAAACCCCCCACCTCCATGACATTGAGAAATTCTTGTAGTTTATTTCCATAGAGGAGAGACCCTTTAACAATTTTAATTTTTTTAGACCCACCCACTCAGCTTTGACTAATTGTTGCAATCTATAACAAAAATGAATTATATGAGATCCAAGGGAGATTTGTCCGTTCCAAGACTGTTTTTCTCTTTCAGCGTTCTTCAGTTATAGTGACTAGCGGTGTCTTGCACTCGATCTTCAAGAAGCCACCCTGCTTCGTGACAGACTTTACAATCACTACTTCCTCACCACCAGACTTATGATCAGCTCATTACTGCCTTTTTCGCACCCTTATCTCCTTTGCGGGGTGTGAGAAGGCTGGCTAGGTTTACTAGTTATATTGGCCATTCTAGGTCTGTTAGACCCCACAGAGGCGGTCTCTTATGTCAGCAACACTCCTCCATGAGCCCTCAGAGATAGTTGAGGGTTTCTGTCCGTTCCTAGTCTTATCCTTTTGTTAGTGATTTCTTTTGGCCAAGAAAAGACTCCTAGTCTCCGTCTTGGCCTCTCTCTTCTTCTTGTTTATTGTTGTTAGCCTTTTTTTGGACACCATTTGGTGCTCCTGTTGTTGTCAGCTGTTTTGTTGTAAACTATTAGTCCCATAGACCTTTTGTGGTCTTTTGTTGGACATTAATATTATTATCTTATCTTATCTAAGTTTTTAAAAACTTTTCAAAAATCTGAAACAACCTATCAAAAAAGTAAAGAATATGATTTAATTGCATACCTTAAGCACTTAAATCTGCTATTTGGGAGGTATTTGCAACTCCACAATCGATTTTCTGTGAATACAATCACCTCATTTCAAACTTGGAAGATGGAGAGAGCAAAATGAGAGAGTCTAATGAGCGAGCAAATGTAAAATGAAATGTGTTTGTAGCCTTCTTATTTGGGTTAGGAGGAAAAATAAATAATAAAATGTCATTTTAATCTTTTTGAGCCCACCTTTTTACTTAATAGCCATGGGTTGTAGGTGATTTGTATGTATGGGTTCATGTGAGGTCCTCCCATGATTGCATTGGGTACCCCCAGGTACATGGTGGGTTTAGACAGGGTTCACATTTGGACCTATGGGTTTGCCCGAGTTTGTGGTGGTTTGAACCTGGACAGACCCACAAGTCCAAATGTGAACCCTTCTCTAACTTGCTACATATCATTATCCCAACTAAATCCGGTTCGTACCTGGACCTAGTTCAAGGGTCTAGGACACAAACCCGAAACATAGATTAAAGCATATCATGTACAAACATTCTTTAACTTGAAATTGATACGGTGAGGATGATTGCCACAACATTTCAGCTTCATTCTCTTTGTAACTACACTACTCATTCTTTAGTCACAATAAATAAATAAATGGTCTCTTTGGTTAACATGATTCTTGATTACATAGCTTATGTTGGTGTGAAAGTACTTGATTTGTATTCCAGGGCTTTTTATTTCTTTTGGGAATTTATAATAACAATACCCAAGCTCATGACAAGTTTGTATTCTTCAAGCATGGAATCCTCTACATGCGCACAAAACTTACAACAATAGGTGTGTGACCATAAGATTTTCTAAGGCATCCTTGGTGTAAGGGCAATCTTGCGTCACCCAAAAATATTTCTGTTTAGTCTTTCAATAAGAGTTAGCTCAATGCAAAGTTAATACTTTTGGAGGTTTATTATTTTTAGTAAGTTGGTCGTTTTGATTTCATCCCTAGAGGTTCATTTTAGATATATCAATCGGCCACTAAAGTTTCATTGCAATACCCAATATATTTGTGGAGTTAATGAGAATTTCTGGTGTTGGCAATGGGGTTATAAAAACATTGAACTCAATTTTGAAGGCTTTAGGGGCTTCAAAAAGGGGTCAAACCCTGATGGACTGGAGTTTGTGCAAGTTACGTGCTGCAGATCAGATTGTGTTGTTTCCAAAAAGGGGCAATAATAGTTAATCAAAGCAATGATTAATGAATTATGGTCTCTGGAAGTTGCGACACCTAAAAATGTAGAACATGAAATTCCTTCGAAATTTCTTTTGAGCTTCGAAAGTTATTGGGGCCTAATCTAATGTAATAAAATATGAAAAATAATAATAATTTATGGTTGGTTGGCCTCACAGTCTAGGGCTAAATTTCTAGAACCTTCTTGGGCGATTGAAAATTGCCTATATAAAGAAGGCCCCTTAGGTTTGTCTAGGACAATTTGGGGGATGATGGTGGTGGCTCTGACTTACATAATATTATTAAGAAAATGCCCATGTGGCTTTGCATGTAATATTTCTAGAATTTGTAATTCCATACTTTTGGAGATAATAAGAAGCCAACTTTCTGTTCTTGCAACTTGGTGTTATTCCTCTATTTTTGTGATGTGTTTGTGTTATTAATGGAGTACTCTTATTAAGTGGTATCAATGTGGGGGTTCTTGAGTGTATAGACAGATCGCCGACTGTGAGGTAGTTTGCATCAAGACTGTGGTTGTAGGTTTGAGCAGTAAGAGCGAAAATGCGTCTACAAAGGGAGCATGAAAGGGCTAAAGTTGTGACAGTTGAGGGTTTTAGAGCCCTCTAGGGACAAGTGCAAGCATTACAAGAGGAGATTTGTAGAGGAATGAATATTGCAGTGAGAGATGAAAGTGAGGATGAATTCAAAGAATAACAAAATGTTGAACAAGGAGCATAAGCGGCTAGAGATCCCGAGGAGGATAGATATTTTAGATCCATTTCCAGGATTGGAAAAAGACCCAAAATGAAGTCCCCACATTTTTTGTGAAATCTTATTTGCAAGAGTTGATAGACTGGATCAATGATCTAGAAGAATATTTTGAGTATGAAGAAATCAAAGATCTTGAGAGGGTCAAGCTTGCGAAGGCGAAACTGAAAGGGCATGTGAAAATTTCGTGGAAGGAGATTTAGTTAGAGCGAAATATTATAGGAAAAGATATAATCACAGGATGGGTTCAGATGGTGGAGAAATTGAACTGACAATTCATTCCTATTAATTATGAACTCGATCTATTGAAGAAAATGCAAGGGTTAAAGCAAGCAACAAGATACTTTTAGGAGTACACATAAGAGTTCTATGGAGTTCTCATCAAAATAGGCCACACAAAAGATGACAAGGAGAAAATTGCCCGTTACTTTATAGTTTGAGGCCAAGTATTAAGGCAGAGTTGAGTCTAATTAGAATGACCGATATTGAAGTCATACTGGTTTTCCTTGAGAGTGGAAGAAAAGTTGAGCAAAAAATTTGATAGCAAGCAAGTTCAAAGAGTTCGTGGGGAAAGATCCAACGAACAGTCTTATGGAGGCTGTAATGAAGATCAGAAAAAGAATGATGAGGTGAGCAAAAGTCAAAATCAAATGGGGAATAATTTCAATTGTTTCTATGATCAAAATAATAGAGATCACAGAGGAAGTGGAAGAGGGAAAGGAATAGGAAGAGGAGGTTTCTGTGGAAGTTGTTTCCATTGTGTTGAAGAAAGACATTGAGCCTATGATCGTCCTCAACACCAAGGAAGGACAGATAGGAGAGTTGAAGGTCAGGCAAGAGTTGCGCATGTAGATGAAGATGCCAAGTCATCTTAGTCTGAAAATGTCGAACAGGGAGAAATCCTAGTTGCCAGAAGATTCTTGCTGAATGATGAGTATGAACATGAACAAAGGAGTTTGTTTAGCACCAAGTGTAAGTGTGACGATAAGTGTTGTGATGTGATTATTGATAGTGAGAGCACTAACAATTTGGTGTCGGAGGAGATCTTACAAAATTAAAATTCAAGAGAGAGAGACACCCATGCCCATACTGAATTGCCTGGGTGCAAGATGACCACAAGGTCAAGATCATTGGATAGTGCTTGGTGAAGTTCAAGATTCGGGGTTGATGAAATATTCTATGACATCATATCCATCGATGCATGTCATATGTTTCTAGGGAGGCCGTCATAGTTTGATAGGCATGTTATACATGATGGTCATACAAATGCCTATTCCCTAACAAAGGATGGAGTTCAACACAAGCTGAAGCCATCGAAGGAAATAGAACAAAAGGTATGTAGTAGTGCTAAAATTTGTTTAGTTGATGGAAGAAAGTTTCTAGAAGGTATGAGGCATGAGCACATGCGTTTTGCTTTAATTCTAGAAAGTATTGAAGAGGAAGCAGAAGATATACTTGCAAAGCTTACAGATTTGTTGGATGAGTTTATGGATATTGTGTCTAATAATGTGCTTGATGGATTGCCACCTATAAGAAAGATCAGTCATCAGATGGATCTGATTCCACGAGCCAGTTTGCAAAATAAGGCACCACACTGAATGACATCAGCAGAATTTTGAAGAGTTGAATAGACAAGTTCAAGAGTTTTTGTAGAAGGGATTGATTCAAGAGACTGAGTCCATGTGTTGTACCAACAATATTAGCACCAAAGAAGAATGGAGAATGGAGGATGTGTATAGATTCTCGAGCCATCAACAAAATCAATACAAAGTACAAATTTCCTTTACCAAGGATGAATGATATTATGGATTGCTTGAGTGGATCAGTGTATTTCACAAAGATCGATTTGAAGAGCGGATATCACTAGATCCATATTAGAGAAGAAGATGAATGGAAGACCGCCTTCAAGACAAAGGAGGGCTTGTATGAGTAGTTAGTCATGGCTTTTGGGCTAACCAATGCATCGAGCACATTCATGTGGCTCATGAATGAGGTACTGAAAGAACTTCTAGGTAAATTTGTCATTGTTTATTTGGATGATATTTTGATATTCAATAAGACTTTGGAGGAGCACGTAATGCATAGTGATAGGATTTTTGAAAGGTTAAGGGAAGAGAAATTGTTGATTAATCTGAAGAAGTACGGTTTTGTGAAGGAGTTAGTATGCCTAGGATTTGTTGTTTAGTTGACGGTCTAAAATTGGACCTAGAGAAGGTGAAGGCTATCCTTGAAAGGATTAATGGTGAAGAGGGAGAAGTACATGGCTTGTAGAGGCATCCATGCCTTATTCCAATAGTATGAGCATTCTTCATATTTGAGTTGTCGGGCCAAGGTAGTACTTTTACTTTCATGAAGGTGATTTTGTATCCCTTGTCTTAAGTGTTGAAATAGAAACTTTAAAAAAAAATCCTAGGTACATATAGTACGCCTGTGAGTTTTAATGAGATGCCTAGTTTGAGATTGATAGTACAGGTCCCAATTTTGTTTATTGGACAATTTGTAGTCTCCAATAGTCACTTCGTCATCATAATTGTCTTCTATGGAATCTTGATGTTCTTTGAAGCCTGTTATGTGTTGGGAAGCCCCACTGTCTATCACCTATGTGTTAAGACTGTTTGAATCCAAGTTAAAACAAGATTGGATAGGGCGGAGCAAATTACAAGTTTTTTGAATCCATATCCAATCTTGTTTTACTAATTGCAGGGAAAGAGAGTTGGTGTTTGGGTCTATCAAGACATACTTCATAGCAAGATGACCGTATTTGTTACATCTATAGTATTGCGCTTTAGATAAGTCCCTCCTTTTCTTGAATGATTGTTTTCCATTTGTATCCTTGCCCTTTTTCCTTTTGAGATTAGTGGTGAGAATTTGAATGTCTTCCTTTGTGGAATTCATACCAATCCCTCTAGTCTATTAATCTAGACTCTTCTTGAATGCAATTAACTTTCAATCGGTCAAATTTGGGGAGTTTGGAGCGAGCACATATTGTTCGAATAAATCTTTCCCACCGGACATGAAGTCCATTTAGGGCTATCATTGTTAATTCCTTACTATCAAAGGCATGACCAATTGTGGAGAGTTGATTTCTTAATTTTGTTATTGTCATAAAGTATGAGGTGATAGTTTCTCCCTAATTCATCTTTATATGATGAATTTGATTTTTAAGAGCAAGAAGTCTTGTTTCTGGATTTGATTGTGTAAGTGTTTTTAGCATCAACATTTCAGATCACGCTCTGTGATCCATCATAAGGATGAGGGAATGCAAGAGTTCCCTCATCTTTATGATGGATCACAGAGTGTGATTTGAAATGTTGATCTTAAAAAAACTTACACAATCGAATCTAGAAACAAAATTTCATTTCAAATGGATTGTGGAAATCTGATATTGTTAAGCAATAAGTCTACTAATGTTCTTGATCTCAAACATGTCTTCCAGGGATTTGAACATAGCATATGTTGAGTCTAATTTTATGATGATAAGCAACATGTGATTTTTCACTTTGTAATTTCATTGCTTTGGTATTCTTTAGCCATTGAATCTTTTTCATCTTTTCATCTTTACAATTTTTTGCCATTTGTTTGAGCCTTGCAAAGCTGAAAATGAATGCAAATATCTCTGTCAAAGTTGTAGATGCATCTTAATCTCATCAATGAAAATGAAGCACTCTTTTGATAAAAGGTTTAAATTTTAAAATATATGGCCTTTTAGTGCCATCTCAGGTGAAAGTGTTATAGCCTTTGAAAATAAGTCGCTAATGTGATTCAAAGTTATTACTGGTAAAGGTCATAAACTGAGATGTCAGATAACAAGACATAGCCCTGCGAGATTGCAACAACGCATTTGGTGGTGCTGCGATTGCTACCTATTGTGAATAGATATAAATTAGTAAGGCTTATTTGTTCTACACGCTAGAAATTGATTTTCTGAAAATGTAATTGCTTATCTGGTGTTTACCTGGATTGATTCAAATTGATTTACATTTTTGTGGGTGGAGGTTTTAATTGTCATTGTTCAATAATAGAGAAGTATTATTCAATTTCCGATGTCCTTGATATGTTGAAATTGAAATGCAATCTTTATTGATTCTGGTAGCTACTCTGGTGCAGGTAGCTGCTTCGCCAGATTTAATTGTTGCATATATTGACTTTTTTCTTGGAGGAGATGAAAAGAGGCCAGATCTTCCTCCTCATCTCAAGCAGAGATTTCCTATGTGTATTATTTTTGGGGGAGATGGAAGCTATATGGCTCCTTACTTTCTTCATAGTGATAATCTACTGACAAGTCTTTTGGGACAGGTTTGTTACAAAAATGTAAAGCTAAGATCATTTATTGAGGTTTTGTTCAACAAGCGTTTATTTCATTTCATATCTCAAGGTAGGAATGCTAGGAGCTGTCTTCTTCACCTATTAATATTTAAATATTGATGAATCATAGGGAAGGACACCATTGCCAGGTGAAGTTTTTTAATTTATTCACTCTTTTTTCCTCCTATGACAGTCTGTTCCAGCAACGGTATGGTATCGGTTTGTTGCTGGTTTGAATGCATATTTGCGTACGGTGCGCCAAGGTTGTCTCCGTATTACTTTGCTGCCAGTCATAAATTGGCTTGGCACACATGCAAATCCTACACTAGGCTTGCATGGGATACATGTTGACCTGGCATGGTTTCAGGCTACATCATCTGGCTACTACCAACTAGGTCTCATTGTTATTGAGGCTGATGAAATACATCAGCATACAATTCTTCCAGATGTTGGAGCTACAACGGGAATTGAACAGTTGAGAGACTGTTATGCTCTTCACTTTCAAAGTTAAAATGTTATCATTCCTTATTAGATGATAAATTAGATTGATTTCACTGAAGCCACAGAACAGTTATCATTCCTTATTTTTGCTAAAATCTCCCTTCATTATGTTTAGGATTCACAACACCCAGAACAATCACCAGACTGTTCGATGGCAAGAAAATCAACAGTATACTGGTTGGTCTCACAGACGGTTACGTGGAGGAGTAGGTGGAGGGGTTATAAATGCAGTTACTTTGCAGTCTATAGAGGACAGAAAAGATGTTTTCTTCCCTCTATCTCTTATACTGCGGAACACAAGGCCTGTTGGCCACCAGGTAATGAGGATGAACTGTTCTGTATGTTTGACTTTGAACCTCTTGCTTGCGTGTTATTCTATAGGCTTGAAGTTTCAAACTTAACTGCAAACCTATTATTTGATAATCTTTTGGTTAATGCTAAGAGTTTTTGGTTTCTGTTTCCTGCAGGACCTTGTGGGTCTAATAATCTCAATTTTGCTCTTAGGAGACTTTAGCTTAGTGCTGCTCACGTTGCTGCAATTCTACTCCATTTCATTGCCAGCATTTCTTGTGGTCTTGTTTGTTCTTCCTCTCGCTTTGTTATCACCTTTTCCTGCTGGTATCAATGCTCTCTTTAGTCATGGTCCAAGGAGATCTGCTGGGCTTGCTCGTGTGTACGCTTTGTGGAATATCACATCACTCAGTAATGTTGTAAGTTACTATTTTTTGTTTTTTCACTTTTAGTATAGAAATTGACAGTTTTTAGTTATATTCAAACTGTTGAATTAATCAAAATCTTCAATGTACATTCAAAATCTTCACTCAATGACATTAAATAGAAGGATATCTTACAATTTTGAGCCTGGAGGTGCTGGAATATACATATAGATTTAATACAAAAGTTGCAAGTACTATTCTGTTAAAATCCAAATTTAAGTGCATAGCTCATATCTAAATTAGAGAAAGCAACATTGGTGATTTGTTTTTTATGTTATCGAATCAAAGATGGGTTTTGTGCTTATGTTCTCCATCTTCTTTGAATATGCCTCTTCTGTTTTTTTGTTCGGTGATAAGGTTATGCTTTAGTTAAGAATAAACTGGGTTTTTATCTGTTCTAAACCAGGGGCAGTTACAAAAGGAAAACTGCCTCTCCGAGGAAACAATACACAAATTGCCCCATTTTTTGAATGCAATTGTAGAATCATCAAAACCACTCCCCTTATTTGTCTTCTTGTCTCTTTTCCCTTTCACAACTTGCTATACCTCTTCCATCCTTCCAAACTCCTTATATAGCCCCAAGGCCTCATCAATGGAAGACACTTTTGTTAGAAAGGCTAGGGTTGCCGTTGCACCAAAAGATTGACCTATCAATGCTCAATACAACCAATAGTCTTATAGAATGACAGGTGGTGGTTAAGCCATTTCGCGAATCCTACAAAGGACGTTGGCTCACTACCAACAATCCCCCTCCTAGCATCACTCGCTGTGGCCTGCAGGATTCGAACCTATGACCAAGCTCTGATACCAATTGTTAGAAAGGCCAAGGTTGTCATTGCACCAAAAGATCAACCTGTCAGTGCCAACAACTTCATCCCTTTCTAGATAACCTAGACCACATCGGCTGTGGCACATTGCTTCCCCAAGCTCTCTTGTTTAAATTAGAGCTCATTCTCTCTAGAAGATTTATCCACCTTAGTACACCTCCCTGCACAAAGGTTGCTGACTCAGCTCAACACCACTCCCCTTCCTAGTCCCACGTTTTCCTACATAATTTGAGTTTGTCTTCTTACTAGTAGCCTCATCATCATTTTTAGCAACCTTTTTGTATCACAATCCCCTTTGTTCACCACCAAGTATAACTTGAGGGATGAATCCTTCCACCAAGTTGTGTGTTTAACTGTTCTCTTCTTTGGACAGTTATCTGCCACATGCCTCATTTGAAAACGTTGTCTGCATTTGAAAGTGATACCTTCATAGATCACTGGTTGGATCCACTCACCGCTTCCCAATTTCAGGTACTTTTGTTGGAAGAGACTTTGTAACATCTATTACGATATTAGATAAGCTTCTATTATTAGTTAATGGTTATCTATTGTAAATATTAGAATGTTTCTAATATTTAATTAGTTTGTAGATAACTGTTAGTTTTCATTGTTTCGTTCTGTTGTATATATAGACCTCTCGGTCTCTGTTATTAACAAGCATCTTTTTCCCTTGTTACCTGCTTCAAAATTCCTAGGTTCGACTAGGGTTTCTGAGAATAGTATTTGCGAATTTGTTTGCTCAAATCACAAATAGAGTGAAGACAAATTGAAGGGGAAAATCGTGGCTTTCGAAGTTCTGTTTTTTATTGCTGGATTTTGAAGCATAGCTGGCATCATCCTATCAAGTGGTGGCTTCGGTTTTTATAGTGCTGAAGGTGCAACTCAGTCTTCTTAGGAGAACCATAGAGAGAAGAGATTTTAAGAACATACATGCTTTAATATTGAATGTTGTTACTTCAATCTTTGCCTGGAAGAAAAGAAGGAACAAGACGAATCTGAATCAAGACAAAAAAAACTGAGAAAGAGACAGTAACAGAAAAAGACAAACTAGAGAAAGAAAGGTTGCAAATAAGACAAAAAGGGTTAACATTACAGCTGACTGTGGATGATTTGTGTAAGTGGGGATTCATTTTGCGTAACAGATTGTTTCTTTGAAAAGAATGTTGAAAGCTCATTTCACCTATTGTTTGGATCCAACTTTGTTATGGAGTTTCAGACACATATCCTGTCTTTGTAGAACCTTTTTGGGGTCTAACCCAATTCCTTTTTGAAGGTTGGTCTTAGTGGGTTGTGCCTACAAAGAATCCCCATCTGCTTTCTCTCTGATATCTCAGACTTCCTCGTGTTGCTAGGGGTATGGAAAGAAAGGAATAACAGATTTTTTAGGGAGTCCTCTTCTCATAATCTTTCCTACAAAATTTGTTTGTCCACACAGGAAAATTTTCTTGCTAGGATATCTAATGGTTTGTAGCATACATTGTAAGTTTTTGTCTCTAATGATGAGTCATAGATGGCTACTAATTGTAACCTGCTTTATGATATTTAAAGTTCTTAAGTCTAAGCAGGCTAGAGATAGTGTAGTGAGGAGAGCTACCTTGTGGGAGTAAATCAAAATGAACTTTGATGAGGCAGCCAAAGGTAACCTAGGGCCAGTTGGTAGTGGTGGACTGTTGAGAGATCACAATGGCAGTTAAGCGACAGAACTCCCTTTGGTTGCCTTATCAAACCAATTTGCCAAAGCCAAAGCCACCTACATGGACTGAAACTTGCCCAATCTCAAGGATGTAAGAAATTTCTGATCCAGGGGGATTTGTTGAACGCTATTAATTGCCTTTAAATGATCCAAATTTCGAGTTGGACGATCTCAAGTCATAATCTTTGACTTCCTAGGTATTAGTGACTATTTGGAAGTGTACCAAAAAATCTACTCTTATGGGAAGGGAATGTCATGGCACACTTTTTTACCAACCAAGAAGTCATGTTTTGTCATTAGTTTATGTGGGGGCAGGATGATTGTCTTCCTCTTGATGTTCCTATCATCATTAATGATGAGAAAATCAAAAGTCAATGTAAAATCTACTCTTAAGGGAAGGGAATGTCATGGCACACTTTTTTACCAACCAAGAAGTCATTTTTTGTCTTTAGCTTATGTGGGGGCAGGATGATTGTCTTCCTCTTGATGTTCCTATCATCATTGATGATGAGAAAATCAAAAGTCAATGTAGCAGACCTTGTTACTTGCTCACAATGACTTTTCAATAATTTAAGAATAATGCTCCCTTGTTCTGCATTCTCATTCCATTGGAATCATCCCTTTTTGTGAACAAGATTGGGGGAGAGGAGTCATATGAGGCCTTCTAGATGTGATAGATGGAGTGATATTGAAGTTTGGGACAAGTCAGAGGAGGGTAGAGTCAGTATCTAGAGCGACTTCATGGTATTGATCATTAGGGCATGGTAAAATTGTCCATGTTTCAACATGATTTTGGTGTTAGTTGAAGACTTAATATCTCAAATAGCAAGCCTCTCTATAGAGGCTAAGTAAGTATTCAAAAATTGCAATGTTTGTTTAATTAAATACGTTTTTTCAAAAAGGGGAGCATCACGAGATTGTTTGTTAGAACTACTGTGGGGGCCAACAACCACAACTTCATAAAACCTTGTTGGCCAAAGATTGTCAGGGTAATTATGAGATACTTTACCTTGGATTGGCATTTTACCAGTTTGTTTAATTATCATTTCATTCATTTGAATCACTTTTTTTGTATACTAGTGTCATTTCCAACTAAAGCTAGTTCTAAATGGTGTGCGCTAACTAGATTTAATCTTTAATAACATTAACTTTCATTGGACATTGGAGCAAATTTGTAAACCAGGTGAGTTAAATTTTTTAAGACAAATTCTACAATATTACATCCATAGAAGTGCCCCATAATAAGAAAACTAGTTTCCGAAAAGCTAAAGGGATCCAATCAATATGTAATAGCATGCGCCATATAGCAATCATCCCAATAGAGATGCCAGAGGAGGTGATGTTGTGGGGGACATTTACCTCAAGTCTCCACTTTTAGGAAATATCCTTAAATAGAGGATGTGTGTTTTTTGGGGGATGCCTAAATGGAATAGTGTTTATTATCAATTAATGTGTAGTATATAGGCATAAAATAATAAACTATGTTTGAAAATAACATTTTTATAATAATATACTTTTTAGTTTGCATTTATTTATTATATTTTATATTATTAATATATTTTTTCTATCGGTAAAAGGCTGAGGCCAATAATTTTTTTAATAATTAATAAGGTTTTTACATTGGTCCTCCATTCCAGTGGGCACTGGTAGGAGAGAATGGAGTCAAGAAACCTCCAGACTTGCTCAAAGACTTGTGTCCATAGTAACACCGGGATGTGCCCCCCCTTCTCGCCCCATGTCTTTGAAGACTTCAATGCACCTGGGACTTGGGGACTCCGTCCCCTCGTCACCAACGGCGCCACCAAATTCCACCACCTCCACCAAGGATGGGGGACATCCTGATGTTGACTATTTGCAGATTTGACTGTTTATGTTTAATGTTCGATATTCCAGTTCAATGCAGTGTTCAAATATTTACTCTTTTTACATCGTTATATCTTATATTGTAATACATATTGTCATAACTAGCATTTTAAGTACCATATGCATATATATACTCCCCCTCCTGACCCCCACCGCCGTCCCCCGTCGTCCCCCCATCGTCCCTAAATTAAGGCCCCCTCTGTCCCCTTGTCCCGAAAACTTGTCCCCCCATTCCCCTGGGTGGTGTAACTATATGCTGTGTCCATTATAGATACAAACAATAATATAAAGGCATTACCCTATTTATAATGCAATTGTGAAAATCGTTCCTTGTTTTACACTATTTACTTCTTGATCTATCCTTCTTTTTACAACCCTTGTATTTTCCCTTTAGTCAGTGTTCTATTTTCTGCTTTGCCTTTTTGTTTGAATTCCAGTTGTATTTAACCCCCAAATAATTACCTCTTGACCAAGATCATTGTTTTTATTAATCGATAACATTGAATACAAATTATCTATCTTAACATGGTATGCAGATTGACATATTGACAAAAGGAATGTTAGTCTATTCACAACATTTAATTTACTTCAGCAAGGAGAATTCATGAAATTTTCAATATAGTGATTGATTTTGATTCTAGATTTTGACATTGTGATATAATTAGCACCATAATAGTGAGCCTATTTACGACAAATAGAGATCATAAAACACTATAATAAGTACATTTAGTTGAAGTGTTGGGATTATTTCGATCCTTAGGGTAGCTATCTTATATTATCATACCATGAGTTGGAGAATTGAGAATTATTCTTCAAGCATAAGATTAATTTTTCGGGGTTACGAGCTTCGGATTAGGTGACCTAGTTATTCCTTAGGAGAAAGTCCTCTCCATCTACACCTTTGTTTGGTAATGTATCCTCTTCTTTGTTTCCTTCTCAATATATATGTTTAATACTAATATCTTCGAATTTATCAATTATCTTTTATGCATTTTCAAGTTTGGAATTTAATATCCAATTAGGAGTCTTTCTTTTCCTTAAGGCGTTGATAGTAATTTGTGAATCCCCTTCTATGACTAACTTGCTAATGCCCATTTCCAGGCTAAGATTTAGACCTTCAATCAAGGCCTCTAATTCCGCTAGATTATTAGAAAGTACCACTAAGGGCTTGGCTTGCTTAATTATCCAAGAGCCTTTGTCAGAATGGATAATGCATCCTAATCCAATAGGTCCTTTGAAGCCCCATCAAAATTAAGTTTTACTCATCCTATTGAGAGTTTCTAAAACTATATATTATTAATATTATTATACTATATATATATGATTGTTTTTTTGAGTCATATCTATATTAGGGGCATCAATAGTTGCATTTATGCAATGAATCACTAAAAGAGTTATTGCGCCAACTAAAAATATTATCAAATGGTGTACATTAAGTAGCATTGGATCTTTGATGGCATTAGCCTTTGCAGGATATTGGAATAGATTTGTAGACCATAACTCTAGCTTTTGAATTGATTGAGATAGTAGATAAATTATGAAGGAGAGGAATACTCTTTATATAAGAGATCAAAGGATCTTTCCATAATGGACATGATCAAGAACGAAAGACATAAACAAAAGTTATTGAAAACTAATTAAATGGCACACATAATAGAAAGTTATTGAAAGCTAACTAATTAAGTGACTATTACAAGCTAGACATAACAATATTACGTCAATGCTCTTCCTTAATGGTTCTTGTTTTTGTTACAAGCTAGAGTTGTCTTTGCACCAAAAGATTGACCTATCAATGCCCGATACAACCACTAGACTTATAGAACACAAGAGGCGGTTAAGCCATGTCACGAATCTCGAAGGGGAACATTGGCGGTTAGTCCAACAATCCCCCCCTCAGCGTTACCCGAGGAGATTCGAACCAGTGACCAAGCTTTGATACCACTTGTTACAAGCTAGAGTTGCCGTTGCACCAAAAGATTGACCTATCAATGCCCGATACAATCACTAGACTTATAGAACACAGAAGGCGGTTAAGCCATGTCACGAATCTCGAAGGGGAACATTGGCGGTTAGTCCAATAGTTTTTTTGGCCATCAATGTGTAAAAGGATGACTTCTTCTTTGAATGCTCTGTGACATGAAGTTTCTGTTGACACCCTCCTTGTTGGATTTTTGTTCAGCCAGCTCTTTTTGGCAGAACTTTATATGACCGAGATTACTACAATTGTGAGATGTGATGGATTACAGATTCTACGAGGAATCATTAGTTGTGCTCTGTCCTTTTTGGTGAGTGGACTTGCCTTTGCCTTTGTCCTTGATAGTAAAAACCTATTTCACATTGGTTGCTTCGCTGTTGTTGCTATCGAATGGCAATTTCCACTTGTTTTGTTGTAAGAGCTTGTTGCATAGATCTTCAAATTTCAAATCAACATTGGGAAAGGTGATGTTGAGAGTTTTGTTGAAATGCTCATAGGATTGTGGTAAAGCTTTAAGTGTGATCCTACTACAACCTGTTGTTCCATTTTGTGACTGTTACAAGCTAAGTATAACCATATCAGTTTACTAATTACTACCTACAAAATTTAAAAGGGGGCTAACCAAGAATTATCAAATGTTTGTGTATAATTATCAAGCTAGTATAATAATAAAAGTGATAAGGGGGAAGACCTTACTAAGTATAATAGATATAGGAAGGCCAATCAAGTGTAGTATCCCCTTTCTTAAATAGGATCTCATAATAGATAATAATAATAAAATTAAAATATAAATAAATAATAAAATACAGTTTCAAGTTAATCAAGTTTAATGAAAGGTTAGGAGGCATGTAGTGAAGCGATGTGACTCCCTTGACATAAGATATAAAAGGGAGGAGTTCGTTTGACAGGTTACATGGATGGAGCAAGGAAAATTGGAAAATAAAATATTATACATGATCTTTTTGATCACCATTCTATTCTTGCATTCTCTCATCCTGATGATGGATCACAACGTGTGATCCGAAATGTTGAAGCTAAAAATTATATACACAATTGAATCCAGAAAGATCATGTATGTCAAAAATGGATTGTGGAAGCCCTATAAAATAAAAAATGGATTATGGAAACCTAATAAAATTCAATAAAATATTATGTTGCGATCAAGTTGGAATTGGAAAAGAATTTAGAAATAAACCTGAATTAGAAATAAAGAATTACAATTAAATTAGTTAAGGAGAAATTAAGAAAGTGGAAGAGACACTCTTGGGAAAATGTATTAAGAAGTTGTAGAGTGCATTTGAGGAAAGCTATAGTGTATATGAGACTTCATTTGCATATCTACAAATGAGTAGATAAAAGGAAAGATTATCAAGAAAAGGTTGAAGGCATAATTGTAAGATTTTCTAGAATAATTGCATGAAGAGTATATAGAGATATAAAAGAGGAATATATGCAAATATAAAATCAATGATAACAATCTTGGATAAGTAGTCTTCCAAATTTGGATTCTGCTGGAGAAAAGTGATGGCTACCTAGGCTACTAGTGGATTTGTAAAGAAGGCATTTTAGGTTTATTGTTTGTTCAAGACACAACAAAAGAATATTGCGAAGTAGTGAAATATGCAGCACATGTATGTACATCTATAAGAAAATTGATTAAGACATGTTTAATGGACCCCTTATGTGCATTTTGTGAAAGGAAACGAGAAAAACTAATTAGATCAATGAGGTGGTTAATGATGCTCAAGAGGTGGAGATGTTTATTTACAACCATTATGCTTCATGTGCACTCTTTATGACCTTTTTGAAACCTATAGAGCTTTTGTAATGGCTTAACCAAAGCCCCTAGGGCAAAATTGAAGGCACAATTTTTTCTCTTTTTGAAAACATGACAACACCACTTGAGGACATGGGATAAATTAATTAGATCAATAAGGGAAAAACTGATGCTCAAGAGGTGGAGATGTTTATTTACGACCATCATGCTTCATGTGCACTCTTTGTGACCTTTTTGAAACCTATAGAGCTTCTGTAATGGCTTAACCAAAGCCCCTAGGGCAAAACTAATGGTACAATTTTTTTCTCTTTTGAAAAGATGATAACACCACCAAAGATGCAATGCATCATGTCATGGGTTCACACCAATCAACTCACAAGTGTTGTGTGAGACATGACCCATAGGTAACAACAATAAGATTAAACACACCATTGCATAAGTAAGGTGGCACCAATGGAGGGCAACAATTGTGGGACATTTTGAGTATGTTGAAGCCTACATGGATAGATTGAGGGAGTCATCAACCTCCAATCTAGACCTAGATGCATTTAACCAATTTAACGACACTCAAACACACACAAATGGTAGAACAGCTAGGAGCAAGCACACCCATGCAAGATGACAAGGTAATCCTCACCTCTATCTAATCCATTCAACAACCCAACCTAAAGGTTTTGACATCAATCCTACTGCATCACTTGTAATCAACAAACAACAACATCTCATTGTGAGACATTATATCATCTTTATCATGACTAACAACATGACTTAGTGCAAACATGAACAAGAAGTAGGTACATCCACATGGAAATATTTCTCAATTTTGCGATCTAATCTAGGACTCAGAGGGTGTACAAAACTCTCCACACATTGCAATGAGGATGGTTGGGTCACTTTTAGAGAACAACACACTTCTCATTGCAAGGAGCTTCCATAAATCTTGAAATGTGCTTCTTGTTGAATAAATGACATAATGGAAAGACTCTAAAGGTTGAGGGGGACAACTGTAATACAAAATTTCTCTCAAAAATGCCCAAAAGACCTTCCAAATGATGAAAAACACAAAACAAAAGGGACACGAGTGCCTAGGCATTGGAGTCTAACTTTACATCAGATTCTTGGTTCATGCTTTGTAGTCCTTGTTGGCATCTTGACCAATGAGCAAGCCTGAGCTAGACTTTGGTCTCTAGGATGTGCCAAGCACCCATGAACTATTGAAGGTTGCACCCCATGATCAACAAACTTAGAGAGTGACAAGACGACAAAAGACCAAATAGGTAATCCCATCTCCAAACCACTCTACACCTTTGACCGGCTTACGAGAGGACTTGTAGGGGTGTTGTGATCTCCTCAACACCCCTACATGCCATTCTAAGAAAAATAGGCAAGGGAAGAGTGTATTTCACACTCCACACCAGCCCCATGATCACAAGAGAGACCTAAAACATTCTCCAAGACAAACCCATTCCTTAACGATCGACAACTCATTTACTGACCACTTAGCACTTAAAACACCGCAAGAAACCAAACCCAAGGTTCATTTTGACACCCAAATGAAGATTCCTAAGTTTTCATCCCCTTGCTGCATGAGAGATCAGAATGGCATACATGATAGCATGCGTTTGGCATAACACTTATGCATGTAAGAGAATTTATACTATTGGTACCACATATGTGGCACATATATAATCCATCCATTTAGGAGGTCCAATATTACATTACAAAGTTGTTTTTGGACAAAGATGTCCTTCAATTTCTCTTTTACAACATTATACAAAAAGTAAACAAATGAATTGAAACTCAATAAACACGACCATGTTTGAAGTTCTTCCAAAGAACTTGGTATCCCTAATGGTGGGTTAGAATGCTGCCCAACCACATGGTATCAGAACACAACATGAAGAGCAAGGTAAATCAACAGCTAGATGGATCAAACAGCTAACCTCATTGGTCACAACGCTAGCAGAATGAGAAGGCACTCCCATTGAGCAGATCCAGCAATGGCATAATAATGCACTCCCTTTGGGCACATTCACCAATGGAGAAAATATCAAAAATACTCAAATTAAATAGGAACTAGACCCTAGGTTCATGTACATGCTAAAATACGAATGTGGCACAAAAATTAGTGCAATAGTTTTGGCTCCAGAAAGGTTTCAACATTTTCTTAAGTGGCCTAAAATGAGAATTCATGAAGGAGAGTTTAGATCCCCTATCCCAAATCATCCAAAATTCAGATTGAAATTTATAATTTTATAATATTTTTTCAATAGCAAGAATAAATGAATTGCTCTAGAACTCATTAAAAATATATGTTGAATTTTTCCATTGTCACAAAATTAAAAATTTCAGAAGTCTACAGGTACTTTTAAAGGCATTTTGAAATCTCTTGGCATTATGATGGTACATTTTAAAGATTGAATAACAATTTAATTTTATTCTAATTTCAATTTTGAAAATGAAATAGGAGTAACATAAATCAATTGGAAATAAAAACAATAGACGATGGATACAAATTGAGGAACTTACTTTTTTTTCCAAAAAAACAAACATGAAATGCTCTACGCATGCCAAGGAACAAAGCAATCTAATGCCCTGAAAATTCTCTTCCCAATTCCTATCCCATTGCTTCAAACCCCATGCCATCTTGATCCATTATTTTCCAATTCCAATTTTGCAAAATAGTGCAAGAGAAGGGTTTGCAGAGCAAACTTTCTTCCAAAAACAAGAATGAGTGGAATTCACTCCTCTTTTATTCTATTCTCTTTTCACATTTTCAAATATTTCTTTATTTTAAATTTCAAAATTTATTTTTAACAAGCAAAACCATTTATCTCCATCCGTTAGCAATAGATAAATCATATGGTTAAGTTGAATCGAAATACACATTCCCACCCTAAGAATTTTCTGAAATTAATCTACGAAAATTACATTGTAGCTCTTTTGCAATCAGAAGAGCCTTAGCAATAGATAAATCATATGGTTAAGTTGAATCGAAATACACATTCCCACCCTAAGAATTTTCTGAAATTAATCTACGAAAATTACATATTAGCTCTTTTGCAATCAGAAGAGAGTTTACCTTAATCTGATTTCCATTAAAATACAGTGAAAACACATATGCAACCCCATTTCATTTTTCCTTATTTCTTAACTTGCTTAAAAAAATTAAAAAAATAAACCAACACAAACAATACATTTCTCAATATAAAATGGGGCTAGGAATATGTAGGCATTTCAAACTAGATATCCATCATACTTTGTCCTCTTGGACAGGATGCTTTAGTTGCAAGAGGCAATTTAATTATGGTCATGGCAATAAAGTGGAATTAATATTCCAGGTGAAGGTGAAGGTGAAGGAGGTGGTGAAGAGTGGCACTTTTTCAGTTGATGTGAGACACATTGTTGCCGCCACTACCCTAGTCTTCAAAGTTATTTATGGGGATGCTAATGCACCTAGTGTTTGAGGAGTGTTTTGAGTGCACTTACACCATGCTTTGTCAAATATAGGCCATTGTACAGAAAAAAACCCAAATTATAGTTCTACAATGAACATATTCAACCAATCATTGATTGTTGATGGGCGAAGCTGATGGCTATCTATGCACTGAAAGTGGCATGTTCAAAGTCATAGTAAATTTATTCCTATACAATTAAAATGTTTGTGAGTCCTTAGAAAATGCTGCTCAAATTTATATTTCACTTGGGGTTGCAGTTGTTTGATGCTTCATAATGTGGATTCTTTAGTGTTGGGAAATGCCTTATGGGAATCTCATGTACATTAAGATTATTATAATGATCATTAGATTTCACTTCGAAGCATTGTTGAAATATAGGTATTTATCTGTTGGTGCTAACTTTGTTGCAGGATCTAATTTGAGGCAATAATCCAAGCCCCATTTAGGAATTCTAGGGTAAATTGAGTCCAGTCCTAATAGGGGACATCACACTTTGAGTTGGACTAACGTATTTGCAGGATCTAAATTGAGGCAATAATCCAAGTCTCACTTAGGAGTTCTAGGGAAAGTTAAGTCCAGTCCTAACAGGGGAATCTAACTTTGATTGACCGTTATAAGGATATATCAGTTGTGTTCATGTTTGTATCTTAAATATAGTTCTTTAGGAACCACTTAAAATGTCTGGGAGTACTTAGAGAAAATGCTGCTCAATGATGTAAATTTTAATTTCAGTTGGGATTGCAATTATCTGATTGAGGTGTTAGGAAGGGGGAAACTGGTTTTGCTACACAATAAGTGCATGGTCTAATCACTGCAGAGACACTATCAAATGAGAAGAAAAAACGTTCAAAATAAGATTGAACATTTAAAAAGAGGTTCCCTTGGTGGTACTTAGGGAGGGCTTTTCCATTTTCAGTAAAAAACATTTGTGCGAATCATCCAGTAGTAGTTTTATTTTTGTGAGTGGAGCACTTTGACACCGCAAGGAACATATTGGAATTGCTTTTCTTGTTGCATGGAAGATTCAAACTGGCATTTTAATTAAAATCTTTTTAAAAAGTTTTTACGTCAGAGAAAAGTAATCAGTTTTCTCTAGAGGGTTTCAATTTAAATTTATATTTCCACAGGGAGTGATATAGAAGAGAATTTCACTTGACCTTCATCCAAAGTGCTTCACTGTGCTTTTCAAGTGAAGTTTTTGTCATAGTTCATTCATTGTCATTTTCCATTTTGCTTGACCATATATAAATTAATTTGTATAGTGCAGCATGTACTTTTCTTACTATAATCAACAATGAGAAGAAACGTAAGCTACTGTAGGTATAAGACTTTGGATAGAGATTCCAATGATGATACAGAATCAATTTGAATGTGAAATTGGAGTGACTTTCTTTGTGATTAATCATAAGTTTGTTTAAGGGTTCTGGTTGACAACTTTTCATTTTGAAATAGCAGTTATAAAAGCATTTTTCATTTGTTGGTACATTTGAATATTGTGCGTTAAAGTCTACTCTCTAAGATTTAGAATGGAATATGGTATTTTTTGTATCATGTTCTTGTTGTCAGTCTTGATTGATTATGTAGCAGGTACAGTTTATTTTGGTAACATAGGGGGCAGGTTTTGCCATGTTAAAAATTTAAATCTTTGCCGTTCTAATTTTGTCTGACTCCAGGTTGTGGCGTTGATATGTGGATTTTACCATTATAAATTTCACACCTCGTCAAATGGAGGACTACATAATTTTCAAGCGTGGAATTTTAACACGTACACTTCTTTTTTTCTTTCTGTATTGTCTTTGCTTTCAATCAAATCACAAATAAGACATCACTAATGCGGAGGTCTTCGTTTTCGATTCTATAAAATGAGCAGATATTATTAGACATTGCACAACCTATTTAAAAGCTCAATTTTTTTTGTTTATTTATTCAGGGAAGAAACTGGATGGTGGCTGTTTCCTACAGCACTTTTAATATGTAAATGTGTACAAGCTCACTTGGTGGATTGGCATATTGCCAATTTAGAAATTCAAGACCGCAATTTGTACAGTAAAGATCCAGCAAAGTTTTGGGAGTCCTAAATGTAAGCGAGATGAACAAATTTTTGCACAACTCTGATTCCATATGAACTGTAGAGATCTGCGGGTGTCATAGGTAAGCAGAGGCGTAATTTTCTTCCAACAATAGTTTAATCAGTGAGAACATTGTTTCAACCTTACACCAATTGAATAATATAGTCATACGCATCGCATATTTATTGCCCCTTGAAATCAGAGGGGAGAGTTGTAGTATCCTCAATTCTGACAGACTTGTGTTCCTCAATTCTGTTCCACCTCACCGGAGTGTTCGTTTGATGTAGATATTTTCTTAAATTTCTATATTTGTGCCAACATAGGCAGAAGAATCACGTTGAGAATGTATATTAAATTTTTGAAATGGAGATACTAGCTTGCTTCCAATATTCTGTGTCACATTCATTGAGCCGGTAGTTGCATGTAAAAGCGGTTGAGTTCTTCCATTTGTAATGGGAAATATCAGCAAACCTCCATGTGGTGCTGGTTACATAAAGCTGAAGAATTAATTATTTGAAAGCAATCCTATTGTACATTATGTTTCTCGTCCCATTCTGTAATTATTGCTTTTGCAATATATGCGAGCCATGGCTTTACCGACTTATTATGCAGATAAGTTACTGTGGCACTATTTTTTATGAAATATAATACATTTAGCATATAAATTAATGATTGCTTCAAGAAATGTTTTATTGGAAGGACTTGAATGACTAATCTTTGTGAAATTTTGAGGGGAGAAATAGATGGTCAAATTTTGAATTTAGTAGAAGATAAATGCATTGAAATCTCTGAATTTCTTTAACTGACAAGGCTGTGCTTAAGAATCACACATTTAGACATTTGGGTGAACTTACCAAATTTGAAACGGGGGCATAATTCATACTAACAATAGCTGTTTTATAATATGCTATGAAAAATCCCCATGGCAACGGTCCTCATAACTGTTCAATAGTGAGATGAGAGACTCACCAGATGCAGGTCCTAAAAGGCACATATTTAGTGTTTGCATTTTATTGAGGTAAATATGTAACTATATACAGACGTGCGTGTAGGCTATGCAACTGGAGGCAGAAAGTATCAGTTTTGTTCTGCCACTTTGCTCACTTGCCAGTTCATGGGAAGCTAATACGAGACTTGAAGTGAATGCCAGCTATTCATCAGTGGGATTGGCCAAATAAAGAGTCAACTAATTTAGAAAATGAATAAAGATCAAATTTAAGTCCTTAATTATGAATAATTATGTGCATTTGAAATTGGAAATGTAGAAATGATAGGGAAAGAAATTTGAGAAAGCCCATGATATAATCGCATTGAAGAATTGATAAAAGCATTAACCAAATTCAGACATGCCCTAGAATCCTGTAATGAAAAATTAAGCACACAAGTCCATTATATTAGCAAACGTGTAAGGACAAGCAATAGTAGTGCTAATCATTGTTTCTTCCAGAGGAGATTTTGGATTCTAGTGGATCTTGAACCAAATACAATTAAATGTGGAAATCTGTGGTAATTTAGTACGAAGGATAATTGCAACAGATTTAGGAATATATTCCTCGGTCTACGGCATAGTATTAATGTCTGTCCATGAAATGAATGAATGATTGATTTTAACGACTTCGAGATCAATTGGCCTAATGTGGTATTCGTTGGATTATGTTGACCAAGCAACTGGTCATTTTTCTCAAATAAATGAATGATTTATTTAAATGACTTCGAGAACAATTGGCCTAATGCGCCATCCGTTGGATTATGCTGACCAAGCAGCAGCTGGTCATTTTTCTCGAATACTAGCTTGTGAAGACACTCCATGATATAGTTTCATTCTGTCTCCGCCGCCACCTTTGCTGCTCCGTTGCTACTAAATTCCTTAATAAATTTATCCGAGACATACTGGTGCATCCATTGATTATAAATTAGTACCAAAAAAAGATCTACTAAATTCAAGAAATGGGAATGATTATATCGCGGCCTTGGTTAATGTCAGTTTCAATTGTACGATGCAAATCCTTCAAATAAATGATCAAGCGTCAGATATACATCTTGAGAAAGAACAAAATAAAATAAAAAATACTCTATTCCATAAAAACATAGTCAAGCATTCAAAAGAGTTTTAAAACGCAGAGATCTACAACACCTTCAATATCTTCTTAATGCGGTACAATATATGTGAAATATTGCAACAAAGTTGAGGGTGTTACAACATTTTAAGAACTTAAAGTTTGATTAGTGTTAGCAGATTATACATATATCCTTGCTGGGACCCATTTCAACGTTTTATCAGGTCCACAAGAAACGCAAGGACTACAAAGCTACATTTTCAAGGATGCGGCTATTCTCCCTACAAATTGCATCATCGACTAAATTTCAAAAAAACAAGAATACAATATTTTTTAAAAAATTTTCAGCATTTGATCTTTGATCTATATATTTTGTGATCGAAAACAACAAAATTTTTGAGAAAATTTTGCTCTAAAAAAGAATCGTGTTTGACTTTTTTTGTCTGTCTTTGTTGCATTTTGTGGGAGATTGCCCATTCTCAACAGGTGTGTCTGATATTTAACTTACAACTTTGTCTGATATTTTACTTACAACTTTTTTGTTATCCCCATTTTGTTTATTGTATTTCTGTACCGTATTGCAAAACTAACATTAAATCAAAATTGGTTAATGCACAAACCGTCTTGGTTCAAAACCCATATCCATTCCAAGCTTAAACGTTTTAACCATCTTGGTCAACACGAGTCAAAACACAAGTTAGTAGTGGTTCGTCATGAACCTTCGTCATGAACCCAACATAATAAATCTCAACTGACAATAGGGAATAAGATTTTGTTCCAACCAAGCCTAATGGGTGGTAGGTGGCATTGGTTTTAACAACAATTTTCATATGTTGGGTCCGATTTTGAACGCCCTATATCAAGAGGCATGTAACCATTTTTTAAGAAAGCAAACAACCAAGCACATAACACCATTACCTGTGGACAACACAAATGCTTTAATGAGGGTGTGGGAGGTTGTCATGTTGGATTTTCTTCAAAAAAGAGAGAGCAGGTAATATAGAGAAAGGGTTGATATTGGTTAATGCAAAACACTACAAAGGACTGATATTGGTAAATGCAAAACACTACAAATGGATTTTAAGACGTAGACAGATCTGGAAGCTCAAACAACCATATAAGAAGTGTCCTGCAATGATTTTTTTAGACAATATTGGCCAATGCAGTGTGGAACAAACAGGGTTGGAAGAGAAGGGGATCGAGGGGTTTCAAAAACGTGTAGTAGCAAGTGAGAACGTTGGTTCGTTTACACAAGGAGAAATAGTCCTAATTGCTAAAGTAGTGGTGTAGGAGCACACCTAGGCTACCTCTTATGTTTGAAAGTTTTTGGCTTGTACTTGACTTTAGCCAAGTCAAGAGCTTAGGTTAGTTTGTACTTGATTCTATCTTCTCACTCACTCACACCAACAGCTACCCTTGTGGCTGCTTATATAGTAGCAAGTCCCACAAAACCACCAAGTGGTATTACATAAACCATGTGCTACCTAACCCATTGACCCCACATTTAATATTAGAAATTTAATTCTTTTCCTCAATATTAAATAATTACATGAAATACTATCACAATGTTATAATACAACTCATCAAGTATATTCCATGAGAACCTTTACATGTTGCACGTCCATCTAGGTGCTCCTAGATACAACATTACATTATAAAATAAAATAATGTAATATAACAATATTATGCAATGTGTGCAACACCCATTATCTCAACAACCCATTGTATAAGTCCTGAAAATGTGACATGCCAAGAGAACAATGATACCCATTGTTGTATGCGAACTCAACAAGGTACAAATAGTCCTCCCACTTCACCTGCCTATTCATAACATACATGCGAAGCATATCCTCCATAACCTGAGTCACTCTCTAAGTTTGACCATCTGTCTTTGGGTGATAAGCTGAACTAAAATTGAGTTGCGCGCCCCAAGCATGTTGAAGAGATGTCCACAATGCAAAAATAAACACTAGATCTTTATCTAAAATAATCTGACGAAGGATCCCATGCAAATGAACAATATCCTCAAAGAAAACATGCGCTACATAAGAAGCTGTGTAGGATGCTCTCATGGGTGAAAAATGTGCTACCTTGGACAACTTGTCCACTGTCACCATGATACAATCATGTCTCTGTGATGACATAGGCAACCCTCTGATAAAATCTATAGATGTCGTATCCCATTTTCACTCTGCAATGGTACGCGGTTGCAATAGACCTGTTGGATGCTGATGCTCTACTTTCACTCTTTGGCACTGAAGACATCTAGCAACAAAATTAGCAACATCACGCCTCATTCCTGCCCAAAAGTACAACTATTTAAGATCAACATGCATCTTCTTAACACTGGGATGTGCAGAATATAGTGCATGATGCGCTTTCAACAAAACTAAGGTACGAAGATCACCCGACAAGGGTATATAGATACACCCCAAGTGTTGTAGTAGTCCATCAGACTCAAACAAATAACATGAAAATCTCCCCTCAAGGCTACTTCCAAACTCAATCTCCGCTCTCATCTCCTGATACCAAGTGTCACTAGGAAAAACCTCCAAGATACAACCTTAGAAATCCACTCCCAATGACATCATTGATACCTCATGTTGCCTTCTACTCAAGGCATCCACAACAACATTCTCCTTCCCTTTAATGTAATGAACATCAAAGTGATACTCGCACAAGAACTCCATCAAGTGATGTTGTCGTGCATTCAGGTTTGGCTGAGTAAAGATATACTACAAGCTCTTATGATCACTATGCAACTCAAACCTATGTCCCAAAAGGAAATGTCTCCATCGAACGAGAGCATGCACTACGGCCACGAGTTCCAAATCATGAGTGGGGTAGTCAAGCTCAAAGTCCTTAAGTTTTCTAGACTCATATGTAATCACTCGACCATCTTGCATCAACACCGCACCCATGCCTTCCAACGAAGTATCTATACAAACCATGAAATCACCTACAGGATTAGGCACTGCAAGGACTAGTGCACTACTCAAACACTCTTTAAGAGCATTAATTGTTGTGTCACATTGTTATGACCAAACATACTTCTTTCCTTTCCGTTGAAGAGAAGTGATGGATGAGCTACTCGTGAGAAATCCTTCACGAAGTGACGGTAGTAACCTGCCAATCTCATATAGCTACAAACTTCTAAGACATTAGTGGGTACTAGCCAATCCATGATGGCACAAATCTTCTCTGGATCCATTACAAATCCATAACCAGTGATGATGTGTCCCAAATACTTCACCTCTGATTGGAAGAACCCACATTTGCTCAAGCTACCATACAACTGGCACTGCAATACTTGACGTAAGTGGACTTTGTACTCCTCCATAGTCTTCAAATAGATCAATATGCCATCCAAGAATCCAATGACACACTGATCAAGGTAAGTGTGAAATACACCATTCATCAAACTCAAACACTAATGGTGCATTGGTTAACCCAAAGGGTACAACCATCAACTTATAATGCTCATATCGTGTACAAAAAGTTGTTCGAGGAATGCCTGCCTACTGAATACGAAGCTGATGGTATCCCGACTTTAGATCAATCTTTGAGAACACTCATGCTCCCTTCATCTTACCGAACAAGGTCTATCCTCGACAAAGGATATTGGTTCTTCATCGTTACCTTATTCAATTGTTGGTAGTTAATGCACAAATGCAAAGAACCATCCTTCTTCTTCACGAAGATGATTAGTGCACCCCATGGGGATACACTAGGACGAATATGGCCCTTGGCCAACAATTTCTCCAACTGCAATCTAAGCTCACTCAACTCTTGAGTAGTCATGTGGTAAGGAGCTCGTGAAATCAACTCTGCTCCTCGTACAAGATCAATTCGAAAATCAATGTCACACTATGGTGGCATACCTGGAATCTCATTAGGAAACACATTAGCATAGTCACGAAGGAGTGGGTGACCATTAAGTGTCACCATATGACTCTCGGCTTCTTCAAGATCATTGACAGAAATAAGAAACAATTGAGGACTCTTCTGCACACTTCGCTTTAGCCGATTAGCTGAGATCATTCGAAGTGAGACTGGTCTTTGAACTCTCAAAAATTTCACTTGCCTACTTGTGTCATCAACACACTATACCATCTTATGACGACAATCGATCTTTGCCTGATGGGCAGCTAACCAATCCATGCGCAACACAATGTCATACGATCCCAAAGGTAGAATGTGTAGATCCACTATGGTGGTGAAGGTACCCGAATTTAGAATACAACTACTGACTAACAAGTCTACAACCACTTTGGAACCTGTGGCTAACTCAACCTGCCACCTATTGATCTAACGCACTGCCACTAGCCCACATCGCTGAACAAGAGATGGTGATATGAAAGAATTGGAAGCACCTGAGTCAAATAAAATTGAAGACAAAATACTATGCAACATATCTGTAGCCTCGACTATTGTACTTTGATAATTCGCTTGACGGCTGTCAACCATTGTGAAGATTCATTGATTCCTACCAACATTTCCTATAGTAGGCTCAAATCTCACTACGCCCTTACCAGGTCCTGAAGATGGTTGGATTGAGCACTCAAAAGATTTTTGGCTAGGCTGGCCACAAGAATAACAATTTCTCCTGAAGCTGGAACCTGTTCCATGACCACCCAGAGTAGCACTAGCATAAGGTGTACTACCTCTGCTAGAATTCTACTGAACACTATGAGGATGATCCTACTGAGATTGCTACCCATGATTGGTTATCTCCTTTCTTACCTAAGGTACTAGAATCCTGTCCACCCTCGGTCAAAAACCTCTTCTTATTCCTACGGTGATCACCACCCTGAGAGGGTGTTGATAGGGCTTGGCCCTTTCTAGAAGACTAAGTGAATTGTGCATCCTACCCTAAATTCCTTGCACTTAGGTTTTGAGAACCAGATCTACTACTGAAACTTCTAGCCAGATTTTCCTCTACAAAATGTGTCTTCTCTACAACGAGAACAAGAGTCCTAGGTTGATGCATATAAACTTCTCCAATAAGGGCATCCTTAAGGCCTCAGATGAAATGATGAGCCAAGAGTAAATCACCATGGTTGTAGCATGAGTAATGCCTAAGCTCAAAGAACTAGATTTCATACTGATCCACTATCATGTTCCCTTGTCGGATCACATGGAACTCATCAGCACGGGCCTCCTTGAACTGAGGAGATAAGAATCTCTCTTGGAACCTCCCCTCAAAGATCTCCCAAGTGAGATCTGCAACACTGATCTGAAGCTTTTACCCCTTAATATTCCACCATACAGATGCATGGTCCCTCAACTACATAATCACACAATCTGCCTTCAAATTGGTTGCATATGGGTACATGGTGAAGCAATGCTCCATGTCTAATAACTAAGTTTCTACCTTGAGGCCACCTCCCTTACCATCATACAATGGCGGTTTGGATTGATAAAGAGACATCATGACATCCAACCAGATGGAATCTTCACTATTGTGGTCCCTACCACCTCGACGGTACCCTTGGCCACCTGGTGGAGTACAGAAACGTTCACATTCACTCTCCTTCTCTCCATGCTTTGAATGATGGGAATCCCTATGATGAGATCCCTCTTCCCAATCATGATCCCGTTAGTGTTCCTCTATACGAGGGCCCAAAAGAACAAGAATCTCCTGAAGCACTGACATCAATGCCCCCAATGCCATTCTGTTCATTGTTACCCTGTTCTCCCTCTCCTTCCTGACATCCCTATTGCTAGTGTTCTTCTCCATAGTTACCGCTACAGGTACCACCTCGACCACTAGGTCTACGTGCAGGAGGCATCACTATGGAACAACAAGATAATGTCAAAACAATCAATACACAAGCATAAGAGTTAAAACCATGAACCATCAAGATACCAAAATAATAACTAGTAACTAACAATACATATATAGAAACAAAACCATAGTGGAAGCATAACACAGTGATCCCAATGTTGCAATATGTGCTCTGATACCAGATGTAATGCCTCGCTTGAAGATCCTTGGAACAAGGATAAATATAAGCGAAGATTTTTATTTTTTTAAAACAAGTATGGATGCACATGATAAGCAACATATGAGGATCACAAAGATCGCAATAGAAGACTAACCGAACATCTCGACACGAACGGTTCTCCAAACGCCACTATTGATGAAAATGACTGACGATGGAAGATGCACAAACGAATTCGAATTAACACATTTCTAATTCAAAATGCAATCCCAAAGGATTGAAGAACACCTAAGAGGGTAGCAAAAACACTTCCCAAAAAGTTCGGGTCAAACCAAAAAGTGCTCGATGTCCGCTCGGACAGTTTTTGCAAATACCAGGCGATACTTTAAATCAACACTGTGCAATACTTTCCAGTATAGTACGACCTTTGTCAAGAAACAGGGCGACACTTTTAGGGCTTGGCTGACACTTCTCTAAAGGGCGTGCGATACTTTACAAGTATCATATGACACTTCTTCAAAGGGGGTGTTCTAGGGTCGCACGACATTTCTTCCTAAGAGGTGCGATACTTTCCAATATCACCTGAAAGAAGTCATTTAGGCATGCAATACTTTATAGTGTCATCCCATGCCGACACATCATCGCCTAGGAATGCATGAAACACTCAAAGGACAAACTAAAGAGTAACACAGAGTTCACAACCTCCACACCTAGGAGTATCGAATCCACAATTCGAGGCATAAACACTCGAACACAATATTGAAAGACAAAAATTGCATCTAACCATCTAATCAAGTAGTGAAGGTAAAGTATAGAAGGAAATATCGCAGCGTACTAAAACATCACAATAAACTAAAACAACATTGTAATGAACAAGACAACAAAACTAAGTACACAGTTCCTCGCAACCATAATAGTATCATAAGACCATCATGGGCCCTAGCCATCCTTGATGTAACATCCCAAACTACCAACTAGATCATCAGTGTTGTATTATGAAGAAGTCACTGCTAAAATGTGCTACAACATAAGCATAATGAAATCTAATATGCTAGAAGTAAAGCATAAGATAATCCTATAAATCAACTCATCATCTACATATGCCTAAACATCATAATAAGGAAATGTGTCAATACTAACATCATCTAAATATGATATACAAGCATTCCAATGAAAGCATAAATCACAACATAACACACTCTGGAACCCAAAGTACCAAGTGGAAACATCCAACAACGGTCACATTGGAATAGTAGATTGTCTCTGTAAACTGGTCCTTAGCAGTGGTATTGGTAGCTATGCCTCCCAACCACGTGGAACCCATATACCCACTCCCACCATGCTAATGGAGATAATGATCCAACCACAAACACACATAAAGAAAATGTCCATGGCTACCACTCACGCCAAACAGTATGATGACTGAAACCAAGATCATAGACAATGCATAAACTACAAGTCCTAGTTAGACACTCAGTGGACTACTAAGTAGGGGTTGACATCATGGAGAGTCGCTTAGCGTCGACAAGCCCAAGCTAGTATTGGCAGCTCAAACTTCCCAAAGGAAGGAGCACATCTCGAACCTTTTTTTATTACCACCCAATATTTTATTTACTTATCGCTTCATTAAAGCTCCCTCTTCCAACCTATAGCGCCATGATCGCTAGGTTACAAGATAGAAGCCCCCTCCATATGATACCCTACCCTACCCATGCTCATCCAACAATGAGTGCTCATAGGCATGCAAATTCCCAACCCAACCCCAATGATCATAACTTCCTGAAGTACCACGGAAGATTGAGCCTCACAAGTCGCCCGAAAAATGTACGTGCACATACTTGTGTGTGGCGCACCACCATTACGAAGATCATAACACAAGGACTAGATGAGAAACACAAAGTAGAAAGTCACTCAATCAAAGATAGACTCGGGAGGATGGATGCGACACACATTCCAATGCAACACAAAAGTGCAACAATGGTCTAACTGACATCGAAATGGATGATTCTGGTCCACAACAAAACTCATGCCAAGAAAACTTGAGAAAACAGGGGGGCATGCAAAATGAGGTAAAAACTCAAAAAACTTGAAAACTTCAAAATTAAAACCCATTTGGACTTTGGGCACAAAACCCTAAAAAATCCAATAATACTTGGGTTCATAGACCGTATGCAAAAATAACTAGCATAATGGTGCAAAACCCCAAACCCTCATCTCAAAAATAGGGAAAATGTTCATACCTGACCAACCGGGCAAAACCAACAAACATAAATGGAGAGGAACACTAGTTCTCAACCTTCTAACAAACTGCTACCAAAAACATAAGCTAAAATGAAGTAGAAACAAGAAAATAGGAAAGCCTTACTTGACAACACAAGGGTAGAAATCAAAATCAACCTGATAAAATAAATAACCTGTCGATATTGCCAAAAGTGATGACAAAGCAAGGTCTCCCTAATTTGGATCCAACGAGACTATCCTCACGAAGATCCCACACTCATAACTCTCACCATGAACAAAAAACCAATCCTTCAAAAAGAGGATTTCAAAAAAGCTCTCCAATTTCTAAATTGCAAAATTGAAAAGTGATTAAACAAATCCCTTTTTCAATACTTATTCACTTGTCATGTGAATAATCAATTAGGGAAAACAGCCAGTTAGACTAGCTAAACTCTGAATCAACCCAAATGAAAATAGGTCATCCTTTTTAATAGGAATTCACCTAAGGGAAAGCTGCCTAAAATTAAATTCAATAAAATTAAAAGCTCGAAAATCCAAAATCATATAAATCACCTTAATGACTTTTGCGATAATGTAGACCTCTAAATGCATAGACACACTTACTGGTCTAATCACATAATGCAAATGAGTTCGGATTTAATAATCACTAAAAGGTTTTGATTTAAACAATTGAATAAGGATACGTCGACCTTATAGGGATGACATTGGTAAAATATGAATAGCCGAATCACTAACTCCATGTGCCAATGCCAAGGATATAGATCTTGCACACTAAAACACATGATCAAGTGCAATTGCATATAATAACATAGCCGAAGGAATAAATGCATTAAATAACTAATTTAACTATTTATTCGATTATACTTAAATAAAAATCCATTTACATCACTCATGTTCGCATAAAGAATAAAGAGACAAGAATAAAGTAAATAATCATAGCATAAAATCCATCACATAACATAATCATAAAATATGTCCAAATACCAGATAATCAGGTATCATCATAGACCTACTATTATCTTAAAATGATGTCAACATGCAAATATGATAAATTGAACAACATAGCAGTAAAACATCTATGATACTGAATTAAAGTATAACATCTGACCCTCAGGTCATCTTAAGTACATAAAATAAGAATTTCAAGTATCTCTTGAATAAAAAATAGACAAGGTACAGATTGCAAACACGAGAGGCACTATAACGAGAGTTTTGATCAAGCTTGTGGTGGATGTTGTAGTTTGCTAAATCAGTGGGAGAGTATACACCAAGTGGAGAAATAGAAGACAACACCATGGTGACTAACATTGAGTTAGCCAAGAAGGTTGAAGAACAAGAAGAAGAAAACAAGTCATTAAGATAAAGACTAGCTCAAAGGGAGCAACTCTTGGATGAAGTCCAAGACAAAACTGATAAGGTCAAAGAGAAAATTTACCTAAAGGAAGAAAAAGAAGCCAGGGAAAAGGAACTAGAGTTGGAAGAAGAAGAACCAACACCTGACCCTGTTCTTCTTGAAGAGCCATTCTTAAAGGCATTAAAAACATTGAGTGGCAAAGCTTTAGAAGGTGTGCCACTATTTAGTGGTCAAATGGATCCAGATTCAGTTGTGGATTGGATTGACAACATTGAGAACCATTTTGAATGTGATGGTATTTCTGAGACACAAAAAGTTATGGTGGCCAAGTCTAGACTAAGAGGTCCAACTCTTACTTGGTGGAAGTTTGTGCAAACTGAGAGAGAAAATGATGGAAAAATTCCTATTGTTACATGGAAGGGTATGGTTAAAAAAGTAAAGCAAACCTACCTTCCTAATGACTATGAAGTTCAGCTTCATAGGAGAAGACAAAATCTTAGACAGAAAGATTTGAATGTCCAAAAATGTACTGAGGAGTTCCAAAAATTGTGTTTGAGGTCCAAGGAAATTGAAGAGGAAAGCATTAAGCTTGCAAGGTACTTGAATGACCTCAAATGGTCTATTCAAGAAGAGATGACCCTAGTAAATTTCAAAACCATTAGGCAATGTTACCAAATGGCATTGAATATTGAAGAGAAAAGCAAGAGGAATTAAGAAACATCTAAAGGTGAAGCTAAGAGCAAGTGATAATAGAGGTCAAAGAGGTGGATATGGTGGGAAAAGTTTAGATTCAAGGGCTCAAGGTGAGGTAAAATTCAGTGAACAACAAGAAGGTAGTTCAAGTAGAGATGGTAGAGGAAGAAACTCTAATTCTAGAGGAAGGAGTGGTGGACAAGGAGGAAGAGGAAACTACTTTGCCAATATGAAGTGCTACCATTGCAATCAAATGGGGCACCCTTCTTATAGATGCCCAAAGAAAGGTGGTTCATCACAAGGAGGTGACAAGAGGAAAAACTTAGTTCAAGAAGAGTCCAATACTGAAGACAAACATGCTGAAGTACCACTGAATTTAGAAGGAGAGAACCTCATGATGAGGAGAACTTTGATCAAAGAGACAGTGAAGGAGGATCCAAGCCAAAGAAGATCTTTATTTAGGATAAAGTGCGTAATGATGGGTAAAGTGTGTAGAGTCATCATTGACTCATGGTCTACTGACAACATTGTGTCAGAGGAGGCAGTCAGAAAGCTAAAATTGATAAGGATACCCTACACTAATTCGTATAAGGTCACATGCTAAATAAAGGTCAACATGTGTTAGTAAATGAGAAAGCATGGGTGAAGTTCTCAATTAGAAGATACAAGGATAAAGTTTTTTGTGATTTACATGCATGTCATTTGCTCCTAGGTAGACCATGGCAATTTGATTCCCAAGCTATCCATGATGGAGGAAAGAACTCCTATACTTTTAAGAAGGACAATGTGACTTTCAAGATACAATCATTGTTGGAAGAGGCTGAAGCAAAGACAATTGGTCCAAATGTACTCATGGTGAGTGAAAAGGAGTTCCTACAAACCATGGAAGAAAGTGAAGGTGTATGTTTTGCATTAGTGTTGAGACCGAAGGAGGGAAATAAAGGAGACTAAGAGGGCAGAGTTACCTAAGGAGATTCAAGGAATCCTACAAGCTTACCAAGGTATTGTCAATAATGGACAACCATCAACCTTACCCCCTAAAAGAGCTATAAGCCATAGGATAGACCTTATCCCAGGAGCTACCCTACCTAACAAAGTGGCCTACAAGATTACCCTTGATCAAAAAGAAGAAATGGAAAGAAAAATACAAGAACTCCTAAACCAAGGCCTAGTTAGGAAGAGTACTAATCCATGTGACATACCTATTATACTTGCATCGAGCAAAGGAGGAACTTGGAGGATTTGTATGAATTCAAGAGCCATAAATAGGATAACTATTAGGTATAGGTTTCCTATCCCTAGGATTGAAGACCTAATGGATTGTCTAAGTGAAGCCAAGTACTATAACAAGATAGACTTGAAGAGTGGTTATCACCAAATAAGGATACATGAAGGAGATGAGTGGAAAACAACCTTCAAAACCAATGAAGAACTGTATGAATGGCTTGTCATGCCATTTGGATTGTCTAATGCCCCCTTCACATTCATGAGACTCATGAATGAAGTTCTCATGGACTATATAGGCAATTTTGTAGTTGTATATCTAGATGATATACTAATCTATAGCAAGACAAGGAGTGAGAACCTAGAACAACTTGCCATTGTTTTCAAGAAGTTGTATGATGAGAAGTAAATAATCAAATTGGATAAGTGCGAGTTCATCAAAACAAAGCTAGTGTACCTTGGTTTGTTCTAGCACATGGTCAACTAAAAATGGATACAAGAAAAGTGGAAGCTATCATGAATTGGCCTACTCCAAGGTCAGCAACAGAGGTAAGAAGTTTTCATGGTCTTGCACAATACTATAGGAAATTCATAAGACAACTTAGTGCAATTTGTGCTCCTATGTTAGACACTATCAAGAGAGGTATGAAAACTAAGTTTGTATGGAATGGGCATGCTAACAAGAGCTTTGAGTTACTAAAAGAGAAGATAGCTACTCAACCTGTTTTTATTGTTGCCAAGCTTTCAAAAGCTTTTCACTATTGAGTGTGATGCTAGCAATGTGGCAATTGAGGTTGTTCTAAGCCAAGAGGGAAAACTAGTAGCTTTGCATTATGAAAAGTTGAGTGCGGCTAAGAGAAAATACTCATCCTATGAATGAGAAATGTATGCATTGGTCCAAGCTCTAAGAAAGTGGAGGCACTATTTTCTCTTTAGACAACCAAGCACTTCATTTCTTGAATATACAGGAAGAGTTAAGTCACAAGCACATAAAGTGGGTTGAATACCTATAAGCATATACTTTCAATATCAAGCATAAGAAGGGTGTTCTGAACAAGGTGGCAGACACATTGTCTAGAAGGGCACTCACACTCTAAGAAATCTAGTTCAAGAGCATGGAGATAGATCATTTCAAGGATCTATATGCAAATGATGAGGATTTTTCTGAAATTTTTAAGGTATGTGTTGAATACAACAATCATTTTCATAGTAGGTATGTAGAATATACTTTCCAAAGTGATCTTTTGTTTAAAGGGAATCATTTGTGTGTCCCTAGAGGCTCTACTTGAGAGAATTTAATACAAGAAAAGAATAATGGAGCTTTGAGTGGTCATTTTGGGATCACTAAGATTCAAGACCTTGTTTCAAGGTTTTACTATTGGCCTAGAATGAATCTTGATGTTAGGAGGTATGTGGAAAGTTGTGTCATATGTCAAAAAGCTAAGGACACTTCTACAAATATAGGTCCTTACCAACCACTACCAATTCCTACTAGGCCATGGGAATGTTTAAGCATGGAATTTGTAGTTGGGTTACCCAAGACAAGGGGAGACATGGATAGTGTGTATGTGGTTGTGGATAGGTTTAGCAAAATGACTCACTTTGTGCTATGCAAGACCACTAATGATGCCACTCAAATAGTTATTCTTCAAATAAATTGTGAGAATCAATGGGTTACCCATCAACATTGTGTCAGACAGGGACACTCAGTTTATGAGTCATTTTTAGAAGATTCTTTGGCAAATATTGGGCACCAACTTGTCTTTTGGATCAGCTAACCACCCCCAAACTAATGGTCAAATTGAGGTTGTTAATAGGAGCCTTGGGAATCTTCTAAGATGTTTGACTAAGGAGTACAAACAACAGTGGGATCAATTGATTGGACAAGCTGAATATGCCTACAATGACACCATGAATAGATCTACAGGGAAGAGTTCATTTGAGATAGTTTATGGAATACATCCTAGGGGTGTCTATGAATTGATAAATTTGAAAGATGGAGTGAAGGTAAGTGGTTATTTTGATGATTTTTCATATACCATGAAAGAGGTTCATGAAATAGTGAGGAAAACATTGACAATGAACACCATGAAACATAAAGCAAAGGTGGATGAAAGTAGAAGGGTAGTTGAGTACAATATTGGTGACTTATTCATGGTGCATCTTAACAAGTCAAGATTGAAGAAGGGAGTCCCTCACAAGCTAGGGCCTTGTCCTATATTGGCTAAGTATGGTGACAATGCATTCAATGTTGAACTACTAGAGGATAGTGGACTGCCACGCCCAATCTTCAACATTGTAGACTTAATCTATTATAAGGGACCACAACAAGAAATAGACCAAACTCTTCACGAAGTGGCCAGGGATGTAGAGGATCTCCAATTACCTATTGTTATTGTTGCAAGACCAGACAACATATTGAACACAAGAGTTTATAAAAAGTCTAGAGCAAAGGCATACAAGGAACACTTGATAAAGAAGCATGGATAGATGGATGTTGATGTAGTATGGATAAAGGAATCAAAGTTCAAGAAGTTGGGGATTGATCCAAATATCCTCAATCCAAGGCTAGATTGATCTTTTCATTTTGGGGAGGATGGTGCGAGACCACACCTAGGCTACCTCCTATTTTGAATTTTTTTGGCTAGTACTTGAATCTAGCCAAGTCAAGACATTAGGTTATTTTTTTTAAGACCTTAGAAGGTCATTTTTTATGTGGGCTAAGTGAGTTAATCAATAGGACTAAGGTCACTCAAATAGTGATTGTTTGTAGCATTTTAAATTCTTAGACTTAGAAGCTTAGTGTTGGATTAAAGTCTTAAATGTGTTATAAACACATATAAGTGGTGAGAAATATGCTTAATGGCCATAAATTTTGTTGGTTCCTCGGAATATAGAGGTTAGAGATCCTAAAAAGAAGGATGAAGGCATAATGACAAAGATGTCAAATGTTGTCAAGGAGTTGTCATGACAACATTTGCAATTATTGCAAATGTTGCATGCAACTTGGTTACCTTGGATTCCCTTAAGGATAGCGAGTGGGAAATCAACAAACATGCCTAGAATGGTGGATTTGGCATCTAAAAAGGAGAAAAGACTCAAATCTAAAGAGGATAAGAGGCATTATAATAGTTTGATGTGGGCAATATAACTTTGAAATAACATTTCCAACAATTTCTTGAGTTTTAGTATTGACATCGTGTTAAGATGGATTGAAGAATTCATTTTGTTGATTGTATAGTATTATGAGATTATGTAAGATTTTTTCATTTAGTAATAAAGTTTATCATAGTAGTTTTGGAGGGTTAAATAAATTGCTTTTGGTTTTGAGAGTTCACTAGACCTGTGCTGACCAGTTTGTAAAGAAATGGCTCCCCCATGAAATCTAGCCATGGGAAATACCTAAGGGTAGATGGAAAGGCTAGGGGAGTCATTAGTGTACATATGAAGAGGATTAGGAGTTATGGAAGTTTGGAGAACTATTTTTTATGCTAAGCCCTAGTTGAGTAGACATAACGCAGTTAGAGGTTTAGAACAAGAGAAAAGAAGTTTTCTTGTAGGATAGAGAGATACAATACAAAAAAAGTATAGTTCTAGGCATGGAATGGGTAATTCTTGGTATGATAAGACGTTTGAGAGGTTTACCAATCCATTTGAAAGGATTTCAAATTTTTTTATAGTCAAGTCCTATGAAAGATGCTTTTTAGCCCTATTAGGCCTAGATAATAGGAATCACCTATACAGATAACCTAGGAGTCTAAGACCTACAAAATCCTTTAGGAAATCCAAAAGGGTTTTTGAATTTGGAATTTTTTAATTAGGTTTTTTGGGAAGTTTCTGCAAGAAAGAGGAATTAGTCAATTCCAAGGCTAATTGGAACTAGTCCTAATTAGGCTTCCTAGAGACAAATCCTTAAAATTGATAAAGAAGAAGTCTAAAGATCTTTCCAAATGGACAAAAATGCAAGAAAATGGAGGGAACTCATGTCCATGGTTGACACTTCAATGAAGGATGAAGTTTGTGAGCAAGTTGCAATTAGAGTTCTCTAAGTGTGTGTGGAGAAGAGTACTAAATTAGAGTGTTAGTCTTCTGAGGGTAAGCACAAAGGATCAAACTCTTGGAGAAGAGTTTGGATTGGTTTTAGTTAATTATCTAAGCCAATCAAGGACCTAGGAGGACTAGGTACCTAGAAGAGACAAGCTAGGTCTGTTGAGGAGCAGTACAAGCACCCCTTGGAACACTCACACCAAGTAGGAAACACTAGAGAGTCACAAGACGATAAAATATATTACATCCCAACTACAACACCACTAACATGGTGCCTAGAACTATATGTTCAAGAGCTCATGGACTTGAAAAGGAGGCTCGATTCTATAGAAATGAGGAATTGGGAAGAAGAGAAGAAAATATATGAAGCAATAGGGTACATGACTTCAAAGAAGCAAATTTCAAGCATGTAGGTGAAAATGTAGATAGGACAACAAGAGCTAGAAACCATAAAACAAGAATTGGAGCAATGGAGATCCCTTCAAGTAAGGGGTCATATCTAACAAATGTAACATAAATAACATAAATAAGGAAAATTCAAGCAACCATGGTGGATATTGAAGTTAAAGAGTCTCAATTGAAAGCACAAATAGGAGAAGCGAGATCTTGGTTTTAGGTGGTTAATGAATCAGTAGTCAAACAAAAGGAGATTATTGAATGACAAGTCAAAATGCAAATAAAATTAGAGCAGGACAAGTGGGGAAAAGTGGCTAATATCTTAGTTAAAGGAGGAAAATATTTTAGACAGAATGAGAAAATAAACACCATAATAATGGAGTTTCTTAGAGATCAACTAGAGGGGACAGGTGGTATGCAATAGGTAAATAGGATTGGTAAATGGTTACATAGAGGGAGAGATGAGCATATGTGAGTTGTCTTGAAAAATATAAAAGATAAGAACATCATTCTTAGAAATAGAGGGTTTCTCAAAGGCATATAGTTTTATTTGGATGAAAACTTAACCTTGTCCTAGCAAGAAGAAAAAAGAAAGGAATGGGAAAAGGTGAAAACAACAAGAAATCAAGGGAAATGAGCTTGGTTGAAGAATGGGAAAGCCCAAAATAGTGAACATTTCTCAAAAGAGAAATTGCTATTAGGGACCCTAGATGACCACTTAAACATTGTAGGTTATCCATGGAAAAGATGTCTGGGGATGGGGCCCATAGTAGAAGAGAGGGATATTATCATCCTTGTAGAAATGCATGAGCATGATGGTTGTGAAGTGTATGCACCCTAAAATGGTTGCCTAATCTATGGGCCCCCATTATTCAATTTATCAAATTTCCTGAATCAATGGTTTGCAATATTTTATTAAATCAATTCAAATCAATTTCTTTGATCAAATTGTAATTGATTTAATTATTTTAATATTTCTTAAGGTTTGTTCATTTTATTTAATTAAAAGAAAACTTCTCTTTTAATTAAATAATTAATCCACATTAAATTAATTAAGAGAAAAAACCCCTCTTTTAATTTAATTATATATATTTTATTTAATTAAAAGAACTTGCTCCCTTTTAATTAAATAAAATCCCACGTGAAAAAAGGAAATAAAATAAATGAAAATTAAATAAATTCTTTTTCCCTTCCCTCATTTAATTTTCCTCCTCTTTTTTCATTGGTGGAATTTTGTCTAACATGGATCAAGCTCTATTATCCCATATTGGTGTGAGAAGCCTCCCACCACCACATTCTTCTTTATAAGGGAGAGCCCTCTTCTCATTTTTGACATCCACGATTATGCTATTGTTATGCTATAGGTTTGGAGAGTGATTTTTGGAGGAGTTTGAGCATTAAATCTTTTTGTGGAGAACTTCTATCTTCTTGTCTTCTTCTCTCATGCATCCATGGCTTCCATCATCATTATCCATCTTTGCATTTTCATATTAGCCATATTTGTTTTCATAGATTAATATTGCATTGTTATTTCCTTTCATAGTTAGATTTCCTTGCATTGCTTTGCATTTTCATCATTTAGATTAGTTTTCATTTTCATTTGCATTCATATTTTGATCTTTGAATCTTTCGTTTTATGGTGTACTTGCATGGACAAAACTAGGTCAAATTGAGGGCTTCCATCACAAACCCTTGCACTCCATAAATAGAGAGCTATGAGCGACCATTCAAGACCTCATTCTTGAGAAATCTTGGATATAATGACTCATAGAAGTGTGCTCACATTTTAGGCATACTTGAAGTACCAGTTTTTGAATGTTACAAAAAAGATTCAATTTGGAATAAAGGGAATGAGATAGGTAAAGGGCATGGTGGGATTGCAGTGCTTATTCATGAGAGGTGGTATGGCATTGTTAAATTTGAGGAGGACCCAAATAAACAATATATTTTGCTGCAAATATTAGTGAACAAAATAAATTTAGACTAGTTGCATGTTATTTTGCTACTTTGCATGCTATTTAAGAAGAGGAACCTAGACAATGAAGATCCATATGCATCACTGAATAAAGGCATTTTAAATTCAACACCACTAGAGACATAATGTTAGTGAGGGATTTCAATGCTAAGACAACTAATAACAAATATTTACAGTTGATTGACAATGAAAGAGACACACAATCTTTTATGACTGGAAGAAGGCGATGATTGAATTTGGAAGAGAGCCTTCGATGATGGAAATGGGGGTATCTTGCACTTTGGATGTAAATTGTTAGGGTTGTGCAGTGTGTTTGATATGGTTATCTAACAAATTGAAAAGTTGGCCAAAATCAGCATGCGTCATGTGCAAACTGTATAATGGCCAAAGTGTGGTTGACTTTGTAATTTATTTACAAAACCTTGTAGTTAAAGTACTTGAGTTTAACATTGGTGTTTGCACCATAGAGATGAATTATGATCACATGCCTCTATGTTTTAAGATGGACTTCACATCAAACAAGCCACACATTAAACATGATGCTCATGTGCAAAAGAATACAACCAACAAAGGAAAAATCCTTTTAAATCAAGAGAACACAATCATTTTCAATGCGATGCTTGAGCAACAACTCCATGAAACTATTAATGTTTTGGTTAGTGACACAGTTAATGAGGAATGTGAACTGATCCATAGCAGCCCAGTGAGCATTATTATCCATAAGGCTTTAGATGCATGTAAAAGGTCAAACAAAATATAGAGGGTTGCTAATACTTTTATGATGAATCTATGGTACGATGAGGAGTGCAAGCCAACAAAGAGGTATATGAAAGGGAAACACACAAACAAAGAACTCAAGTAGTGGTATACAAAATTGATTCACACAAATAAAGAGGAGAATGTTACAAGAAGGCAAAAGTTAATATCCCTTGGAAAGCATGATCCCAAGCAGTTTTGGAAAGAATTACAACAAGAGAGACAAAAAAAAATAGCAACATTACAGATGCATAATGACTTGAGTAAAGCTTGTATACAAGGGCCCACAAGAGAACAATCTTCCTATTATGAATACAATAGACGAAATCTTCACGATTAATGATTTCAAAATAGAGATTAAAAAATTGGCAAGTGGTAAAGCTAGTGACATTGATCAGATACCAACTAAATATTTAAATTATGGATTGGAAATCCCTGCGCTTCATATAAAGGATATCTTCAATTGTGTTTCTTGTGAGGGTTTCCCATTAGACTGGACTACTAGTGTGGTTATCTTACTCTTTAAGAGTGAGAATCAATAATCCATCAAACTACCACACTACTATGGTTATGTAACACCCCGCTAGGCAGCCCAAAAGAAATTAACCTATATTAAGTCACTAAGTTTCCTAAACATTTTTTTTTAAAGATTAAAACAATCAAGAGATAACATAGCGGAAACAATAACTCACATACCCATATAAGCAATACAATAACAATTACATCTCTCAAGGGTTCCATGATGTTGAATCACACACAAAGTTTTATTAAGATTTAAATATGATAAGTAAACAAGGCCCACAACATAGAATTAAGCATAAGTATGAAATCATATGAAATAATATACAAGTAAATAAGATGTCACATAGATTCACTAAGTTGCCAGATTCCAGAGAGGCTACCATGGTAACCTTAGAGTTGGCTCATGCAATGACACTTTCCCACATGCATATTAGATTTCTTACGTGTCTTTGTTGCCTTTGGGATTATATTTTATTTGTGTACTTGGTACCTTTAAGATAGATGGCTATCAAGATTCCTTGACCTAGACTCTTGTTATGACTTTTGGATTGTTATCCGTTTGGGACATGAGATTATCTCCTCAACACGGTGGAAGTAGGCCATTTAGGTTCCACGAGGTCAGGCGGTAGTGTTTCTTATACCATTGAGATCTGACAACTAGATGTCGATGTTGGATGTATATGTACAGTTGTTATATTCTTCTGATATTGTGATTATGTTCTATGATTGTATTCTAATTTATTGTACTTTGATTATTTGAGATCCTATGAGATGTATCTTATCACAATATATATATATTCTTTTAGCATTTCATACCCTATGACTTGTACAAAGGAAGATTATGCATTTTGGTTATGCCATGTGGCATCTTATGTACTTGTATATTATTTCATATGATTTCATACTTATGGTTAGCTCTATGTTGTGGACCTTGTTTACTTATCAGATTTAAATCTTAATAAAACTTTGTGTGTGATTCAAAATCATGGAACCCTTGAGAGATGTAACTGTTATTGTATTGCTTATGTATGTATGTGAGTTATTACTTCCATTACGTTATCTCTTTTTTATTTTAATCTTTCAAAAAAAATGTTTAGCAAACTTAGTAACTTAATAGGTTAATTTATTTTGGGTTCCCTAGCGGGGTGTTACATCTACTATCATAGCCCGAGTTTCTACATTGGTAGATCTAGGTATATTGGAACACCACTAGATGACAACTAGTCAACTTAAATGAGACTTAAACAACTATATTTATCTATTACAACTTGAACTTCAAACTCAAATACTTAAACATAGAAAAATGCAAACTTGAATAACTCTTGATTGAATTTCAAAATATGTTTTCTTATGATTATGCTTTAAGGTAGTATGCCTTTCTTGACTTTGTGGGCTTTATTTTTGTTCTTGCTTGGATGTTGTGGGAGGATGGTGTCTAAGACTAGATCAGTTGTTAGGGCTCGTAGTGCAGGCCAAGGTAGAGGTCCTAGGAGAGGTGGACATTGTCATGCCCAAAACTTGAAGGCAAAAACACACACACTTTTTTTTTTTAAAATTATTAAACATGCCCTAGGTTTGAAATGATAGAGTATAGTGTTGGTACAGGTTCTTTACTTTATGTCTTAAGGTTATAAACACGAGGGCACTTACATCATTGAGGTTTTGAAACTTTTGTTATTAGATTGAAATCGATCTTGAGTTATGCTATTTAAGAATTAAACATATCAAAAGATACTAACAATGTAAGTTACACTTAACTTTTGGCTAAAAGATAAAGGAAACAATCCAACATTCTCTATTTGTTTAACATATGCTAACGCAATGGAACAAGATAGTAGTTTCATAATGAGTTGCTAAAACCTTAAATGTTTAAAATTTATACTAAATATATTAAATGGATAACCTAAAAATCAACTCAAAATTACACAACATAGTTATCGACTAGCTTCATAATTAAAAGATTATAAAAATTACAACGTAATACTAACTTAAAACTTTACTAAATTAAACTAAGTACACTTTAACAAATTAGACTATCATTTTAAGACTAACAATTTAAAACTTAAAAACAATATATATAAAAGAAACTAACTAACTAACATGCTAAAATAACCTAAGGATTTAAACTAATTAACTAATTACACTCAGAAATCTATCAACAAAAGAATAAATTTTTTATAGACTTATATTAATCTAAAAATCTAATTAACCTTTATAAAATAACTAAATTAACTAAATACTAACATCTTTAATAACATTTTAATAATACACAACTTAAAATAATAAATGAACTAACTAGACATACTAATACAACTAAAAGAAAACTTACATGGGAACTACCTACAACTAGCCCCCTATTTTTTTTAGCTCCCCCCCCCCCCCCCCCTACACACCTACTAACTCAACCAAACCCCCCCTGCCCAAAGCCCTGCGCTCATCCCAAGAGCTGAGCGCGCTGCCCAAGCTCGTTGACCTGAGTCAGTGTACTCCGTCCCATCCAGCAAGGACGAGCCCCAAGGTCAGCGATAAACAAGGGAAAAAAATAAACACAACCAACCTTAGGAACTAAAACACCCAAGCCAAAGCAGACGTGAGCCACCTTTTTTCAGGACGCTTGGCCCAAGGCGAGATGAGGGGACGGGGGTGACATCAGCATTGATGGTGACTTAGACTTATATGTAAATCAAAACATCACAATACTCTTCCCTCCATACCGACGTTGAAGAAGGGGGTGAGGCATTTATGCCATAAAGTTTTATGGTTGCAAGTTTAGACACTAAAGATATTAAATAAGATATTAAAGACTATAATAAGTTACTTGGGTTAATCACAATTAAACTATTGATTATTAAAGAAATTTGAAATCAAGAATCAAATGGAATATTCTCTGTTCAACAAGGAAATAAATCTTTGCTCCATACAATTTCCAGCATCCTGTAGGTGGATGTTTTTTTTTTTTTGAAAATTTGTCTACTCTCCCTCTCTCTCTCTCTTGAAACTCAATGAATATTTCTTTGCAACTATATTACAACAATAGGTGTATACATTCTCTTATGAGTTTCTAATTCATTATTTCCATGACCCTCAAATGGCCATGCATTTCAATGGGACCACAATTCATGAAATAACCATCTACATTCATTTAACTATCTAATAAAACTGATGGATCAACATAATGACTACACTAGTCGTAAGGCAATTGAGAAAATAAGAGATTCAAATGATAATGCTCCATTCCTTTTGAAAGGATTATCAAAATACACAAGGTTATTTCTCTATCATGTTTCAATTTTAGCTTGGATCTCTTGACATAATCCTTCCTACATGTTCTTGCAAATTTAATTTCCAACACAATCAACCATGAACTAAATCATCTCAAACTTGATTTAGACACCATACATCACAAATTGAATCATGTATAATTGAACGTAATTGTTGCATCTTATCTTTTGATACACATTCATATGACAACATAAAATACGAAAATTTTAAGAGAAGTAAATTTACTCAATCACTTATTTTATTATCAACCTGATTTAAGGCTCGGCCGGGAAAGAATCAGGAAGAAAACCCGGCTTCGTTGCCATACATACTAAGGTTTAAACAATACAATTTACAATAGGATCACAATCCCAATTTTCAATAATTTTATCAAATTTTCTTCATGATCAAAATCAAGGAGTTTGTAATGTCTTCTAAATCTCATTTCAAGGACCATGGAGGAAACCAATAACTGATCGGGTGACAACCAAGCAGAACCAAAAGAACATCAAGCATGCATAATCATACATGGTTTACACAATAAGATTCACAGTGAATCAAGACTAGGGAGAGGTGGATTCTTCCAACTGGAGAAGTCAAGCACAACACCAATTCAAATGCCCAATCGGGGCCAATAACCAAGAACTTCCATTCTTCCATTTAAACTTGCCATACTCATACCAGGTTTGTGCTGACGGGTAGGGGCCCATAACACCCTACCCTTTATCCCTCTTCTCATCCTGAGAAGAGACGTACATACGTAGCATGTCCTCCAAAACCTGATTCACTCGTTCGGTCTGGCCATCTGTCTGAGGATGGTATGCTGTACTAAAATTGAGCCTAGTGCCCAGGGCCGACTGTAACTCTCTCCAAAAGGAAGAAGTGAACAAAGAGTCTCTATTAGAGATGATCTTACGGGGAACACCATGAAGTCTAACAATGTCCCGCAAGAACACCTGAGCTATGTCTCGTGCTGTAAATGTAGTACGCACGGGTGAGAAATGGGCAACCTTGGTCAATGTGTCGACTATCACCAAAATGACATCATGGCGATGAGATGACATAGGAAGACCAACAATAAAATCCATAGATATAGTGTTCCATTTCCATACTGCAATCTCATGCGGCTGGAGAAGCCCGCCAGGATGACAATGCTCCGCCTTCACCCTCTGGCACTCGAGGCATCTCGCAACTATGCTAGCAATCTGCACTCTCATGCCTGGCCAATGATACAACTGCCTCAAATTTGCATGTAACTTCTTAACACTGGGGTGCGCTGCATAAGGTGCTCTGTGAGCCTCATGTACAATGAGCTCACGCAAACCCCCAATGGAAGGTACATACATACGTCCCCTATGCCGCAAAAGTCCATTGGACTCCAAAGAATACTCTACAAACTTCCCTTCCAAGGGTCTCTGAGAATGTATTAACTGACTTACTTCTGCATAAAGCTCATCAGCTCATAAGTGCTGCAAAATCCGCTCTCTCAAGTCAGTGCAAGTAGTCACAGATGAAAGTTCATGGCGCCTTCTGCTTAGGGCATCTGCAACCACATTCTCCTTTCCCTTGATGTAATGAACATCAAAATCATACTCACAGAGGAACTCCATCCACCTTCTTTGCCTAGCATTAAGGTTCGGCTGAGAAAATATGTACTGTAAGCTCTGGTGATCAGAATGAAGCTCGAACCTATGACCTAGAAGGAAATGTCGCCATCTCACCAAGGCATGAACCACTGCCGCTAGTTCTAGGTCATGAGTAGGATAATTGAGTTCATGAGTCTTCAACTTCCTAGACTCAAAGGAAATAGGTCATCCTTCCTGCATAATGACTGCTCCTAAACCATCTAAAGATGCATCGGTGCACACCACAAAATTTGCAATAGGATCTGATACGACGAGAATCGGTGCACTCGTGAGGGCTCTCTTGAGCTCTTCAAAAGCTCTACCACACTTCTCTGTCCACTCGTACTTCTTCCCCTTCCTCTGAAGAGAAGTGATGGGGTGTGCCAATCTAGAGAATCCTGAAATGAAGCGTTGATAATAACCTGCTTGCCCCATAAAGCTCCTCACTTCGGTAACACTGGTGGGTGCTGGCCAATCCATGATAGCCCTGATCTTTGATGGGTCTACTGAGACACCATCACCCGATATAACATGCCCCAAATAGTGTATCTTGGGTCTGAAGAATGCACACTTCGACAAGCTGCCAAACAACTGATTCTCTCTCAGCCTCTGCAATACCTGTCTCAGGTGCTCTTCATGCTCTCTCTCATCATGAGAATAAATCAAAATGTCATCAAGAAACACAACCACAAATTTATCCAAAAAGGTAGGAAATACTCCATTCATGAGGCTCATGAATACAGCTGGAGCATTCGTAAGGCCGAAGGGTACCACGGTGAACTCGTAGTGGCCATACCTAGTACGAAAAGCTATCTTGGGGATATCACTATCCACAATTCTCAACTGATGGTAACCTGACTTTAGGTCAATCTTTGAAAATACTCAGGCACCCTGCAACTGGTCAAAGAGATCATCGATTCTGGGAAGAGGATATCGGTTCTTGATGGTCACCTTGTTCAATTGCCGATAATCAATACACAACCTTAGTGATCCATCCTTCTTCTTGACGAAAATCATTGGTGCACCCCAAGGTGACAAACTAGGTCGTATATGCCCCTTCTCCAAGAGTTCTTCCAACTGAGCCTTTAGCTCACTAAGCTCATGAGTAGTCATCCTATAAGGTTCTCTTGAAACTGGCTCAGCTCCTAGCACTAGGTCTATGTGGAAATCCACTGCCCACAGTGGAGGCATACCAGGAAGCTCTAAGGGAAACACATCTGCAAACTCTTAAAGGATTGGAAAATCATCAAGGGATGGCTCCCTTTCTGATTCTTCCTCTTGGTCACTGATAGTGATAGTAAATAACTGACAACCCTTTCGCATGCACCGTCTAAGCTGCATAGCGGAAATCATACGAAGAGACACTGGCCTCTTCACTCCGAAGATCTCCCTAGAGATACCATCATCATCCACACATTCCACCCTCTTCTGTCGACAATCCACCTTGGCGCTGTGGGCACAAAGCCAATCCATGCCAAGGACAACATCATAAGAACCTAGAGGGGTAATGCATAGGTCAGTCCTAGTGGACATGTCTCCAATCTGCATCTGACAACTCCGCACCATGGAACTAACTAACACTTTGGCTCCCGAGGCTAACTCTACCTCCCAACTAACATCTTGTCTAACTGCCACTAGCTCGTAAGTCTCTACCACAAATGGAGATATAAAAGAGTCAGTAGCTCCAGAATCAAATAAAACTGCAACCATATGGCCCTGTAAAATACCTGTAGTCTCGATAACTGTGGCTTGATGCTCAGCCTGGCGGTTGTCAACCGCTGTAAAAACTCTATGGGATCTACCCATGTCACCAACTGTCGGCTCTGAAAAAGCCCTGCTCTGACCACTAGATGCCTATCCCTGCGGACACTCCCTAGCTATATGACCCATGCCACCACAAGTGTAGCATGGTCCGCAAGTATAAGATCGTGCACCCTATGACCCAGACTGATGTGGGCCTCCTGATCTGCTAGATCCGCTGAATCATCCCCTAGAAGACTGCTGAGTCTTCACTGACTGAGACTGTGGGGCCTGTACTTTCTGCTCCTGCCTAGGAGCCTATGACTGCCACTGCTTGGGCCTAGAGCCCTGATAACCATGAGAAGGTTTCTACTGTTGCTGCTGCTGGGGTTTTGGCTGCTGAGACTGTTGGCCCCTAGAGAACCCTGCTGAATAATTCTGATTCCCTTTCCAAGGGGGTTTCTGCTGGAAGGAGTTTCGGTTCTGAGGCCGATCCCGTGACTCTTGCCTCCCTCGAGTATCCTCAGCAATTAGTGCTATCTCCACTGCCTGTCTGAAAGTGGTAGGGAAGGCCATCCTAACTGGGCCCTGAAGAGAGAAATTCAGACCCATGATAAAGCGATGAACCTATAGTTTCTCGTCCTTCATGTATTCCACATAGGGAAGGAGCTCGAGAAACCTACTCTCGTACTGAGCCACTGTAAGGCCTCTCTGATAAAGAGAATGGAACTCCTCTATCTGCTTCTGCCGGAAATGCTCTAACAAGTATCTCTCTCAAAATATTTCTAGGAAAGATTCCCATGTGAGGGTGTCCATCCTCACTCCACCAATGATCTCCTCCTGATGCCACCAGTTGGAGGCATCCCCTCTCAACTGATGAACTGCAAGACGTGCTTTTAGATTACTCCCATAAAGGCATAACCCAAAGCACCGCTGTAATATCTGCAACCATGCCTCTGCTACTGAACCCTCAGTGGTACCGGCAAACAATGGTGGTCCGAGTCGAATCAATTCCCTGATGTCATCCCCTACATGTCTAAGAGGTCTGTCAAAAGGAGGTTCTCTCTGGTGTATGGACTCTTCCTCGTGCTCACCCTAACCCTCTATCTGCCTCGGTGGGGGACTCCTAGTCCTCTCTCTGACTCTGAGCCCGCCTCCTCCGGGTCCCTCTGCTTCCACTACTGGAATCTGCTGGACTGGCTGAACTATCGATACCACTCTCTGCTGAACTACACCGATCAAAGTCTGGAGTGCATCAATTATATCCTGATTTGGGTTTGGTGGTGGTGGAGGTGGTGGTGGTGGTGGTGGTCCACCCTCCTGTCCCGCTCTACCACCCCCAGTCTTATGACCTCTGCCTCATTGGTTGCGAGTAATAGGCGGCATCTACACAATTAAAAGTTTGAGTTAAGTTTAGGAAGCATAATGGTTTAAGGTTCCTAGTGTTGAAAACCTGGCTCTGATACCAAAAGGTCATGCCCAAAACTTGAAGGCAAAAACACACACTTTTTTTTTAAAAAATTATTAAACATGCCGTAGGTTTGAAATGATAGAGTATAGTGTTGGTACAGGTTCTTTACTTTACGTCTTAAGGTTATAAACACGAGGGCGCTTACATCATTGAGGTTTTGAAACTTTTTTTATTAGATTGAAATCGATCTTGAGTTATGCTATTTAAGAATTAAACATATCAAAAGATACTAACAATGTAAGTTACACTTAACTTTTGGCTAAAAGATAAAGGAAACAATCCAACATTCTCTATTTGTTTAACATATGCTAACGCAATGGAACAAGAGAGTAGTTTCATAATGAGTTGCTAAAACCTTAAATGTTTAAAATTTATACTAAATATATTAAATGGATAACCTAAAAATCAACTCAAAATTACACAACATAGTTATCGACTAGCTTCATAATTAAAAGATTATAAAAATTACAACGTAATACTAACTTAAAACTTTACTAAATTAAACTAAGTACGCTTTAACAAATTAGACTATCATTTTAAGACTAACAATTTAAAACTAAAAAACTATATATATAAAAGAAACTAACTAACTAACATGCTAAAATAACCTAAGGATTTAAACTAATTAACTAATTACACTCAGAAATCTATCAACAAAAGAATAATTTTTTTATAGACTTATATTAATCTAAAAATCTAATTAACCTTTATAAAATAACTAAATTAACTAAATACTAACATCTTTAATAACATTTTAATAATACACAACTTAAAATAATAAATGAACTAACTAGACATACTAATACAACTAAAAGAAAACTTACATGGGAACTACCTACAACTAGCCCCCTATTTTTTTTAGCTCCCCCCCCTACACACCTACTAACTCAACCAAACCCCCCCTGCCCAAAGCCCTGCGCTCATCCCAAGAACTGAGTGTGCTGCCCAAGCTCGCTGACCTGAGTCAGTGTACTCCGTCCCATCCAGCAAGGACGAGCCCCAAGGTCAGCGATAAACAAGGGAAAAAAATAAACACAACCAACCTTAGGTACTAAAACACCCAAGCTAAAGCAGACGTGAGCCACCTTTTTTCAGGACGCTTGGCCTAAGGCGAGATGAGGGGACGGGGGTGACGTCAGCGTTGATGGTGACTTAGACTTATATGTAAATCAAAACATCACAATACTCTTCCCTCCATACCGACGTTGAAGAAGGGGGTGAGGCATTTATGCCATAAAGTTTTATGGTTGCAAGTTTAGACACTAAAGATATTAAATAAGATATTAAAGACTATAATAAGTTACTTGGGTTAATCACAATTAAACTATTGATTATTAAAGAAATTTGAAATCAAGAATCAAATGGAATATTCTCTATTCAACAAGGAAATAAATCTTTGCTCCATACAATTTCCAGCATTCTGTAGGTGGATGTTTTTTTTTTTTTTGAAAATTTGTCTACTCTCCCTCTCTCTCTCTCTTGAAACTCAATGAATATTTCTTTGCAACTATATTACAACAATAGGTGTATACATTCTCTTATGAGTTTCTAATTCATTATTTCCATGACCCTCAAATGGCCATGCATTTCAATGGGACCACAATTCATGAAATAACCATCTACATTCATTTAACTATCTAATCAAACTGATGGATCAACATAATGACTACACTAGTCTTAAGGAAATTGAGAAAATAAGAGATTCAAATGATAATGCTCCATTCCTTTTGAAAGGATTATCAAAATACACAAGGTTATTTCTCTATCATGTTTCAATTTTAGCTTGGATCTCTTGACATAATCCTTCCTACATGTTCTTGCAAATTTAATTTCCAACACAATCAACCATGAACTAAATCATCTCAAACTTGATTTAGACACCATACATCACAAATTGAATCATGTATAATTGAATGTAATTGTTGCATCTTATCTTTTGATACACATTCATATGAAAACATAGAATACGAAAATTTTAAGAGAAGTAAATTTACTCAATCACTTATTTTATTATCAACCTGATTCAAGGCTCGGTCGGGAAAGAATCAGGAAGAAAACCCGGCTTCGTTGCCATATATACTAAGGTTTAAACAATACAATTTACAATAGGATCACAATCCCAATTTTCAATAATTTTATCAAATTTTCTTCATGATCAAAATCAAGGAGTTTGTAATGTCTTCTAAATCTCATTTCAAGGACCATGGAGGAAACCAATAACTAATCGGGTGACAACCAAGCAGAACCAAAAGAACATCAAGCATGCATAATCATACATGGTTTACACAATAAGATTCACAGTGAATCAAGACTAGGGAGAGGTGGATTCTTCCAACTGGAGAAGTCAAGCACAACACCAATTCAAATGCCCAATCGGGGCCAATAACCAAGAACTTCCGTTCTTCCATTTAAACTTGCCATACTCATACTAGGTTTGTGCTGACGGGTAGGGGCCCATAACACCCTACCCTTTATCCCTCTTCTCATCCTAAGAAGAGACTCTACACAGGTTGGAGTCCAACTAAACAGACCTCTTCCAAAATTGGTCACTTCTTCCCACTCCTAGGGTGAGTAATACCAAAACACCCATGCAAGGAAACTCAAAATTTCAAACATAGTCAAGAAAGGAAAACAACCCAAAAAAAAAAACAAGGTTTACAAACCTTCCCAACATACCCACAACCATACAACAGTAAAACAACAACAAGGTAACAAGAACATGAAACAAAACACAAAAATTGAATAAGGGAGATGGGAGTTTCCTACCTTCTCAAAGAGGTAATGGCAATGAACAAATTTGAGTAGAGTATCCCTCCTTCCTTCAAGCTTCAAGAAATCCTCTCTAAAAGTAGAGATTGGGTAACCCCCCCCCCCCCCTCCCCCCCACTAGACCAAGGAAGGCCCCTAAATAAGCCTCCAACTCCCCCATCCAAAAGGAGCAATAACTATTTCCACCCACTAGCCACACTAGAAACTCCTAACTCAACCTACACCATGGTTACACCCTAAAAGGAGGTGGGGTAAGAAAACTCATGACAACCACTTGCAATTTTCGCACAAAGGCAAAAAGGGGATTTTTGAGTGCCCTCAAAAGTCAAAGCTAGGGTCTTAGGGGTTGGAAAAGACCCCTAACCCATACCCACACCCATAGGTTAGAAAAAAAAACATGTTTTAAAGCCTTAGGAAAAAGGTTAGAGTCAAATAAAATCTAGAGATAAAAAAAAGGTCTATCTAACAACTCTAACTTGCAAATCAAGCACAAATCTGAAATAGGGAAAACTAACCCTAATTAAGAACCTAATAGAAAATTGACACTAACTTGAAACCAAAGGTTAAATAATTAACCCTAACTAGCATACCAAAGCACATAACATTTTACGAGTGTCAAGCGACACTGAAAGAACATAATCACGAACAACAGGGTTTGCAAATTTTAGCACATGGAGATCAATTTTGTTCCTTCGTAGGGTTTCTCGGCTAAATATCTGCACACTCATTGCACACATCAGTGGTTCCGAAAATCACATGTACATATATACGTATCAGAAATTTACATAATTTGAAACATACATAAATTAGGGTTTTCTTGCATCCTACTTATATCCTTAATCATAAAGATTCCAACTCAATGTGTTAATCCCACATTTTATTGATTTCATCAACATACATATACATGAGCATTTAAATGACAATCATCAAATATATCTGGAAATAACATCACACAACATGGAATAATAAAATATGTTCTAAGCATCAGATAATGTCTCGACATCTCGAGTCGCGGATAACAAAATAAGAGTAATGTATCACTATGCTACGATGGGTCGGGGGCGAGGCCTCACAGACATGATAGCCCTCCTCTGACTCATAGAAAGAGTCTTGTTTAGGAAGATAATATGGAGGAGAACAATGGAGAGAAACATTTTGATTCAGAGGAGGTTAATATGAGGCAGATGATGAGAATTATCTTAGAGCACCTACGTCCTCCAAAGGGTGCTGATCAGGAAGAATCACATCACACTAGAAATGAGGGGAGATGGAGATCTAGGAGTCCTTGTGGAGATCCTCATGGTGATAGACAAAGGTCAACCAAGGCCGCACATATGAGGAACTTACAATAGGCCAAGATCAAGCCCTTCATTGGGGAAGGTATTGGTTATGATGTAGAGCAATGGTTGAGTGCCTTGGACAGATGTTTCATGATGAAAGACTTTGAATCTAATGTTAGTTATTTGGTGTAATATTGATCATAATTGAACTAGCATATTATATTAAATCATATATTTTAATTAACTCCTGTCTTTAATTAATTCTAATGACTTTTCAATTTGGAATTTGTCCATTCAATTTCTAATGAAGATGTAGATAAAGCGACCTTTCAACTTCCATGGAGATGTATAAAGAGGCTCAAGTCAAATTCAAAAAGGAAAAATGATATGGACATACATCTCGTTTGTTGAGATTTCCAATTTGTATTGGATCTTGTATATGGAGTTTCTGGGCATACATCTCATCCAAGAGATTACCCACCTCATCTGATTGGTTGATCACAACACAAGGATCTGTGAGCCATGTCATAAAAAATGTAATAATCTCTGTACCAACCTCTATATCTTGTCAATGTTGGCTTGAAATGGTTTACCACAAAGTTTGTATCATTCCTGACTTGAATGTCAACTTTACATTACTTGACACTAAATGTCCTTGATACTTGACATTCACTATACACACTACTGACACTCGGTCTCTACTATGCTTGACACCTTCTGTGTAACTCAACATAAATGTTCTCAAATTGCTCGACAATCATTCGACTTGACTTATACTGAAAAATATTTGGCAAACAAAGACTTGCTCCACTCCTATAGAGATCAACATATACATATTTATACACAAGTCTTTATATTACATTGTAGCTTGGTCACAATGATGACCTTCTAACTCTACTTAGTATATGACTAAGTGTTTGACACTAATAGACAACAATAGTTAGAGATAACAACAATCTCCCCCTTTGACATTAGTGGCAAAAATAATTTTTCATGATTACATCATTATAATGATAATATGAGTATTCCCCTTAAGCCTATGACTTAGTTCATATAGAACTACAAAAAATTTGCTGAATAAAAAAACAATGAACAATATATACACATGACTCTAAGTAGTCTAGTTGTTTCAGTATCATACCCTATTTGCCTTCTTAATTCTGATCTTTGAATTTTGAATCTGACTCAGACTCAATATTCCATTCCATATGTAATCATCATTTCATTCTTTGTTTCCCCCTCATTTATGTCACTTATGACTTTTGTTGGGGTGGAATGGGTGGTATCAAACCGTATTTTTCAAAAAAAAATTGTGTACTTGGTTAATCATAGCAAGTACATGATCCCAAGTGGTTCTTGTTGATTCCAAAATGTGGTTCTTCAATTCCAATCTAGCTGCCAAATCAATCAAACTATCAGCAACCGAAAGATTATGATCTTCTTATATAAGATCTTGTGCTAACTTCAATTCTCGCTACATGACCTCCAAATGAGGTATCAACATGGATTGGATGGATGGAGATCAATTTTGACCTCATGTTGTTATCAGCTAATTGAATCTCAACCAAGTTGCCTTGAGAAAGTAATACTGATTATAATGGCTAGAGCTGGATTTAGCTGCCTGCAAAATGGTGTTGCTTGTTTTCTGCATATCAGCCTGAATCTGTTGGATGTTTGCCTAAAGATCACTAGTGAATCTTGGCACATCACACAAAATTTTGCACAAATGTTTTACTTTCTATATAAGTTCTATGGTATTCTATACACGGTCTTGTAATTCAAACTTTTTCTTGGCAATGGTTGTGGAAAATTTCTCCACAACCTTATTCTCAAATTTCTTGGTTGACCAAGCCATAAATTTCTCATTTGCATCTATATCTCCAACATTATTTGTTAAACTATATGTTTAAGTTGGGAAATTACTGGGGCTTTCCCATCAAGATTGTGTACATCAAATGCTTCTACAAAAATTTTGTTAACATCATGCAATACTTTCCTCTATTGATGTTCTCTTCTCAACTCTTTTTGTTTCTTCTTTTTCACTGAAATATCTTGCAACATGATAGTTTTCTCAAGAGTGAGATTTTCCAAATCCCATTTTGGCATCTCAATAAATTCTTCTAGATTAACTTGAATATCTGATGAGCTTTCATTTATTGCTTTCCCTTTCCTTGGTGAAGAAGTGTTGTTTCTCGATACTACTGATTGTGAGGGGGTATCACCACTCGGTCTTGCTTGTATATAAGTTCTCGAAACAACAATATTAACACTCAATACTATTTTATTTTCCTCCTTATTTTCCTCAATATGAGGTTCTGGCACATGTGGTTCTTCTTGACCTTTGGTGGAAATGCCTACACTTGTGTCTTTATTTGTTTCCTCTGCCTCTTACTACTCTTTATCTTTTTTTTTAGGGTTTCTCTTGCTCGATAGCTAGAGTATCAGGTGTGTTAGCATAAATATGTGACATGCTGCCCTGCAGACTTGGCACACCTAAACTCATTTCATCACTTTGATCATCTTGTATGGTTATTGTCTCAATTTCTTTTTCGTGTGTCACTTCTTTAGTGTCGAGATTGAAAATTCTCTTCTAGAGTAACTCATTCTACTGAACTACAACTTCAATTTTATTATGTATAATCATAAAAATTCTGAACTTAGGAACAAATTTATTCTTGTACTTCTCCAAAAATGTTGTCTTTTGCTCCTTTGATAGATCAAACATAACTTTTGCTAATGTGGCTTATCTAATATCTTTTTCTACTAATGATGTTTTTTCCCATCTTTTATTTAATCTATTGAAAAAATCAATAGGAAGTTTCTTCTCTACTTCGTTAGGAGCCAATTTATTGTTTTCCATCATGTCTATCATGGCCTCCTCAACTTTAGTTCTATCAACATCATCCAATGTGTCATGTTTTACAAATCTAAAATTGGATAAGCCTATAAAGCTTCGTAGGTTGACACATACCTTATCAATATTCTTTTCTCTTCTAGGTACTATAGCCTGTTCATCTGATTATGTCCTCGCCGCATCATCTTCTTCAATTTCTTTTACCTTTACTAGTCTTCTCATCTTTTCCTATCTCACATGGGCTTTAGATTTGTTCTTCTATGCACTTGAGCCATTTGGTTTTGTAATTCTTGTACTCCTTTCTTTACATATGGCTCAGATCTAGCTATTGTTTCCTTGGTCCTTGGTTTGGTTGGTGGTGGATGAGAGAGGGGTGCCACTACTTCCTTCTTTGCAACTTTCTTTTCTTTAGGCTTGACAGTTTTAGCTTTCTAGGGCTTTACCCTAATCTCCTTCTTCTTCATCATTTTCATCATCACCATTGTCTTTCTCTTTATCTTCTCCAAGACCTTGTGTGAGCTATGATGAGAGCCATTTAAAACCTATTTTATGTCATATTTTAATCTATTTCGTTTAGTTTCATACTCACTTCCCTATTCTATTTCCATTCCATTCCAACTCATGATTACTATTTTAATGTTGCGTATGACTTAATATATCTAAGTAGTATTTAATAATGTTTTGGGATTAAACTATGAAAAATTTATTATTGGTTATTTTTTAATAATCTTTATTATCATAATATGTTGATGTGTGGAATGGATCTTCCTATCACCTACTATGCATCTTCCTATAGCTATTTCACTAATACAAAGTTCCATCAACTTTGAAATGTATTGTGCTTACTTCCAAGGAAGACCACAAACCTTACTTTGTATTGTCTATTATTTCTTGTTGGCATAGAGATACATTTGAGGTAGATATCATCTACAATACATGAACATGTGGAGAGGATATTGAAGACTCACATAAGATGCATTCTCTAGCTACGTATAAAACAAAAATGAAGACCGCCAATTTTTATTTTCTATTATGAAAATATACTTCATGGCCACCTAAGATTCCATTGTTTTCCACAACACCAACTACATCCATATGGAATAATAATTTCTGGCAAACGTGCTCTCCAAAGGAAACTGTGAATACTCTTTTTGGGTGAATTGATATGTCTAATGGAACTAGAAATTGCCTCATAGATATTCCCACTCATTGTTATAACCAATTTTTTTTATATTCATGGTCTAAGTCATCAAGCATTCCAAATCATTCATATCAAAACATATTATGTATTATTTCACATTTTCTTTGTTGTAAACCGTGTGTATATAAGTCATGCAATATAAGATATGAAAAATGCAGAATAGTAAAAAGAAGATTAATGGACATCAGAATTATGATTATTTTGATGAATAAATGGATACTTTGCATGATTAAAACAGTGTAGAGAATTATTTGTTCTACCCACTGTGCAAGCTAGGAGTAAGGGTTTGCTCCTTGGTAAAACACAGTGGATATATTTTCATTACTGTGTTTATTTTATTTTTGTAAATTTATACTTCTTACTTAGACTATCATTATAGAAGATCTTCATGTTTATATTAGTGATTTTATTATTATCAGTCATCTAGTATTTAAAGTATAATATAGTATTTTTTAATAATTATTTATATTACTGTTTCATCCATATATTTTGTTGTTGTTATTTTTGTTTTAGGAAGATAGTTTTGTAACTTATCTTTCTATCGCTAGGAAGTGACAGTTCCTATCACTGGGATTTATTTGGCTTTTCATAGGTTTTATTTTGTGTGTTGTAGTTGCATTCATAATTCCTCATCTCATAACTAACACCCTTTGATGGCATATTACTTGGACACATTTCACAAGCTTACACTTTCGGATTGACACACATAGACCAAGTTGAACTTCATTCAAAGTATTAAATATTTTATATTATTTGCCCCAGTGTTAGCCTATCAAGCTGCAAAGGTTCCTTTCCTTTGCCTTGTGTGCCTAGTTTAGCCTCTAGGTCTTCAATCATTTTCTTTATTTTCTTCTCCTTAGAAGCTATTTTGATGTCAACAGTAATTCTTGCGTTAGCTTCTTCATACTTTCCAAAACATTATGTTTCAACATCAATCTCTTCTTTTAGTAATGCAACAATGTTTGTACTCACTATATCACTATCAACTCCATAGTCAAATGCTTGTAGCCATTCCTTCCTTGGCTTCACTTCCTACACAAACCTATTATCCATGTCCAGTAGAAAACATACATCATTGTAGTATTTCATTACCAATTCTTCTGGTATCCTCATCCTTATCTTCATTCTCTATTTGAATTTTCCAAAATATGTGTTCATGACATTCTCAAAATTCCCTCCTAATTGAGTTATGTATTCATTGATTTTCCTTGTCACTAGTTTACCTTGTTCCCAAACAACATTATCAATACCAAGAAAATACTTCTGAATGTAAAAGAAAATACAGATGATAAGCGATTCAAACCTACATGTAGAATTCTTCACCTTGATGGATATCAGGTTTTCTACCAATTGAAGTTTCTATAACTCGGCAAGATCATATTCATGATCTTTCATGACAATCTTCCACGTCTAGCCGACTACCATACAAGGTACACTGTTTAGTCTACTAGATTGATAGAATTTGTGAGAGATTAATCTTACTACAAATTCAATCAATGGATTAGAGATGTTTGAGATGGACAACCCTCATCCATTCCACTCAGATCCTTTGTTCACCTCAACTTCATCATGACTTAGACATCGCATAATCTTCTTGTCTAGAATGGAATAACATGTAAGCTTGTGAATCATTTTCTTGGTTATTTCAATTTGTCCATTTTCCAACCATATCTTCATGTTATGAATCCTTCTCAAAAATACCTTGATCCATTCGATCTTGAAATTTCTTGGAAAGTCTAGGGCACAAGTTAACCCTTTCTTCTCAACAATTTTAAATTTGTCTTTCAAAAATTCTTCATCACATAGTTTCTCATATGCCTCTCGAATCTCATAGTCTTCAACTTCTCCAATCTTACACATATAACAACTTCACACATCATGTATCATGATTACCTTAGGTGGTATCAAAGATAATGCACCCATTGAATCACCTTTCATCACAATCTCAAGAATAACACAAAATTTTGGTGGACACTAGTACATTTAACCCTAAATTTCAACCTAAAATTTTGACCAACAAATTTAAATGGTTTGGTTGGTCATCATTATAAAGGAAATTTTTTTTTTTTTTAATACATGCCCATGTTGGTCGCAATTGTGACCAATGCTTTCTATTTTGTGTTGGTCTTAGTGGCAACCAACACAGCAACATAAAGACAAAAAGAAGAAGAAGCAACATTTCATTGGAGCATTTCACTTGAGTGGCAAGTTAGCTGAGCATTTCACTTCACTTGAGCGCCATACCAGTGGAGCATCATTCCACAGATAATTGAGGATTTCCAACATTATTCATCCTTGGAGCATTTCATTGGAGCATTTGGAAACCCATCTACTGCAGCCCTAAATTGGAACTTTCGGCCGTCATTTGAGCATACACAAACTTTCTTGGCTTCACGTCGCAATTGGTGAATAGGTGAGTTGATACCTTCTTGTTTAAACAATCATTGATTGGGGATTGATTGGGGGAAGGTGTAGTTTGAGGAAGCCCTAGTTATGAGGGCCTAAATAGGAAGGTTTGTAAGTTGAGACATAAACTGAGAGTGGCATCCACGGTAATGGATTTTATGGTGTATTAGCCCTTTATTTAAGAATTTTTCTTTGCATTTTGACAAGTATTTTGAAACAAATATGGAGGCATGGATGATTGATGATTATGTGTGAACTTGTTTTGTGCTTAACTTGGATAGATAGTGGCTTGAGTATTGGTCTTTTTTATCTTAAGATTTGTGAATTTTGCCACATTTTTCTTTAATTTGGTCATATGGAGCCATGAAACAATGTTGCCATAAGATTGATCATTGGTTATAGCTACTCACACAACTTGCACTCAAGATTTCCTTTGTGACACCATTGCTTCCTTCAGGGTAAACACTTCTTACCTCCTTTGCATTTGATTGCAAGATGGTTACCTTATGCCTTAGGGAAACCCTCCCATTTGTGGATGATTCTATATACAGTATTGAATGTTGGTGCATTAAATTTCTCAAATTCATTTCCTTCACCCTTAATATAAATTTTGGATTGGTGTCCTTCATTTCAATTTGTTGTGCCGAGAGTTTTTTGTCCAAATCTAGTCTACCAAACAATGTTCATGTCTTAACTCTTATGCGCCAATAAAAGTTTTAAAACTCTAAATTAACATGAATGCCAACATTTCAAACCCTTGGCATCTACGTAGTGGACTTAATCAACTATAACCTACCAGAGCAATAATATAAATTTATTTTCAATCTCATTTTCTTTAAGAAGAGGGGGAGGAGTATGTTACTAATTTAGAAAGCCCTTGACAATCTCTCTATGGAGTCGACCACAATTCTAAATTGCCATTAGTCAAACTTCACCAACATTGAGGCCATCTACCAATTAGCTTACACATATTTTCCTTTCCACTTTCTATGATAGGAATTTTCTCATTTCAAAAAAGAAGTGTACAAGAATGAAAAACTAGATGAATATCAGAATATAGCTATTACAAATATACAAGATGTCCAAATAGAGAAGCCATCAAAAAGTGATCAAAATTAGACCATTAGAAGTATGTTCAATACCAATTTTAACATGTCTTATTTTTAAAAAGTGGGTGTCCAAAATCTATTTCATTAAATCCTTCTTAAACTTCCTATGGAGTACCTTTCACTTTTTATATGGAGTGACTCTCACTTTTCATATCATATTTTAAAATATTGAGAGTACTTGGTGGCATTTGGCCTTGACTGAATATCATCATTACAAGGTTTTCTATTGTATTAATCTCAAATATATTCTAGAATAGCTACTTTGTCTTCTAAAATGGTTTCGAGTTGTGAAGAAGATATTGATGAATCTTTTGTCACTTTGTTCATACACTTCAAATTAGTGCAATCAAAAACAAGATTTCTTAATCTTCTAGACAACCGTAGTCCTTTATCAGACTAAATACACTCAAACTAGCTTCAATTCCTTTCACAAGCCTGTGAACTTGCTCCTTGGCTCAATAATCTAGAAGCAAGCACTGTATCTCACAAGCGTATGCTCCTAAAGAGCTTTATCCATGTCAATAAACATCAACATCAATATGCAAGATGTCCTTGTGACTTGTATATTTAGATTCAATTCCCAATTTTACTTGTAATTTTAGGATGTGGTTAAGGTCTTGTAGTGTCTTCATAAAGCTCACTTGTGATTCAGTGATGTAAGACCATCATAGTGACTGAACAATCTTTTGTCACCTAAAAAGACTTTGCTTTTATTTTTTGCTTCGTTTAGTTAGTTTACATGATGGGCTAGTTCTAATATTTTGTTTGAAGTATACATTATGAGTTTTGCTATGTGGTTTGAATTGTGTATTTGGGAGTCTAAGTAATCTACTATATTGTTATGAAGGTTATTGTCATGCCTCTAATCTGGCATTAAACCTAATAGAGGAATTGTATTAGGACACTATGATTTCACAATTTTTTCTCCTAATGTCAATAGTGGACTGATTTTCTCTCCTAATGTCAATAGTGAACTGACATCAGTTCATGATTACCATAACAGATCACAGGGAAACAAGATTGCTACACATATATATCATACAACAATAACCTAATGAATTGATCCTCTCCCCTTTATTTAGCAACAATCCCCTCTAAATCGAACAGGAAATTAGCTAAGCTTAACAATAATGAGTCATGTTATCATTTTCACATGGAGACTATAAAGAGATGTCTCTAAACATTTCATTTTGGGTTAATATATGAATGGAAATAGTACTTTATCCAAGTATTTTATTTTGTCCGTGCCAATTTTAGGTACATCTGGGTACTGCATAGCTGATGGTTTGATTTGTTGCAGTTTTATATAAATAATAATTTATAATGTTAGGCTTGAGGATATCAAGTTGATATATATATATATATCTATATATATATATATATATATATATATATATATATATATATATATATATATATATATATATATATATATATATATCAGATTATAAGGAAAGGACTTTATTTGGCTGTCTTAGACATTACTATGTAAATTAAGCAACTAATCCCTTCCTTATCACTCATGATGACATAACAATAATTACCATTCCTAATATTCCTTTAGAAATGTGTAATAATTTCTATAGTATTGGTTTGATCAAACCACTTACTTTAGGGCAATCTCTTGTCCGATATAATAATTCAAATGGTGATGTCTTTTGGTGTCATTCTTGATGTTTTAATATGTTCGAATGATTGCCTCAAGGGAGCCTCTAATCACTTTGTGCACTCCAAGTATGGATAAATAATAAAAAATAATATTCAATTATACCTTCTATATGTGAGATCAAATCTCATAATGTATCCTTTACAAGTAAGTGGTAGCAACTTTTGGAATATACTAGTTGTTGCTCTTTATACAATTGTTTGATTCACATCTTTCTCTAGATGTCAATGCTTACTATATTGATTAATATCTTGTCCAATATGAATTTTTTTTGACTAAAATTTTGAATTAATTGTATAAATATATTGTATCTTCAATAAATATCCCTCCCATTACTATTTTCATTAGTAATATTAAAACTATTGAAGTTTGTTGTTCTCTGCATCCCTAAATTTTTTATGGTTATTATTGCATTTTGACTAATTTGCTAATGATTTCCCTTCTTGATCATTTTAGACATGATTGTTTCTATCATTCATATTAATATAATTTTTTGGTAACAAATAATAACAAGTTTTCTTCTATTAATAAACAAAGAAGGATAAAAGAAATCTTTATCTAGTTTCAACCTTGGAATAAAGAAAGAGTTTGTAATGTTCAACTAAGAAATATGTTGAAATTTATTGGTCTTTTGAAATTTGAATAGAGGTAATATATAATTATTTTGTTGGAATTGGTAAAATTAAGTTGAGAAAATGTGTATGTGGGGCTATTTTTCATTGAAGCAAAAGAAAAAAATGCCTTCTGAAACTTGTCCTCTTATTTTTAAGAACTTTTTGTTGCACTTTTCCATCATCCTTGAGTCACTGTGAAGGTTTTCTTTCCAATACTCCAAATTATTCGTAGTTTTCTTTTTCATCAAACTTGGCATATAGATATAATCACTTAGAAAATAAAGTGTAATAGACAAGCTTCTTGTTTGATAGATGCTATGGCTAGCAAATGTACATTAAGGAGCATAGTCAGAATCAAAGGAAAATGAATTTTTATCTATAATGATAGCACTTCAAATGAAAATAATCTCAAGAAAAATGTACATCCTAAGATGTGGGACAATCAATATGAAAAAAACCAAGTCTAGAAAATTCCCTATCATACGTGATAAAAAAGTTCTACTATAAAATCTTACCAAGAATAGAGAAAACAATAAGAGAAGAGACACCCTATAATGTCAGGCACTTGTCATTAACAACATTGATGAAATAGTTTAAAGGAGGAGAATTAAATATTGTGCCACCCTTGAAAATAATTGTAAGCTTTGGTAATTAGAGTCTGGCAATACTTGAGACATTGAATCATAGATCAAATTAGCTCTGTACAAGTCTTATTCTCAGATATAATAGTCATTTTGAATGTTACAAGGATTATCTAGTATGTAGGTTCTACAATATAGGTCAAGGTGGTGCCAAAATCAATGATAGTTCTCCCATTTCCCTAAACATCAATACTTCAATCCTTGGGATGGATGGGAAGAAGAACCCCATCAACAAAAACTTTCTTTATCCCAATGTAGTAAAAGGTCTCTATAAATATGTTCCTTAGAAAAGAAGAGTAGCTCATCGATTTCTTCAATGACTACCTTAATGGCGTTTGCCCCAATATAAATTAACTTGTGTGGGGGGAGAAATAGTGTAGTCCACTAAGTAGTAAGAAGTTTTATTCGAACAAGTTTACCAAGTTGTGAGGTGAATAAAATAGGCCCCTTCCCCAACCCCATTACATAATATATTCCAAAAAATTCTTAACCTATAAAACTAGGTCCTCAGATTTTAATCCCATAGCTAAATGCCACATTGGGGATTTTGATACTCTCCCCTAAGCTTGCATTGAGTGTTTCAGTCTCCATGGAGAAGATCCCAGTTCTATTAGGGAGATTTGTATAGATATGGTAAAACATCCATGAACTATAAATCCTTGTGCAATTACATGAAGAATTAAAGAGAGGAGAAACTAGTTAACAAACTAGTGCATAGTAATGTACTGGCGTAAAAATTGATGAATGCCCTACAAAGAAGGTTGATCCAAGATTTATATGGAATTTCCCTTTGCAAGTAGATCACTAATGGGTAAGTATATTTATTAAATTAATAGGAGTTATATTGGCTTTTTTATATATTCTATATTAAATCTCAAGCTTATATTTATTTGTACATAATCGATGGTGCATTTTATCAAATCAACTTGGTTGATTACCTTTTAACTTGAAGGAGTCTACGCAGTAGGAAATGGGCCATTCAAAAAAATTTAATTCAGGTTTGTGGAACTTTTCCAAAAAAGCTTCCTCTATGCTAGGTAGTAAGTATTATGCAATTAATATGGAATTATTTTTTTCCTTTGTAGTGCTTCTCCTATACTAAACTCTATGTTAAATTCAAGGAGTGCATGATTCTTGGTGTATATTGTAGGCCAAATGGTTATTCCTTGTTTCAAAGTATAATTTATTCAAAAACTTGCTCTACCCAATTTATAGATGAATTGTCTCTGCACTATTTAGTAACTATAATTTGTAGTTGATATGAGATTTATAATTTATAAGTTTATTGTCTTTCTTATATTACTGCCTGTAATGAGTTCTTCTTAAGTATTTGATTGTCATCATAGATGCATTTTTCACATGAAGTCAACTACCTTATATTGTAATAAATTGAACTCCATTTTAATAGGAATTTGATAATTCAGATGACCTCCATCAACTTCTCTAAATTGTATAAATTTGCACTATCTTCGTAAGGTTTAAAATAGAAAAAGATAGAAATGGGAGCTCAAAGACCTCCGAAGCCTCCAACAGCTATGAGGTAAGTATTGAAAGCTTCACTAAAAGATTGAAGCACATATCGAATTTGAATGCTTTTATTATCATATTTGAGAATTTGCAAAGTAGAGTTCACATAAAGCAACAAAATATTCCTTGGTATATATGTTTATATGTTTTTCCAACATAGGATTCACTCCACATTCGGGCAAAATATTCCCTATTGTATATGGCTTTCAATTCCAATTTATCTTCAACCTGTGATCACTTCTGCACCCCACAAAACTGCATATGCACTATTAGTGATTTATAATATATGTTAACAATTTCATCCCATGAAGGTTAGGCCTCTACGTTCATGGGATGATCCTCATTCTACCTAAGGTGTTACTACAACAACAAATTTAAATCAAGAGTAACTATTTTAAGTCAAGATTGGTATGACAACAAGCCTACAATGTTATGAAACATATCAATAAAACATAGTAGTACATGCATAAAACGTTGTCAAAGTCTTCCGAATACAAACCAGTTGATTGGAGATCCAAAGTAATGGAAATCTATTGCAAAGAATAGAGTTTTCTTATTGTTGTCTTTCTCCTCTGTTCGTACACCCGGCTGTCTCTCTTATAATAGAGACTCAACAAAAATATAGAAATGCCTAAAACTAACTCAAAACTAATACAACTGTCATCGGTTAGTTGAATGGTTTTATTTTAAAACAGAACAAACTCAAACTAATGTCGACATATATTTTATGGAATCCCTTTAAAAAAAAAGACCATTAACCAAATTTCGATCGTTTATGATCACTAACATTCCTAGACTCTAAATACTCCAATGTTATTTGTGCTTGGACAATGATAGTCCATTAGAATTTCATTTAGTCCTATTAAGGACATTAAAAATATTTGAATAATCATATTAATCTAATTCTTATAACTTGCCAATTAATTCCCTTATTTCCTCTAGCTATCTTTGTGGTCTTCATAAGTTGCACCATTGGCTTGGTTGTGTGTGGATGTCCTGCACCAACTACTCTACGTAGGCTAGTGAACTAGCCAAGAAGAAATAATTTATTTACAACTACCAAAACTTAAAATGGGAACTTAATTAATGCACTAAGAAATTACTTGGAATGATTCATCAAACAATTTTCTTTATTAGTCAATATTTCATACACTGGGAACTCCAACCCCTCAAAATGATTTCAAATGAGCTTATATAACTCTATTGTCCAAGTACCAACTTTCTTCATTGATCCCCAACCATTTCTTGGTGACTTTCTAATATTGCTATCAAAGTTGTCATTGACATTTTTTGTAATTTTTTCACTTTGATGACTTGGAAAGTCATGATCACTCCTAAAGGGTCAAGTTTGGTTTTAATAACATATCTAACTATTTTGAGACCCATCCTACTGAGATTTTAAATGAGCGAACTAGAACATTTATGTTGAAAAAAATACTAGATCTGAAGAATGCCAGTTATTTTGTTGCTTTTTGGGATCATATTGATAATATAACATATGTTTTTACTTTATGGTACTCATTTTTGTGTTAATGCTCTATAGATAAAGGTGAAGCATCCTGTAAGAAAAAATCTTGCCATCGCAAAGAAGCTGCCAACAAAAGATTCTAGCACGAGGATTCTTCTTTTGAGGAGGTTAGTAATTTTGTTGTGGTTAATTATCTGTAGAACATAATTATGTTTCAGTGGAATCACAAGCTTATGGAATTTTGATGTTCAATAGTGAAAAAATGGTTAATTGAAATGCCTTATTTCAAATTGAAAATCAAACAAAAAAATTGGTGCTCTCTAAATAATGAAGACATTCATTGTACTTTTCTAGCATAACATAAATAGATGTTTGTTTTTTATCTTTGAATATTGCTATACCATCACGACATTTTTCATTTTATAATTTTTTTTTGTACTTTTTGAAAGAGAGATAATAAATTTGTGTTTAATATTATTCAAAGTGCATTATAGGAAACACATAAAAAGCCAAGTGCTTTGGGAAAGAATAACTCAGTTGTAGTGAAGAATGGGTCAGTTGCAGCTTTAAAAAATGGTAAAGAAGAATCAAGTGAGGACGAGTCTTCTGATGAGGTACTCCATGGTTAAGCTAAGTCTTCAGTACATAATAAAGCAACTAAATTTCATAAATTATTTTTTTGATAGTTGATTTGTTTAAATATTACCCATCAAAAATTACTTAGTACATCTCATATTTTTTCTGCACAGGAGCTTGCAGTTCTGAAGAATTTGAAGAAGATATTGTACCAAAGGTATATTTGGTGTTCTTTTTTAAGTGAAAATGTGATTGGAAATTTTGTATATTGTCATATTTCACATGCAGAAAGGTCAAATTGTAAATAGAGGTGAAGCCATATGGATTCAAGTTTCTTCTTCATTATTTATAATGCTCTCAATTTCTCCTTTGTAGCTGTAAAAATACTTATTTATTTTCACCTTTCTAGATACCCTTTACTAGGTTCTTAAAGATTCCAAAATATCTTGGGCTGACTCCACTCCAGCATGTCCTAACTCCTACTTGGTTCACAGACCTAACTCCTTTCCTTTTTCTTCAAGTTTTGGATTTACTACTATGGCAAAGAAAGGGGTGTTTTTCACCTTGAGGGTCTTCAAAAACTCCTTCTCTCCAACCATCATCACACTAGATGCATGTTGGATCTCCTTCCTATCTTCTAGCAATGGTCTAATGGTGTATTCCTTCCCATTTTTGGAGATATGTAAACATTGCTCCTTCCATCATGCTTAGAATTGACATCATTACCAAGGCCTACCTAACAATAGGTGACAAACATCCATTTCTACAACATCACAGACAATCTTGTATTTGTACTCCCCTATTTGAAATTGAACATGAACTTGTTCATTTACTATGACTTGTTGCTCCTTATTTAGCCATGAAACCTTATAAGAGTTAGGATGAGGCAAATTCTTCAATCCAAGCTTCTCTACCATTTCTATTGAGGCTATATTATTAGTTGAACCAGAATCTATAATAACTTTGCAGACCTGACCTCTTACCTTGCAGAGAGTTTTGAATAATGTCTTTCTTTGGGGAGGTTCTTGCTCTGTGACAGTCTTCAACAGGGTTATATTGAACATTAGAGACTCTCCTCTCTTTCGATCAGCATTTCCTCTTGCCCCTTGGTCACTTTGTGCATCCTCCTCTTGAGCCGAATGGACTCTCCTATTCCTTTCTTGGCTACTGGTACTCATTTTCTCAGGAAGTGCTTGTATGTAGCAAGTGCAATATGTAGAGGTAGAGTTATGGAAGGTCAACTAAGTATTTGTTTCTTTTCATTTTTTATATTTCTTTATCTCTTTATCAATCTATCTCTCTATCTATACCTCTTTCTATCTGTATCGCTTTAGTATTCATTTCTATATGTGTCTTCCTCTTACTACTCCATTTGTAGGTTGCAAACAAATCATCCTTCTTCCACCAATGAGTCATTCCATTCAAGAAAGACCATGTTTGATGATATCAATGCACAAAAAAATAGGGAGATAATTGCTAGATTTTGGTCTAACTTAAAAAAAAAAGGTGATGAAAATTTTGATTGTCCTTGCAAAAATTGTAAGGGCTTAAAGACTCGAAGATATCTAATCAAAATAGCTGAGGAACATTGTAGGCAACATGGTCACATTGAAGGGGGAAACACATATCGTCCATTGGTATGTATTTTAATAATTTATAAATTACATAAGACATGATTTGATGATGACACCATGGTCATGGCTAATATAAGGTCATCATTTTCATATAGGTCAACATCCCTGAGTTTCATGTTATGGACCATGACAATTCAGAGAGTGCGAATTTCCAAATGAGGGAACATGGAGGTGTGAATATTGAAATAGAAGGTAATGATATCATGGAAGAAGACCACGATGATGAAGATCATGATGATCAAGATGATCACGATGATGATGATGATGATGATGATGATGATGATGATGATGATGATGATGCAGAGCTTGATGTACCTATACTTGAGAAGGCACACGAGTGCCTATATGAAGGCTTCAAAACACTTTTTCTTTCCGTTGTATTGTTGTTGGTGAACTTGGTTACGAATGGTTTATCCAACGTAGCAATGACATGTATGTTAAGGTATGTCACCTTCTTTCATTATTTTACTTGTAGTTCCCTTACAATTAACATTGGGTTCGTGTAGCAATTAATATTCTTGAAATTAACAAATTATATTTTTGGTCGTAGGTTGATAGGTGAGAGTTTATTACCACCATCAAACATTCTACCTCGCTTGTACCGAGAATTATCTGCCATCATGAAAGATATTGGAATGGAGTATCAAACAATACATGCATGTCTGAATGATCATATTATATATCATAAACAACATGAATTTGCAACACAATGCCCTATTTGTCATACTAGTAGATATCAATAAGATTGATTAACAAAAAAGGTGCCTCGCAAGGTTCTTCAGGATATTCCCATTATTCCACGTCTGCAACGATTATTCAAGTACAATAGCTTGGCACAATTTATGGATTACCATGCATGCAATAGAAGTCAAGATGACATTATGCGAATGCCTACAGATGGTTTGAAATTTAAGGAAATAGAGGGAAAATGACCACACTTTAAACAAGAACTTCGTAATCTCAAGCTTTCATTGGCAGCAGATGGTGTTAATCCTTTTGGAGAGATGAGATCTACTTACTCGGTGTGGCCTATTTTTATTATCAACAATAACATACCTCCTTGGTTGTCCATAAAGAGAGAGCACATAATGTTGACACTGATTGTTCCAGGTACTTTTTGATTTAATGGTCATCTAAATTAATTTATTGTTACTAATACATCAAAATGGTCATAATAATTATCTAATATTTTTGTTCATTCAACTAGGTAAGTACCGAGTTAAAGATACCAATGTATATATTGAACCCCTTATTGACGAATTGATGGTGTTATGGAATGGGGTTACTATGTATGCCATCTGTAGACGAATAGGACAAAGACAATTTCAATTTCATAGAATACTTGTATGGACAATACATGATGCCCCTGGGCTAACACATTTTTGTGTTATGTTCTTTTCTTAATACCTCTTTTTTGGTATGTTATAGTGACAACACAAAGTTAACACATTTAATCCAATTATACACGATCTTGTAGGTCTTCAGACAAAGGAAAAAATTGCATGTCCAATTTGTGGTCCAAAGACAAAATTTTTTCATTCAAAAAGTTTAAGAAAGCAAGTGTTCGATGAGAATAGACACTTTCTGTACAGAAATCATTAGTACTAAATTATTAAAAAAAAAAAAATTCAATGGGAAAGAAGAGACTACGTCAAAGCCACAGAGAATGACACCTCGCTTATGGAAGTTGGCATACAATAAAATAAATTGTTGAGGTAATGTCATTCTATCTTATAATTTTTGTTTCAAATTTATATCTTGATATTGTGTTTTGTTTACTATTGATGTAATTGATGCTTGTGAAGGTCGTCAAGGCATCAATGACCAACTTCCAAAAGGACTAAAAATTTATCCTACACAATTTACTAGGTTGCCATACTATGAGCAACTCCCAATTGTGCATTTGTTTGATCCTATGCATATTGGAAAGAATGTAACAGAGACATTATGGAAAATCTTGAATGGAAGGTGTGACAAAGACCAAATTGTCAAAACTTTTAGTGACATTAAAGAATCCAACCATGCAATGAAAAATGGCATTCAATTAAATAACAATGGAGACCAGATTGATACAAGTGCCCTTGGTTATTGTCAGAGCAGTAGAGAAATGCTATAAAAGAAGCCATAAAAAAATATGATTTCCCACAGGATTTGCTGCAAACATAAACAATCTCATATCAAAGAAAAGTGAATTTGGGCCAGGGTTGAAAACACATGATTGGCATACATTTATTAAGGTAATTCATGTTATTTTGTATTCACTATATATTTGTTTACTATATGTAGTTTTAATTGCATTCTTTTATAAAATATTGACAAGATCATTTTACAAATATTGTAGTACGTTCTACCTCTATCTCTCCCACACCACTTCGCCAACAATGTCAAATAGGTTATATATGATTTTGGAAAATACATGAGGTGGTTGTCATCTAAAGAAATCAATAAAGAAGATATAAAATATTGGAAGAGAAAAATTCCTATTCTTATGTGTGAAATGTAAAAGTGTCTACCTACAAGTTTTTTCAATGCACAAGAACACTACCTCATACATCAAGTTGAGGAGATTGAATTGTGTGGACCTATACTAACCAAGTCAATGTGGATGGTTGAGAGGCACTTGAAATTTTTGAATGGCTTGGTTCGATAGAGAGCACATCCTGAGGGTTCTATGGTGGAGGGATATATGGTATACCAAACCATGGTGTACATTAGTGAATATCTTCCTAAGTTTGCAGCAAAGATCCATGTAGATCATATTTGGGATCCCAATTCAATTAACAAATTTGAAGGGGAGTACTTTATGGGCAAAGGTAGATCAAGGAAAGTGAGAGGTAAATCTAAGATGTTATTGTAGTTAATTAATTCTTATAAATCTTCAATATAAGCTATTTATAATTGGTGTATTTTTTTTATACAAGTGGTCGAGAGTGGGATGCAATACATTTGTATATTGCGAACAATCTTGATTGGATGATGATATGGATTGAACAATGTCAACAAAATAGTTGCTCATTAACATGGGAAGGTGTTTCTTCATTGGTTATAGAAGCTCATCATAATGGAGATTCCAATGTTATGCCAATGGTAGTTGATCTAGTAAAGGGTTTAAGAGGTTGAGAGGTATGTAGAAATTTATTAATGATCATAACTCAACGTATGTTTCATATCAACACATGATGCAAATAATTTACACACGTTTCAAAAATTGTGGGTCAAGCACCATAAAGCTATGTACTATGATGGCCACAAATTTCACATAAAAAAGTTGGATTACACAAAGAAAACTTGTGATTTTGGGATAACTATAGTTTTCAAGGTCACCAATATATCATTTAGAAATGACATACATCCTCAAAAATCTCAAAATCAATACTATGGCATCTTGGATGATATAATTGAGTGTGACTTTAACTCCTTCAAAGTAGTTTTATTCGTCGTTAAATGATACAATTATGACTAAATCAAAATGATCCAGATAGAATAGTTATTCAACATGATAATAGACTTACAATGAATAATACAAGATCATTGGAGCTAGTTGGAGATGAGCCCTATGTTCTTCCAAGCCAATGTGAGAAAGTGTTTTACTCGAAGGTTTCACATAAACAGGGTTGGTCATTTGTTGTTAGACATGATCCAAGAGGAAGGCCAATAAAGTATAATGTTATGGAAGAAGAAGATATTGGAGATGATGAAGAAATAGATGATGGTGATGATGATGATGGTGATGGTGATGATGATGGAAATGATGATAGTGATGATGGTGATGATGGCGATGATGATGGTGATGATGGCGATGATGGTGATGATGATGGCGATGATGATGATGATGATGATGAGGATGAGGATGAAGAAGAAGAAGATAATCAATGACTATAGATATCATCACCCCTTCTGTTGACAATCTTGCATTCCATATATAAGGTAAATTTGTTCATGTTTACAATGTTGCATATTGTTCATGTTGTCTTCTAAGTTATTTGTAGCATATGTGTATCATGTATTTTTTAGCTAACTTAAGATAAATTATTAACATATGCAAGAAATATGATTACATATTTATTGTGTTCAATTCTAATGATTACAACATATGTTATTTATAATTACCATTGTTTATATTGTGTCTGATTATCACCCTTTTTGCAAATAGTCAATTGACTACAGACATTGTCACCCCTTTTGTTGATGATCTTGCATTCCATATATAAGATAAATTTGTTCATGTTTATGATGTTGAATATTGTTCATGTTGTCTTCTAAGTTATTTGTAGCATATGTGTATCATGTAATTTTTAGCTAACTTAAGATAAATGATTAACATATGCAGGAAATATGATTACATATTTATTGTGTTCAATTCTAATGATTACAACATATGTTATTTATAATTACCATTGTTTATATTGTGTCTAATTATCACCCTTTTTGCAAACAGTCAATTGGCTATAGACATTATCACCCCTTTTGTTGACGATCTTGCATTCCATATATAAGGTAATTTTTTTCATGTTTACGATGTTGCATATTGTTCATGTTGTCTTCTAAGTTATTTGTAGCATACGTGTATCATGTAATTTTTAGCTAACTTAAGATAAATGATTAACACATGTAGGAAATATGATTACATATTTATTGTGTTCAATTCTAATGATTACAACATATGTTATTTATAATTACCATTGTTTATATTGTGTCTGATTATCACCCTTTTTGCAAACAGTCAATTGACTACAGACATTGTCACCCCTTTTGTTGACGATCTTGCATTCCATATATAAGGTAAATTTTTTCATGTTTACGATGTTGCATATTGTTCATGTTCTCTTCTAAGTTATTTGTAACATACACGTATCATGTAATTTTCAGCTAACTTAAGATAAATGATTAACATATGCTAGAAATTTGACCCCTTTGGCCTGGATCGTACACAGTGACATGGATCAGTAGGTACAAGTCAATAAATAGACATAATTTTCTTATATTTTTCTTGTTTATCATTGACCACGTATGTTATAAATAGACATATTATATAATCATATAATGTATGCATAGACAAAGAAGTTATGTATAGAAATATAATTGTATAATCACTTTCAACTTACTACATTTTATATCTCTCACATATAGACAAGGAAGAACTGCACGTATGAGTCATGACTTGATTATTCTATATATATTATTTAAATATTATCAAATTTCCATTTGATGGATTGCAAGTGACACCACATAGGTAATTTTTAGATCTATCTACATCGAATGAGGGAAATGAGGAAATGGTAGATGAAAGCTTTACATGTAGTATGACTAAAATAGGGAGATCAACTAGAGGTTAAAAGATTAGAAAAAAGTTTGATAAACACATGCAATTTTTCCTTGCTAATGAGGGGTCATGTTCTTATGATGATGAGACCAAAGGTGACATCAAGGTGCCCTTTCGGTACACACACATTGAGAAAGAATGGTTACTTAATGAGCTACCTCCAATTAACACAGATTTTTGTGTTAATGAGAGGATATATCACATTGCTCTATCCTTATTACATGGTTTGGGCCTATTTTCCATGGATGGGACAAAGGTATGTTACAAAAAATTTATTGAATTGTTCAAATATGTTGGTCCATGTTACAATTACAATGATTGGATGTGGATTGTTCGATATAAAAAAAGTATGCGTAGGTATGCACTATCAAATAATTATATACAACGGAAAGAAAATGATCAAAGTAAAAGATTTTCTATGTACATTGATGGGAGACCAAAAGAAACGGGTAATATTGTAGGTTTTATAAATAGTACACAACCTTCCTCAACTAGTAAGCAACCCAATTGCATATTTGAGGTGCGTGAGGGGAATGAAGTTTTTGTTTGTGCAATAAAATCAATAAGTGCAAGGGAAGAATTGCTAATAGATTACCATTTAAATCGCATAGATACAAAAAACATTACTATCATGAGGGTTGTAAGTACTATATACTATTTTGTTAATAAGTTTTTTTTTTGCTATCTATTACTTTCAGTTAGCTGAAGTTTTTAAGTTTAATCTTTGTAACTGGACGATATGGATCCGATAGATGATAGAGGCCACGAGGATGCTGCTCCCACCCATTCTTCAACAAGGATAAACTTTATTGAAATTGTACAAATTAGATAGTTGAAAAATGTTATATTATTACATTATTTTATTTATGATTTTTGAGTTTTTATGATAGTTTTACTGATATTCCTCTCACAATCTAATGTTTAGGATAAGGAAAAAGCACTTGCAGTAACTACAGAGCCACTAGCTACCCCTTTTGATGATGATATTACAAAAACCCCCAATGTAAGAATAATGTTGAAGAGAAAAATTAATTTAGAAATAATGAGAACTTTGGATGAAGCAAATATTCCATTTGAGGAGATGATGAAGAGGCTATCTAATTTGAGAGCACAAGCTCGTCATTATGAAGTAAGCAGTAATGAATCTTTACTAATAAAAAAAGTTCAATAAAGATTTATATTTTATAATCTCTTATGTTGCGAAGTAAAATATGTAATATGTGTTCTTGTTATAGGATTTTTTGGCAACTAATCTAGAACTTGGTCAAGGACAATGCGGTGAGGCCGGTAGTAGCAAAGCTCCAACTGCCACTGGTAAAATAATCTTTTAGTTGAAAAGTTACAAGAAATTTTTTATTTAGAACATTCAAAAACTTCTTAACTCTTACTTTTATTATTTCATAATGTCTTTGCTAACAATGTATTGTTCAAGTCATCAAGTGCAAGAGACTCCTAGGAGGTCGACAGACGTCCATATGAGATTGTTGACTATAATGTCAACAACAAGGGGATGTCCAACTGGTAAATCCTTGTTTTGATATATTTGGTTTTGTGTTAATTATGAATTGATAATTTGTACTTTTATCTTGGGTGCATCACATAGTGGATTATTTTTTTTGTGGTAGGAGATGCACCATCTACTATGCCAGATACAGATCATAGTGCAAGTATTGGTGATAATTCACCATCATTTCCTGGAGCTACCTATGTTTCTAGCACGAGAGCTATGTAGACGTCACTATTGATTGACAATGATGAATCAATGCCTTTAAAATGTCCTAAGATTCTAGGTACTTTAAATAATTATTTTTTATATTTTAATATGCATTTACCTATTCATAAGAAGCTTTGGATTGATTATCCCATGACATTTTTTTGCAAGAAATGATACATTTTATAAGAAGCTTTATGACCTCACACTACAAATATTCAGGCCCACCATACGTACAAGGTGGAACATCATAAGTGAACTAATTTTATCCCACTATTTTTTTTTCATATCATTAATTGGTGCAACATTTTTCCTTTCATTTCGTTCTTTTCTTTTACTAGCTATATCTAACAATTTTATATTTTTTCTTAAAAGGTGGAACTTTCAAGATAAAAAATTAAAAGATCAGGTCATCAAAGATTTAGAGCATGAGTTTGGTAATAATATATTTGATCATAAGAAAATTTTACAAAAAGCTTGCAAACATCTTAAGATTGTGAGGGACTCATATATAAAGAATCTCTTCCTAAACCTGAAGTACGAGCATCCTCCCTTTATTATAGTGAGGGAATGGAATGAGTTCATTTTGGATGCAAAGGAGAAAGGGGCAGATGATCGAAGAGAAACTACAACAACAAGTGTGAGAAGGTATGCAATAGTATTAACGACTAGTACATTAATGTAATAATGCACTAATTAGTATTGATCTTTATATCGATATCATCTAACATATTTCAAACTTTTCATAGGTTGTAGGATACATCAAAGGCAACAAAGGCCAAGCTGGAAAAGGTTAGGCAACACAAACTTGGCTTTGGGGGATATTCTAAAATCAAAGCATGAGTTGTAAGTAGCAGTAAATGAATTGCAAAGAAAAACAGTATTTATAAAATGCAAATAATTTTGTTCATCAATAAAAAAATGCAGGGCTGTCATGCCTAGAAGAATGTCATGCCCAAACTTACAGAGCAAAACACAACCAATTTTTTTTTCTTTTCTTTTGAAAATACTTAGAAATCAACATTAATATGACAAATCCTATCTAAATGGACTTTACATTGAATATAGAATGGTTGCATTATAGAAGTTTGACATGCCTAGTCAAGTCTATTGACATACTTGCATCCACTAAATCAACTAAGCCAAGATGTCATCGGTAAGTATAATTTAGGTCCAAATGAAAGTTGCATCCCGAATAGTGGAAGGTTTATGAATGAGGTCTCTCACCAATACCTATTCCCATTAGAAAATGAGGAGGTACATACCTATAGAATTCACAGTGTTAGAATATCATGTATATTGCAAGTATAACAACTTAATCTTTTGGACAATATATATAATATGTTGTACCCAGTATGAGTATCAAGTGGGGCTAAATATCATACTACTTAACAATAAGATACTTTCTATATTTGCATTGGATGTCATGCTTTACATTTATAGTTACATTTGATAATTATTCATGATGTATCGACTATCGCATAAATATTATATATTCAATGATCACCCATTTTTATGCTAGTAATGGACCTTCGAAAGTACCCTACATGAAATGAGTGTTGTTAAAATTATAGGAAGACTTAATTAGATGCATGAATTATATGTACAAATTATTTAATACAAGTAACCTATCATTAGACAAATATATGGTTTAACAATTATAGTAATACTAACGTGCTATCTATCCCAATAACCACAAAATATCTCCCAAAGTTGTTTAACATCAACCATACCTAAGTTGAGTTTGTTACGAAACTTATTTTTTTAAGAGAACAATTAAATACAAATCTTATATTTTGGTAATCAAATAAATTTATTATGTTAATGCTAACTATGCTTCTAATACTACTTAGTCAACCTCTAACCTATAATTAATTTCTTAACCCATTTCAACTTCAAGTGATAACACAAAAGCAATACTCTTGTTGATTTAATTTAAAGGCTAATTTGTTTTTTTTTTATTTTCTTTATTACTAACTCAAGTTTATTATTCTATAGAAATTACAATTTATACATCTCGATATTTAGTATTTCTACTATACTACTCTACCATTTTATTTTATTTCACTTATTGTCTTACCATACTCTTCTCCCTTCAAGTATAAAAATAAAATTAAAACAATGAAATAAAATAAACAACCAACATATCATTAGATAGAAATGACTATCTAGGTATTTACCATACTCCTCTCCCTTCAAGTAGGTATTTACTTTAGTTGATGCTATTCATTAGATAGAAATGACTATTTAATTAGTGTCTTATACCAATGAACTTAGGTATATTCCTTCTATTTTTATATTGGTCTATAATAGGAAGAGTTCTAAATTTCTTGTTCTCATAAAAATTCCAGAGAATAAAATGTGCACCTACAACTAGTTATATTTTACATCTTATACATCCAATATCATCTATTTGGTTCTCATCTTCTGTAGTCTAGGGTACTCATAATAAGTTATTACAATGATACTATAAGAGTTACTAGATATGTTATGATAGCCTATATTAATGAACTTATTGATTCATTTGGAAAATGTCTCCATACAAAAGCACAACTAGAAAACATGACAGAAGTCTTATATGAACAAAATGATTATTCTTGTCTTGCAAATAATGAAAATTTGTAAACCTTACACTCAAGATCTAACATTGAATTCACATGCAAGAATCTATTTCAATGATGCATATACACTAATTATTCAAGAGAGTTGAATTTGATGATACCATTCCATAAAACCATTTATCCTAATATGGCTATTCTTCCATAATAATTAAATTCAATCTTGCAATCTGCATTGAAGTAAAGGAGCTCAATATCTTTAAGAACCAAGATAATTTATCCACCTACACACAATACATGCTTACTACAATAATTCTCACAATGCACAAAAGGTGGTAGAATCTTCATAGGTATGACAACACAATGGAAATGTCATTCACTAAGCATAGATGTTTCTCCAAATCTCCTAGTCAATGAGAAGCAATAATACTACTCTTGCAATGCATTTAAATGTCCACAACAAGATGGAGTTTTCTCATAGCCTCAACTCGAATACAACAAGGAATGTCTCATGGAAAGACAATATGAGCTCCAAGCTTTCAAGACCATCCACTAAGGACCTACAAATGAGACATAAAAATGATGAACCATGGAGGCTCACCTCCCAACCTAGGCCTCAAGGAGACTGCCCTCCAAGTAGGGGAAAACAAGAACCAAATAGGTTACACACATACTTCACCAAACTTTGCATGAAACCACAACACAAAACACAATCAACACCCTCCCATGGCTTGCACAATGATTCTCCATTGGAATCATAAAAGATTGGGTAAAGGTGGGCTCTTCAAAGAGGAGAAATTATAACAACATAACTAACATATTGCCAATGCATTTTTCCTCTCAAGGCCACCATAACATAAACAACATATTGCCGTTGCATTTTCCTCTCAAGGCCACCATAACATAAACAACATATTGTGATTGCATTTGCCTCTCAAGGCCTTCAAAACAAATCACCTCCTCCTCCTTCACCAAACCTCCTCCTATCTCCCAAAACAACAAGATTCATGGCCTTAATGGAGCCCATTCTCCATGATAATTATAAGCCCTCAACATGAGGTAATTTTTCTCAACTGCAATGTCAAGCCCAACTTATGCCCTTCACCCAAGGCTTCTCTTCCCTCCCCAGGGTGAGTTAAGCCTTCACACCCATAATCACAATCAACACTTACATTCAACAAGAAATAACAACAAAAATAAATGAAGAACAAGCAAGAAAAACCAAAGAAAAACCTCCAAGAAACACAATACACATTCACCTCCCCACAACACAATGACAAAGCTCATAACACAAGATTCACAATGCAATGCACACTCCATTGATAACTATTCACAGTTGCAAATTTTTTTATCCATGCTAAAGAAAAGAAATAAAAGAACATTCTTGAGTCACCAACCTTGGTCCAAGCTAGAGTAAGGATAGTTGTAGTAGAGCTCCCTTAATCTTCCTCCAAAACTTAGTATGTCTCTAAAATTAGAGAGTGGGTGAACAACCCACTAACTTGTCACCCCTCCCACTAAAAAGACCCTCTACTACCCTTTTTTAGTAAGGACATCAAGCCTCCCTATCTTACATTGTTGCTCCTCCAAAATAAGAAGGTTGACCAAGCGGGATGGTGAGGGTACTTTCTTGGGAAAACTTAAAATTTCGAATTGGTTCAAGATGGCTTTGTTTAAGGGGTTCTCTAAGCTAGGAAATCATTAAAATAATTGAATTTAAGCCCCTAACATGCTATACTACCATTTGGGTGACTTTTTAACAATAAAATAACACTTTAGGATTCCATTTAAGCCCCCTAAACTCCCTATCAAGTTTGAATTCGAAATTCAACATGATGGTGACCCATCCTAACACTCTCTCCCAAATAGGTGTACTAAAGCATTAATTGAAAGGAAGGAAAAGGACCAAGATTAAGTGACCAACACTCAAAGTGACATGTCATCAACACATTGACAAATACAAGTGCCAAGTGACACATAAAAATATATTACACTTCCTCTTAATGCATCTACATTATTATTAAACATATCCACAAGAAAACAAACATACAATTACGAAGAAAAATACTTTCACAATGAGGCTCTTGAATCTTCCAAAGATTCACCTTTCTTAAACTATTTTCACAAGGTTTGGAACTTGTTTCCCCCAATAATTTCCATGTTTTAAATTTCCTGTACACTCAACTTAGCCATCAGTAGTCTAATGAAATATTATATAAATACATACCAAAATGTGTAGAATGATCCAACATCACATAATTGTATTAAAATATTCAAAACATTAAAATGTCAAGATATATATATATATATATATATATATATATATATATATATATATATATATATATATATATATATATATATATATATATATATATATATACACTACTCTTTCTAATCATAACAAAACTACCGTTCTAAATACCATCACAATCTTTGTCTATCATAACAATGAAACACAGAAGTCCTAATTATAAAAACTTGTAAAATAGATCTTAGTATATATGTCATAAGTGAAAATCACTATTGTGCAGACTTGTTCACTTGTATCTTTTCAAATCAACTGACCAAGTAATATTTCTAACATTGTCCTTTTATCTCGTTATGAGGTGTGTGTATTCCTAGGGTTGATTTCTCATGCCATTGGATGTTTCCAAACTAGGTCATCATATTTTAAAACCAATCTTTGAGTGAAATCATTATGTTTGTTATCATATGATCTATATTCATTGCTATTCCTTATGAGAATGAATGTTAATTCATCTCCCCTAATTGTCTAGTAAACCATAACTTAAATCTCGTGACTAGGTTCTCAGCTTGAACATGTTGAGTCTCATTTTCACATGATCCAGTATTATTAATCAATATTACTCTTATAATAACCCAAATCTACATTAGTCTCTAATAGGATCTCATAATCATTATTAGTAATAGAATGTCATACATAACCTAATTGACTCTTATTCACCCTCCTTTCATCAGATCCATAATAGGGTATTAGAGTGGGCCTTACAAGGGCGTTGATTTTAATCTAGAGGCCACAGAAGAACACAAAAGAATTGCCTTCAAGCAAGGCTATGCAGTTGTGGCTGAATGCTTATGGCAAGCTTCCATTTCTCCAATTGAACAGTCTCCTGCATCATGTGCACAGGTAAATATGCAAAAAAAGATATTAGAAATTGAATACTTGAGTAACAATCTATTTGATAATAATGTGCATGACATTGCAATGTAGCCTATTAATCGTGACACATATCATACGCCACATCATGAAGCCCCTGATGTGCATTGTACTATTCATGGAAGTGCTCATTTTCTATTTAAAACTAATTATGTAATTATTAATACAATTTAACATCTTTAATTGAACTTGGTGTAACCTTTTTGTGTATATTTTAAAGGATATACAATCATGTCATGCTGAACGAGTGCTAGAGGATATTTAGACTGATTAGCAGGTGGCTCATGTCACACATTCAGGTAAAGAAAATTTATGTTTCATTCTTTTAAATTATTGTTTTGATTTATAGTTCTTTTTATTTAAATAAAAACTCGTAATTCACTAATATAAAATGGTGTGAATTTAACTCATAAAGTACTTTTTATTGCAACGGACCCCCCTTTGGTGCAGCGGCCTCATGATGTTCCTGAACGGATGAGGAGGAGACATGCATTAGAACTATTAGAGGAGGGGGATGACGAGGACATTGATATTCCTCTTAGAAATTTCATGAAAAAAAAAGAAGCAAGAAAGCCAAAAAGAAATGATTGTTGTGAGTTAATGAATTTTATGTGTTAATGACTTATTCATGAATGTTGGGTGTTAATGAATATTGTGTTAATGAATTATTCATGAATGTTGTTTGTTAGTGAATTTTATGTGTTAATCATAATGATTGAATGTTATATTTCAAAAATGGATGAATGAATAAATTTTATTAAATGTTAATGGGGAATTTAGAGTGATGTTGGGGGGGGTGTGGAGAGGGGCCAAATGAGCTTCCACCTTCATGTGTTTGGCCTTGTTTAGTAGAGAATATTAAACTATTCTCAAAACCAAGTGAAGCTCAAACTTTAAAGATAAGCTTATAGTTAATAGTGACAAGCAATTAGCAAGTCCAAATGAAGCTCTTCGTAACAGGTACATTTTTAGTTTTTAAAACACGATGTCATGTTTTGATATTGTAAAGTTTTTTTCTTAAGTCAAAATATTCTTTTACTATAAGAACATAATTTATGACTTGTTTTCTAAACTAAAAGTATTAAATAGTCAAAATTGTCTTATTTTCCACGCTCAATTTTTATATTAATGTGAGATGTTTTAAAATGACCATCTAAGAACTGTACAATATCTGATTTAAAAAACCCTACATGTTTGAAATGTGGTGCTCTTTCTAATACATTTTCTATCAATCCATTCTAGGCAAACGCTGGTCATGATAAAGATTTTAAAGAAGCATTACAAGCTCTTAGGGGAAGCCAATGTGATGTGTCATATGAAGCAACTGAAATCCTAGTGCATATCTTTGTCTGTTCTAGAAATATGTATATTTTTCATTCACTAGTATCAACTAGGTCAGCTTCCAATTTCAATTTAAGCTAAAATTTGAGTAAAACTTTGGAGCTAATTAGTTCCAATGAAGACATTAAAAAAAATAGTTGATTGTTGTTGATATTAGGTTATCAATCTATTAAATATATTATACAGGAATATATATAAAGGAGTTGGAAAATCTACCCAAGACCAAAATACTTGATTTGTTTCACAGAAACTATGCTCTTGTTGTCATTATAAACAATATACTCAACGATTTTTTGGTTCTCCATAATTTATCTACTCATCCATAGTTCCTTCCAATAATCCATTCATCATTTACAACTTCATAATATGTACTATACTTGATGATTTTTTTTTTTTGTTGAATCTTAATTATTTATCTAGTCATCCTTTACAACTTAACAATTATATTTTCTGTATCAAGTTGGTGTTGGCCTAGCAGTATGCCAAAAAATTGGTGGAATCAATGGTGTTATATTTTATGCCAGTGCAATCTTTGAGGCTGCTGGTGAGAAGCTACGTTAGGATATTAGATGTTTCTCTTTCATTTCTGCTTATATAAATGTGTTCTTTTCTGTTTTAGATGTAATATAATTGTTTTGATTAGATAAAGTGGGATAGGGTTCAAACCCATACAATAAAGAAACAACAAGATCATAAAAAGTAATATCAAGTCGAAACTACAAGCAGAAGGAATTCATAAGAGGTCAAAAGACTTTTGGACTTTAATGTAATATAATTAATTTGGACTTCGTTGTAGGCTATTCTTTAGGTCAGACAACATCAATTGCAATTGCTATAGTTCAGGTGCCAACAATGGTCAATTCCAGATAAGAATATCGTATTTAGTTCCTCTCAATGATCAAACATGTTTGTCTTACTTATTAATTAGAAAGTGGTGCTAGGCAGGTGCTAAAGACAACAGTAGGTGCATTGTTGATGGAAAAATATGGTAGGAGACCACTTCTAATGGTATGAGTTAGGTCCTGAATATAAACTATTATAAGGACATTTACTGTGTATTAATTTGAACAATAATAAAGAAAAATTTCTTTAGATTGTTGTAGGAGGAATGAGTATCAATTGCCTTATTGTTGGATTGTCATTCTACATACTGGTAATTACACTTTCCTATCATTATAACACTTTATGTCCACTAACTCAATTTAATGGGATTTAATTTCATTTACCTAATGCTCATGCAAAAGAAAGTAGTCATTTCTCTTGTTAAATCATCTAAGACTATAAAGGGAATGCCATTGTTGTGTCAATGTGTTTTAAAATGGAACTATTGTTGACAAGCATATATTTTATATTTGATAATTGAGTTCTAATGTTACTTTAGTCCACAAGTTGGCAGCTGATTTTTCAACATAATTACCAAGTACATAAATTACAAAAAATGACAATTAGATAGAACATCAAAATTATGGTGTTTATTTTGAATTATTTTAGTCTACCTTGTTCTATAGTAACACTCTACACAATCTATTTTTATAGTTGATTGGGAGTAGGCTAGCTCTGATTGGTCTATTGGTGAGTATTACATCATTAACTAGGCAATATTTTATTTAGATCTCAATAATTCAGTATACATTTCTGATAAAAATTATAGTTTATAACATCTTTTTGTATTTATGTTGTATAGGCCTATATTGCAACATTTTCATTAGGGGTTGGCAGAATTCCATGGGTTATAATGTCTGAGGTTAGTTCTCATTAGAAAAGTGAATTGACTAGGTTAAGAAGAAAATGCAAAGATGAAGTCAATCTATCAGTAAACATTGATGAATCAAAACTTCCTACCTTATCATTTCTTTTGAGTTTAGTACCCAACTCTTTTGATTACCGAAGGCTAGATATTATTCTTGAGAAGAATGGACCTCATGATCATTATAAAGAGACTTTTCTTTAATGAGAAGACCCAATGTCTTACAGATTAGTTCCTTTGTACACCCTCATCATCACCCACCTTGAAAATATCTAGAGAGCTTTTCTTCTAAATCATTCTTTCGTTCAGACTCTTCATTCTCTAAGGCATTTAATGTTTATATCCCACTCCAATCATTCTCAACACCTTGGTGTAATCCTTAGATCATTAGGAATGCCTGCCCTTGGCTACAGATGCATGTACCCTACCACTACAGAATCTCTCTATCAATAGCTGAGCTTTGAAACATGGGTTATAACTTAATCCCTAGGCCACATTCATTTAAAACAAATCCTTAACTATGAAATAGATAAAGAAATCTAGTAAACCAATTAGTTTTGGAGCTTGCAAGTGTTCTCCAAAAGTTTTACACCACTAATATAGACTGAAAAGACAATTCTGCAATGAAATTCTGGTAATTGAACTTTAGTCTTTAGGTCACATTAGTCAAAACTGAACCCAACCTTCCAAATATTAAAAGAAAATATATCAATAATCAATGGTTTATTTATATTGTTCATCAATTTATATGAATTTCATAATCTGTAGATTTATTTGTGTTTGGTTTGATGCAGATATTTCCTATAAATGTGAAGGGCAACACTGGGAGCTTGGTGTCTTTTGTTGCTTGGTTTGGTGATTGGCTTGTCACAGTTACTTTTGATTCTCTCTTGTCTTGGAGTCCAACAGGTTAGATCAATGAAATAATTCACTCAAATTTTCCTATTTTGATACTGTCTCTCATTAGTTGTAAGAGTGCTAATGGAGAAATGCTAGATGTGTTTTCAGCACCAGATGCTTCCTTTACTCCATGTAATTCTCGCTATGAAGATGGATTTCTTATTTCGGACATGGATCTTAACCTCTGTAGACAAGTGAAGGATAAATGTGGATTTCAAATGACAACCCATTATGAAATATATGCAAAGCTACTCACAAATTACCTTAAGCCAGAATTTAGACCACAAGTTGTTGCAGACCCCTCACTGCAGAAGGAGAGATCTCAATAGTGCCTTGGAATAAAAGTTTTCTTTTGTCAAGTAAAAATGTACTTTTTCAAAATTATATTGAAGATAGTCATTTAGAGAATGGCTCTAAACCGTATCAAACAATGCAATATATTAATTTGTACCAAAAACTAGCCAAGATTGTTTCAAAGAAAACTAGGTCATTTCATTCACTGCACCTTCTTTCATGAGAAGATATGGATATACACATGTTAACTATGTTTTTCAATATTTATAAATTTCAGAGCTAGAAAGACATTGATGGGTAATTCATCTCATAAAAGGAACAACGGATTCAGCATTGACCATGGAATGTTAAATCTAAACTAATAATGTGAATGATTCAATATAGCACTTAGGTACCTCATCTGTTTTCAATGGCATTTTGGGATTCATCTTTTGAGCATAGAGATACTAGGGATAGGGAATGTTTCTGTCATGTAGTATTTTTCATTACCTGGCTGTGGCTTCTAAGTGTGAGCTATTCTTGGTAGCTAAAATATACTAGAAGTCCATAGATGTTGTTACCAACTTTAACCTAGGATTCTGTGCAATAAATCACCATTATTTTATATTTCTTCAAAGAGCTACCCTTAAATCTCAATTAGTGACCAATATGTGACGATACATTTTTAGAATTATCTAGAAAAGTCACAAGGTTAAGACACAATTTTCTCAACAAACCTTAAGTCACTTTGATTAAAGAAATGATTATGTTTTCTATTATAGACTTCCAAGATGCCAAAAAATCAAGCACGATTTCCTTAGTAGTCCCTAATGTGGAATAAGTGTATTTCTCTCATTGGCTGCTAGTAACATGCTTGTTAGTTGTAGATGAAAGGTCATTTTTATGGGTGCTTACAACAAAGATTGTGATTTTATTATTAACAGGTTGATTAGTTTTGTCACACTTGCTTAAATCGTCATTAGCAATAAAAGCCATAGGACAAGCCATATTCCTGGATGGTATAGAAGAACCTAATGATCCTTAGAGACCTAAGAAGGAAAAATGGCAAGGAATGTGTGTTCCAAGGTCCAAGGGACCTAAAATGATGTAAATAGGCCTTAAATGGCCTAAAGATATAATTAGTTTTATAATTGAGTTAGCGGACCTAATGTCCTAAAATATGTAATAAGGGTCAATTTTGACCAAATGATAAAAATGTGTGTTTGTTTGGGTCTATGAGTCCTTGATAGGGTGCCTTTAGTCAAATTGGTAAATAACAAGGCTTTTTGTTGCTTTGGAAGTCATTAAATTAAGTTTGTGTTTGGAGAGAAATTGTCAAGTTTGAATTTGAATATCAACATCTAGTTGGCCTAATTGAAGTTTTAATCATTTGTTAATGTGATTCGGTAGTTATAGTCAATTTTCTAAAATATACAAGGTCTCATAAACTACAGAAAATAAATAGTAGAGGATTGGGAGGAAGCAACCATTTAATGCCTTCAAGATTGCCCTTAACAGATTATATCCCGATTTTGAATAAAATTAATGTTTTTATTGATTATTCATGGTGTATCGTTTAACTATTTCTAAATTCTTAAGGATTCTATTGTTTTCAATTAAAAAATGTTATTACATACCTTTGCATTGATTTAAGTTCATTTTTCAATCCTTTTCAATGTAATGTGTTGATTGAATTAAGGAACCATAGGAAGGGCAACCTCATTTTTAAGTTTTGAATGGAATAATGGTCATCCCACCATATGTCACCACTATCCATTGTGGAATAGACCTACAATCAATATAATATAACCATACTGACATGGTGCAGAAAGAATAGGGGTTGAGTGATGATCACCAAGGGAGAAGAGAAAATATTCAAGAAAGGTAAGTGGAATGTGTGATCAACTATTGGAATGGTCAAGTTGTCCACATAGAGGTATTTTTTTATGATAGATTTTTTTATGTTAAGGACTTGGTGAGGGGTCCTTTAGGTGGGTTTGAAGCTAAGTGGAGGCTTAGTTTGATGATGCCCTAGTTTGAGGTTTAATAGTGAGGGTTTGGGAGTTAATGCATAAAATGAGTATGGCAAAGTAAACTAGTGCAAGAATATGTGGTTTGGAAATAAATTGAGACATTGTGAAAAATTTAAGAACTTGGTTGCAAGATGAAAGGACACTTTCTTTGTAAAAGTAGCCTAATTGGAACTCTTGAAAGGGGTAGCAAGGTTTGGTCTGAGGTATTGGTTCAAAATAAATGTTGTTAAATTTGATATATGTTGTATAAATTTTTAAAGGGTATCTAAAACCCTAATGTTTTTGGAGAGTTTTTTGGAAGAACTTAAAAATAAGTTGAAAAAACTAGTTTAGCAAAGCTAGTAGAATAGTTTCTCTATTTCACAACCAGTCAATTTGCACCTCTACAAAATAGTGATTTGATTCAAATTTTGGATGAATGAAGTTGTACATTATTTATTTCCTTTTGGGAGGTTTCTATATTTCATTCTTGCAATCTATCAGTATAGCTTTCTTCCTTTGTAATTTATTATTTTGATGCATCACATAGTATGCTATCAAAATTATGTGATCTATGTATCAAACTTTTCTTATCTAGCTCAGTATCTTCAATATAGATAACAGTTCAAATATTTAAGGTCTTTAATGTAGATCTATAGAGTATGACTACCGAATTTATTTCAAATTTGAATGCCCTTGAAATTGTTTGCATATATTTTATCTATGTCAACGTTTTCTATGATCCATTATCACCTTGTCTTTTCTAGATCATTGTTTCAATAATGCATTATAGAGTATGATCCATGTTCTTACAATCCATTGTCAGGATTTTTTTTTTTTTTAATTCATTATATTGATGGGTGTTTGAACTCTTTGAAAATCCTTATTATAGACCAAGAAAGTATGACTGCCTAACTTGTTTTCAGATTTAGTTATTTTTATCATTTTTTCCTATCAATATTTAAGATCATGTTCCATGATCTACCATCACAACTTTCATGTTCTCTAACTTCCTATCTTGATCATGATAGATAATGGAGTATGCGCCATTGCCATAATGTCTTGTTAATAACTCATAAACATTGATGCAAAAGAGATTTATGAAGTCATATCAAAATCTTTGAAATTCATTAAATTCTAAGAAAAATAGTGTACACTAAGTAAACGACTTATAAATAGAATCTTTATTGACTTTGAATTTTCATTTTTTGAGTTGATTGTGTATTTTTGTAAACTCAGAATTAGAAATCATAGCTTTATCTATCATCATAACTTTTCTCTTTTCTAGCTCATTATCTTGTCCAATCCATTATAAACCTAACCACACTCATATGAAAAAGTCTTAATTTGTATCTTAAATTGGAAAGCTTGTAGACTTGATTGTAGGTATCTCTGAAATTATATTTATGATCTAACATGATTTTTTGTTTCTTTGCAAGCTCACTATACTAAATGATACATCATGGCAGTTCTCTTTTTCACTAATTCACTGTCTAGATTATAAATTCTAAAATATGAATTGCAAAGTCGATGCAAAAATGTTATACACAATCAAAGTGAACTATCCTCATTCTATTCATTTTGTTTTGGTGTTTATTTTATAGGAAGAGTATTTGGGGTCATTCAATATGATGACATTCTAACTTGTGTCTTTTCAAAACTTGTTTAAACTAATCAGGTAAAAATGAAGCTAAAAGGCCACCAAAGGAAAATTACAAGTTTGGCATTTTCACACACTTTGAATGTATTGGTATCTTCTGGGGCCAATGCCCAGGTTTGTCTTCATTTTGTATATCCATTGCCATCTCATTTTGTACATTCACATGTTTATAGATTCAAATTACTAAATATTTGGCCAATGTTCTAGCAACCCTGTTTCTAGAGCATTGATAGATGGGAGAAGTGAAAGTCAAAATTTTTACAAGTGAAAATAGGAAGATCATTACCACCGGTTGGGGATACAAGAGTACAATTCCATAATGATCAAGTTCACTTGTTGGTTGTTCATGAGAGTTGGCTTGCTATTTATGATGCTTCTAAGTTTGACCATTTGCATTATGTAAGTCTTTGTCAGCAATTTAGAATTCAAATTTAGTAAGTGGTAATGATATAAGCTACCTTCTCTATATGAGTGTAAACTAATATCACATTTTTTTGTACTACAGTGGACACCTCATGATTCTCTATCTGCTCCCATTTCAAGTGTGGTATATTCATGTGATAGCCTTCTCCTATTTTATGATTTAACTCAAAATGTATCCTTTGATTATTCATGCAGTGTTTATCCTCTATTAATTGCATCACATCCATTTGACTCAAATCAGTTCACTCTTGGAATGATTGATGAAGGATTTTATGTCATTGAGTCGTTAGAATCAGTAGGAAAGTGGGGTGTGGGACCTCCTCCAGATAATGGTACCATTGGATCAAATCCAACATTAAGAAATCAAGATTTAGAACCAGATCCAAGGTAGTTCATCATATTAGAACATGGAAAATGGTGCCTTGTACTACCTTTTCATGTTTATCACTTACCTATCTACAACTCCACAATCGATATTGATGATAGTCTCTTGCCCTCACTGTGCTCCTTGCAATATATTAGTCTTGTAACTTGTATATATATCTTCAAGAGCATGGTGCTTCTTTGTGCATAAGTTTGAGCTTTTAGAGAAAACCATTCACTTATGAACATACCATCAAAGATTATGTATACTGAGGAATTATGGATTTCTAGCTATTAAGTGGAAGTTTCACGTTTTTTGAACATTCAAATAACTTTACTTTTATTGATGTAGCTGAACTATGAGTGCCTTTTGCGCTCTTGAAAAATGGTAAGCTTTCAACTTTTGTGAAGCTATTACAGATGCAAATAAACTACAACTAGTGAGGTGTCAATTATAAAACAATTTGTTTTTCTATAGTATAGTGCAATTGCTATAAATAGGCTCAGTGATTGATTGCATTTTAATATTATGTCTTGGATGCTCTTGCCAAGGAATTGATCAACAAGCAACCAAATAAGGGGTTATAGTTATATATGTGCTCTTATGATGATGTGATTGGGACGGTAAGTTTTTTTGTCACATTTATCTATTTGAAAAATAGAGATTAGTTAGTGTTATTGGCTTTCATTCCTGATAAATAATTATTTCCTAATTTTATTTTTCCCTATAGTCTTCACAAGAAATGGTGTCTCAAGAACCAAAATCTAGACAAGCTGTGCCAATTATTGCAAAGGTTTTGCTCTCATAGGAGCCTTTTAAACTGCACAAAATTTGATTCTAAAGCACAATTGTTCGATGGAGACTCAGGATATCGTGCACATTTCTTCCTCATTCCCATTTTTTTGTATGAAATAAATCATGTGATATGAATGAAACAATGGTGTGGAGGTAGAAATGTGCATGATACCCTAAGTCTCACACCGAGAAATTATGCTTTAAAATTCAATTTTGTGTAGTTTAGAAGGCTCCTATGAGAGCAAAGCTTTTCCAATAATTGGCACAGCTCATCTAAATTTCTACCAAGCGTTGGTCTCAATTTCTACCAACATGTCTTCTCTTTGTCATCACATGTATGGTACCACCATAGAAAATTGAAGGGTCTTGTTCGCAATTTTAACGACAGTTGAAGGGATCTTGGTCACAATTTTGATGACGGTTGGTCTTTTTTTCGTCAAACATTTGGCTTTATCATCAAAAAATTTAAGGGGTGTATGTTGAAATTTTGACCAGTGATGGATACAAATGAAGAAATAAGAGTTCAGGCTAGACTAAGGAAATCGATGAAGCTCACGTCGGTAAGTCGACCTTTTTTGAGTCAAAACTTTGATGCATAATTACTATGATGAAAAACCAACTAAAAAAGATCAACGAAAGATTTAGTCATCTATTCGACCATCTTAGGTCACAATTTTGACCTTTTCTCATCAAAATTTAGGGCTAAATTTACTAGTGGGGGGACAAATGTCACTTCTCAACAATTGAATGTTACTACTTCTACTCCTTGATTCTTTCCTGTAGATGATGAAGCTACATATATTTCTATGTTAGGGTTTGAAATTTCTCTATTTTGAATAATCAGACATAACTCAAATATTTAATCAATCAAACATATGTCTCAAATTTTATCTTAATCGCCTTAAGATCTCTTTCGTAAATCACTCAAATTGCTTAGGGCTCTCATAATTTGTAAGAAAAGTGTGAAAAAATGTCTTCAAATTTTGATATATACTTCCTTTATCTCGAATTAGGATCTCCATTAATGTTGTGTACTCTGGTAGGTGGAAGCCAACTGTCTCGGTTGATATTGTACCTTCTGAACTAGGTCTTCACTATACAACTCGGTCCCTTCCATCTAACTCATCCTATATACCAATTAAGCATCTGAAATACTCAATCCATATTGCAATTTTTGGTCAATATAGACAATTTTACTGCTAAATGTGTAAATGATTCTTTTGCACTAGTCCTTTCATAGATCTATTCGTGTGCATCTTTACTTATGCAAATATGAAATTTAACACATTTTATGTTAGGAGCTGATGTAAGATATATCATTGGATATGTAATTCCTTACATACCTTTCTTGATTAGTTTGAGATGATATGATCACCTCCTCCATTGGGTTGGGTGATCTCAACTCCATTTGTTCCATTGTTTCATCTTCTGCCTTTTTCTTCCATGTTTGTTTCATCTCCATCTTTGTTTGATCAATGTCTACTTTTCCTTTACCCTTGATTTTATTAATATTTTCTATTGGTACTTTGGTTCTATAGTTTTTTCTTGAACGCCCAAACTTGTGACATTTGGAACATACATAGTTAGGTGCATAATTCTGCCTTTGGTTAGTCCAATAGGGTTTTTTCTTTGATTTGCATGCATATGCTCGATGTCCATACTTTTGACGATTGTAACAATAACCTTCAAATCTAGGTCTAGTAGGTATGTTGTTTATCCTTGATCTACATTGATGTATTTGACAACCTTGCTTCTTGTAGTAAAAACAATAACCAATAAACTTAGGTTTAGGGTTTTGCATACCATTTTTGTTTCTACAAATGTTTACAGTGTAACAAAGTTTACCAAAGTGATAACATGTTGGCTTTCCTTTTGAATTTTCATTTCTTAGTTCTTCGGTCTTGGATGTTCCTCCTTACTCAGTAGATCAATGATATGATGCAGAGGTGCTGCCATATGATATCATTAGTTCTTAAAAGTATTTCATTGCTTCATTAGGTTTGTTCAACTTTTCCACAAGTTCTTTCTAAGTTTTTAGTTCAATCTTCAATAGATCATTCTGTTATCTTAGATTTTCTATTTCCAAATCCTTTTTGTTCAACTCCTAATTTGCTAGCATTAGTTGATTCATCATGTTTAGTTGAGTGTTTGTAAGCTTTTGCACATCAAATAATCTTTCTTCAAGTCTAATTTCCATTTTCCTTTTGTCTTCCTCACTGGCAACCTTGTCTTCCTCAACTTTCTTCTTTTGTTCGGTCACTTCAAATATCCTCACTAACTAGATCTCATGTTCCCTTTTTAGTCCCCTAACTTCTTCATTCAAGATTTTGTTCTTTCCTAGTAGATATGCAATAGCTGCAACATTATTCCTTGGCTTTCCAATTTCAAATAGTCCTTGAGTGCTAACCTTTTTCATAATTGAAATCTTTTATTTGTATGGCCAACTCCTTTCTCCTTTTTATGTATTTCCTCAGTTCCTATCTTGCTACCTCAAGTTTCTATAGTATGAGTTGGATGTCAATCACTTGATTGTCAATAACCTTTCCCAATTTTTAAGCCTCTAGTTCAATGATCTGATCTCCCAAGTTGTTAGACTTTTTCAAGAGAACTAAGCGTTGATACCAATTTTTGGAAGTCTTAATTGGGAAACTAAGATACTGAGAGGGGGGAGTGGGGTGAATCAAGATCTATAACACTTAAACCTTTTCAGAATACTTTAATGAATTCACCATATTTACCATCTCATATCCAATACATGCATAACATAACTTGTAAACTCAAATTTTAGTAGCATATATATCTAATCTATCAATTACATACATGAAATGTAAGCACATAATACAAAGATTTGGTTACCCAAAAACACTTCAATGTGAAGGTAAAACTGGGATGGGGATGACACCCAAAAATCTTCACTACTATAGTAATAAAGTTAACTTGTTAGGGTTA